>CM053755.1:44424291-44566519 GCA_028658305.1 Pachyuromys duprasi
CACATCAGCCTAGCCTAATAGGCTGAGGTCCAGGTTCACTGGGAGACCTTGTTTCCAAAAAAATAAAGTGGAAAGTGATCAAGGAAGCACCTGAAGTGGACCCCAAGCCTCCACATGATCACCTGCTCACACACACGCTGCATACATACCAACAGAATATGAAAAGCCGAACAGATTTTTAGAGATAAAAATGTCAAACACTGTACTTGAAGACTAAAGCAGACCAAGCGTGAGAACAGACACAGCTGAGGAAGAAACCCACCGCTTTGTTAAGGCCATTTCTAAATTCCCGGCATGTTCAGAACCCAGCCTTCTCGCCCCGGCTCAGGCCTGCTTTGGTCTAGGGGCCCCAAGTGGAGGCGCTACCGGGTCAGCTCCTCCTCTCCGTTCCCCCACCTCTGCTCCTAGTTGCTCAAGAGGACCTGAGCGAAAGGCAAGCAGGCTGCTGTGCCTGCTTCTGGATCATCGGCACTAGTGAGCCCTGGGCGTGGAGAATGTTCAAAGCTGACCTTTTCTCTAAGAAGTTTTCTCAGAGGTTCCCTTTCTCACTCGTCCGCTCTGATGATGGCTGCCATGCACACAACACTTCTCTGGCTATCTGCTCTTCATGGTCCTCTCGCCCTGGATTTCTACTAGTTCTTTTACCCGCAAGGTTCCCTTCCAGAAAACCCCAGGGTGACATTTCGTACGGATTCTCCATCACTCCTTGTGACATAATCACCTTTGCCTATTGTTATGAGAGTCCTCTTCATGCCCAGCAGCCCCTGGGCATTCAGGTAACACTTCAGCCGCATGCCTACGCTTCAGATTCAGCGAGGCTCCGATTCAAGCCATTCCTCAAACTCCAGATGCCATTTTCTAGGTTCTCTCTCCCTGATCCCAGTGCAAGGCAGACAAGCAACTCAGTCACCCGAGCAAACCTCAAGATCCTTCCGTTTGGTCTGAGGTGGTGAGGGGGTGCCCTCCCAGTCCCATGTTAAAGTGAAGGTAAAAGAAAGACTGCTGGAAAGAGAGGAAGGAGGAGGAACCATGGTGGACTAGCATGGAGAAGAAACCATGCAGGCTGGGAGGAAGGACTCCGACAATGGCATGAAAAGGCCCAGATGAAGAATACAAGCAAGTACCATGGGATTGTGGATGGAAGATAGACCAGATGAGGAGGATTAAGGCAGATGGTGTTGGAGGGAGCTGGGAGATGGATGGTGAGGATACTGAGACAGTGTAGGTGAAAGTTCTGGCCAGCCCAAGGCAAATAAGGCAATTATACATCTAACAGGTATCTGTGTCTTATTCTTTCTGATAGGGGGTTCAATAATACCGTTGTGATAATCTTAAGGCGAATAATAAACATTATAGCCCAACACTCAATTTTTATTTTCTACAATGTGTGGACTAGGAGTTTACTGTGGGACACACTGTGACACACTACAGCTCTCAAGGAGATGTTTTCTATGCTTTAAAATTTTTCTTTTGTTCGTGTGTTTTTTATTTTCTTATGGGGGGAGGTTGCAAAGGTGGAAGACAGATACAAGGGGATGAGGAGATGAGTGGGTGTCTCAGGATTTTATTGCTGTGAAGAGACACCATGACCATGGCAACTTTTATAAAACAAAAAACCATTTGAGGCTGGCTTACAGGTTCAGAGCTTTAGTCCATTATTATTATGGCTAGAACATAGGGACATACAGGCAGACACAGCACTGGAGAAGGAGCTGAGAGTTTTACATCCTGATCCACAGGCAGCAGGAGGAGACTGGGTGTCACACTGGGTATAGCTTGAGTATGGGAGACCTCAAAGCTCTCCCCCACAGTGACACACATCCTCCAACAAGGCCACACCTCCTAATAATGCCACCTGCTATGAGCCATGCACTCAAATACGTGCGTCTCTGGGGGCCATGCCAATTCAAACCATCAAAGTGGTACTGGGATGCATGATGTGAAACTCACAAAGAATCAATCGAAAAAGGGTGGGAAGACCAGCATCACTGAGATGAAATCTTCTGGGACGTGTTTACTGAGAGCTCGGAGAAGCTGTGTTCTAGAGGCAGCCGTGGTTGTGCCTTGTGTTGGTTGCCAGACCTGGTAATGTGTGAGAGCCACACAGACGGTACTGGTTCTGAAAACATGAAGGGGTCATGGAGAGCAGCTGAGGCTTGGCACTGTGAGAGGCCAGGAGAGGCCACTGGTGAAGGGAAGGCCCAGGACTCAGGGTCATGCAGAGAACTTGGGAGCTTGGCACCATGGCATGGCCACCAAGAACAGCAGCAGCCATGGAGTGGAGCCAGCCAGAGCATAGAAGACAAGCTGGGTGTGCTGCAGAGGGTGCAGCTGGAGAAGTGACCCCAGCCCTGTGAGGGAGCCCAGAAGATGGTGGGTAGATCCCAGACATTGGACATTGCATTGTTTACACTGTTGGAGTTTGGTTTTGTTTGGTTCAGACTGTGACTGTGCCCTGGTTGTTTCCTCTTGAAGAAGATATTTAATTTGACTTTTATTTCTACAGGAGCCCACAGCTGAAAAGACCTTGAACTTTTAAAAGAGATTTTGGATTTTTAGAAGTATTAGATATTTTAAAGAGACTGAAATTTATTAATATGTTTTAATTTGTAAAGACTGGGAGACTTTTAAAGTTATGTTTTTCATGTGAGATCTTGGGGATGAATAAGAAAGGAAGGGTTGTGGCTTAATAGTGATGTGTTTGTGTGTCAAGTTGACAAGGGGTCAGTTGAACTGGCTGGTTGTGTTTGTCAACTTGACACAAGCTAAAGTTGTCAGAGAGGAAGGAGCTTCAGTTGAGGAAATAGCTCCATGAGATCCAGCCGTAAGGCATTTTCTCAAATAGTGATCAATGGGGGAGGGCCCAGCCCATGGTGGGTGTTGCTATCCCTGGGCTGGTGATCCTGGGGGGTCTATAAGAAATCAGGCTGAGCAAGCCATGAGGAAGTAAGCTCCTGCCTCCAGGATCCTGCCCTATTTGGGTTCCTGTCCTGACCTTCTCCAATGATGGATTGAGATCTGGAAGTATAAGCCAAATAAACCCTCCCTCCCCACAAAAAAGTGAAGGTAAGAGAACACGTCTTCCAAAGAAATCCCCAATCCCCAGTCTTCCCTCCCAAGTGCTCCTTATATTCTGAAGTCAGTCTGGGCTTCATGTTTGCCCAAGTGTTTCTGAGCCCTTGGTAGATCCAAAGGGACCATCACCCACTGTGTCAGCTTCTTTTTGTGGTTGCTTCTAAAACAGACACAGACTAGTGCCATTTGAAGTGTCTTGTTTTATTGGATTGAATCCCAAATAACTGAAATCATTGTGTTTTTAAGAGAAGCCTAGAGGTGGAAATAATGCATCACAATTTCTTCTGTGTAAAAAAAATGAAGAAGAAAACATTAAACGTGTAAACAGGAAGAGAAGAACCTTGAAATGGACAGCATAAAGGGCTTATGTTCAGAATCTACAAGGAATTCATTTAAAAAATGAGAAAAATGGATGGTGGAGTCTTAGGCCCCTCATAAAAGGAGCTGTTCAAATGATCAAGGAAAATAAAAATGTGTGCAAGCTCATTTGTTATCAGGGAAAGCACATTAAGACAGCAGTGAGCTATACATTGCACACACAGCAGAATGGCTAACATTGATAAGAGTGAAAAAGCTACAATTTTCTATCTCAGTGGGGTGGAAGTTTAAGTTAATAAACAAACACGTAGTGTTAAGTGATAGACTGTGTAAATGCTTTGAAAATATAAATTGTAATAACAAATATACTAGATGACAAAAAGTCAAGGCTGATTTTATTGTATAGATTGTGGTTTTCAGGAAATCGTCTAGCATTCATGAGGTTCTGGGTTAAGTCCTTAGTACTGTAGAAAGAAAGGGAGAGAGAGAGAGAAAGAGAGAGAGCCAACTCCCCAGGGATAGTCAAGAAACAGAGGCCTCTCATACTATTTAATCCTCATGAGTCACCAACAGATGTACTCTATAGCCACACAGATATCTGAGTCTACAAGATAAATTTAGAAGCCTTTCATGGCAATGAAATATCGGCATCTCAGTATAACCGCTGTGTCTCAATGGACAATTATAGGAAAGCTTTTTTCCTTACTTTTAATCTGGATGTCTCAGTTACAACTATTTTTGTTGTAAATAGAAACCAAGACACACTAATTTAAGCAAAAGAGAATGTGAACGGCTTACTGGAGTCAAGGCATAATGCTGCAGGGCTCTAGGAATCAGAGAATCCAGAACCTGCTTCCTTCTTTCCTTCTGCTCATCCCCCAAAGTCTGCTGCTTTCTTCTCTCCACGGGTTGACTCTCACTCTCTCCCTGGGCACAGTATGGGAACTGGTGGCTCTGAAACAGATCCAAGTTGTAGCCTCTCCTCTGAAAAGACTAGTCCAATCAGATGGGCATTTTCTCCGTTTTGAAGCAAGTACTTAAAGAGCAAAACAGTTTGGCCTGTCTTGGGAAGAATGCCACCTTGGCCTGATCAAGGGGGCAGAAAGAGAAAAGTGGGTTTTATGATAGGTTCAATATCTGGTATAAGAAAAAAAGTCAATAAATGGGTATGAGTTATGAAGACACTCAAAAACTATTATTTCAATTTTACTCACATATATATTTAACTTTAAATTATTATTTTCTCCTCTTCCACCTTCATTTTTTAAAGGTTTATTTCTTTATTATTTATACAGTATTTTGTCCACATGTATGCCTATACACACCAGAAAAAGGCACCAGATCTCACTATAGTCATGAGCCACAATGTAGTTTCTGGGAATTGAACTCAGGACCTTTAGAAGAACAGCCAGTGCTCTTAACCTCTGAGCCATCTCTCAAGCCCCTTCTTCATATATATATATTTTAAAGATAGGGTCTTATGTATCCCAGGCTAGTTTTGATCTTGACTTGTAGTCTAGGTGATCTCAAATTCCTGATCCCCCTCTATCCTTACTTCTTAAGTATTGGGATTATAGGCACATGCACCACTGTACCAAGTTTATGAGGTACTGGGGAGCAAACCTAGGGCTTTCTCCTTGTTAGCCAAGTGCTCTACCAATTGAGCTACACCCCTACACCCTTTTCTTTTCTTTTTGAGAGCTTCTCCATGTAGTCCAGGCTAGACTATAACCCTTGAGCTCAAGTGATATTTTTGCCTCAGCTTCCCATATTGCTGGTACTAAACATGCGAATCCCAACATTCTTATTATTATGGTTTTTGTGGGGGTGGGAGGTGGAAGATAAGAAGTAATGATGACCTAGAGTCAACTGTGTAGCCTTGGCTGGCCTGGAACTCACTAGGGAGACCAAGGCATCCTTGGACACTCTCCTGTGTGTGAAAATGTCCTTGGACATTTTCCCCAGCGCTAGGATTACAGCAGTTCTTGTACCAGTTCAGTTGCTTGCCTTCTGTGTCTACAACCCTACTCAGAACAGCACCATGGCACATCATTATTGCTATCCAGGCACAAACTGGGCCAGGGTTTGCTATTATAAACCAACCACTTTTCTTCTAGAAATTTAAAAGCAGGAGGTGATGCTTGGGTCAGTTTCCCATGTGATGGGGGGCTATATCCTAGGCCATAAAAGGTTGTTGCTGGAGTAACCATGAGAATAGATTAAGAGAAACTCACCCCCATTAACACAATGAAAACGAAGCAGCTAAACAGAGGTAGAAAGATGAGACCATGACACCTTCTGAAGAGACACTGGCTGGTCTCTAACCTCCCAGTTGCTAATTTAGTCTCCTCTGGTTTGAATGGCAAACCTGCAATTGGGAGCCTCCTGTTTGCTGACCATGGCTGCCCATCGAGCTAAATGGACTTAAGTGGATTTATGTTCACTGTAGCCAGAGGATCCTAGAGAATTAAAAAACCTAGCGAGAGTCCCTCTCACCCTCCTCCCATTACACCAAGTCACTGACCCTGAGCTCTGGCCACAGTCATACAAAACCAGTTGTTCTTTTTAGATTTTCCAATAAATAATCAAGAAGACAGGACAGTGCCATCATGTTCAACATAAAAATAACACCAGATATGTTATACATGAATTTAGTATCTGAGACTACACTTCTGCTGAGAAGAAAATACATAACATCTAAAACAATTAAAGACTGGTATAAAACAGTGTATAATAATGTATTACACTGTGCAGAGCAAAGGGCTGGGCACTGGCTCAACGGGTAAAGCATTTGCTGTACTGGAGTTCAAATCCTCAGGTGGCACCAGCCTGTAATCCCAGCTCAAGGAGGGCAGAGCCAGGGAATCCCTGAAACAAACTGGCTTGACAGACTATCCAAAACAGCAACTACAGGGTCAGGGTCAGGGTCAATCGATAAGACAGAAAGCTATGGGGGAAGACACCTGATAGCAACCTCTGGTGGCCGCTACACAAACATGCACATACGTGTGAATACAATGCACAACCGCCACACAAGCAATATGAAAAAAAAAAAAAAAAACCCAAACCAAACTTTTATCAATTGCATAGCACAGAATCATTACAACTGTGTTTCTGGAAAGAGCATTACATCCTTAAGAATGCAACGGACAGAGAGACTTGGGAGGCAGAGGCAAGAGAATGTCTGGTGAGTTTGAGGCCAACCTGTTTGCATATTAAGTTCAAGGACAGCCAGAGCTACACAGAGGTACCCTGTCTTGAAACACAAAACATAAAACAAAACAAGCAAAGAAAAAAGGAATGGACAGAGAGAGGGGAAGATCAATGTACACCAAAGAAGTTCAGTTGCTAGTTGGTAGAAATTCCCTTAAAAAATAGTTGTTTGGGCTCTGATTACTACTCTAGTTAATGTTGGGTCCTATTATAATGGTGAGAAACAAGAGAATGGTTTAATTGAAATGTTCTCTGTAACCTTATGGACTTTCAACAAAGTCTGCTTTTTTTTTTTTTTATATATAGTAGCATCTTGATGTTGGGAGATTAGGATGTCCTGGGTCCCCTCAGCTATTTGTCCTACTCATGAGGAACTTCGAAGCAGACATTAACAATCTCATCTTATTCCCAATGTTGACTGTTCTGTGTTGTCTTGTGTAGCGTCCTGACTGACAGCAAAAGAGAAACACAGTCACTTAGATATGAACAAATGTGCAACAATGTGCTTTATTTATAACCCAATCACCTTATACTAAGCAAACAGAAGTAATCTTGAAGGTTACAGTAAAAGAAATTTATCTTAGTAGCTGCACATAATCCTCTAACACACATACATACACACACTATAGCCAGGAGAATGAAACAAAAATGTGTTCTTTTACAGTTCTGTTATTATCATAAATGTAGAATTGATCTATATAATTATTAGCAAGGACCTTTATTTGGTGATATCTTACTATGGCCCTATAAACTTTTATTAGAAGCATGAAGTAGTTGTTTTTTGTGCTTACATGGTTTTGTTATCAATTGTGTAAAAAAAAAACCCAAAAAACAAAAAACAATGAAAATGATGTTTTAACAGATGGCTGACCCTTCCCTTGATACAGTCATTTCCTGTGGCAAATTCAGATTTAAAGTGCAGTAAGAATAAAAGAAACTCAACTGGAAGATTTTCACACACATCCTATCAATTTTGCATGCTTTTTAAAATGGTGCCCGGAGAAGAATAATTTTCTTTTAATCTTTAGTGTCTTTGATCTTTTCACTTCAAAGATAATCAATTAGCTTGTAATAACTTTTTCAGAAATTAGAATGTTACATACTATGTAGCTCTTCAATTTCTATTTAGAATTAAAATATACCAGTGGCTTATGTATTAGGTAATGGGAGCACCAGAGAGTAAAGTTTGTTCAAAGGACTATCTATCTATCTATCTATCTATCTATCTATCTATCTATCTATCTATCTATCTATCTATCTAATCTATTTGAGGCAGGGTTTCATTCTGTAGTCCCAGCAGGCATGGAACTCATTATGCAGCCCAGCTTAATACTGGGCACGTTTCTGAGAAAGACCAGAGGGCTAGAAATGGAACTTTGAAAATCTGGGTTAGGAGAGAGGACTGGAGAGCTATAGCGGACATGTAGAGGAGGAAATAGTCTATGTGGGGGCACTATATACACTGGCTCTATTTTTGTATATTTAAATTTTTCCTAATAGAGAAGTTTGAGGCGGCCACAGTGGTGTGAATTTACCACTCAGCTACTATGACTGAGACAGGAGAATAGTTTGCAGGAGCTCAAGACTTATTGGGCAACATAGTAACTGTTCACCTCAATAAAACAAAACAAAACAAAATGGTGTTTCAGACAAACAAAACAATCCCCAAAAGCCTTTGGAAAATCTCATCAAGGAAAGTCTCCCATTTCTTTCTTACTTGTTTCTGTTACTGTGATAAAATAACCTGACAGAGAAAGGAGCAAAAGGGCTCATTTCAGCTCACAGTTTCAAGTTACAGCCTACCATCCTGAGGAAGCCCAAGGCAACAGGAAATGAAGTAGTTTGCCACATCATCTCCTCAGACAAGGGCAGAGGGAGAACCAACTGGTGGGTGCTAGGGCTCAACCTGCTTTCTCCTTTTTATATAGTTCAAGATCCATCTCTAGGGAGTGGTGCTGCTCATTTTAGGTCATGTCTTTCCACCTCAATTGATGTAATCAAGGGTCCCTCCCCCAAGACACGCCCACAGACCACCCACTGAAACTCCTTCTCAAGTGATTCTGGATCAGGTCATCACAGTCCCAACTCCATGATGCAGCTTCTAACTCAACTCTTGAATAGCACATGGATCCTCCCCCACCCCCCAATATGGTCCATGAATTAGTCTGTGGCAGCGAGAATATGAGACTTCTCAGCTGCCATGGATTCATTTTCCAGCTGTGTCTACCACACATCTTCTCTGGCTGTTCATCTGGGAATCTTCCAGAAGATCTACTTCGTCCCAGAACCTGAATTTGTTACTTTTGATGTCCAGCCATCCTGTGGCCAGGTCCCATTGAGACACTGTCTTTCCACCCATTACCTAACTGCTTGGGACTCCACTATTTGCCAGAAACATTAGGTTTTTATCTCAAGAAGCAGAGATGAGGCCCTTATTAAGAAACCTTTTAGACTAATAGCATTAAAGTCCTGCATTTCTCTCTCACCATAATTTTTTTATTGATTTGTTTTCTTACAACCCTTTCCCTTGCTTGTTCCTGGATGAATCTTCCTGGGACCTGATGCTCAGGTAGATCACGTTTGTGTCTATCTGGTCCTTAAGTCTGCTTCGATTCTCAAAATTAGGATTCAAGCCAGCCTCAACCTTGAGAGAGGAAAACAAGTAAACAGTAAAATAGAGGTTGCAGATAAAGAAGGAAAATAAGGGGAAAGTAGGTTTAGATGTTTCTTTTTGGTTTGGGGGCTAAGAAAGGAAGGATAGTTAGCAGAAAGAAAACATTTATTGTAAATGAAAACAACTCATAGCAAATGCTTATGAGTAATGTAAATGAACTTGGGCATAAATGTTAAACTGTTTACATGAGTGGCTGTTAGAGTTTTCCATTGCCAGGCACATTTAAACATTCTGTAGTTTGCAGCATTTATGGTTGGGCACCATGTGGACAGTCTTTCTGATACCACCCATGGTGTTGTAATCACAGTCTCAATCATTTCACGTGCATGACAAGAACTCTAAAACGCAAGGAGGGGCTAGCTCTGGGGTAACTGCTTCAGGCCTTTCAAGCTGTGTGGACTGCATGCAGGATGGAGATAACTTGATCAACTTCCTGTCTTAGGAGGAAGTAGGATGGGGTATGTGTGTGTGTGTGTGTGGCAGGGTGCACCCAGCCTTGGATGGTGGCTTTGAGGGAAGGGAAAGCCTCTTAACCAACTCCTTGAACTCCTCCAGATGCAGTTCAATCAATGGCTGCTATGCACCTATTGTGTGCCTTGCACAACAAAAGAAACTGTGGTTACGGAACTGCACATTACTGTGCACAGTACCACCCCACCCGGGCTTTTTGGTTTCATTTTGCTAGAGTCTCAGTGGATTCCTTCTCAGAATTGTTAAATACATAAAGTAAGATTACCAAGAAAACTACTGACTGTATTAAATAAGCACATTTATAATTATATATACATATATGGCTGAACATTTATTGGTGGGGGTAGTGTTACTTTTTTTCCAGCGCTGGGATGAGACCCACAGCCTTGCACATGCTAGGCAAATGCTCCACCACTGAGTTCCACCCCCAGCCCCAACCTTCCCTATTAACACAGAAAATAAGAAGAACTAGTGGTAGATCTAACAGATCCTACAATTTCAAATTGTAGAAATTGGGGGATGGGGGAAAGCCCCGCCTTTGTTAAACGGTCTAGAAGGTTGATTAACTGATTAGAACTTGGAGTCTGTGGAAAATTAGATTTCTCCCCCAGCCCCCACTCAGAACTGTATTTCCTTGGGGGATAGGGGGAAGGGAGGAACAGTGAGGAAAAAGACATTTAAATCTCAAAACTTTCTTTGACAGCTGGCTTAATAGAAAACACTTGGGTATGTTTCTGCATTCATTATGTTACATTAACCATGTTAGGAAGCCCTAGGGGACTAGCCTTTTGTAGAGCATACTTGTGAGACAGGGAGTTTGAAAACCTTGTGGTCCCAGGCCGCTAGACCATTTTTCTTAGATTTCTGGTTTAGCAGTTTTCCCCAAATACTTGTTGCTGTTACAACTTTCACGTTCTTTAACTGTGGAAAAAGGATCAATTTGATCAAGGTAAATATTTTACAAATTCAATGTATCTACGCTGGGGATTTCTTGTCCCCTCTATTGATCCTGAGGCCCTTCCATCTTGCTCTGAGATCTGTTAGAACAATTTCATGAGCCTTCCTGTTGGACAGACAGGCAAAACACCTGACAAAAGCTCTGCAGGAAGTGTTCCTCTTGGCTCACAGATCCTTCGTGGCAGGGAAGGTTCGGTGACAGGAGCAGGAGGCTGTTGGTCACGTTGAATCTCCAGCCAGGAATCAAAGAGCAGAGAACACCAGTGCCCATCCGCCTTCTCCTTTATGCGCAGCTGAGGACCTCAGTCCAAGCAGTGTTGCCCACAAGTAGGATGGGTTCCCCAACCCACTTGTCCTACCACAGATAACCCCTCACAGACACACCCAGCAGTCTCCTGACCCTGTAGAGTTAACAGTCACTACGCACCATCACACTGGTCCTCTGGTTTCCAGGTAGTTTAGGCCAGTGGGTAGCTCTAGCAGGAGACGATGGGGAAAAGGTGAGACCGGGAAACTTACATTCCGGTTGAAGAGGGTTTGTTTTATCTCTCATCCACAAATCAGAGTTCCTGTGAGGAGACCATCTGAGCTCACAGCTCCTCTCCTCTCTTTTTCTCTCTCTCCTGTTCTTACTTTTTGAACTCATGAATCTTCCTACCTTGGCCTCCCAAATAAAGGCTGGGAGACATGAACTGCTGCTCCTGGCCACACAAGTCCCTTCCATCCATGTTTCTGTAGCTCTTGCTCCTCTCATCCCTTTGGACAGATGAAGGAATGCTGAGAGATAGCTCTGCCAGTAACACTTGGGTCTAGACTTTAGGATTGACTTCTGCCTTGCTTGGAAATAGTCCTTCATTAAAATCTGCCTAACATTCCAAATCTGACTGTACTCTTCATTTCCTGCTAGGCTGAGAGAATGAATTACATACAGTTTAGTGAAAGCATTATCTTCAGCACTGGATCCACTTGCTTTTAATGGAAGCTAGACAGCAGGAAGCCTCGAGCCTGAGGCTCTTAATGGCTCTGGAAAGAGAGGGCTGGGTACATTGAAGACCTATTGATGTCTGTACAGTCAGCCATCTTGGTTCTGCCTCTGGGTTTATTTTCATTTATGCATAGATAAAGTAGAAGTACAGCTTTTAGACTGCTTATAGATGCCAATGGAGCCATGTCCTTGGTACTGACATATTAATAGCAGGCTATGGATCCTGTGTAGTCCAAGCCAGGGTTGTGCCGGAGATGGAAACTATGGCCTCATGCACGCTAGACAAATTCTCTACCAATCCGGAAGTATTTAAAATGTGGTCAGGGTAATCTAGAATATATATTCTATATATACTACATACATATATTCTATGATATATATATATATATATATATTCTGTTGCATATACATATATTCTGTTGCAGTATGTGATCTAACACTTCCCAGACTTCCCTATCTACCTTGCCGTTAGGGATGGTCATGTGGCTTTCTCACCTCACTGCCCTGAATCTGGGCACCGTAACTTAATCTTCATGAAGTATCATGTAGTGCTTTTACTGCTGTGATATCACTGGCCACCTGTATCAATTCCTATCCTGTACAGCGGCAGTCCCCACTTTCCTAATGCTGGGACCCTTTAATATACAGTTTCTCATGTTGTGGTGACCCCCAACCGTTAAATTATTTTGTTGCTGCGTTATAATTTTGCTGCTGTTATGAATTGTAATGTAAATATCTGATGTGCAGGATATCTGGTTTGTGACCCCTTTGGGGTTGCAACACACAGGCTGGGATCCACTACTCTAGAGCTTTTTGGTCACTGTGCAGGCTTTCTGTACAGTCAAATACAGTGAGTGTTTTGACCAATATTTAAAATACTTCTAATACAACATGGTTAAAATTTTAAAAAGATGTTTCTCATGATGGCAAGAATTTAAATGTGATTTTAATATTGTAACAAACACTGACATATATAGGGCAGAGAGCCATCTTCTTATGGTTAAAAAAAAAAAAAAGACCATTCAAAATGTATTTAACGTGTGTGGGCTTTTGTCTGGATGCTGTTCTGTCCTCAGAGGCTGGAAGAGGAGATTGTGAGTTGTCATGTGGATGCTAGAAATCCAACTCTGGTTCACTGGAAAAGCCATTTCTCCAGCCTCCTTTTTACACTTTTGTTTTTTTGAGACAGGGTTTCTCTGTGTAGCCTTGGCTGTCCCAGAATCACTCTGTAGACCAGGCTGCCCTTGAACTCAGAGAGATCTGCCTGCCTCTGCCTCCCTGGGTGCTGGCATTAAAGGCGTGAGCCACTACTGCCTGGCTGTCCTCTTAGGCACATTTTAGGTAATGTTTTGCAAGGATGGCTCACTGCTTGCTGAATGTCCATGCATGTAGACATACATCCCCCGACCTTAAGTGGTTTCCCTCTGTTTGTGTGTGGTGGCTATTAAAGGTAAGAACCACCCTACCTGGCTTCATCGGATTCTTGCTGTGCAGTCAAGAATAGCCTTCCACTGCTGATCTTCCTGCTTCCACCTCCCAGGTGCTAATATTTTAGGGGTGTACCTCCACACATGGTTTATATGTTGCTAGGGGTTGAACTCAAGACTTCATGCATTAATAAGCAAGCATTTTACCGACTGTCTTATTTCTCCAGCACTGGGATACATAGAAAACCGAATATGTATGTGTGTATATGGTTGGTCTCTGACTCTCCAGTGCTTGGATACAATCCTATGCCCCGAAACTCAGCTTTTTATTATGTAAGTTCTGGGGATGGAACTCAGACTTAGTGCTTGCAAGGCTAGCTCTTCATGACTGAAGGCATCTTCCCAGGCCCTTTGTCTTAATTTAAAAAGAACCCCAGAGCCGGAGTGGTGGCGCAAGCTTTTAACGGAGGCACCCGGGAGGCAGAGCCAAGGCAACTGAATGCAAAAGGAAATCAAAAGGAAAGGAAAGGATATGTCTGCACTTAGGTATGGTGGAAGAGAAAGTTTATTGTAGAGATGTGGGAGAGCATAGCCATAGGCAAACATATCTGGGAGAGTCCAGAGTGGTCTTGACCTTGAACCATGTTGAGAGAGGGGAAGGGAGAAAAGGCACCCAGTAGAGCAGCCAGGAGGCCAAAGTTACAAAAGGCACAAAAGGCAGTGAGTAACCAAAACGTCTGGGTTATATAGGAAAAAGCCTCTGGAGGAAGGGCAGCCCAGTGCCAGAGCTGGAGACTTTAGCATAGAGGACATAATATGCCAGCCACACCAGGTAAGGACTGAGGGATGCTGGGAGAACCTGGAGGCCAGGTCTGCTTTGATATGTCAAATAGGCACCTCAGCCATGCGTCCTGAGTTTGAAACTTAACAGGGATCTTGTTGAGTTTGAGGTTCGCATGTTCTACATAGCGAGTTTTGGGACAGCCAGGGCTACAAGAGATCATGTCTCAAAACAAATAAAAGTGAACCCCCCAAACATAAAGGGCCTCTAAATCAGAATGATTTTCTACCTTACACTTAGCATTATTTTAATTTTAAATGACATATTGGAGAGTGCTTTCTATTATAGGAGTCTCTGTAGCTCTTCATGGTGGTTCTAGAGAAAGGTATTATGACTGGACAAACCAAGGCTCAGCATGTAGTTACTGAACCATCACAATACCAGGTAGCTGCAGGACCGTTATGACAGTACTCACTGCACATGACATATTATGTATCCACAATGATACAGACCACTGTTTAAACTTATGACTCTTTTGGGGCCTACTTTAAGGCTTTAATGTTTTGTTTTATCCCAAGGCAGGGTTTCTCTCACTTTGTAGACCAGGCTGGTCTGGAACTCACAGAAATCCACTCACTGGTCTCTGCCTCCGCACGTGCTGGGATTACAGGCATGTGCTGCTGAAAGGTTTAGTGTTAAACTTGAGTAACTCATAGAAGAAAATGAGCCTAATTGTTTTTGTCTGTGATCTCATTGTATTCTTAGACATTAAAAACTCAGTCTATTTTCTTTTTTAGCAATTAATGAGCTGCATGCAGTCATCAGCCCAGTTACATTACTGAACTTTATTTAGATCACTTTTTAGGATCTGCCAAAGGACAGTGAGAGGAAAGCAAGCAGGGCAAGAAAGTACTCTGACATCTATCTGTGCTTGCCTGGATCCTCAGGACAACGGTATCCAAGGCCTTTTTTTTTTTTTAAATCTTTAGAATGGTCCCTATTTTGAAAGGTGAGGTCCCAGACTCTGGTCTTCTTATATAAGGTGTCCTAAGCAAAGGTGTGATTTAAAGAATATATTCTACAAGTTATTTAAATAACACTTGCTGGGCTGGCAAAGATAGCTCAGCAGGTAGAAGAGAATGCAATCAAGCTGATAACCTGAGTTCTTCTCTGGGACCTACATGATGGCAAGAACTGACTCCGTGGTCTTTGGACCTCCAGTAATTTGGACACACTGTAATTAAAATAAAGCATTTTTGATTCCATAGTGAAGACCCTTGAAGGGATAGTGAATACTACACTGGGCTTACTTCTTTTTCTTTATTGATGTTCACTCCACAGTATGCAAAGAGAGAGAAAGCTTTTTATGGCTGTCTCCAATTCCCAGTGCCATAGGGTCTAAGAGTTGGTGTGCCAAAAAAAAAAAGAAAAAAACCATAAACACAAACAAAAAAAACAAACCCAAACTAAAAAGCAAAAAAAAAAAAAAAACCAAAAAAACCCAAAACAAAAACCAAATCCAAAACCAGCACATGAAGAATTACTTTTAAAATTACCTTTCGAAGTTCAATCGCCAGAATCACAATAAATAAATACAAATTCAATAAACAAATACAAATTCACCTTTCTGAGCTTTATCCCCAGATTTCAAGATTTTGTAGGCATGAATGAACCTTTGGACCTCAAGTGACTGTTTGACCACTAGCCTGTGAAAATACCATCTGCGCTGGCTAGATTTATGTCAACTTGACACAAACCATAGTCATCTGAGAGGAGACCTGTATTGAGGAAATGCCTCCCTGAGATCTGTCTGTTGGCCAGCCCAACATTTTCTTAATTAGTGATTGATGGGGGAGGGGCCTGCCCATTGTTGGTGATGCTGACGTTGGGCTAGCGGTCTTGGGTTCTGTAAGAAGGCAAGCTGAATAGGTCCTATGGGCAAGCCAGCTAGCTGCACCCCTCCATGGTCTTTGCTTCAGCTCTCCTCTCCAGGTTCCTGCCCTGTTTGCGTTCCTGTTCCAGCTTCCTTCAGTGATGGACTACAACATGGTTGTGTAAGCCCAATAAACCCTTTCCTCTCCAACTTGCCTCCTGGTCTTGGTGTTTCGTCGTAGCAACAACCCCTAAGACGCCGTCCTCAAAGTTCCAGAAGAACCTGAATTGCAATCAAGTGTTTATCTCTGTCACTCTCACCGTGGCAACTGCTTCAGAAAGAAAACCTTCTCTCCAAAGCCGAACTATCATTTCTTGAAACTAAGCTTAAACTGTCCCAACTAACTGATTATCTAGGTGTGAACGAGGTTTTTAATCTCTTGAGGCAAAATTTTAAATGCTCCATTACACTTTCATTTGGAGGAACTGACCTACTTCACTTTCTAGCCAAATCTGATAGGTGAGCATCTCCTCCGCCGGCCTCGTGGAACCCCTGCAGCGTGTTCTGGATTCACCCCGGGCTTTGTGAAGCTTTCCGGGCAATCACACCCAGAGGGAGAACCCTTTATGCCATCACTCCCCGCCCGGCCCGGGGCGGCCTTGCCGGTTGCACTTTTCCACCTCCAGTGCTGCCCTCCGCGAGAGCAATGGCCTAGCGGACGCCGGGAGCCCGGACGGGAGTTTCAAAACCCGGAACTGCCGAGGGCCGAGGCGCGGGCGGCCGGGTAGAGACGACGCGGGGGCCGTCCGGGCCGCCCCGACGCCCTCCCGAGGGGCCCGCCCGGCTCGACTTGCCGCCCGCGCTCCCCCGCCACAGACAGGTCGCGCAGGTATCCCGACGGCGAGGTTCCGACTGGCCGCGGATGAGTTCGTTGTTGGGGAACATCCGGGCTCCTCCGCCCCCCCCCCGCCCCCGGCAACGCCTCCCCACAGCCCTGCGCGCCCCGCGCCCCGCGCCCGCGAGCGGCGCCTCTCCCCGGGCCATTTCTCCCCGCTCGGGGCTCGACGCCGCAGAGAGGCGCCCGTCTGCTCCAATGAGGGCCCAGGGGACACTCTTCTAGCCAATCAGGGGCCGGGGCCCGCCAGGCCAGGGCGGGACCAGCCTCCACCTACAGCCCGACTGCCCGTTGGCTCCTCCGCGGTGTTCGGTTTCCCGCGAGGCGCAGAGGCCGCGGAGCTGTAGGGTCCGCAGCCTCTGGGCTTGGCCATCTCCGAAGACTAGCCAATCGCTTTTAGGATACTTTTTTTTTTTGCGCGTTCATTTAAAAAAAAAAAAAAAGCCGGAGTGCCGGACTCGGGAATTGGGCAAGCCGAGGAAGCCAATAAACGGAGGGCCGGGCCTCCATTCGGACCAATCAGACAAGGGGACCGGTCTCCCAAGTAGGCGTAATTTGATTGACGGAGGGCTGTACCTATGGCTACAGGAGTGGGCAGAGCCGATGACGTCGGGAGGCGGGCGGGTCGGGCGGAGGCGGGGCCGAAGAAAGTAAATGCTAATGAAGGGTCGGGCCCCGGTGGTGGGCGGTGTTTGATGGATACTTGACCTTGCCAATTAAAGGTGGGCACCGACGCCCAATGGGAAATCAAAGACTCAGGGGCGGGGCCGCGTGGGCGGGGCCGGCAGGGCACAGAGGGGTGCTGGGAGCCGGGCGGGGCGGGAGGATGGAGATTGACAGGCCTCTCAGCAAACCGGAGGCCGCGGCGCCCCGCGCGGGGCCCCAATGGGAGCCCGCGGAGGGCGGAGCCCGAGGAGGGGCGGGGAAAGACGGCGGCGCGGGGAGGGAGTTGCAGAAGGAGCCGAGCGGCCGCTGCTCAATGGCGGAGAAGCCGCCGGTGCTCTGACCGCCTGGTCCTCCCCTGGCAGTTGCGGGGGAGTTTCCTGCCGGCGCGGCTGGAGTCTCTGTTTCTCCGTGTCCGGTGGCTGGAAGATGCTCCAGAGAGATCAGGCTGCGGCGGAGGTGGCGGCGGCGGCCGAGTCGGCAGCGGCGTTGGGTTGGAGAGAAGGCGGCGGCGGCGGCGTGAGGGGCCGGACGGTGTGAACAGCCCGGGCGGCGGCGGTGGCCGAGCCCCCGAGGGCGAAGCGGCGGCCGAGGCAGTGTCGCTTCTCGGGAGGAAGCCGGGGGCCGCGGGCGGCTGTGCGGCGGGCGAGCCCACGAGACCTCGCCTCCCGCCTTCGCCTCAGGTAAGGCCGCGGGGCGCCCGGCGGAGCGGGGAACGGCCGCCCGTCCCGCCTGCGCTCCGAGGCCCGGGCTCTAGGCCCCGGCCGCCGCCTCAGCGGGCGCTCGAGGCTCCGGGGGGCGCGGCGAGGGAGCAGTTCGCCGGCCCGCGTGGAAGGCGGCGGCTTCCGAGCAGGCAGCGCCCCGGGCGCGCGGGCCGCCCGGCCCCGCACGCCGCGCTCCCCGGGCCGCCTTCCGCCCTGTCCCGCTCCCCGCTTCACTTCCTTGTGAAGTCTTTCTGGCTTTTCTGTCCGTGCCTCTCCCGGCCTCCTCCCTCGTCTTGTGCTCGGGACCGTTTCTCTCACTCCTCCTGACCACGCTCGGCTCGTGTGTCTCTGCCTGTCCGCCTGCCCCCAACCACCGTCCGAAAATTTCGGGTGTCGTGCCCAACAGTGGACTTCTTAAATGAAATTATTACGAACTCCATCCCAAATTTACTGGAGGTCCATTAATCGAAAAAAAAAAAAAAGCCCTTAGGGGGAAAAAAGTCTCATTAAGCACAGAGTGAAAATAACCCTGAAGTAAATTTCTAAATGGAGGGCTTGGTGAAAGTTGGAGCTTTTTAATTTTTTTTTTCTTTTAAGTTCCGTGACCTCTACTACCAGTTTTAGCACCTCTAGGAAGTTTGCCCATCTTATTTGGCAAATAAATGCCTCTTAAGCATTTGATAGCAGCCCAAATTCATCAGTATTCAAGCGCTTCTAAAAACAACTTGGAAACTTAGAAAAACTACGAAGCTGTTTTGGTAAGTCACAGAGAACTTTTAAAATAGGCCCCACATGTTTAATGTATCAAAGTAAAGCTGGCAGGAGTCGTGTAAAGGGGTTATTAGGGAGTTTGGCTTGTCTTCGTGTTATGTGGCTATTTTGGGAAAAACATTCTTTTTCTGTTAACAAAGGTTTACAGCTACTGAGATGTGAGAATTACCGAGGCTTATTGTGGGATTAGTACAGGAACCCTTTATATTGGAGCGACTGCATGGATGGAGAAGTGGTAGGTTGTGCAGCGAAGAGGCTAAGTCACAGTATGTTCTGGGCAGTTGCAGAAACATGCCATGGCCACTGAATGTTAATAGATATTGTTTCATTTACTTTCTCCGTTGTGCAATCACAGCGCTCCTTTTGTAGGCCTGCTTTGAAATACACCATCTCTAAGTATGGAGCTTATTCTGATTATTATAGAATTTCCCAAGAGCATAGGCGTAAAAAGACACATAACTTGCAATAATATCTAGATGGTAATCTTTGATTTAAGACCGGGGCATGGGGGGCCTTATTGTGTAATCCTGGCTGTCCTGAAACTCACTGTGTAGACCATGTTAGCCTCGAACTCAGAGATATGTTGGCCTCCCTCTCTTCTCCCAAGTGCTGAGCTTGAAAAGGTGTGAACCACCATACCTAGCAAAATGGTGATTTTTTTTTTTTTTAAAGAAATGCTTTTTGTGGCCCTTCTAAATGGACAGTGAATGTGTTGTTATAAGAACTTTAAAAAAATTTGTTTAATATTTAGTGTAGAAATCCCTCCCCTTCCCCCACCAGCATCACCTTCCCTCTTCTTCCTAAGAGTGTTTGAGGTTTTTTTTGTTTTGTTTTGTTTCTTTGAGACAGCATTTCAAAATTTAACTCTGCGGTAACCTAGGCTGTTCGCAAAGTGATCCTCCTGTTTCAGATTCTTGGGATTATAGTGTGCCACCCATATTTGTCACTCTTCTCTCCTCTGTTTTCATATTTTAAACAGATTTATTTCTCATTGTTTTGTATTACGAGTGTTTGCTTACACTCAAACATTTTGTAAATGTTCCACATGTACCACCACGGGTGTGCCTGGTGTTGGTGGAGGCCGAAAGAGAGTGAGAGGGCATAAAATCTCCTGGAAAAGAAGTTACAGGCAACTGTGATGTGCCATTGCTGTGTTGGGAATGGAGCTCAGGTCCTCCAAAGAGCATGCTGCAAGTGCTCGCTCGCTCTCTCTCTCTCACAAGTTTCAATCTTCTGTAGGTTTTTGCTCTCTCTCTCTCACAAGTTTCAATCTTCTGTAGGTTTTTGCTCGTTTATAATGGTAGTGTTTTCTCTCCACTTGTCTTCTCTCATAAAGTTGGTACCTTGTTGTGTTCATGTAGCATTGTGTATTTTCACTTGACCTTTCATATTTTAATTAGTATTTCTCTACTTTCTTGGCCATTGCTCTTGAACTTGTTTTGTTGATAGTCTCTTAAAAAAGTGATAGATGTGTTCTAATGTTGGGTATCTAGTTTCTGTGAGGGTCATGTCAGTAAACACTGTTTTATGTTAGTAGACACATAATTACCAAATCCCCTGAGATTATATCAAAAAGGATGGGATAGTGTTTAAATAGCTATGCTTCTAAGAACAGTCGATTCATAAGATGTTATGGGCAGAAAAACTAGCTCTTGAATGTTTCCTATGATTGTATTTGTTAGTGGAAACCTTTCAATTCAACTGTAGTGTGGATTGGCGGTGTCTTGGCAGTTTGCCATAGTATCACTTAGATACGGAGATTTATTAAAAATTAGCTGAGCCAAGAGTTGGAAGGCTCACATCCTTGTACATGAGTTGGTAAATATTTCTTTTATTGTATATTATACTGAGAGTGAATGTTCTCCCCTCCCACTATTGATGTTATAACATATGTAATTTGTATTTCATGAGTACTTATGTGTTATGTGTTACCATTTAAAGGTATATTGTAACCTTACCTTGCATGAAAATAATATAATCCCAATAGTACTCTATTCTCCTAGCACTCAGGAAGTTGAGGCAGGATAATTTGCAAGTTCCAGAGGCTACAGAGCAAGGAAGACTACCTGGCTCCTAAAAAATATTAGCAAAATGAATAAAATTAACTTTTTATTTTCTATTTTATGCAAAATACAATTTTGATGATTTATTGGATTTTTTTAAAAAGAGAAATTAGGAAAACACCATTGCTACCAGATTTATACAAGGACTTTTGGTTGTGGTTTTAATTTTTTTTCAAGTTTAAAATTTAATAGAATTTATTTATGTAGTAATTTAAGCTATGATTAATGGTAACAGATTTGGAAGAAAGCCGAGCATGGTGGTGCACACCTGTAATCCCAGCACTCTGGTAGGCAGAGGCAGGTGGATTTCTTTGAGTTCGAGGCCAACCTGGTGTACAAAGTGTGAGTCTCAGATAGCCAAGGTTACACAGAGGGAGCCCTGTCTCGAAAAGCCAAAAAAAAAAAAAAAAAAAGGAAAGAAAGAAAAAGAAAAACAGATTTGGAAAAATGTGAGTTTTGGGTTTTCAGTGATTCTTCTTATTTTCCTTTTTTATTTTACATGTGTGGAGGGGGGAGGGGGAGAGGGGTGTGTACCTGTCTTGGTGATACTTGCCACGGTGTATGAATGGAAATGAGAGCTGTTTCTCTCTACCCTGTGGGTCCTGAGAATCAAACTTAGGTTGTCAGACTTGATGCCAAGCCACCTTTACTCTCCAAGGCATCTCTTCAGCTCTTATATTTTACTTTAGTGAACTAATTTTAGAATTAGAATGATCCTGTGAGTACTGCTGTTTAAAGTTATGTTGTAGAATATAACCAAGAATGTTAGCAGATTCTTGAAAATTTGGCCAGACTCCAGATATGTGGTTTAGACTACTTTCCATATCACTGCTCTGTAAACTCAATGAAGTTAAGATAAAACAAATTTGGGGACTGTTTAGATTTAAAAAAAAAATTATACTTGATTAGTATAAAACATTAAATTGACAGAACTTGTTATCAGTTTCTAGCAGTTAATTTAATAAGTACACATGAAAAAGTTAGAAAAGCTTCATAATCTGTACTTCAGTTTTTTGTTATTGTTTTGTTTGGAAACAGGCACTCCTTTATTCCAGGCTGGTCTCAAATCTCAGGCTATTGAACTTCTCTGACTTTCTGACTCTGCCTCCACCTCCTGAGAGGTAGGATTACTGAAGTGCACAGGCTTGTCTAGTTTATGAGATATGTTGCTGGAGATAGGAAGGACAGGGCTTTGTGAATGCTGCTAGGCAGGTGTTTGCCTAGTGATCTTCCCAGTTTCTTACCTATGTTTTGGTTGCTGTTTACTTTTGGTGTTCTCAACTCACTATAGCAGTATCTTTAGGTAGTCATTTTGAAATCACCCTGTTCACGATCCCTGATCACCTTCTCCTTCCCTGTCTCCCCATTTTTTTGTGTTCATGGTGTGGAACCTAAGGCCTTAAAAATACTAGAAAGTACTCTTTTATTTCTGAGCTACAGTGTGTTTCCAAGTCTTTATACAAGTAAAACATTTGTAGTTAGTGTCTTTATGTAGCTTCAGTTGAGAAGATTGATCTGTCCAGCATCCATCTGTGACCCTCCCAGAAAGAACACCTTTTGCATTAGTTCTCAGTAGTGTTATCAGGTGGTTAGGTTATTAACTTCTTGATTATAACATTTCCAAATTTTTTGTGTAATACTGTGTTGGAGATTTAATTATTAATTATTTAAAACTTTTAATAACACCTATTATCCTAGAAAATGTGAATATCACTGTAAGTCACTGTGAGTTTTTGGTTTGTTTTGAGGTGAGATTGAACTCAAGGTCTCATGCATGATAGACAAACCATCTGTTACTGAGCTACATGTCCAGCCCATATCTTTTCTTTCTCCATATTTCAGATTGTTAATACAATTTAATTTTAATAGAAACATGTTGCTTCTGAATTATTGTCATGATACAAAACACTTCTGAAGTGACCATATATGTACTATCTTGGCATAGCATGTACCTTTGTTTGTTGAGGTTTTCTTCCTTCCAGGAGTCTCACAGGGAGGGATAGCTCTTTTCCTGACTGTCTCTAGAGCTCCTATGCAGACCAGGCTGTCCTCAGACTCACAGAGAAATTTCTGCCTTTGCCTCCATCTCCCAAGAGCTGGGATTAAAGGATGTAGACCACCAGGCCCTGCAACAGTAGATATTTTAAAATGTTATTTTTAATAATTTAACTTGAATAACTCAATAGTTTGAGCATTCATATTTCACACACTAGACTTAATTTAATACTAAGGTTTGTGTTATTTAAAGAAGTTTACCAGTTTGAAGCTTTATGACTTGCTAAATTGATGTTTGTGTGTATGTGTAGTACAGGAATTGAACGCTGCCCTTGCACCAGTATACTCTAACAGGGAGTCCATTTTGGGCCTTAAATACTAAATACCTTATTATTAACTTGTTAAGATTAAAATAGATTCAAAGTTTTCTTTTGGAGAATTTTGAAGTGTCAGGTGTCAAGGCCAGTTTGGGTACTTAATGAGACTATTTCAAAACAAAACAACCAAATTGAACAAGAGAGTATCATCAAGGTTGAGTTTTAACTTTACATTAACTTTGAAAATGAAAAATCTTGACTTCAGAGCGATCGCTACTTATAAAACTTTGTATCTCTGTACAGACGTAGGTGCAGAGGATGTGCTTCCTGGAAGCTGTCTACTGTTGAATGAGCTTCTAGGGATGGAACCAATTACTGAGAGAGAAAGGGAGGATAACATCTATCTGCTGCTAAGAGCTTTGTGATTTTTGTTTATTTAGAATGGCCTTCACTACAAAATAGATTGTTACTGAAAAAATACATTGTATCATAGGAACAGGTAACTTTTAATGAAAAACTGAAAAGGCAGTTAAATTCTCAGGTTTATAGAGTAAAATTTGTAATACAACAGGAAGTGAAGCAAGTGGGTAGTTTGTGTTTTGATACATGATGGGTATTTGAGAAGAAGTAGGATTGACAAAATCCATAGATGAATTTAAACATTTGGAGGATTTTATGGGCAGTAGTGGCACAGGCCTTTAATCCATCAGGTGGATCTCTGAGATCAGTCTGGTCTACAGATGGAGTTCCGGGACAGCCAAGGCTACAAAGAGAAACCCTGTCTTGGTGGGGGAGGAGAGAAGAGAGGAGGATTTCAAAGTACTTTTAAGCTCGAAAGTACTAACACTGGCTCTTAAATGGAATTGTATTTTATTTTCTTGATTAGGTGTGAAGTGCTCCAAACATTGATAAGGGATAGTTAATATATGTTCTTATGAATTGGAGAACATAGGACCTAATCTGTCATTTGAGGATATCTAACCTTTCTGTGTGGTGTAGATCCTCCTACCCCAAATAAACGTTCACTTCTGAGGTGAGGACCTGGTGTATCTGCTGCATTTGGTAGTTCTTCATAATGTCCTACAAATGAGTAAAAAATAACCCAAAATGGGACAAGTTTAATATTTGGGATGTTCTCTGTTACTTTCATTTATTCTAGGCTACAACCTACAGAGATGTAAAAAGTTCACAGTGTAAAGTATTTAAAATGCAACTCTCTTGTTGCTCTTGGGTTCAAGGAGTATGCATGCAAGGTACCATTTCAGGCTGGAATGAACAAAAACCAAAAATATGCCCCCGTAGACCTTATAGTCAAGCCAGCCAATGAGTCTTCAGTTGATTGTACAGTTGAACTTCTTTCGGGCTGGCATCGGACATTCAGTGACCCTTCAGGATGTATATGCTTTCTACACACATTTAAGAATTGATAAGAACTTTACTGAATGTTTTTGTTTGTTCTCACTTGTTGCCTAGGCTGCCTTAGAACTCCTTGGCTCTTGTGATCCCCTGCCTCAGTCTTTCACATAGCTGGGATTACAGGTTTGTGCTTCCATGTCTTGTTGAGCTTTACTAGTTTAAAAAAGAAAAGTTGAAGTGTGTTAAGAAAAGGGAAATTGTACTTAAGAGAGAGACTGATTTCAGTTTAGAATGAGACCCAGAGAAAAGTAGTCCTTAAACTAGGAACATAGGTATTTCCACTTAATGTCACACTTGAGAGGTGAGTTCCTAGAAGGGAGAGTAGGAGAAAGGGTAGGTAGGGTGTGAGAAGAGGAACAGTACTGTGAGTGTGTCTGTTGATAGATAACCAGGGATGGGGAGAGTTATAAAGCTAGGTACTAGGGACCTAGGTTTGATCTTCAGCACCACAAAAGATAAACCAGTAGCTTAGGAATGTCTGTAAAATGCATGCTGTTATTTGTGTTGGGAAAGACCTTGTTCTCTTTCTGTTCTTAGTTGAACATACCTTAGTGATTAATGGCTGGCCAGTGGTGTCTGGCAATACTGTTATTTCTACTTTTGTTCTCTGGCTTATAAGGCCAATTTGTTTTTAGTTTCATGTGCTCAGATTATCACTGTTCCCTTAATTCTGTGACTGGAATATTATCTGAGGTGCCTTTGCTTTTTCTGCATTGCTAATTTCTGCTTGAGGTTGCCCTACTCTGCTTGCCTATGAAGCAGGTGCTTGATTCCTGCCTTTTGTAGCCACAAGACTCTGTAGCTTTCTGTATACTGATACAGTTTGGTAAAGATACATTTCTTGAGATTAAACAAGTGTTGCACATTAAGCTGGAAAGATCCGAGTCTTTGTTTTTATTTTGATTCATCATGATCTTTTCATTTGTGAGTGAGATTTTGTGATCCTCATTGTTGCAGTGAATCAAAATTAGGTTTGTACATTACTTGTATTTATTTACAATATAAAAATGAACACTAATTCCATTTATGACTTAAGAGGCCATGATAATTTCACATTCCCTATTTGGGGAGTGGGTAATGAGTATAATACTAGGTCTCGAGCTTACATTTTAGTATTGAGCTGTACATCCAGCCTTTTACAGTTTGTTTGGTTAATTTAATTCAAAGCTTTAATGATTGGTGAGCCTAAACTTGGGGAAACTGGCTTTTAATTGGGTCAATAGTATCTTGAATCAAATTGTAAAGTATAAGAACAAATTTTAGCTTAATGTATAATAGTTTTCAGTTTTGCCTTATAAACAGTATCTAGTTAGGGTAGTAAATATTTGCAGGGGTCAGTAATGACTTAGATTGCTTTATTGCTCTTAATCTATATCTTGACTCCTTTCTAAGTCTGTCTGTAGCTGAGATTATTTGCTCATCTGCGTTTATGCTGTAGAGAAGGGTTGTTTTTTGTTTTTTTTTTTTGGTTTTGGTTTGTTTTATATGTATGGGTGTTGCCTGCATATATTTGTATCATGTGCATGCAGAACCTGTGGAAGCCAGAAGAGGGTGTTGGATCCCCCAGGAACTGAAGTTTGGATGATTGTTAGCCTTTCCTTGGGTACTGAGATTTGAACCCAGGTCCAGTGTTATTAACCACTGAGCCATCTTTCCAGCTCTACTTGATTTTAAAGGCAGGGTGATCACCAAATTTGGACACACAGATGCCTATAAAATAGTTTATTTATGATTATTACAGGGTATTTAAAAATAATCAGTTTTCAGACATTATGATCAACATATAGAAATAAATTATGGGAGCCAAGTATTACATATTTCAAATTTAAAGAATTGGAGTTGACTAGTTAATTATGAAGAGCCGACTAGAATCATATTGTCTTTTATTTTTTTAAATGACTAGAAGGATTTTACAGTAAATCTCCATTTGGATTAACGACATTTCAAATTTGTGCTGGCCACATATGGCTGGTGGCTATTCTACGTCATAGCACAACTCTGTATTCTTTTCTATGTTTGTTATTTCAACTATCTTTTGTCACTCTCAAAATGGTGAAAATGATTTTTTTAGTGTGGCTTTAATTTTGTGTTTTCGTATTAGTGAATTTTCATTCTCATGTTTTCTTGGATATCATTTCCCTTCCGTGTGTTTGTCATTATCATTTGTCTAACTTTCTACGTTGTTTTTTTTTGTTACTTTGTTTTTAGAAAATGATTAAAAGTTATTGTAGGTATATGAACATGGAAGTATTATGCAAAATACAGGTGTTAATTGCTATGCATTTTTAGGGATTAATTACATTATGTGCCTCTATAAAGTGATGATGCTAATTAAAGATTTTAACCTAAAGATAGTTTAAAATCCTCCCTAATAAGTTTAAAATTCATTGAAATGAGTGCTTAGGAAGATAGTACTTAAATGTTAACATGTGTAGTGGGTGGGGAGGGCACCCACTACTTCATATACTTTTTCATTAAAGAAATTACTTAATTTGTTCTTCATCTTGTATCGTTTTTCCTTGGCCCTAAAAACCTAAGGATCCCTAAGAGCCAGGCTGAATGGATTCCGATCTTGAGCCAGAGCATCCTCAAAAGCAGCAGTCAGGCTAGACTAATGGGGGACTAGGAGAAGCTGGGGTGTGTCAGTCAAGACAGCGGGTGAGAGGAATGTGTTAGTGTGCCCTCTGTTGGAAGCAGTGGTGGCTTTAAATGTGAATCAGTGAATCGCTAAAGGGAAGTAGTGAGAGGGAGGGATCCAAAGAGTTTGGGATGCTGGTTTTCAAGGTACCTTGGAGGATTGGTTGGCTCACTAGAGAATATATCGAACAAGTAGATTGTGAGGTGGGGATGTGTACAGTGTACTCCTGTGTAGGGCTGAGGCCTGGCAGTTTAGAGGCTAAGGTTCTGATTAACCTGGACTGGGCATTTTGTGTTTAGTGGTGGTTGGTTGGTTTGTTTGCTTTTCCTTTTTTGGAGACATGAGAATCCATCTAACTTAGAGTGTGTTTTAAGGAAACTGGTGGGTGGGTTAGATTAGAGAAAGGGTGAGATGATGGCAGTCAGGTTAGTCCAGGGAAGAGGCAGGACATCATCAGTGATGATGCTGAAGATTAGAGTGGTAGCTGGAGAGGGATACTTAACCAGCAGCACTAATGCAACATCATTCAAAAATAGTGGTTGGATTTTTATTTAAAAAAAAATTCTTCTTTCAGTTACAAGTGTTCTTGTCATTAATACCAGCAGGTAGATTGGAATAGCAGGTTGTTTGGGAAAGAATTTTATTTATTATACTGTAATTGGACAGATGTACAGCCTTTTTTTTAATGTGTAAAATTTACATCTATGAAGTCAATAAGGGCTAGCTAAATCAGTGTGGTTGTAGAAGGCAATTTAGGCTAAAACTTAAAGTGTTATGTGGGTTGGGGGAGTCTACCTCTCAATTTAGCTTAGGAAGCCAAAGTAAAATGAATAAAAATGAATACAATTGTTAGTTTCCAGAGGGAGAGTTAGCAAGA
The DNA here is from genome assembly GCA_028658305.1 of Pachyuromys duprasi. Taxonomy (NCBI): domain Eukaryota; kingdom Metazoa; phylum Chordata; class Mammalia; order Rodentia; family Muridae; genus Pachyuromys; species Pachyuromys duprasi. Next base: position 44,452,405 of record CM053755.1, read on the forward strand.
GTTTGTGAAGTGCTATAATACCTAGCTTCAAGCCTCTTTCTGGGACCATATTGGTAAACAGGCGATGTCTGTTTTCCTTCTGGGGCAGATTGGTGATTGAGAGAGGGTGAGATTTTTACAATGCGGAACTTTCTTGTTACCAAATACATTAGACATGCTGGATCTGGTAAGGCTGTGTTCCAGGGTAAATTAATTTGTGACTGTGTATTGCTAGATTCTTATTCTTGTCCCTCTTCTCTCTATCCTATTCTCTCTATCCCTATCTCTCTCTCTATCTTCTATTTCTATCTATCCTATTCTGTTCTATTCCATCCCTCTATCACTCACTGCTTTTGAACAGAGCACTCACATGAACAGTCAGACCTACAAATAACATTTTCTCTAAGATACTCATCAAACCTTTGCTTGGCTTGCCCCCTTATTTGCTTTTTATAATTTGGATCTTTTCATCTGGGAGGGAGAAGATGACAAAGAGCTAGAAGTCAAGCCAGTGCACCTCTGAACTTGTTTCACTATCATTCCTAATTGAAAACTGTTGTTTCAAGGAAGAACAGTTATTCTGGGCTTGAAATTAAAGGGTGAAATTAAAAGGGTGATCTGTGTCACTGAAATCAGTCATGAAATCATGGCAACATCCAAAGAAGCCCTGGCCTTTGTTTTATTATCCAGATAGTTAAATACAAATGCAAACACGACTTTAGTTCCAGCACAACTAGCTGAAAAAAACAACCATAAATCTGGGCAAGGAAAGGATTTTTTTTTTTTAATAGCTTTTACGCTTACTATAAGCATTTAATACACACATGCAGTTCGCTTGAATTCTTAAACCACTTTCTGGAGACTTTGCTTCAGTCTCTTTAAAACCCAGAGCCATGAAGGAAAGAAACAAAAAAGCAGATGATAAACAGCGTATGTAGATCTCACACGTATCATGTGAAGTGAAAGAAACCAGGTACAAAGGAGTGTGTGTCTCATACATGCAATTCTAGAAGAAGCAGAGCTCTGTATTGAGAGCAGGTCACTGACTGCCCTAAATTGGATGGGGCGAGGCATCAGGGAGTGCAAGTACTTCAGAGGGATGGGAATGCTGTTTCTCAAATGGTGGGCACATTCATTTGTAAGCACTCATCAAACTGTGCCTAAAATGGATACATTCTCTATGTCAGAAGTTAAAGCCCCAGCAAGCCCTTCAGCAGCAGGGGTAAACTAAACAGAGCGGATAGAACTGCACAGACTGCATTTTCATAGTAAACTTGCTCCATTTAACAGTAAAGCACATGGAAGAGAAGGGATTTCAGATAAATGGAATCATGCACACACTTTTCATAGTGTTCTGGTGCTTAAATACATTGTTCTCTTTCCTGGGTTTGCTTGTTTCAGGAGTCATTAAAAAGATTTTAAAAGTAAAATAAACGAATACTTAGATATAGTAGAACCCAGCTTGAAACACTCAGGGGTTCAATAAATAATATATAAAAAGGTTAGTCATTAAATATTTTGTTGTTACTAAGTTGTGATTTGTATATCACGTACTGATGTAAGCAGTTAACATGCAGCATCTCCAACCTACATGACAAAGGCATTTTTTTAAAGATTTATTTATTTTATTAATGTATACAATGTTCTGTCTGCATGTACACCTGAACGCCAGAAGAGGGCACCAGATTGCATTGTAGATGGTCGTTAGCCACCATGTGGTTGTTGGGAATTGAACTCAGGACCTCTGGAAGAGCAAGCAGTGCTCTTAACCTCTGAGCCATCTCTCCAGCCCCCTTGTTTTCTTTCTGTTTTTCTTTTTTTCTTTTTTTTTTTTTTTGAGACAGGATTTCTCTGTGTAACTGTACTAGACCAGGCTTTGTAGAACAAGCTGGCCTTGAACTCACAGAGACCTGCCTTCCCAGTGTTTGGGGAGGAGAGAATTAAAGGCGTGAGCCACCACACCTATTTTTTCACTCTGCCTACTGAGTCCTGGGATTAAAAGTGTGCATAACCACCTTTATTTTTTTGAGAGGGTCTCCATAGCCTGGGCTGGCCTGAGCCTTTTGGGAATTCACCTGCCTCAGCCTCCCAAGTGTTGGGCTTACATGTGTGAGTCACCATGCTTGTAGTTTCGTACCCACCCTCCATCTTTAAGGCAATATCAAGCTTCTGAGGATTTAAATAATTGAGTCAGAGAAGTGGTTGAGCTGTCCAGTAAATTTGTCTGTTTCCTGGTCAAGAGAGGAAGGGTGATAATCTGAAAAACAAGGATTTCTTTTAGGTTTTTGACCCACAATAAATGGATTTTGATGTCAAAGAATCTGAAGTTTTTGTCTTTTTACAGCTAGTAACAGTAGACATGGAATTCTTGGCTGATGGCCATAGTGACCTTCTAACAGAATAGCTTTTTTCTCTTGGTAGACCCATTGTAGGTCCTCATGTTATGTAGATTTTTTTTTTTTTTTTTTTACAAATCATTTGTAAAGTTTGTTACAGATATTTTCTTTCATTGCATGTCTTAAGTATCACTTTTAATATGGTGTGGAACATTGCTGTCAAAATTTGATGACAGTTTTTTCTTTCTTGTATATACAACTTGGTCATTCCTGAAGGTAGAAAGGATTCTTCTTTTTTTTAAAAATATAATAGTTTAGCCAGAACATGTTTTAATATTATCTTAACTGGGTTAATTTTCTCAGTAAATGTGGCCCACCTTTTCAGTATGTTACTTTGAGGTTTTATTTCAGGAAAGTTTTCTTGACTTGTAGTGTTTAGCATTTGCTTTGTTACATTGCATTGCTTTCCTCTTACTCGTCAACTCTCACATTAATGTCGGATCATCTCCTCATCTCCTCCCAGTGTTGGAATTCCAGGAGTGCCTGGTTCAAACTACTGCTTCATTATCATTTAAATACACTTAAGGGCATGTTTACTAGTCCAAGAAAAAGGGAGATAATCTTTATCTTGAGAACTGTATTCCAATTGAGAGTGGGAGGAGTGTTGCAGGATATTTGATACCATTGTGAACCCCAAAATTGTGAACTGTAGAACATCTTGTTTCTTGGCTGGTATGGTTGAGCCCTATCACACACCTTTAATCCAAGAACTTTCTGTTTATTATAAACAGGTGATTATGGTGTGGTTCAGCCATCCCTAGCACATACCTTTAATCCAAGAGCTTTCTGTACCCAAAGTTAATACTAGGTCAAGAGGCAGCGCAGGAAACCAGCTGACAGGGCTTTGAGTTCAGGGTTATTTAAGACAGTGTGTAAAAGAAGGAGCTTTGAGCTCTCAAGCGCTTTAGCTCTTTGGTTTTAGTTTAGTCTTTAGCTCTCAGGCTTTAGGACTTTGGGGGCTTTGAGCTAGCAAGCCTTTGGCTTTGGGTTTTGTTTTGTTTTTTTTTGTTTGTTTTTTTTAAAGATTTATTTTATGTATATGAGTGTTCTATCTGCATTTACACCTGCCAGAAGAGGGAATCAGTTCACATTATAGATGGTTATGAGCTACCATGTGGGTGCTGGGAATTGAACTCATGACCTTTGGAAGAGCAGACAGTGCTCTTAACCACTGAGCCATCTCTCCAGCCCCTGGGTTTTGGTTTTTTTTTTTTTGTTTTTGGCCTTTTCTTCCTGGGCTTTGAGCTAGTGAGCCTTTTGGGTTTTTTCCATCTGGACCTGAGCTGAGAAGGAAGGTCAGCTGGGTGCTTTCTCTGCCTCTCTGAGCTAGCAGATTTTCACCCTAGCATCTGGCTCCTGAGTCTTTATTGGTAAAATAGAATGGTTGGGATTTTCATTTTTATAAAACAACAGAGGAGTGAGCCTACGAGGTCTGACTTTGATTGCCTGATTTGATATCTTGATACCTGTGCATCTTTGACTAATTTCTTTACCTCTGTTAGATATATGCAAGTGGTTATCATTGTATCTTTTTCTAGGGCATAAGTGCTTTAAGTTCTTTCTGGTCAAATACAGTTCTAGAGCAGTTTGACAGTTGATCACTTCTTCCTCTGTAAATATTTATTTGGTCTTCAGGGGTGCCATTCTCTTGAGTCTCACCCCAGCATTCCTGTTTGCTGATCTCAAATAACTCTTACCTCATTTTTTCACTTTTGACTAGTAGATGTTGCAGTACTCTAGAGCAATGTTTTTCAACCATACCATATATCTTGCATTATTACATATTTACGATGGATTCATAACAGTAGCAAAACTATGGTTTTGTAGCAACAAAATAATTTTGTTTGGGGGTCATCACAACATGAAAAAGTATCTTAAAGGGCCAAAGTGTTAGGAGGGTTGAGAACCACTGGTCTAGAGCTTGTTTTTTCACACTCCTTTTTTTGACAGTACTCTTAGTTTTAGTGGCTTCTAAACATGTTTCAAATCCCAGTCCTTCCCCTGCATATCATAGTCTTATGTCCACCTGACATACACTTCATCTCTTTCAAGGTGCTGTTTTGTCAAAAGACTAAACTGGAGCCTATAGACCCTCACCTGTACCTGAGGGTAAAGAGGATGGATTTCATTTTTCACTAATCCCGAAATGAAATTTAGTATTTTCTTAAAGTCTAACATTTAAATCATGTTACAGTCATTGTAGGATTCCCAAAATATTGCCAAAATCATTGCCACTATTTCAGTTATGTTACTGAATTAAGCCTGCAGCTGGGTCCTGTCATTGTTAATGAAGAAGACATGTTAGTTTGTCTGGGTTCTATAGTTACCCAGATTATCATAGGCATTTTATGGTTTTCTGACTTCTGATCTCATACACTATAATAATTTAGCCTGTTTTTATTTCTCACTTAAATCATACAGTATATGTTAAAAGTTTTAATTTATTTTTATGTGTGCTAGTGTTTTAGCTACGTGTATGTGTGACATGCGCATGCCAAACTGTGAAGGCCAAAAGAGGCCATTGGACCCCCTCAGACTGCTGTTAGAAGTGGTGGGGAGCCACCGTGTGGGCGCTGGTGTCCAAACGCTGCTACTCGGGAAGAGCAGTCATTGCTCTTTAGCCCTTCTCTCCTGCCTCCAGTATATAGTTTTGATTTACATATTTTCTTTTAGTTAATGAAATTCATCCATATTCTTCCCTATCAGTTATGCCTGTTTTAGGATCATATGCCCATAATTAAAAGGTAAAGACAACAGTCTGAAAAAAGCACAAGTAATGTTAAATCTTTGGGGGGGAATTCTCACTCTGTAGCCCAGGTTATCCTTAAACTCACAGCAATTCTCTTGCCTCAAGGTCTCCCAAATGCTGGGATTATGGTGCCAATACCTAATTCCTCTTTTATATGCTACAATATCCTGTGTTGAGAAGTTCTAATTTAAAGTTTACCGGAGAGTAAAGAGGGCTTTTGGGTTTTTGCTATAGTTTGTATACATACATATTTGGTTCATAGTTCAGATCTGCAAATAGTTTGCATTTCAGAATATACTACTCATAGCTAAACAATGATGGGACTTCTTTTTTTCCAAGTAAAATTTCTAGCAAAGCAAAATGCAGCTGTCATAGCAACACTGTACTTCTTTTTTATAGCTTAACTGATGTTTTCCTTAGAAGGGGTCAAAAAGGCATTGTTCTTGCCCTGAATGTGAAACCCTTGAACATAGTGTAGCTCCATGTTAGATACTTGTCTAGCATGTGTGAAGCTCTAGGTCTGATTCCCAGGAGAAGATAATGCTGGCTATGCTTTCAGACTAGGAAAAGAGAGGAGGAGTCATTCTTGTGATCACTCTCACATAGAAGTTAATTTCACAGAATTTGTGATCTAATGAGTTGGTTTTTTTCACTCCCAAGTTTCACTTTTGAGGAATTTTTAAGACTTCAAAGGCTTTTATATCTGTGAATAATACCTGTTGTTTATTAGCTGGGTGTGGTCAATGTCTGCTTAACTTAATACAGTGCAAGTAATTAATGCAGTGGAAATGATAAAATCAACTTATTAATTATTTGATCAGATTTTTTGAACTGTCATGTAATTATTCTAAAAATATTAAGTAATCCTGCTGATATTTTGAAGAAATGACCTATGCTTTAATACTAAAACATTAAGAATTGAAAGGAAGGTATGGTAGTCACTCCTATTGTATAATTCTAGCACTTGGGAAGGGGAAGCAGGAAAAACAGGAGTTCAGAGTCATTCCTCAAGTTGACCTTTCTCAGAAAACAATAAAAATAAAATAAATGGACAGGGCTGAGGAGCTGGCTTACTGGGTAGTGCCTGCCCATGCCACCACACCTGATCCTGAGTTTAATTTCTGAGCTCCACATGATGGGGGATAACCGACCTCCACAAGTTGTCCTTTGACAAGCACAACATGAGACACACATACGCACAAAATATAATTTTTAAAAGTTGGAGGAAAGGATGAGACCAATTGTTTAGTTTGTGTGGGTTTACTGATGGTGGGGCCTCTGTATTCTTTTTCCCTGCTCTTTCAAGCAGTCGACAGAACTCAAGAGTTCAGGATTGGTTGCAGTCGCTTGTGAGCACCGTCAAAATAATTGCAACAAGCTAGAAGTGAAGGGCACTGGGCTAGATCATATAAATGTATCTTGATAATCCTTCATATACTGTGTCCTCAAAATTTGAAACTAGGGAGCCACTATTCTAACTAGTTTGTAAGAGTTTAAAATTTTTTCTAACTCTCTGTGGTATGTGTGCAGCCCCATATACACACATAATAAATAAAATAACAGTTTTTTTAAAAATGGAGAAAAAGATGAGACTCTTTAGTTAACTAATGTGGAGGGTGTGTTCCCCTCATTTTTAGAAACTGGGTTATAAGAAAGACTTGTCACTTAACGGGCAGACATTATGTCTGTATCTAATATTCAAGTCCAAACGGACAGAGAAGTTTACAGACTTGGTAAAACCTCTTACTATGTGATTCAGAAAGGTCATGGACATTAACCTCAAAGCAATATTTAAAATGTTATTACCACCATACATGCTCAGTGGCATGTACACAAACAAAATTATAAATAAAAAACTTATTAAGTTACTGAATTTTGCTGTTGACCTAGGGCTGTATGTTACCACAAATAATAAAATTTGGGTTGGGAAGATAGCTCAGTAAAGTGCTTGTTAAACAAACATCAGGATTTGAGTTCAGTCTCTTAGAACCCATGGTTAAAAAAAAAATGCTGTGTGAGTTGCACATGTTTTAACCCAAGTTGTGGGGTGGCAGCGTTTTCAGTCGTGGGGCCAGTGAGAGACACCACCTCAAAAACAATTTATAACAACACCCAAGATGATCCTCTTCACTTCACATGCCCACACGTTTCTGTGCACACAGAAATAAACAAAAGAAAAAAGTTATGTTTCTGTTAACCAACATTGCTTTAATGTTCTAGGTAGTTTGAGGATCGCTTCAGTGCTGTCATTTTTTAACTCAATAATTACTATTTATTAGCAAGTGTTCTTCCTATAAATTTATTTTGCACTAGCTTCTAAATTTTTTTGGAGTTTGAGTTGGGACTCAGTGCCCTGGGTCATATATTGTGATCAGCTCCTGTTTTACCACTGTGCTATACCACCCGTTATATCACCTATTATTCCAAGTAAAATGTTTATGTAAATGTTGAAAGACTTTTCAGTTAATTATCATTTGGTTTTCTGCCATGAAACATAAAGGAGTTTTCCTTGCTTTTGCTGTATGAGGTCTTCCTAGATGCAGTATGGATTCAGCTATTTGTGCAGAGGATATTGTAACACCATTCTTTTTTTTTTTTAAAGATTTATTTATTATTGTTTATACAATGTTCTGTATGCATGTAGCCCTGTAGGCCAGAAGATGTCATCAAATCTTATTATAGATAGTTGTGAGCCACCATGTCGTTGCTGGGATTTGAACTCATGACATCTGGAAGAGCAATCAGTGCTCTTAACCTCTGGGCCATCTCTCCAGCCCCAACCTCATTCTTTTTTAAAAATTAGTTCTTTGTGAATTTTACATCATGCACCTCCATCCCACTCATCTCCTCTTCCCCACATACCCAAGGGTATGGTGGAGACCCTTGCAGTCTTATCCCCCTTTCTAGCACACACATGCAGAGAAAAAAAAAATCTTGTGTGGAAGCTGTAGTATGTCACATTGTGCTCTGCAGTTGCCCGTACTTCTTTGCTTGCAGATGTTCACTGCAATGACTTGTTGATCTGTTTCTGTTACTCTATCAATACTGGAACCACACTGGGACTCCTCTTGGATATCTTGTTACTGCCCTGTGTCATGGAGATCTTGTAGTTTTTGATCTGTAGGATGGACCAATTCAAAAACCTGGATCTGATCCTGAAAGGTGTCTGAGCTCCACTGGTTCTCATGTCCTCAGGACTGGCTCACTAGCAAACGAAACCATTGTCAGTGCTATCCTGCTTCCCAGGCGAGGTGCAGGGCCACTTCTCCCAAGTGTTTCTCCCACTTTCATGACCCTGGGGCCAGCTCTCTCGCCTGCCATAGATGGTGAGGGAGGGGAGGGGAGTATCTCTCATTCATGTCACCACAGAGCAGACAATAGGCAGGACCAGCTCACCTGCAATCCCCATGTCCAGGGCTAGCTCTATTGTGCTGCTCAGGTAAGGAGAAGAGACAGCTCTTATGACCCCGGGGCCATCTCTCCTACCTTCCATAGGTGGTAAAGGACAAGGGTGGGGGAGGGCAGACAAATTGTGAGCCCAGCTCTCTCATGCTTACACCCTTGGGATCAGCTTGCCTATGGCCCCCCTTCCCTATGAGGGTCAGCTCTGTTGTGCTGCCTAGGTGAAGGACAGGAACAGCTTTCCTGCTCTCGTGACCCTGTCTGGGCTAGCTCTCCCGCCCACTACAAGAGGGAAGGGCAGTAGGGAGGGGAGGGGGATATTTCCCTTGCTGATCCCCCCCACACAGCAGACAAGAGGCAGTGCTTACTCAGCTGTAACCTCCATATCCGGGGTCAGCTCAGGCCAGCTCACCTGCAACTCCAACAATGTGCAGGGGGTGGGGTGGGGGTGGGGGACGACGACGACACGACAAGCTTTTCCCTAGTACTACAGCTGGATAGGGGAGGTTCAGCTTTCCTGCCCCCAGGGCTGACTCCCATGATGTCCAGGGGAGGTGTGGGGCCAGTTTTGCACAGCCTGCAGACATCAACATGTCCCCAGGCTGCAGCCACAACCAGGGATGTCCACCTGGTCTTTGGTGGTAACAGACCCCTGCTACTGCAGGGCCACAGACCCAGATGTAGCCCCCATTGGCAGCACAGGCCAGGACCTCACCATAATCCCAGGTGCCATCACTGGCTACTCACATCAGGCTCATTGAGTAGCCAATTCTGCCTGTCTTTGTGACCACAACCTTCTGTTTTTCCTTCATTCCTCTACCACTTTCAGCTCCTCCTAGTGGCGCCTGGGGCCTCTGAGTATCTGGGGCTGTCTCTGGAACGTTGTGCCCTGCTCATGCCTATGTCCTTGGGCAGGTGTAAATTTATTTTATTTTATTTTGAGACAGGGTTTCTGGGTAGCTTTGGTTGTCCTGGACTTGGCTTTGTAGGCCAGGCTAGCCTCAAACTCATGGTGACCCGCCTGCCTCTGCCTCCCTGGGTGCTGGGATTACAGGGGTGCCCCACCACACCCAGCCACGTAATCCCTTTCTTATCCCTAAAGGCACTTATATTTTTGAATTGTGTTTAGAGACAAAACAAAACTAGGCCGAGTGTGCTGGTGAGTACCTTTAGTCCAAGCAATCAGGAGACAGGCATTATAATATGCTTTTTGTATGTGATGATGTACTGATTATAAATTTGCTTTTACTTGATTTTCAGAAAATACTTAAAACTTAAATTATCCATAAAATCTCTTTCACTTACTCTTTAAGACAGAGTTTCAGTATACACCTCAGGCTGGTCCAGAGCATCCTGACCTTTTGTTTTGGCCTCCTGCTTGCTGAGATTATATGTACCATCAGACTGCCTCTTCTCATTCCTCTTGAAAGTAATTTTAAGGGGTTTTCAGAAAATTGAGTAAACATTAAATTTAATGAGTTGATCTTTTGTTTGTAAGTGTTAGACCAGACTTCTGCTCAAACAGAAGTGACATTTATTTTGGCTGAACAGTTTCTGTTCTACATATGTGTTTACATAGCATTTTCACAGTCCATAATTAAACAGAACAAATACCCCTTTTGGGGGGTATTATTGTAACATTGTCAAAGATATAGATGTTAATGACTTGAATAATGTACTAAGATGATATTTTACCAAGAGAAGAGTCTTTATATTGGTGTATACAAGCTATTTGAATAGTTCTATAGCCTAGTTTTTAAGTTGAATAATGATCCATGATCCCATCAACAGAATAATAGATAGTAACATTTTTCTGATTGCATCCACGTTCTTTCTCCATTACTTTTCTTCACTAGAAGTAACTACTGCCAAGAGCCTCTTTATAGTAATTTTAATTTTTAAACCATTCAAACATATTTTGCCACACAAGTTTCTAAACTAGTTGGCTATAAGTTTTCTAATTTTTAAGAAATAAGTAACATCACACTCTGGCTTTGTTTTTAAGAGTTATCCACAGTGATACATGTAAGTATTAGCCATACTTCTGTAGAGTGTTAAAGTATGTATAATGTTGTTAGTGTTTTCTTGTAGCTATAAGAATTTCTTTGGAAAGAATACTCAAACAACAGTTCTGCAGGAAATTACTTGTATGTTTACTTTACCATCTAATATTCTGGAGATTTCAGATGCTGTTTTGGTTTCTGGTTCAATAGTGTGACCTAGGTTTTTCCCTTCTCTGGGAATTTTTAGGATTTCATCATTAACACCCATGTTTTGAAACTTCAGTTTGTTTTTGATTGTGGTTCTGCTTTCAATCTTTATTCGTAGTACTCGTTAGCTAGGGAAACTTCTCAATCATTTCTTTGATGAATTTCTTTCCTTTTTATATTCTTTTGTAGCAGTTAGGTGTTGTACCCTCATCTGATTGACAGCTTTCTTACTTTTATTTTCATTCTCTTTCTTGAGTCTCTTTCTCAGAATGTGGGGAATTGCAGTTCTGCATTTGGGGGGTGGTTTTCTCAGCCTGCCTTTACTTTCTTTAAAACAATGTCTATCATTTTAATTTCTTTTAGTTACCCCAAATTACACATTAAAATTGTATGTTTTTATGAGATTCAAAATTACGTGTGTTTGCTGTATCTCTGATTCCCATAATATGTATGTATATGATGTCAAATAGTTGGATTAAGCTAATATTTATTACCTAAAAATACTTCTAAAAATCTTAAGTGATTTTGCTTTTTAAAAGATTTATTTTATACTTTATGGGCATGTGTTTGTACATGTATACATTCAAGTGGGTATGCAAAGGGGTGAGTGCCTGTGTACAAGTGAGTAGATGCTTCAGAAGGTCAGAAGCTTTGGACTTCTTGAGCTGGAGTTACTGTAGGCTGTTGTAAACTGTCTGGCATGGGTGCTGTGAACTGAATTTGGCTGCTGCAAGAGCAGTAGGTGTTTCTCACTTGAGCCAGCTCTCAAGCTGTGTAGTTTAGGGTAGCCTCAAAGTTATGTTCTTCAGCTGGAATGTGGTGGCACATGCCTTCAAACCCCAGCACTCAGGAGGCAGAGGCAGGCCAATCTCTGTGACTTCAAGGCCAGCCTGGTCTACAGAGTTCCAGGATAGCCAGAGCTAAAAACAAAAGCAAACAAAGAAACAACAACAAAAAACAGAGAAATCCTGTCTCGAAAAACAAAAAGTTATGTACTACTTGCCTTGGGCTTGCAAGTTGGGATTATGGGCATACACCTCCGTAGTCAGTTTAAATACATACACCAGATACACCTTTCTGGGTGTTTATATTCACCTACCAACACCTTCCTGTCTTGAAGTTTCTATTGTTGTGAAGAGACACCGTGACATGGCAACTCTTATGAAGGAAAACATTTAATTGGGCTGGCTTACAATTTCACATGACAGGAAGCATGGAGATGTGCAGGCAGACATGGTGCTGGAGGAAGAGCTGAGAATTTTATATCTTGACCCGCAGGCAGCAGTAGGAGACCTCAAAGCACACCCCTCCCGTGACACACTTTCTCTAACAAGGCTACACCTCCTAATAATGCCACTCCCTGTATGCCTATGGAGACCATTTTATTCAAACTACCACATTCTGTGTCCTCTCTCTTCACTCCCCATTTTCCATTCTACTCTGCTTCCAAAGTTTGATGGTTTTAGATTCCTTATACAGTTGCCCTCTGTAATCTGCAGGTTCTACATCTGTGGATTCAACCAATTCTGGAATGGAAATATCCATAGGGGGAAAATGCAGAAAGTTCCAAAATCAGAACTCAGATTTACTGCTTACCATGCTCTGTACTTAATTGATATTACAGCAATGGTTTGTAGGCATGCTGCTGGAGCCTCCCTCCAGTTGACATTACGTCCTCAGTTTCTAGTATTGGTTGCTCTGTTTCTTGTGTGCTGAACAGTGTGTGGTCTGTATTAGTTATATTTGTAGTGAATGTGTCCAGAATTTCTTTCTTGGCATTCTCTGCACAGTTCAACATAGTAACTATATGGTATTAAATTACATTAGTTACTGTAAGCTATCTGTACCTGGCATATTTCACTTGATAAAAGCTTTATCCATGTTCTCATAAATGACAACTTTTTTTTAAAGGTGAGTGATTCCATTGTGTGAATTGGTCATGTGCCCATTATTCATGACGGAAACTTAAATTGATAATAGCAAGGATGTCATTTAGTAGGTTTCATTACTGTGTGAAGAGATTGTGGAGCTCTAAGTATTTCATGGAGTTTTCTTGTATCTAAGTAGTTTCTAAATCAATTGTCTGAAATTATTAAATATCCTCAGAGAGCAGTTGGTTACCTTTCTCAGGTTTGAAACATTTCTAGAAGTTGAGGTGCCAAAAGCATTTCAGTGTTACACAGTCAAACTTATAGCTTTTTTGTTTGTTTTTTGTTTGTCTCATGTAGCTTAGGCAGGTTTTGAACTCACTTTGAAGCTGAGGATGACCTTAATCTCTTGCCTCTACCTCTGGTGGAATTATACTTGTGTGCCTCTGCTTGACTGCAAACTTAACTAGGCTTTTAGGAAGGCTTTCCAGGTTGGCCCATATCTAAATCCAGACCCTCTGTTGTTATTATCTCTTTTGTTAAACACACTTCTGTCTCTTCTTAAAAAAACATGTTGGAAGTTGAACACAGGGCTTCTTGCATGTCAAGCATGTTTCTCTCAAGGAGTGACACACGTGCAAGTTTTAATCTTCTCTTTTAAGAAGTGGGACTTACCTTCCGTCCCCTTGAATATGATTTTGTCTTAGTAACTTGCTTGTAACCAACAGAATTCAGTACAAATGACACTGACTGCTGAGAGTCACAGTGTCTATGTCTTCTGAGAAAATTCTCACAGTGCCAAGGTCTTCAAACAAAGCCCATGTGTAGGTACTCCCTGGGACAGTCCCTTGTAAATTCCTAACACTCCTCATCCATTACCAGTCATGTAAATGAGCTTTAGCTGATTGGGCTGCTTGTCAGTGCCTGTTTCTGATAGTATGGGAAAACTCAGGACAGTCAGCTGCACTTATTAAAGAGCAAATGTTGATAACTTTTTTTTTGAGATTTATTTTTTAATTTTTATGTGTTTGTGTGCCTGTGTAAGTTAATGTACACTGTATGTGTGCAGGTGCTGTGGAGGCCAGTGGCGTTAACAGGTCGTTGTGAGCTGCGTGATGAGGTGCTAGGAACTGAATCCAGATACTTGGGAGAATAATAAGTGGTCTTAACTGCTGAGCTATCTCTTCAACCTCTTGATATATTATTTACTTAAATCTGTCATTTATTCGTATTTTATTATTTTTTACCTAACTCCTTTTCCTTGTTCCAGGATCCTATTACATGTGCTACATTATGTAAATATACCCCATTATGTAAATGTGCCAAATTATATAAATATTCCACATTTGATTTTAATCAGCATGTCTCTTTAAGCCCCTTTTGCTTGTGACAGTTTTGAGGAATACTGGTTGGATATCTTGTAAAATGTCCTTATATTGTGGTTTGTTTGAGGGAAGAAGACCACAGATCTAGCCAAGTGATGAACTTGATATGGACATGATTTAGTACTATCATGCCCTCCTTGATCACTTGGCTGATTGGTAGTATTTGTCTGCTTGGTGGTGAGTTTGCTCCCTTCCCCTATCAGTCTGTGCTCTTTGAAAAGGGGGTTACCATACTTAATCCACATGTGATGGGTAGGAATGTAGTGTTTGTTGTCTCTGAAGACAGATTATTACAAGGTTTTGTGATTTTTTTCCCCCATTTATTTATAATCACTTATTTTTATTACTATTGATTAGTAGTTAACGTGTTTTATCTTTAGGGATATAATCCAAGTACTATTTTTCAAATTGTCCATTTTTAAAAATCATATGTATTATACCCTAGAAATATTATCATTGAGTCAGAAGTCACAATTATATAACCTTGACTCTTTTTTAGGATACGTTTCTATGCTACTATAGTATAACTGGCAAAAGCAGAAGGACAGCCAGGGCTACACAGAGAAACCCTGACTCGAGAAGCAAAAAAACAAAACTGCTTGCAACTCCAGCTCTTGGCGGATCTGATGCCTCTGAACTTGGCACTCACGTGCACATACTCACACAGAAACACATAATTAAAAACAATAAAGGATATTTTAAAAAATGCTAACGCACTGGGTTGTTGCCAGGCTTAAATGATGCTAGTGCCTGGCTTATAGAGTTTATAAGAAGGAAGTGTCTCTATTGCTGCGCAATGATGTTCAAGTTAAAAGAACAGGAGCCTTGTAAGAAGTCTTTTTTCATGAGCCAGAGGGCCCTCTGACACCACTTCAGCCTTTTGGTGGGGTGGACTTGATAGATAGTGATGTTCCACCAGGCTCCACACGCTCCTCTACCAAAAGTGTGCCAGCTGCAGGGAAGGGAATTTTGCAGTTTCTTGATATCTTTTGTTAAAGCTTATAATTATAATAATTATTATTATTTGTCTAGTGATACTTAAATTCTTTGCTTGGGTTTTCTAAAATATACTTTTAAAGAGTAGAATTTAAAAGATTTAGGTGTCAGGCATATAAATTAATGCTTGTCATACAGTCAGCACTACAACCGTATTTTCTTAATATGACTGCATGTTATTTTGAGCATATGGCACAAAACTAAGATGTGGAAGGACGGTAAATGCCTTCTTGGATGAGTGACATGGTTGTCTCTGCAGAGAAATTCAGACAGACCCGCTACAATTTTCCTCATGCTGTAAGAAGTGGACAATTCTCTTTAGACACATGTTGGTAAAAGTGGGAGTAATTTGTAATTATTTGTAAAAATATTTGTAAATATTTACAAATTGTAAAATACTTGTATTGTTAAGGAGTAAAGGGAGAGTGAAATTGTTAAGGAATCCCCCCACCCCCACTTGCAATTTAAATTGTCTTGTAGTATCCAAGTGTGGTTATTCAGGAAGAGGAGATTTAAACCTAGAGAAAAGGAGATTTATTCAATGTGGCCACATTGGAAAGATGAACAAATAAAGAGTAACATTGAGTCACAGGGACCTGACATGAGATTTAGTTACAGTTTTGGTCAAGGTTATAGATTATGGGGATATTGTTGCCTTAAGTCTCCGCAAGGCGATCTAACAAATTGTCAGAACTATGTGAAATCTCTTTCCTGGAGACAGGCTCTCCCTCTAGTTGACCCAGGACCCTTGCCTTTTCCTTCTACCAGCATGGAACTCCTGGAAATTCTCAGTTCTAAAGGCACAGTGTTACCTTTTAGAATAGGCCATCCTGAGAGGTTGTTAAATTAACTGTAAAATTATATTTTTATGGAAAATTTCAGACATACATAAGGTTCAAATAGACTGTATTGGGTTGGAGAGATGGCTCAGTGGCTAAGAACTCAAACTGTTTTGTAGAGGACCCAAGTTGGATTTCAAGTACCCACATAGGGTGGCTCACAGTGACCTTTTTTAGCTCTGGCTCCATGGGATCCAGTGACCTCTTTTGGCCCCCTCAGGCACACATGTGTACATGCTAACACAGAGACATCCACATAAAAATTATAGAACTTTATTGTGCCTGTTACCTGACATCTAGTTGTACAGAAACTTGTTTGCATTTTCATTTGGGTAAATCTTACAATATTAAATAGGAATATAAACTTTTCCTCTATGTTACCATTTTTGTAAGTAGTATTTATAATTCATTATTTTGGTGGAGGAGTTAAATTTCTATTTTATACTTTTTAACCCTGCTTGCTGTTTATTTTCTTTTCCATATTCTACTTTAATTTCCGCTTGAAAGGGGTAATCATTTTTGTTACGTTGCAGAGACAACAGAGTGATGCTTCTTGGTTTTCATGTATTTATAAACAGTAGATGTGTTCTAGTATACAGGCAATGGTGTTTTGTTTATTTCATGTATTTATTTACCTTTTGCTTTTTTTGTTTTTGTAGTGCCAGGGCTCAAACCTAAGACCTCACACATGCTAAGCAAGTGCTCTGACACTGGGCTACGTTTCCGAGCCTGTTTTAAAACCTAGGTAGGAGTGGACTGAGTCAGCATGTAAGTTTTTATATTTAATTTATTGGTTTTTCGAGACAGGGTTTCTCTATGTCCTAGACTCACTTTGTAGACCATGTTGGCCTCGAACTCACAGAGATCCACCTGCCGCTGCCTCCCTAAGTGCTGGCATTAAAGGTGTGTACCACTCTGCCTGGCTGCATATACACTGTTTTTGTTTTTTGTTTTTTGTTTTTTTAATGTATGAGTACTCTTGCCTTCATGTATACCTGCACACCAGAAGAGGGCACCAGACCTCATTATCGATGGTTATGAGCCACCATGTGGTTGTTGGGAATTGAACTCAGGACCTCTGGAAGAGCAGACAGTGCTCTTAACCTCTGAGCCGTTTCTCCAGCCCCGCATATAAGTTTTTAAATGTTAGTTGATTGATAGATGGTTGTGTTTCAGTTTTTAACTTGATGGCATTCCTTTCCTTAGCAACCCTAAACATAAGTCTTAGAGCAATGCTAGAGCCTTGTGTAGATGGTATGAGGTCTTGGTTTGATCCTCAGCAGTAGGACAGTTGAAAGACCAGGTGGGTCTCACACTCCCAGAAATCCACGTGCCTCAGGCCTTCCTGGTGCTGAGATTGAAGCCCTGTGCCACTATGCCATGCCCTGCCACCTATATCCTGAATAGGCTTTGAGTCAATCCATCGGTCCTCTTTGAGAAATGCTGTGGTGAGAAAAGTGTGCTTTGTAGTGTGTTGGTCCTAATTCTGCTTTGAGCTGCTGTGTCTTGTGAATTTAGAGCGCCTCAGTTTGGGGCATTTGGAACAACAGAATACATTCTTATGATCAGTCCTTTAAAAGTCCATTCATTACATGAGATTTTATAGATAACACAGGGAGGCAAGTTTGGAATCAGGTAAAACATCATTTTTGAGCTTTAGGGGTATTTTTTGCGGTTTATTTTGTTTTGTTTTTGCTTACTGTTGGTTTCAGAGAGTTCTTTAAGGTAGGTATGGCGGCTCATATCTTTATTCTCTGCACTCAGAGGGCAGGAGGGTTGGGGATCTGAGGCCAGTAGACTATGTGGCAAGGTCTTGCCTCAAAAACCTAAAAACAAATTTAAAGATTCTTAAATTGAGCATGTCAAATTGGTGGTTTCTTCTCTAAAGAAGTAAAACCTGAATCTGATAAATAATTATGTGTAATAAGCAAGATTAGTTTTGATTGAAGATAAGTTTCAGTAAGATTGATTTGTTTGAATAAAAGATTGAAGTTGAAATCTGATTCCATGTCACATGAGCATATATATAAAGTAATAAACATCACCACTAAATAAAGCAGTAATTAGTTAATTGTCTGTGATAGAGAAACTTTCCTATTCAGTGCAAGTTGAAAATAAGTACATATGGTTGGAAAGGCTTCTTGGTGTTCATACAGTTAAGTCATATTGGCTCAAAACAATGAGGTATTTATCTCAGGGTTTCGATTGCTGTGATAAAATACTATCAACAAAAGCAGTTTGGATAAGAAAGGTTTATTTCAGCTAAACAGTCAAAGGGAGTTTGGGTAGGAACTGAAGGCAGAAACCATGAAGGAATGCTACTTCCTGGCTTTACATCTTGCTTTCTTCTATCATCCACAGTTCATAGTAAGCTGGACCCTTGGACAGGAGGGTTGCTTCAAGATTAAGGCTATCTTGGGCTATAGCATGAGATCCTATCTTGAAAACAAAACAAAGCAAGCAATAAGAGACATCTGGATAACATCCTCAATGGTTTATTTAAAAGAAGTAGTCAGTCTTTAGGAAATACATGCCAATTGAACTGCGTATGTTTCTTGTGAGCAGTACCCTCGTTGTGTACTGTCATAACTATTCATAGCAGTTGGCAATTGTCATTCAGTCTCTAAAACCAGAATTTCACAACAGGGAGAGTTGTTCTTTTCTAGGAAAACATATTCCAGAGAGCTAAGAACCAAATTTAGTGTGCAGACATTCTCCTTATTTCTCATAGTTGGTTGCCATAGATGGTGTGCTTATCACATGTTTTTGTACTATGGGCACAAGTAAGTTTTCTTCTATTAATTTTTTATAAGCACTATAAATTTTGTAGATATTTTGAAACTTTTGTTTAATTCTTTGAAGTTTAAATGTGTGTCTATACTTCTGTTTTTTGGGCTTCCTATTACATGATGAACTGTAGTCATTTTAGTAAAATCTGACAGCAATAAGCTTTTAAAAAAATCTTACAAATAAATTTTCATAGCTAAAGCTTACAGATGATACTGTGAAAGGAAGCTATCAGTAGCTAAAATGACTTTATGACTCTTGATAAATGAGTAAACCTTATAATGTACTTAAAAACAGAGTTAGGTGTCAAAGAACATGGTACAGTCAGTCCTGGCTGTTCAGGATGTTAAATCATGAGGATCAGGAGGGTTTTTGTTTGTTTGTTTGTTTTGTTTTGTTTTTTAATCATTTTACCGCCTGGATACCAGCCTCCTCCTTTCTCCCAGTCTCACCCTCAAGTCTCCCTTTCCCCATTTCCCCTATCCTCAGCAAAGAGGGTCCCCCTAAGGGGTACCAGCTCACCCTAGCACCTCCAGTTAAAGGGGGACTAAGCCCAGAGGATTAGGAGTTTGAAGCCAGCCTGGGCAACGCAGGGAGACTAGCCAACAAAAATGAATGGATGGATGGATAGATAGATACAGAGATAAAGTATATGTGTAGGTACAAACAGGTAGAAGTCCAGCCTTCTCTTTCCCAGCTCTCTTGATTAGGCCGAGTGGAGACCCTTCCTTTTACTGTCACCCTCATAAAGGACCTAGAGGTATAAGGCCTCTTTAATTAGACTCAAAGTAACTGAGATAAAATAAGATCTTTAAAACTTCTGTAAAAAGTAGAAGCTATCTAAAAGGAAATAAATAAAGAATACTGTCAAATACCTAATCTGCTCTGCTTCCTTTGATGTTAAACTCTTACTGGAATTTAGTAAAGTGGTTTGGAAGAAGGTATTCCAGAAGCTCCAAACTTGGCTTTTCAGGAACCATGACTTGACAGAGATAGGCAGGAGACAGGAAAGGCATGAGTTTAAAAAAATGGAGGTCCAGAGCCAGGTGGTGGGTAGTGCATGTCTTTAATCCCAGCCCTTGGGAGGTGGAGGCAGAGGCAGAGGCCAGCCTGGTCTACAGAGTTCCAGGTCAGCCAAGGCTACACGTAGAAACCCTGTCTTGAAAACAAACAAACAAAAATGTTACAGAGATCCAAATTGTGTTAGAAATTGTCAACACTCTTGATTTTGAGTCTATAAGATTCAGTTACATATCTGTTTAGTATATTATTTTTTGTCTTTATGTTTTAACTCACTTGCTCTTTGGAAAAAGACCTTTTGATGTCCTTTTGTTTCCTACATTGTCTCTTTTATGTGAATGTTAATGAATATGAACTATAGTTGGGTGTGATTGTAACCCAAAGGTGTGCTCCATTTATTGTATGACTGATAAAATCAGCCAAAATTTGTCTTCAAGGCAGGAGGCTTAAACTTTATATTTTCTGCCCTTTTCTCCCTCCCATCTCTCCATCGCTTCCTTCCTCCCTCCCTCCCCTCCCATAAGGTCTCTTTATGCAGTCTTGGCCGCTATAGAACTCACAGATACATCTGCCTCTGACTCACAAGTCCGGCCTCTCTCTTGTTTTTAAAGGATTCATTCACTTTTGTGTATAAGAGTGTCTTTCTTGCATGTATGTAAGTGTGCTGATTGGGAGCCTGAGGCTGACAGGGCCTGAAAGGGCATTGGATCTCTTGGAACTGGAGTTACATGGTTGCTGGAAACACAACCCTTCTGAGCCATCTCTCCACCCAGTCTATTCATACAAAAACAAACATAAAACACAGTTACGTTTAAGTCATCCTTAAAGCAGATCTGTAGTTCTTAATGTGTCCTGATGATTGTTACATATTGCTGTCTGGTGCACATTTCAAAAGTGTGCCTTAGCTTTTTATGATACATTAAGGTGCTGCCTTGGTCAGAAAAGTAACAGTGCTTCCTCAGAAGCACAGAGCACTGCCCTATAGAAGTGGATTCAGAGACACTAAGGAAGGACAAAGGCCAGTTTGCAACTATATAAAGAAGAATCAGCTAAGGTTAGATTTCTTAGTGTTTGTCTGAGAGCTTAGTCTTTGTCTGAGAGCTAAACATGTAAATGTTTAGCTGTGTATAGATTTTTCTTTTTTTAAAGTTACAGGTTACTGATTTCTCAGCAGTATATAGATATATTCGGAAAACACAAAACAACATACTGTATCAAGGAAATGGTTACTTGCTACCAAAAATAATTATTTTAAAGATAGTGGTATTAGAGAATATTTGGATAATACTTGTTTGAAATGTTTGTTTTACGATTTTTTTACTGGGAGAAAAAATTCTCGTCTATCAATTGTATATCTATTCTAAGCCCCTTGGCAGATATATATTGTAGAAAATATTGCTATTTCCTAAATACAGGTATATATTGTAGGAAAATTCATATGCATACAACAGGATTGTTCCAAAACATTGTTGTCTACAATAAAAAGAAAAAAGGAATTCCAATATTAGTTGGTAGTGGGGAGTCTAAGTTGTGGTATAGGCATCATAGTGAATGAACTGAATTTAGCAGTACCAGTGTGGATGAACCTTAGAACCATAGTGCTGAGCAAGAAAAGAGAAAACGATGCATCCTGCATAGCATTGTGAATTCCTAAGGGTGTGGAACTGAATTGTGCAGGAATATGGTTGGACTACAAGGAACACTTAAGTGCAAACTCGAGTTCTTGCCCAAGGTGGATAGACATCATGGATGTGAAAGGGAGCCTTCTTGGCTGTGGTAAACTTTGTGGTGGGTGTATGGATTATATAGTTTGTTATTCTCTAGCCATACATGTACACATTATATATAAAGTGATAGTGGAATTTTACAATGCTTAAATTTTTTAATAGAATCCCAGATTTAAAATAAGATGACTTTAGAATTTTATTAAAGTTAATTTGTGAAAGAATGTAAATACACTCAATAAGTATATTGGTTTAAACTCAGTCAGTTGGGTGCTGCTTATTCAGAACTTTGAATCTAGAGCAAGTGACTTCAGAGAGAAAATAGGTTGTAAATCACTGCAGTGAGGAACAGTAGCTGTCAAGGCTGCTTGCTCAGGGGCTTGTTTGTTTGTTTTGGGACAACTCTTGGTCTTCCTTCCTCGCCCTCACAAGTATGCTATCATGCCAAGCTGAATGCAGGGGGGGGGGGGGTTGGGAAGAGAGGGGCTTAATCATGTTGTATTTCTCAATTTCTTTCCTCTGAGCTTGGCTGCTGCACGGACTGTATATTCTCATCATCAGAGTGCTTTTGAGAAATACTGATATCCGCTATGTGTGGTAGTTTCACACCTTTAATTCTAGCACTTGGGAGACAAGGCAAGTGAAGTCTATGCTAGCCTGGTTTACATAGTAAGTTCTAGGACAGTGGGTGACATAGAGAGACAGTCTTTAAAAAAAAGAAAGAAAAGCAAAAACCCCCACTGATCCACTGATGTCTTAGTCTACCTACAGAGAATCCGATATAATTCGTTGGCTTCTGTCTTATGTGCTGGGTTTAAAAATCAGTGTCTTGAAGGCTGGAGAGATTGCTCAGCAGTTAAAAACATTGGCTGCTCTTCCAGAGGACCCAGGTTCAATTCCTAGCCCCAAGTAGCAGCTTACTGTCTGTAACTCCAGTTCAGGGGTTCCAACACCTTTACACAGATATACATTCAGGCAGAACACTAAAAAAATGCACATAAAATAAAAATACATCATTAAAAAAAAATCTGTGTCTTAAAAAGAGCTTCAGGGAACTTCTGTTGTTACCCCAGTGAGTCAGGTACTTCTGAAAATACATATGAAATGAGTTGGTCTAGAACAAATGGAGCACTGTAGGTAAACTATGCCGAATATAAACATGTAACACCATTTTTTTTTCTCTTTCAGATTCATTACTAAACATGGGTGCATTTTTGGATAAACCCAAAACTGAGAAACACAATGCCCACGGTGCTGGGAATGGTTTGCGTTATGGCCTGAGCAGCATGCAAGGATGGAGAGTAGAAATGGAAGACGCACACACAGCTGTTGTGGGTATCCCTCACGGCTTGGAAAACTGGTCATTTTTTGCAGTGTATGATGGTCATGCTGGATCCCGAGTGGCAAATTACTGCTCAACGCATTTATTAGAACACATCACTACTAATGAAGACTTCAGGGCAGCTGGCAAGTCAGGCTCTGATCTTGAACCCTCAGTGGAAAGTGTTAAGACTGGGATCAGAACAGGCTTTTTGAAAATTGATGAATATATGCGTAACTTTTCAGACCTCAGAAATGGGATGGACAGGAGCGGTTCAACTGCAGTGGGCGTTATGATTTCACCTACACATATGTACTTTATCAACTGTGGTGACTCCCGAGCTGTTCTGTGTAGGAATGGAGAAGTCTGCTTTTCTACCCAGGATCACAAACCTTGTAATCCAATGGAAAAGGAGCGAATCCAAAATGCAGGAGGCAGTGTAATGATACAGCGTGTGAATGGTTCATTAGCAGTGTCTCGTGCTCTGGGGGACTACGATTACAAGTGCGTTGATGGCAAGGGCCCAACAGAACAACTTGTTTCTCCAGAGCCTGAGGTTTATGAAATTTTAAGATCAGAAGAGGATGAATTTGTCGTCTTGGCTTGTGATGGGATCTGGGATGTGATGAGTAATGAGGAGCTCTGTGAATTTGTTAAGTCTAGGCTTGCGGTGTCTGCTGACCTGGAGAGTGTGTGCAATTGGGTAGTGGACACTTGTTTACATAAGGTATGTAAGCTTTTTTTGTTTCAACTATTGATTTTTAAAAGACATGGTAAGTAAATTTAAGCAAACTTAAAATTGTGTAACTTACTTTTCTGTAAAGAACCATATATTTTCAGATACTTGAAGAAAATTCAACCTTTTTTGTCAACTTTATCTGCTCCAACCTTCTAATTTAAAAATTAAGTGACAACAAATGTCTTAAATTTATTGAGCTTGAGTATTTTATAGCTTGTTGATATTTTAGAAGTTACTATATAGAATGGTAGCTTTTGATCCAAAATCTTTTGGTGTTTTTTAAGACAAGGTTTCTCTGTGTAGACTTGGCTGTCCTGTGCTCGCTTTTATAGATCAGGCTGACCTCAAACTCTCCCTGCCTCTGTCTTCCCAAGTGTGTGCCACACAGGTGTGTGCTACTGCACTCAGCTTGAACCAAGTTCTTAATGTTTACAGTAGGTATCTTACTCATGATTTTAAAACATGCATGTGGTAGAATTCTGTTATGCTCACATTAAAATATCAAGAGTGTCAGAAAATACTGGAAGATTTACCAGAAGTTAGGCTCAGACAAAAGCAGAAAAGAATGAGTTGTCTCTTATTTTCTGTTAGTGAGATTTAAGATGAGTTTACATCTAACTGCAAGGAGTATAAGGTTAGTATATTTCATAGAAGGTAATCGAAATTCTTTTCATATAGATGTTAGTATTTCTTATTAAAACCTAAAGCCTTGTAGAAAGTGTGATTCTATGAAAGATTCTTGTGGAATTCTTATAATGTCTGAGTTTAATTTGATTCAGTATAGTCAGAAAAAAAATCCAGATTTATAGACACTTGACCATTCTATTCAATGTCTTTACCAGGTGTTGTGGTATGCATAGGTGCCTCTGGAGATCAGTGGATTTCTGTGAGTTTGAGGCCAGTAAGGGCATTATAATCTCAAAAGAAGAAAAATAAAAGGAAAAAAGAAAAAGTCAGTTTTTCATTCATGTGAATCTCTTAGCAGCATCTGTATAGAAATTATATAAAGTTTGAGTTAACTGGGTATATATATATATATATGTGAGTTAAGAATTCTGTGCCTGAAACTGGTGCTGCAAAACTGACCTGTTAAGAGCATGACGTTTTGATTCTGTCTGCTAGGTGTTCCATACTCTTGTATACAAGTATAGGCATAGTCAGCAAGCATGTAAGAAGGATGTCTGTAGCCAGGGAGATGGCTCAGTGCATAAATAAATCTCCAGACCCCACATGGTGTAAAGAAACATCTGACTCCCACAATTTGTCCTCTGACCCACATGTGACTGCCATCCCCCTTGCCCTCAGTAATTTTTTTTAAATTCATTTTGGTCAAGAAATGGAGAAAATGAAAGATTTGAGGAGGAAGGGGAAAAGGAGAGCATCCTGAAAATACCAGATATGGGTGAAACACCTTTTTACCATAAAATGAAAAGAGCCAGCTTCCAAAAGAGACTTTTTAAGACCACACCATGCAGCTTATGGGGTTTGAATAGCTCTCTGATCTTTAATTTAGCTTACTGTATCATCTCTACTTCTCAGGGTGTATTTGTCCAAAAGCCATCAATGGATGGCTGTCAAAGACCAAATAGGTAGCAACTCTAAAATGTCTCCTTAAGCTCTTAAATAGAAAGAGTCTCTACCTTGTATCCGTTTCTTACCTCCCTACCCAAATTAGGTACTTCCCATTATTGTGTGATCTACCTTCTTTCTTTCTTTCTTTCTTTCTTTCTTTCTTTCTTTCTTTCTTTCTTTCTTTCTTTCTTTCTTTCTCTCTCTCTCTCTCTCTCTCTTTCTTTCTTTCTTTCTTTCTTTCTAATGAACTTCATTTTGAAACTGGGTCACCATATGTATACCCAAGCTAGCACCAAAATATTCCTGTTCTCTCCTTGCCCTCTTCATGGTATTACGTGTGTATGAGATCATACTAATCAATGACTTTACAATATGCATTTTTAATTTTTATTACATATTTATTTCATTATGTGTGTCTACTTAGGTACAAATTTACCCTCCCATCCCCCAGTGCACAGTGGCAATCGGGATAGCTTGATGGAGTTTGGTGCTCACTCCACCTTGTGATTATGTACTTTTGAATTAAATTCAGGTCATTAGGCTTGCCAACATCTGCCATTACTCGCTGAGCTGTCTGAATGGCCAACTTTACAGTTTTGTTTTTTAACCTGCCTGAAAGTGTTTATTATTTTTTTTAAAGGGTATGTGATTATGCAGCCTACTTTTTCCAGCAATATGTTGTAGAGAGTTCTCTGTTTTTAGGGTTATGAACTTTATCGTGACTGCATAGCATTCTAGTATTTGAATAAGGTGGTCATGAGAGAATAGCCAAAAGTTTTATCTGCATGGTGTTTGGACTAAAGTATGCTAGTTTTCAGGAACTGTGACTACCTTTGGAATGAGATTAAATTGATGCTGGTGATACATCTTTACAAGATGGCTTTATCGGTTTTAAAGTAACTTAGTATCTGTGGCAATGGTGTTAAAAGATTACAGCTGTCCTGGAATGTTAGAAAGGAGTAATAGTAACAGATAAGAGGTTAGAGCAGGTAGTTCATTCCACTTCAGTGAAACTGTTGATCACCATAGTTTCTTTGAATGAATCAGCATTCAGATTGAAATCAATTTTGAGAAAGTTGGTTTGGGGAAATCATAGGTTTGCTCATTTTTTTCCGTAACATCTGAAAGTTATTTATGAAATTAAGCTTTTATTTCCTTTTTTAAATTCCATGATTTTGTTAAGCTACTTGTTTGTATTATAAAAACAGGTTACTGTATTATAAAGAAGAAATGATTACTTGAAATATAGAAGTATAGGTATGTTTAATTTAGAAGCATACGATTGTAAACGTATGTTTAATTCCATGGAAAGCAGAGATGCTTAGTGGGTAAATGCCTGCTTTAAGAAGAGAGCCAAATCAAAAAAAAAAAAAAAAGAAGAGAGCCAAAGAAGATACAATTAAGTAGTATTTCCCCAAGAGATTGAGATAAAGTCAGTTATGCTGATTGTCTTAATAATGTACACAGGCCTTTGTGTTAAATCATTGTTTTAGTTAGTGCTGTGAAGAGACCCCATGACCATGACAACTCATACAAAGGAAACATTTAATCTGGGCTTGCTTAGACTAAAGCCCAGAGGTTTAGTCCATTATTGTTATGGTGGAAGCCTGGTTGCCTGCAGGCAGACATGGTACTGGAGAATGAACTCAGAGTTAGGCATCTGGATCTCCATGCAACAGGAAATGACAACACACTGGCCAGGCTTGAGCTTCTCAGACATCAGAGCCCTCCTCCAGTGACATAATTTCTCCAATAAGGCCACACCTACTCCAGTAAATTTGACAAATCCCAATAGTGCCAGGCCATGGGAGCCTCTGGGGCCCTTTTCATTCAAACCTGCACACTTAAGAAACTGGAAGGCTGTGGTAATCATCAGAATCATAGTATTGCAAACTGACCGCTTTCTGTGAGTCTGCTGTTCTCAGCATTTAACAGCTGCTTTAGCCCAGGTAATTTTTACAGCAGCCATATGATGGCCGTTAGCATTAGGGTTGTTAATGGTAAATCATTTTTCAGTGTTAAGTCAGCCATTTAGCAGTGTTAAGTTACAGGCATTAGATGGTGATTCTGGTCAGGCATTGCCCTACTTAAATTAGTCCCTAAGAAAGCAGGCTTCTCATTTTATTGCTCTTCCTGGTGTTTATTGCCAACTAATTCAGGTTTCATAAAGTATATAACTGCTATTTGTGTATATTTTATGACATATAAGTCACACATTTAATCTTCACAGTAGTTAGGAGAAGAAAATTATTTCTAGTTTACAAGAAATGGAGGTTGACATTAAAAGATAGTTGTCAGTTATAAATTATGTTTATGTAGAATAAAGACCAGAGTCTCAATTTTTTGACTCTTGGGTTTTTTTTTTTTATCAGAAAGGCTTGATCATATATATATATGCATTTTGGTATTTTGTGTCTGAAAATTTGTTCCCTGGTGTGGGAGAAATTTTTGCTCTTTCCCCAATTGTTATAAAATTAGTAATTTTTTAAAAATAAATACAAAGATGTTTGGAAGTTACTTATCTTTAAATCCCTTTCTAGTCTCAGTGCATTTAGGTGTTTACCACTGCATGTGGTTCTATTTACTAAACACATTTTCAAGCATAAAAATTGGGTTTTGTTTCTGTACTTTACAGAAACGGATCATGATATGCTTTTTGCTTTATTTTACATTGTAAAAGTAAGCATTCCTAGCCTGGCCTGGCGGTGCACACCTTTAATCACAGCACTTGGGAGGCAGAGGCAAGTGGATCTTGAGTTTGAGGCTAGCCTGGTCTATAGAGCGAGTCCAGGACAGCCAAGACTATACAGAGAAACCCTGTCTCGAAAAAAGAAAGAAAAGAAAATCAGTATTCCTTGAAATTATTCTTTCAAAATATTTGATTTCCTTAAATTCAGTTATATACCCAAGTTTTTATAAATCAGAAACTTGTTTTAAAACATGGACTAGATCTAGTCATTGGATAAAATTTAGGAAAAGTTTTTTTTTTTTTTTTTTTGAAAGGTAGGGTCATTCTGATTTATTCCTACATCGTGGAAAAATGTGCTTTTAAAAAAAATTTATTTTGAGGAGACAGGATAAGCTGGGGTTGGATGGAAGGGAAGGAGGTTCTCCCCTGTTGGTGGACTTGGAGGGGGCTGGGAAAGAGGGAGATGAGGGAGGGAGTGGGAGGGTAGGAGGGAATGGGGGAGGGGGCTACACCTGGGATTCAAAGTACCTAACCTGTGATTGAGATAAAAATAAATAAATTAAAAAAAATTAAAAAAAATTATTTTATTTTATGTACACTGCTGTTTTGTCTGTAAGCATGTGTGTGTGAGGTGTTGATCTAAAACTGAGGTTACGGAATGCTGTGAGCTGCCATGTGGGGGCTGGGAACTGAACCCAGGTTCTCTGCAAGAGCAGCCAGTGCACTTCAACACAGAGCCATCTCTTCAGCCCAGAAAATATACGTTATGTGTCCCAAAATAATTTTAGTTCTAAACTCAGTACTTCCATTGTAATTTGTAGAAAATACCTTCGTAAAAAAGGGCAAAGGTAAACAATATTGGAGTGGGTGTGGGTAGCAGTTTCTTTTAAAATGTTCTTTTCGTGCACATGTGCCGCAGCAGGTTATCTAGGGGATATGTGTATTAATTGGCTCTCTTCCCCATTGTGTGTATTCTAGGGCTTGAACACATACAGTATAGCTTAATTATATATAAAGAGATTTCAGTCCTTTCTTGGTCCTGTTGCTGTAATTTTTTTTTACAGTGCACCTTAGCCCAGATTAATTGTTAACCAATTTTGACTATTACATGATTTCATTCAAACCCTAACCCTGATCATGAGGATTTGGTTTTATTGTAGCAACGTCCCAAACCATCACATATACTGTGTGAAGACATACTTCTGGACCCTTCTTTGTAATCATGCAACATTCGTCTTCAGAACCAACTGCATCAAAATCTCTTTGCCTAAATTTAGATACCCTTGGTGGGACAATACCTACTTTGACTTAATTTGTTAGTTATTAGTGCTCATATTCTTGAGTGTATTACCGCTAGCTGCTGAAGCAGTATTAAAGAAAAGGTATTGAAATAAATAAAGTTTTAAAATAGCTAATTGTTTTTTGTTGTTCAGGATAGTTGTTCTTTTTATAAAGAAAAGTTCCAACCTTGGACCTAATGAACACTTGATTATGCAAGGATATCTTGTTCTAATAAAACGGGAAGGCTCTTTCTCAGTTGCTGTGGAAAAATTGAAACACTTGTGCTTTGTGTTTAGGGACAGTCGTCTTTCTGTAGAAATGGCAGTGTTGAAATTACACTTGACTGAGGGCTAAGTGTAAATTTCTTTCAATTAATCTTTATAAATGGTAGGGTCTGTATTTTATAATTTATAAAAATCAAGCGGAGCTTTTATAGATAGCATATCTATATAGGAATTGTTAAATGTTCTTGGTGTTATAAAATAGGAAATGGTTAGAAGATTCTAAAGTGTCTACCAACTCTCCCATCTGTTGATAAAATTGTTTTAAAAATCAGTCATGTTTGATGATTTGAATATCTATAGTTTACCTTTTAGATTAAAAATTTTTGCTTTAACTATATTAATATGATATACTGGAATGTATAGTCATATAACCAAATGCAGCATTTTCAATAGTAAGTCATAAAAGTTGGTAGGTGTCATTGAGTAATTAGATTATTTTGGCTACTATTAGAGCTCTGGTTTTCCAGACAATTTAGTATCTGGTTAACAGTGGATGTAACCTTGACTTCTTTCACTTCACTGGGCAAACCTCATTCTCAAACAAAACCTATAACCACCCTTGATGAGACTTGGTGAATGCTGAAGTGGAAAGAAAAGCTTAAAAGAAAGTATTTCTTAGGCTTAGTAGCACATTCCTGTTACTTCAGTACTTGTGAAGGAGAGGCGGAGGAGCATGATTTTCATGGCCAGCTTAGACTGTATCACATGGTGGGGCCATCTCAAAGTAAAAACCATGGAAGAAGTTCTAACAATTTCATATGTTAAAATACTTATACACCTAAAGAAAAGGTAGATTTTTAGTTTATTGCCCAGTCATGGTATTTATAGTGTATAGCAGTAATTAAAAGGAGTGAAATGTATCCTTATATATAACAAACTGGTTTTGTTTGTTTTGGTTTTTCAAGACGCAGTTTCTCTGTGTAGCCTTGAATGTCCTGAAACTTGTGCTGTAGACCAGGCTGGCCTTGAGTTTAGAGATCTGCTTGCTGAGTGCTGGAATTAAAGGCATGCACCACCACCCAGCAAAATAGGCTGGTTTTTTTTTACCTGCTTTCTAAAGACCCTGGGATTAAAAGTTGTCCATATTGACCCGGGTGGCACATGCCTGCAATCTCAGCACTTCTTAGGCTGAGGCAGGAGGATTGCAAAAGGCAATCCATGAGACCCTTTCTAAAAAGAGAGAGAGAGAAAAAAAAAGCAAAACCAAAAAACAACCCCTATTGCCAGGTAAAGTTTATAATTTGGTAAACCGGGCATATCCTACTGTTTACTGTAACTTAATGAACCATTTAAAATATGAATTTCTTTTTCACATAAAATGTCCCATCAGATTTTTACATTTTCATTTATTGTGTGTGTGTGCGCGCGTGTGCATGCAAAGTCAAAGGATAACTTTTGAGAGATGATTTTTTCCTTCTACCATGTAGCTTCTTGAGTCTCATAATTTTCAGCAGAGTTGAGTGGAGTTACATTGTTTAGCATGGAATTTCTCCAAATGTTTAAAAGTATGTTTTAGGCTTAAGTTACTTTTAGGATTATGTAATTTTGAATGAAAAGCTGTTTAGAGGCTATAAGATGAAGTTGTCTTCATCTCTCAGGCTGTAAACTGGTGGGTAAATATAATTACACAGAATTAAAGTCCAAGAATAACTGCATTTATAGTTATACCACCTAGTTCTTTAGGGTTATATTTTAAATAATTCTTTGAAATACAAATATCTAAGGTATACATTCTGGATGACTAAATAAACTTTAATTGCTTAAAGTAACTCTGGAACTAAATAATAGACAATTGTTAAACAATAGAAAAAATTTCCTTCTTCTTTTCTTTAATATGCAGGGAAGTCGAGATAACATGAGTATTGTATTAGTTTGCTTTTCAAATGCCCCCAAGGTGTCAGATGAAGCAGTGAAAAAAGATTCAGAGTTGGATAAGCACTTGGAATCACGGGTTGAAGGTAAGGCAGGTTTGTTTTGTTTTGTTTCTGTTTTCTTCAGGAAGGAAAGAAAGTATTGGGTCAGTTATCGCTGTGAGGAGAACGAGTCTCCTGCCTTGGTAACTGTCTGGATATATACTCAAAACAGTGTGATTAAAGATGTTTGGGGGTGGGAACCAGTGTACAACTTCTTCACTGTAAGTAAAGTAAGCCCTGCTTATAGACCTGAGATGATCTTCTTGTCACACTCTCCCCTCCACACAGATGTTTTCAGTATTTATTGTGTGGTTAATGAAGCTGGGAAATAGTGGTGAATTGGACTGAAGTGACATCAGTAGGAGATGTGGACATTGTTTGATGGTGTACCAGACTACAGTTGTTTTCATTTTGGGAGCTTTGTCTCCACAGAACATGTGACAGTGTGAAAGACATCTAATGCATTAGAGATCAGGGACACCACTTTACATCTTAGTGCCCTGGATTGTCCCACAACCAAAATTGCCTGTTCCAAAATAAAAGCAATGGGTTGTTGTTTGTTTGTTTGTTTTCCCTAAGATGCCTGAGATAAACAATTTAAGGGAAAAAATATCGTTTAGTTCAACTTCAGGAGTATTGCTCCATGGCCCACTGCCTCCACTGGACCTGAGTGAAGCAAGGCAGGATGTCAGGGAAGTAGAGACATGCTTCCATGGGCTGTAAAGCGAGGGTGTGGGCGGCCAGGTGTACCAAGGGAAAGATCTATACTATGTCCTCAGGTGTCGTGCTTCCTCCAGTTAGATATGACCCTCTGATAACCCACTCAGCTATTCAAGGTATAGCTGAAGGAAGGATTTTAAAAAGTAGCATTGATGTTACACCTACAGCATGAATAGGATTGGCAGGAAAAGCATTTCAAACTCCAGGAAGAGAGTACATGCGAAGAGCTTGTGGCAGAGAACTTTTTTGATTGAAATGTAGAAGCCAGGGAGTTGCAGTGAGGTTAAAAGGGAGTGGTCTATGCTGAGACCAAAGCCGCCAGAATCTGTGATGTGCGGTAAAGGTGGTATGTGTACCTGGAGAAGCTGCTTAGGATGCTGGGTTCTTGTGTCAAAAGCAGTGCCCGCATGCAAACATGTGTGGTTTAGGAGAGAGTAAACCGTCTGGAGAGAGATTCAGCACTTGAGTGCACTTGCTGCTCTTTCAGAGGACCTGGGTTCAGCTTCCAGTAGCTCCTGTTCCAGGGGAGCTGGCACCCTTTTCTGGCCTTTGGACAGCAGGCAAGACATTCATACTTGCACAATAAAAATCTTTTAAATGAAATTTAAATATTTGAGTTACTGGCGCTGGGGGTTTGGCTCAGTGCTACAGAGCTTGCCTTGCACGTGGATAACCTGTGTAGACACATCTTTGCCTTCGTCTTAGACTATGACCTCATCACTGTGAGCAGAGGCAGGAGGATTTACGTAACGTTTGAGGACAGACTGGGCTATAAACAAGAGTTCTAGAAAGAAAAAAAGGGGGGGTGGGGAGAGAAAGAAGGGAAGAAGGGTGAGAAGGATAAAAGAAAGAAGTAGGGTTGAGAAAATGGGGTCTGC
Source organism: Pachyuromys duprasi (assembly GCA_028658305.1). Classification (NCBI taxonomy): domain Eukaryota; kingdom Metazoa; phylum Chordata; class Mammalia; order Rodentia; family Muridae; genus Pachyuromys; species Pachyuromys duprasi. Next base: position 44,485,157 of record CM053755.1, read on the forward strand.
AGTTCAAAGTTTCAGCTTCAGAAGCATGGAGTGCAGCTGCAAAGATGGGGGTGTGTGGGTACCTATCAGTGACCCCAGGATAAAGCTCTGCCCTGCAAGTTAGCTATCAGACTAGCAATGTCAGCTGGCTCTGTGCTCAATTGAGAGTCCTGCTCTTACCTCTCTCCTCTCTATACTCCCTTCCCAAACTATAACACTTATTGTACATATTCTCCCACACGTACAAACATGCACATGCATGCATGCACACTTGCTTTAAAGTGTTTTGTTCTCTGTTATGTTACATACAAAAATGGAGAATGTAAAGTTTTATTTTACAAGTACCATGATTCATTTTCTTAAATTGCTATAGAACATAAGTATTAAAGTATACATGTATAAAAAATACTTAAATTTTTTGTATCATTTTTTTCTAGACAGGGTTTCTCTATGAAGTCCTGGCTGTCCTGGGACTTGCTCTGTGGACCAGGCTGCCCTCAAACTCACCAAGATCTGCCTGCCTCCACCTCCCAGAAGTGCTGGGAATAAAGGCGTGAGCTACCACCACCTGGCTCTTTTATGATTATTATGCAACCTTTGTTTTTATTTTCCTCTAATGGCTTTAGACAGAAGCCTCACTGTAGCTCTGGCTGTCAGAAACCCATTTTGTACCCTTCTACTGCCTCCTGACTGTTGAGTATTTGGGCGTGTACCACTGTTCTCTGCTTGTATTGCTGCATTATATTTTTATGTAAAATTTAAAAAATTCTCAGCTGGAAAAATTGCTAATTTGGTTATATACCTATCACAAAAGCATAAGGATTTGAGTTCAAGTCCTCTTGCACCCATATAAAAGTCAGGCATGGTGGTGCAGCTCAGCAATAGAGAGAACAGAGAGCAGAGAAAGGCGGGTAAACTCAGTGAGAAGCCCTGGCTTAGAAAATAAGATAGAGAGTAATCAAGGAAGAAACTCGACTGCTGTGCATATGCCCTGCACACACTACAGTGGTCCTCCATGTGTTACTATGTTGGTGAGAACCATTTCTTGGGATTATAAACCATTTCACTCATTGACTTTATTTTTCTTTACTGTTCCTTTGTCATTACACATTTAATTCTAGTTTATATTTTATGGAACTGTTAAAATGAACATGTGTATATCAGTGGATTTTTTTTTTATGTCTTGTTCCTAAATTTACAGAAATTATGGAGAAGTCTGGGGAGGAAGGAATGCCTGATCTTGCCCATGTCATGCGCATTTTATCTGCAGAGAATATCCCAAATTTACCTCCTGGGGGAGGTCTTGCTGGCAAGTAAGTAGAAAAAAGAGAGCTAATTTTTAATTCACTTTAATTATTAATTTATAATTAAATAATCTGAAAACAAATCAGAAGTAGATCAATTACCTGGAGGTAAAACACTACATCTAAAAAGATGGGATTTTGTACAAGGTTTGGATGCGGCCATTTATGCGTATGTCCGCACAAACTTGGCAGAATTGGTCTTCTCCTTACATCATGTGAATTGCAGGTATTGAACTCATATCATCAGACTTGGCACAGAGCACTTCTGTCCATTGAGCCGTCTCACTAGCCCAGGATTTTTTTTAAGGAAATACAGTCCTTGAAGATAAGTCTTTTGCTTAATAAGAACAAGTGAATTTTGTAAGATCAAAAAATTATTATGAGCCAGGTGTGGTGGTATACACCTATAATCCCAGCACTCAGAGAGGTAGACAGATCTCTGAGTTTGAGGCCAGCCTGTTCTACAAAAATGAGTCCAGGACAGCCAAGGCTACACAGAGAAACCCTGTCTCAAAAAAACAAAACAAAAGAAAATTACTATGAGTACAATGTGGAAATTGTTCTCTGCAAGTATTTAGTGTAACAGTTTTTTTCTGTAGTTAGGGCAAAGTATTTGAAATATAAGCTTAAAATTGTGCATAATAAAAAAACCTATCTTTTTAGGCGCAATGTTATTGAAGCTGTTTATAGTAGGCTGAATCCACACAGAGACAGTGACGCGGTAAGTTTTAGTTTATTTCCTAAATATTTAAAGTAATTTTATACTAGAAATACTAGATTGAATAATTCACATAATGATGTCTATATAATTGACTACTGTTTTCCATTTTCAGGATTCAGTTAAAGTTCTAGAAAATACATTAAAGCAGAGACATAAAATTGTGTTTTATGGATAGGTTTGTTGTCATTTATCTTTGTGTTAGATCTTTTTTTGTTTGGGCTATCTCTGCTTTCTCTGTATGTGTCTGTCTGTCTTCCTCTTTCTCCCTCATATCTTCATTTTGAGGCAAGAATGTGCTTTCAAATAACTTTTTTCCCCAGCTACCAACACCAGAGGTTAGTAAGTTATTCTCTTTAGTGCTTTTGTGCCCAGGTGAGGTACTTGAAGGTGTTTTGTCCAGTAGTGGTGCATTGTGGCCTGTGGATGAAGAACTGAGATGCTCTCCCTTCTTACTCTGCTGGCCCTAGAAATGATGAGCTGCAGCTATGCTCTGCAGAGCTTCCACTACTCAGAGCAGAAGAGGAAGCATTCCCCCTCTCGAAAGGTGGACTCAAGGTCAAAGCTAGTTAACCAGATTTTCTGATAAAAGCTAGTTTCAAATAAAAATATTTTCTGATAGGCTTTTTTTCAAGGTTGAAGTTATCTAAAAATAGATGGTGTTAGTTTTATTTAAAACATATATTTCCAAGCTTTCAGGGAGCCAAACTTGGTAATGCAACTTCTTGAGAATAGACTCAGATCACCTCCATATTTGTAGCGTCAGTTGGTAAATCTAGAGAGAGTAGCCAGCACATAGAATTTTTTTTTTCTTATTTTCATTGTATTGCTTTCCTAGGATTCATTATTGAATAAATACAGTGCCTTAATAAGTATAATATCAAGTGTAGTCGCATATGCCTTTAATCTCAGCACTCAGGAGGCAGAGGCAAATGGATGATCTCTGTGAGTTTTAGGCCAGCCAGAGCTACATAATGAGGCTCTGTATCTAAACAAAACCAAAACAAATAGTAGTAAAATATTTCACTATTAATGTGGTTTTAGTGAGTTGAATAAAAGCAACATTGCTAATGACAAAGTATACTTATTCTGTAATAGTGATTCTAAGACTGTCTTTTGTGGCAACCTTATAGTACTAAAGAATTATAGCCAAAACAGTGAGCCTTAATGTGAAAATACGGATGTGAGAAATTCAGAGAAACCGCAGACAAGTGTGTAAAGGATGTTGACAGTGTAAAGTCTGCTGTATCTGAGAGGTGACAGCTATTATGTTAGAGCTGCGCCTGGTGCATCCACCAATGTAAGAAATAAGCCTTCAGAATGTAGTCACTGCCTGTTAGCCATGGACACACTCCTTCATTTGCTCAGGTATTTCAGAGTGTGACTTTGGTGGGAAGTCCTTTAAAAAACTTTTATCCTTCTAATTTTTTTGTCATTTTCTTTTTTAAATTTTTTCAAAAAATTATTTATTTATTTTTATTAATTACAGTTTATTCACTTTATATCCCAGGTGTAGCCCCCTCCCTCGCCTCTTCCCAATCCTGCCCTCTTTCCCTTATCTCCTCCCATGCCTCTCCCCAAGTCCACTGATTGGGGAGGTCCTCCTCCCCTTCCATCTGGTCCTATCCCATCAGGTCTCATCAGGACTGGTTGCATTCTGAGTTTTTTAATTCCTTAAGAAATCTTTTACTCCAAATAAGTGTTGGAAAATGTTAATATCGCTACATTTCTTTTTAATGTATTCCAAAGATGTCTTGAATCTTTAAAGAGTAAATAACTGTACATGTAAACAGGCAACAGAACCTTGAGTCTAAGAGTAGATGTATAAGCAGTAATACTTAAGATTCTGCATGGGCTACGTAAATTTAGTATTACATAACTATTTACATGTAAGCATGTTTTTATTCAGTTTTTAAACATTAGACGATCAGTCAAACTGAATTGAGGGAGGAGAGGCACGATTTCATAGTACAGCCATACAGCTTAGTTTATACTTGCAAGTGTATAATAAAGGTATGCCGTATAGTTGTTAAAGAATGACACAGTGCAGAATTTGGTAGGCTAGGACTGTAATCCTGGGGAAGAACATTTACTTAATATATGTTAGGCTCTGAATTTAGTCCCCAGCACTGAAAAAGTTGGAGAAGGGGATTCACACACACGAAGACATGAGATGAGGAATGTGGCATTTCTCATGGAGGAGAAAGCAGGGTCAAAGTAGAAGGTTTTTGAATTGGGTGGGGTTGGGGTCCTGTGACCTTTAGTCAGCTAGGATAGAGGACTGCTATGCTGAGAGCTAGCAAAGGAAAGGGTTGCAGAGCTGCTGCTGAGAGAAAGGCCTTTTGAACTGAGCTGCTGAGTGAAGAGCCATACTGTATATTAGGAGTCTAAGCATGAGAGACTAAAACCATTACCTGTAAACACTCCACCTGTGCTGGGGATTGAATTTCAACCTTATTTATACATGCTAGATATAGGTTTTAACACTGAACCTGTGTTTTTTGTTTTTTGGGGTTTTGTTTTTGTTGTTGTTTTTTGTTTTTGTTTTTTTGGATAATCTGTGACAAGGTCTCTCTATGTAGCCTTGGCTGTCCTGGAACTCACGTTGTAGAACTCTGCCTCCTGAATGCTAGCTCTTAATACTGAACTGTATTCTCAGGCCATCTGTGGCAGTTATATCATTTGTAAGTTTACTGTAGTAGATTGTAGAGTCTAGGAGTCAAGTAGTTATAAAATAATTTTATACATAGGATAATTAGTCTGAACTTAACTATTAGTAGATACTAGAGTAGAGAAACTTACTTATTCACTTTAAAAACTGGCTTTGCAGGCTAGAATCTTAATTTTGAAAACTTCACCATACTCTTTCACCTATGTTGAGCAAGTTGCCACTGGTAGAAATTGTACTGAAAGATCAGAGAAGCAAAAGAATGATGAAATCTAAGTATCTGATTTCTCTTTAGGCCTGAAATTGTTAAATTACAGACAGCAGGTAGGCATAGTTGTATTCCATAAATGCTTCTGAGACCTCTGCAATTGTGGAAAATATTGACAGGATGCAGAGGAGCAAGTCTGGTAGAAGTACAGAAAAGTGTGTTTGAAAATATTTTAAAGGGTAAGCTCTTTTTAGAATAGTTAAAAAAAAAGATTTGCTTATAGTTACGAATGCTATTCAGAGTTAAGTTCGTTTTTTTTTTTTTTAACTTAAACATACCTCCTTTCTATCAGAGATAGAATTGTTCTTTTTCTAAATACTTTTAAGTAGAAGCATTAGAAATAAGTGTTTGTTCCATATATATATATATATATATATATATATATATATATATATATATATATAATACAGATAAATATATATATTTAATACGGGCCGGGTTTTTGTTTGTTTCTATCTTGTTTTTGTTATTTGATCAAAACAAAAATATGTGAAAGAATCTGCTAATCGGGATTTGCAAAAATGCAGACAGTTTTAAAAATGTTTGTATATGTATAATTCTTTATTAATGAATATAGATGAGGTTTTCATCAGTTACTCAAAGGAGCTAGTGTCCCCACCCCCTCATAAATAATTGTCTAAAGGATTCTTCCTTAGACCATAAAATCTGGATGTAAAACTACGTTTTAGTATTAGTTCTTGAAGTAGCCAGGGCCTGAGAGTATACCCCTTTCTTTTTCTATTATAGGATTTGGGCTTAGAACCAGCACCCATAGCAGTCAGTAACAAAAGCTCAGTACATGCTTGTTGGTGGATATAGGTAACCACCCCCCCACCCCCGCTCAATCCCCAGCATAATAAATAACAAAATTCCTTCTTGAGTAGGGCAAAGTCTTGTTCATTTCCTACTGTTTAAAATTCCTTAAAATAACCTTTAAGAGTGAGTTTGGATAAATGGCTTAACCGGTAAAGTGTTTGCCATTCAAGTCTTAGGAACTAAGTCTGATCCATGGGACAGAAGTGGAGACGTGAAGATCCCTGGGCCTTACTAGCCAATTTATTGCAGAAGATGCTGTAGACATTGACTTCCACCTCTAAGCATGCATGCACACACACACACACACACACACATATATATATATATATATATGCATATATATACACAAATAAATTTATAAAATAATGAGATAAAAATTTATAAAATAATGAGATAATAGGTGGTAGCTCAGTTAGTAAAGTGACTGCCATGGAAGCATGAGGACCTGAGTTCAATCCCCACCATCCTTGTAAAAATACAGTTGTGTCACAGGCTTGTAATCCTAACACTGGGGAGTTGGACATAAGATGACTGGGACTCGCTAGCTAGCCAGCATAGCATAGCCTGTGAGTCGCAGGTTCAAGTGGCAGATCCTTTCTAAGATAAAGTGAAGCATCTGAGCAGTGACACAAGAAGCTGACCTCTGTCCTGCACACAGCTACAACAACAACAAAAAGATTGCTGGGCTGGAGAGACAGTTAAGGTATTAAAGGCCAGGCTCCCAGTCAGAATGTCAATAGGATTGCTAATTCACATTAAATTCTATATTTTCTGTGTATTGGTGTGTGATGTGTGTATTTGTTAATTTGGAAATGTGCAGTTATACATACATATGTGTACATACTGTGTAGACTCAAAGTTGGTGGTTAGGTTAGATAACTTTGCTCAATTGCTTTCCACCTTTACTTTTTGAGACTTAAATTTTAAGTCTCTTACTAAACCTGAAGCTCATTAATTTGGTTAGATTGACTGGCCAGTGAGCTTCAGGAATTCACTTGTAGGGTGTGTGTGTATGTGTGTGTGTGTGTCTGTCTGTCTGTCTGTGTCTGTCTGTGTGTGTGTCCCTGTATCCATCCATCCATGTCCCTGCTAGACCCACTAAGCATGTTCAACTTTTTACGTGGTTTCTGAGGATTTAAACTAGGGTACTTGTGTTTGCTCAGCAGATACATTACTGGTTGAGCCATTTCCTCAATCTGTAGTTTTCAAAACTTCCTATTTGTGTACAAAGTATTATATGCTCTTTCCTTAAAAAAAAAAAAAGTTTCATTAGTATACTATTGACCAAGCTAGCTATTTAAATTAATTTTTTAAGAGTGAAGTATTAACTTGAATTTCTCAATTCTTGTGCCAAATTATGCATGAATGTTTTAAGTATTCTTCACATTATTCTTTTTATATAACCTGAGAAGCACACAGTGAAAGAAGCTAATACTTCCTGTGTATGTATCCCTTGATACCTCCCTCAGATAGTTAGAAATTACAGGTATTTTGCTTCCTTTTGGAAAAGATAAATCATTTTCCATTATTACATAAATCTCATGTTTTATTGTCTCAGTATTTTAAGGAAGAATATTTTATAGAGTAACTGAAATTCAACATCCAATCCAGCCCTCTAATCAGTTTTTTTTTTATTCAAATGTTTATTTTAAGGAGTTAGGGCTATAGCTAAATTAATGCCTGGAGCTCTGGGTTCTGTCCCTTGTGTCCCATAAACATGGTATATGTCACATGACTGAAATTACAGCACTCAGCAGGTAGATGCAGAAGGACTACAAATTCAGGGTGACCCTGGGCTGCATAGTGAGTTGGGGTACATGAGAGTCTCTCTCTGTCTCTGTCTCTGAGTGTGTATGGTGTGTGGAGGGTAGGTAGAGAGTGAGGGAAGGAAGGAGAATATGAATGAATAAGAATGTAGGCAAATGCAAGTCAAAGAACAACCTCAGGTGTTCATTGCCTTCCACATTTGAGACAAGGTCTCCGTATTCTCCACTATTTGTGCCAGGCTAGATGACCTGTAACCTTCTAGCATCCTCCAGTCTTGTCTTCTGTCTTCATAGGTACACTGGTATTGTAGACATGTCCTTTTATGAAGGTTCTGGGGTTTGAAATGGGATGATAGACTATAGCAAGTGCCTCTACCTAACAGTGAGCCAACTCTGCAGACTGTTAATGTGCTTAGATTTCATTGTCCTATTTGCGCTTTAACTGATTTACTTATACTATTTTTTATTTGATATGAAAAGAGTATGGGGGGTGTCATGCTTTGTGTTTGTACTCAAAGAAACCAGAGCAGTCTGTCGGTTTCTTTGAAACAGGGTGTCCTAATGAATCCAGCGACTAGCTTGGTAGACAACAAAAGCCTGAGCTATCTGCCTGTCTCTGCTTGTCACAGCATTGGGGTTACAGACATACACATGGCCATATTCCACTTTGCTGTGGATACTGGGATCTGAATTCAGGTCATCAGGCCCGAGTACTCACCCCTTTCTAGTGCCGAAGATGTTTTTTTTGTACTAAGCTGTTTATTTATTATTAAATTACGTTAGTCTAGATGACACAGACGTTAAGGGAAATTAATTCTTGTCTCACTTTGTCTTAAATGTTTTGCATAGAATAAAATTTTTATAAATATTTATTCACTCTTATTTATGTATATGTTTGCCTGCATGTATAGTAAGTGCACCTCTTCTGAAAACAAGAGGGTCAGAGCATCTGAAGCTGGACCTCCAGATGGTTGTGAGCCTTCATGTGGTTGCTAGGAACTTAATGCCAGGCCTCTGCAAGAATAACAGTTACTCTTAACTGCCAAACTGTTTCTCCAGATCCCTGTAAACAATAATTTTAAACATTTAAAAAAATTAAATCATGGATGTTTAGTCTGCATGTATGTCTTTGCATCCCATGCATGCCTGGTACCTGAGGAGGCCAAAGAAGACATTGGCTCTCCAGGGACTGAAGCTACTACAAATGGTTGTTAATCTCTATGTGGATGCTAGGAATTGAACCCAGTTTCTTTGGAAGAACAGCCAACTCCTTTAATTGTTGAGCTATCTCTCCAGCCTCTTAAGCATCTATTCTAAATAAGTGTCTAGATACACCAGACATTTTTGATGCAAAACTGTTAATTCACCATAATGCATTCCCTGAACATTCAGATTGATGTTGGTTACACGTGGGCATAGATCTTAATTCTACCCATCATTAACACAAAGGGCAGATCTCTTCATTTGTTACAGTATTATTTCAGGGGGTGCCCTAGAAAGTTCCTAGCACAGATGTTGATTTTTCTTCCTGAGTGGTATGAAGGATATGGAAAACAGTAGGGGCAGGGAGTCCATTCTAATTAGACTTGGGGAGCCTGCAAGGTGGAGTTGATTAATATAATAGTCACATTATAGGTGTGCTGTATGAACTTTTCAAAGTTCAAGTAAAGAAAATAGAACCTCGCTAATAGCTTCTTGTGACAGACGCAAAGGCATAATAGTATTTTGAGAAATGTAATTACTGGGGAAGATGTTTCAGCTGCCCATCATCTATTCAGAACAATGGGATCATAAAATTTTCCATCACATAAAATTATTTTTAATTAATTAATTTACATCCTGACTAAATGATTTTTAAATATGGTTAAAAAATTTTTAACATACTCATTATTTTAGTTTGGTGACTTTGTGATGGCAGGTATCCTATTTCATTGATTTGCTTGTTTTTGTTTTTGAGACAGGGTTTCTCTGTGTAGCCCTAGCTATTCTGGAACTTACTCTCTATAGGCCAGGCCAGCCTTGAACTGACAGAGATCCACCTGCTTCTGCCCCCAGAGCGCTGAGATTAAAGGTGTGTGCCACCCCTGCCTGCTTGGCAGTCCTGTTTTTTATATACTAGTTCGGTTTACTATATTTTTAAGAGGATAACTACTCCTTTGCTAGGCAGGGTTGGTGCATGCCTTTAATCTAGCTCCTGGAGGTAAGAGGGAGGCAGAGGCTACCCTCGTCTGCAGAGCCAGTTCCCGACAGCCAGGGCAAAGGACTTACTTTAACCCAGCATAGTGGACTCAGATGTAACAGCCTTCAGGACAGCCTCACTACAGTGCAATTTGAGGTAGGTTTAGTTAGCCATGGCTGCATATCAGCTTGACAAAATAGATTATAAAATACCTAGAACCCATGGGCCATGGACACCCAGCTTTGGCGCCTGCGATTGAAAAGCTGTGCGGGCGGCTGTGCAGTGCAGTGGGGCCGTTGCTCTGCTGTCGGTTTCCAACTCGAAGCAGGGTTTATTGACATCCTGCAGTCCGTTTTTGAAATAATCGCCAGTCATCGCCCTTTCTAAACACAGACAGATGGGGAACCTTAGCGGAACACTTTTATATACAAGAAAATCTTGTATAAAACATTCTGCAAAATAAAGTTAATTTGACAGTTAATACGCTTGTAGAAAATAGAAAAATTGAAAGAAAGCATAACTTCGCTACCCATTATTCTGTATGATTTTATCATTGTAACATCATGTTTTTTATCTTTCCGAGGGTTTTAGGAGCATCCTGAATAATTAAAAAATTATTTTTTCTTGTTTGTTTTTTGAGACACTTTCTCTGTTTTAGCTCTGGCTGTCCTGGACTCTCTTTGTAGAGCCTAGAGAACCAGGCTGTCCTCGAACTCTGTCTCCCTACTGTGGGTTTTAAAGCCATGCACTACCACACCTGGCTCTTGATTGTTTTATTTCATGTGAATGGGTGCTTTTTCAAAAGATATGTCTGTGCATTACTTATTTTCCTGGTGTATAAGGAGCCTAAAAGGGTTTTTGGATCTCCTGGGATTGGAGCTATAGTGAACGGCCATGTGGGTTCTGGAATTGACCTGAGTCCTCTGCACGAGCAGTCAGTGTTCTTACGAGCCATCCATCTCTCTTCCCTCTCTTCTCTGGCATTTTAAATATATAAAATTAAACAACCTAAAACACATAAGGAATACACACTTGTTCTTTTTGACATGAGGACAATTTTTTAAGCACTCATCTGTCCTCTTTTCTCATGAACACTACAATGTATTATAATTATTAAAGATAATAATAATTATCTCCAAAGATAATATGTCAATAACCTATTTTGGTTTTTTTTGTTTTCTTAATGGTTGGGGATGAAAACTTTCAAATAGGTTAAAAACTGAAATGACAGTGAATACTATACAGATTCCAGCGCTTTACCTTTTTTTTTTTTCTGGTTGCTTTATCTATTTTGATGTCTATGCACAAATAAATCACATATCAAATATTTTCGTTACTAACCCTTTGAAAACAAGTTAAAGTTACCACAGTGTTTTACATGCTAACATTTCGCAGAATGGCTTATTTTAAAATAAGATCTTTATGACAATAATACCTTAATCATATCTAGAAAAACAAAGTATGATTTATAATACCATGAAATAACCAAATTTAAATTTTCTTATTTGTTCCTGAAGTAAATTATACTGTTTTTTTTTTTTTTTTCAAACAGTCTAGTCAGATACCTTGAACATGACTGTAATTATGCCTGCATTTTTTTGTACTGGATACCAACTTTGACAAGCCCTAGCCAGCTTTCCTATAATCCAGCCTACTTTCTGGATCTGTGTGATTGTTTTCTCAGGGTTCCTTTAGCTTAATCTCTATCCCTGTTTTCTGGTACATAGGGAGTCAGTGCTATTCAGTTCCTATTACACATTTTGGAAAAGAATGCAGGCCGTGACTCATTTATGATGGTGGACATAAAGGGAGCATGTATGTTAGGCTGCCATGATGATAAGGGGCATGTGTGTAGAAAGCTATCATGATGGTGCATGTGAGGGAGTATTTTGTAGACCTGTCATGACTGTGCATTTGAAGGCATGTATGTAAGGCTGTCATGGTGGTATACATGAGGGGCCATGCGTGTAAGGCTGGAGATCAGTTCGTCAGTTTAACTCTGCACAGATTATGAGATCCCTCTCTGCTAAGAAGCTTCAGTAGACATAATTTCAGAAACCCATGGAGTTTGTAGTATTTGGTGTTTAAAGTAATTAATATGTTTTATCTAGCAGTGGTTTTATTAAAATGCTGTAATTGTTTTTAAATCTCCGAAAGAATCCAGTGTAAATTTTTGTAGTTTTACATTTGTATCTTTTCTCCTACTCATGGTTTAGCAGAAGTAAAGAAACTAACATTGTGATGGCTGCTCTTCTGTCCTTTGCCTTGCTTTTTAAAAATACTGTTTTCCCTTTGAACGAAATAATTTTAGCCAGCAATTTTTTTAAGTAAGTTATTTTAGGAAATGTTTATATTCTTGTTGAATTTTAAAAGCAAAGTAAGTTTCAGATTAAAGTTTAAATGTTAATTGGAATAAGACATAAACTAGTTCATGGTAATTGGCTAAATATAACTTGATGTTACAATTAATCTGCACAGGTAAGAACTGATATTTATAATGTTTTATTATGTGTTGCTTGTGTTAGAAAAAGTAGTGCTTTGTGTGATGTTATGAAATCCATGTGATATCCTAGTTTGTCTACTGACACTGGGGTCTTGAATCTTAAAAAAAGGCCTCCGATGAAGCAGAGGAAGGTGGATCACAGGGGAAATTGGTGGAAGCTCTCAGGCAAATGAGAGTTAACCATAGGGGAAACTACCGACAACTTCTGGAGGAGATGCTGACTAGTTACAGGCTAGCTAAAGTAGAGGGAGAAGAAGGCCCGGCTGACCCAGCTGCTGCATCTGCTTCTTCGAACAGTGATGCTGGAAACCCAGTGGCAATGCAGGAAAGACACACTGAATCAGAAAGTGGTCTTGCTGAATTAGACAGCCGTAATGAAGATGCAGGGACAAAAATGAGTGGTGAAAAAATATGACCTTTTTTGGGTAATATTTTTGTGATCTTGATTTGACAGTTTTTATTTAGGAAGTATAATGTATGCATTTATATAACCAATTTTGTTATTTGAATCTTGGAGAACTAGTTTTCTTATATTCCTATAGCCTTGCTTTTTTAAAAGGCCTTTGCATACACCTTTATGATAGTTTAAGATTGACTATTTATAGTTCTTTGAATTTAATGAAGTAATATGTCATTTCACATTGTATGCCAGAAAATAGGTTGTCATTACTAAATTTAATAGTTTCTTAATAGCTAGGATTAGAGATTACTGTCTGGAAAGACAACTATACATTGTGAAAAAAAAACTTGTTAATGTAGAATATTAACACTGCTTATTTTATATATTCATACATGCATAGTTAGCTTTGTAATACATTTGTGTTTACATATTATTTTAGTTCTTCAAAGAATGGCTGGTGCTGGCCTGTAACTTTTCTTTCAGAGTTGATAATCTATATATTGTTTGATTTGTTTATATTTTATATCTCTGTAGTTTTATTTTTAGAAATCATTGAGATACTGAATGTGTGGTTAATTTTCCTTTCTCTGTATTCTTTATGAAACATTTTTACAGAACTATGTATTATTGATACAGCTTTCATTTGTATATTCTGTATAGCTTACTATACACTATACTATAAAATGTATGTCAACCAAGTGTTTAGAATGAAATTATCAGTGTTTAAGTCCAATAAAGCATGTAATGTGGAATAATTATGCATGTTGTACTTTTTTTAGTTTTCATTTATTTAACAATCAAGTTGGGGATATTGGAAAACTCATTAAAGTTCCTTTATAGTCCTGTTAATTTGGCACACTTCAGCTCAATTGTTTTTCTCATCAACAAAAAAAGAAAAACATTTTAATTAAAAAAGTTTTGTCTTACTTACTGACAAATAACTCGGTTCTGCTGCCCTTTCTGTGGTGCAGAGCACTCATCTTCAGGCCCGTGTAGCTATTTGAGAAAGTTATCCCACAAGCATTTGTTGTAAGTATTCATCAGGTTTAACAAGTTTAAGAATCCTATGCTATTTTAAAAACATAATGTTTGAATTTTTGCCTTTGTTAAAATGGATAATGTAAATTAAGAGTGGTATAAGTACCCAAGAAAATCTTAAACTTTTTTTGGTTTTGGAGTTATGTAGTGGTTTTTGGCTGTACATTAACTTATATTTATATATTATGTGTTTCAAATTGCTTAAGATACCATTAACTTAAAAGGTTGGGAATCTTCAGATATTGTAGCTGATGTTTTGTTTTGATACATTTTTTCCAAGACAGAATATTTTAAAATATTTTTGAGAAAGGAAGGCCAGTAGGCGGCAAGGGAGGGAGAACACTTCAGCTGCTGTCTATGTTACATACACGTGTGTGCACACATTATACAATACACACACCTCTCTGGTAAAATGCCCTTTTCAAACAAAGGAAGGAAGGTAATTTGTTCACCTGATTTTGTTTTCTTTTGAAATTCACTCCACCTTGGAAGTGGTACAGGTACATAATAACAATATTCTTCCTTTTCTCTTCTTGTAGGGCGCTGGAGATCTAGAAGACTCATTGGTAGCCTTATAACCTTCTAAAATGCTTTTGATTCTGAAAATTGGGGGAAAACTTTTAATCACATTTTCTTCAATACAAGGGAAAATACTCTTGTGGATTACCACTGTTTTGTGATATGAGCAGAAAACCATTAGCATTTCCTATCATTTGTTCATATTTGTGTTTCCCAGTATTTCCCACTCATAGCATTGCCTGTACTCTACAGTATTTTTTGCCTATCCAGGCATCTGGTTACAAATGTATTGAATTTTTGACCCTAGAGGAAAAAATAGAATTATCTTACCACAAATCAACAAATATGCCTGAGGTGCATGGGAATATAGGTAGCTATACTCTGAAGATAACAGTATGAGATTTTTTTTTTGAAGCGAAACAAAACACAACATACAAGCATGTAAGAGTAAAGAAATGTAAGAAAAGTTCCGATTTTTCAGTTCACCAAGTTGGAAACCTTTTGTAGTTCTGTGGCTTGGAATTTCATTTGAGCAATTTACTGTAGGGTATGTTATTTATTATTGTTATTTAAATTTTTTCCAATTTACTTGTATTACCAAACTGGGTTCTCCAGTAACGTTCACATTGTAATGTTGACTTGCTTTAAGATAAGGTGTTTGGCAATAATATAAGCCCTTATAAATTTTATGCATGTGTCTACTACATCCTTCAACTCCTATTAGAAGACCTTTTGAAACCAAATGAATTAATTTATGGCTATTTATAATTTGCTTTTTCATCTTCCTACACATTATTTTAATTGAGATTTGCCTTTATAGTGTAAATTGTGATTTTCTTTTTGTTTTATATGTGGATTTCTATAGTTTTAATTTTTTTTTCAGTTTTCAAGATACAAGTTTTATGTAATTTGGTATACTTTTTAACTGTTCATGTTATTTTTAAAGCTCAGAATATCACATCAAAATACTATAAATACATTTAAAAGTATATTTTAGATCTAAGGAAATACAGAGATATTTTCATGGGTTCAGTAACCTTTCATTTTATAACATTTGGCACGGTACAGAGTGGATGTCACATAGGTACTTAATTTAGTTCTATTTTTACAATAACTTTGATTTCTTGGTTTTTTTTTAAGTTTTGCATGTATTAAATTCAATGCTGAACATGAAGAGTAAAATATTTTATCAAAAGGAGGTTTCTGGAGTTCCGAAAAGTAGCTAATGTATCCATTTGTACATGGTTTACGTGTTGTGGATGCTTTGTAAACATTTTCCTATATATTTTATTTGTATTCCAGCAGGTTTTAGTTACCCTTGTGTGTAGTTAAAAATGAGTCATTATCTGGTCCTATATGAAATGGAACTCACGGTATTTCCTGTATTGTTTTCCTAAGGCTGTTTCTGGGGAGCCACACATTTGAATATAGACAGCTTTCCTGATCACTTGATTTTTTTTTTTTTTTTTGCACCTGATTTTTGCTCTAAAAGGAATTACTGCCACAAGATACTTTATTTATTCTTTAGATTTTAGCCTTGTAAGTTAAAGTGCTTTACATGATGGTGTTAAAAGCTACTTGTCCCTTTATTGGGGTTTGGGGGGTTGTTAAAAAGATTGGGAAAGAAGAACTTGTTGTTTAACCTGTCCACTCTGATCTGACCCTGTACTGATAGTACCTTTCCAGTATGGTATTGTGATGTTTCATTCGATGCAGTGAACAGAACCACTTTGTTACCTAAATAAAGAATCGATTTTAAATCAGTGTGATATATTACTCTTTGGTGTGTATTTCAGAAATAAAAATGCAACTTTGGTTATGGTTTTAAATATGTACATTGGCATACTTGTGAAAATATTGATATGAACATAGATGAATTCTAAAGAGGTATCAGCCAGACCATGTAGGACAGTACTATTACCCTGTCCTCTGCTCTAGAGTCACCTGTTAATATTACTTGAGAAAAACAACTTTTGAAGTAGAAATACTGTGTGTGTATAACCTCACAAGAGAAATCCATGCTCAATATTTGTTTAGTCTTGTGAACTTTGCGGTCTGGTTATTTGCAAAATTTGATCTCAGGACCCACTTGTAATTTTCAATGTCCCAAAGAACTTTTGCTTTTTTGGATTATATTGATATTTATTGCATTAAAATTTAAAGCAGACATTTTTGTCTATAACTTTAAAACCTCATGCTGGCAAAGATAACATAGGTTTATGAAAGTTAATTTTTCAAATGAAAACAAAAAAGACATAAAATGTGACACTATCATTTTCAGTATTGGGCTGGATTTTTCTCTGTTTTTTAATGTCTTTTTTTTCTTTTGCAAACAGTCACATTGTGACATGCTTGTTGAAATCTCGCCTTACACAGACATAGCTAAAAAAGAATGTGAAGTTGAAAGCCTTTCTTTTGAGAAGATTCTGTGTGTACTGTTATGTGAAGTCATTTGGGTGTGTCTTGTGTTTTAGTCAGATTTCTACCTGTGCATG
This sequence comes from Pachyuromys duprasi, assembly GCA_028658305.1. NCBI lineage: Eukaryota > Metazoa > Chordata > Mammalia > Rodentia > Muridae > Pachyuromys > Pachyuromys duprasi. The sequence continues at coordinate 44,501,810 of CM053755.1, forward strand.
TTGGTCATTTGGAAAATACTAGTTCACTGAATTGCATAATTCTTTTGAGTGCTGAAATTTGTATTATTTAATGGTTAAAATTTATTTGCTAATAAAGTTGATTTTTTTTTTTTTAAGTATTGAGAAGCTATGAAGTTCATAGTGATGGGAAGAGATTTTTCAGAATTTTAATTGTCTTTTGAAAGGTGAAATTTTATTATTGGCAACAAATAACTCTCAGTTTTTCTTAAGTGACACATTTCCTTCTTTTATTGTGGAGGAAATGTCTCCTGAGTAATCATAGCCTGTCAGTCATTCTTTCACATTAACAAGTTTGTTTGTTTTTTTTTCTCATGAAAAGTGGCTGTCTAGTAGTTAGGTTCACAGGACTAACCATTTCATCACACAAGATTTTAAAAAGAAGTTATTTTGTTTTTAGGTGTTCTTGTTATGTAGCCTAGATTGGCCCCAGATTTAGCCCCCTCCCCATATCCTATGCTGTGATGACAGGCATGTGACATTATATTGGTCAGTTGGAAAAACATAATTTTTAATCTAAATATTTTTTTGCTTTTGTGTTATATAGTTCTTGTTACGTAGATCTTGTGATAAGATCTCAATATAATCCAGGCTGTTCTCAAACCTGTAATCTTTTTGCCTCAGCCTCCCAAGTATTTGAGATTACGGCCATAAAACACCATACCAATCCCCATTGATGTATTTTGAAGTTATGCTACTTAAAGAAGAAGGTATTTGATAGATTTGGTGGAGGCAGCTGAATGGTGTTCAGGAACTAGGTGATCCCTAGGTATGCAGAAAATCCCTAGCACTGAATTTAAGTGATTTTATTTCAGTGTTTATGGTTTCTTCCCCCATTCAACTTTGGAGTTGGTTTTTGTTTTGTTTTGCGCCCACAAGAAAAGACTAGGCAAACGTTTTGGTTTCTTTTTATGTTACTTGCTTTTATATACTGGGTCTTCAGTGTGACAGCAAAGACCTGTGCTGCTTGCTTACTTCTTCAGCTCGTGCTCAGTTTTTGTGTCCCTTCCTTTTGGGTGATTTGTTTATGTCAGTGTGATGTGGAAATAAAGCTCAAGCTTTCCGTAGTGTGTTATAACATCCACAAAATGTTTCATAGGTATACATTCTTACAGAGCGCTTCTGCTTTTTCCTATTTGAGTCTCACTAAGTAGCCCTGGCTGGCCTCAAACTAGAGATTCACTTTCTTCCCTTTCCTCAAAGTTGGCATTAAGGTAAATAAAGACCTATTAAGAAAGTAAGTTGGCGGGGCTGGAGAGATGGCTCAGAGGTTAAGAGCACTGGCTGCTCTTCCAGAGGTCTGAGTTCAATGCCCAGCACCCACATGACAGCTCACAACTGTCTGAAATTCCAGATCCAAACCCTCACATGGACATATATGCAGGCAAAACCACTAGTGTACATTAAGTAAAAATTTAAAGTCAGTTGACATAAGTAGTTATGACTATGCAATGAAACTAGATGGTTACTGTCATAAGAAAGGACACTTGGGAAAAGCACTTGCCTGAATTGTGCGCTTTCCCTGATTTGCCTGACTGCTTAGTATTGTGATCTACTTGTACATAGAAGGTGTCGAAAGAAGAACAGAGTTCTTGAAAGTGATGATTACAAGCTATCACTGGGCTTGGTAGTGTTTTGAGTCCAGTTTAAGCTACATAGTTGAGACTCTTGTGTCAAACACAAAACCTGTGTCAAACACAAAACCGCTTCCTTCCCCGTAGACCCACCCACCATGTCTTGTTTGGGTATATTATGGAAAAAGTGTTTTATACCTCAGGTTTAAATGTTTGTTTCTTCTATACCCTCATCTTCTAGAAAGTGAGTGGTTAAGTAGCAATAAACACAGGCATAGTACTTAGTTTTGTGACTGTACCAGTATATTTAGCACCTTGCCCATTCAAGTAACAGTTACTTGCAGCATCCTGAAATGTGTTGTGCCAGGCATCCTATGTATGTTCTTTGAGCATGTATTAATACTGCTCTAGATTGGTGCTTCTAAAAGTAAGATGACTGGGTCATTGAGCATTCACCAAGTTGGTGCCAGGCCTTATACTAAAGATGCACAGATAGGTACCGTAACCATAGAATGTTTCCACCCCACCCCATCCTCATCAGTGCTCAGTATTGTCCACCATGTTGCCAGTGAGCCAGATAATTCTGTAGTACCTCATGCAATTTTGGGTTTCTTGTTACATGCATTTTTCACACCATTGTTCTTTTGAGTCAGTGTCTACAGTTTGTCTTTTAAACATAGTTACTAATCTTTGTTCTGTGACCTCAAACTCTCCTGGTCTGCATCTATTACTTTGTACATTGGGTCTCTTATTTAACATTTTCCTTTATAGTTTCTGTGAAATAATCCCATGTGTAGCTTCAAATGTTTTGTTCTTTATATTTTTATTGTTTGGTTGGGTTTTTGTTTGTTGAGGCATAGTTTTACTCTGTGGGTCTAGAACTGAACTTTGTAACCCAGGCTATTGTCAAGCTCATGGCAGTCCTTAGCCCTCCCAAGTGCTGGGGATATGTGGACTGCTTGCCCTGCTCTTGAATGTTGCATAGTTTTAACACATAAGCTTTCAGAGATACACTCCATGACAAGAGTGAGAAGGTTATCCCAGCAGCCTGTACTCCCTGTGGTCAAGGCTTCACTGTACTCCATGTGTCGCTGTTGCTCTAATCAACCTTGGATACCACAATGAGAAAGTGGATTGTAGAAGGTCATGAAGCAGTTATGTTTACCCAGCCATATGTGGTCCATTTCTATTGACTTTTATCTAAACTTGTACAGACACCACACTGTTGGTTACTAAAGCTTCGAGTGCCAGTTCCTGGCAGCATGTATTGTCTCCATTTTACTTGAGTTTAGTTCTTCATAAAGGTGGAATTAATTTTTATTCTCTCTTAATAGGTCCATTTTAATCTAAAAATGGATACTTAAGATAATTTTATGTTTCTCTTGTGTTATTTTGTGTGTATATGTGTATGGGCTTGCATGCCACAGGAAATACAAGGAAATCAGGACAGCATACGGAAATAAGTTTTCTCATTTTACCATGTGGGTCCCAAGGATCACACTCAAGTTGTCAGTCTTAAGCTTCTGTTTACCTGCTGAGCCATCTTTCCAGCCCCTCTGTTGTGCATTTTTGAGCTGTACTGTGGTGTGTTACTCAACTTCATCTACCCATGGACCCCTTTTTTTCCTGACAGAGGCTCAGCAGTGATTCCATGCCAGGCTGTGTTAAAACCTGAGGCAAAGGGGAAATTCAGTCTTAATAATTATTCAAAGTTTTGTCTTTTTATTATATTTTTAAAACTATCCCATTTAATGCATTGAGTCCCCCCCCCCCCTTGTCTTCAGGTCAGGTGTTCCACCCTAACTGCAGCTGATGCGTATGTCAGTTCCTTTGAAGTGACTGTCTCTAGACTTTTCTAATTTGAAGCAGGTGTTACCCAGGAAGACTAACTCTGTATCATATTAATGTCTCCAGCACTGACCTTGAGAAGCTGAGAGAAGGAAGGGCTGGGCTAAAGCAGTCCAGAATGCTGTGCTTCTCCAAATTATAAAGGGCTGGGGAGGTGAGGGAAACATGTTATTAAGTGCTGTCTTTTAAAGGCTTAAATTTAATGCAAGCTTTTTTTTTAAGTATGCTATAATCTGAATTTTGAAGCATCCTTTGTTAGTAGCATTTTAACTGTTCATTGGCAAAGCTGTCATGGCATAATGGTACTTTGCCCACTTGGCCAGGCTTGTTTTTGTTCTAGTTCATAACTGTGTGTTCTAGACTGTTCGGACTACATTTGTTATAGTTAAGAACTGTTTAAAAGTGTTCCTGGAGGACTACCACAATTTAGCATGTAAGGGAAAGTCTAAGCCTTAGAAACCACCTACAATAGTATGAAGCCTTATTCTGTGGTTGATTTGTCATTATTCTTTATAGTGCACAGCAAAAGAATGAATGCAGTCTTAGCATTGAAATACATGTGCAGCCTCTGGGTGTATTATGTGGACATAAAAAAGTACGTAACTACAAAAGCAGTGCATGTGAACTTTAGAAGACTGTCTGCTTTGGTTGAGACAGAGACTTGCTGTGTATCTTTAACCTGTACTTCAGTCTCCAGTGTTTTGGAATTTCAGGTGTATGCCACCAGGCCCAACTAGAAGAGTGATTACTCCTTGAAAAGCATTTGAGGAAAGTGAGGTTTTAATTTTTTTCAGTATAAAAAAAAAAGTTAGCACATTTAACACCTATGAGGTTTTGGTAGCAATGATAAAGAGTGAATGTTGCTTTCTGTAATTTTTTTTCAGTTCAAACTCCTTCCACTTTTATTATAAAAGTCCAGGTTGCTGTTAGCTGGTTTTGTACTGAAGTTGGTAAATGTGTTCAATATAATGTGTTTTTAGCCGAGTACCAATAAATCCTTGGGAAACTTACCAATAGGAGTTTGTACTTTGTTGATGCCCGGTTCTACGGGGGGAGATCTCCAGTTCATTTAAACTTGATCTAATTTTCTGGCCATGTACTGAAATTGTTTAAATAAGTCTTGAATGAAAAAATATAGAAACAAAATCAGTTAAATGTTTCTGAATTGTCTTCCAGTGATGGTGTCAATTTATATAACTATTGTAGAAGCATACCCATTTTTTTCCCCACTTTGTTATTTTGCCGGCTTGGTGAGTGAATATCATACAGTATTTTTTCTGATTTAATTCCCAGTTATTCAATTATATAGTGTGTCAACTTTTAGTCTCATATTTGTCCAAGTATAGCTTTTATTAAAGTTTGCTTACATAGTCTATTAATGTTCATTTTTCTTTATATTTAGGAAATTAACCATTAGTCTTACATATTCATGAATTATTTCCTCATTTATAATGCTGTTTATGGTTGGTTGGTTGTCAGTGCTGGATGTTGAGGGTGGGATTAAGAGCGAAGGTTACCTTATCCGTTCAGGAGTAGCTGAATTCCTAAAATCAGCACAGTTTTGCGGCATCCTCTACATCTTAGATTATGAGATCATGCTATGCTTTTCTTCTAGGGATAGCTTTCCCTCAGGCAGACTTAGGGCTTTCAGCTGTGATGGGACATGTGCTTCAAGGAGCTAGGAGGTTCAGGTCTAAACAGTCCTCTAGCATTCTTAATGATCAAAAGCTTGCCCTTGAGGTACGGTTTTTAAACTCAGAGCGTGGTTGATGCTTCTTTGGTTTCACTGTAAAGTTTCTGAAGTAGTTTACATGAACTGCAAAGATCTTATATGTTAAACTTGATGAACTTTAAGGAGTCATTTACATTCAAAAGTTTTAGAATGTTATCATTTTCTTCAACAGTTTTACAAGCCTTCAATTGCATACACTGACAATGTATTCATATTATGAGTAAGTAAATGCAGTTTTTCCTTTATGACTTTGCCCTTTTAGTAAATACAGGTACAAACATTTAATGCAACTGGAACATAAGGATCATAATCTAATACAGCATCTTCCTATAACGCTTCCATTACCCCCTGGTTCCAGCTGTTGCAGAAGCCAGCCTTTTCCCATTCTGTATATTTACTGTTGCATTTGGTTGTATTTTATGGACATTCTGTGTCACTCTACTGTAGCAATTTTGTGTCATGTTGAATATCAACTTCATTACAGAGTTGATTATCTGTGCCCCTCATTCTACTTTTACAAAAAAAAAAAAAGTTGAGTGTGTTTACTCCTCAGGATGAGCTTTGGATATTGGGCAACATTTCCCAGTGGGCTGTGTTTTTAAATGCTGGCTGGTGATACTTTGAGCAGAGATAAGGTCCATTTCAGAAAGATGCTACATCTTTCTGGTTATGGAAGTGCTTACAATACCCCCCCCCCCATAGTTTCAGCTTCCTTTATATGGGCTACTTTCTTAAATTAGTTCCTTATTTCTTATTCCTTAGTGCTGTTATCAATAATTATCCTCCTATCCCTAACATAGGGCTTAGCCATTAGTCACTTCAAAGCATATGGTCTCAATGTCTATCATTTCCACCAGATGGCAGTCTTGGGCACGTCCATTTGTAAGCTCAGCTGAGAACTCTTGTGACAAAGCAGTGGCTGATCAACCTACCAAGAGCCCAGAACTACAAAGAAGAACAAAAGTTTTGTTTTTGTAAACTTGAAAGAAATAAGTCCAGCGTTACGTCATTACAGTATCTGTTCTGCTGAGAACTTTCATCTAGCCCATCGGAGAAGGCGGGGGAAAGTTCCCACCTTGTCTTTTAAAACCTTGCTTTTCCATGTTCATGCAATAAATTCTTGTGGCTTCTTGGTAGCATTTGTGGTTTTATTCCTGGGACTAGTGGTAAAAGTTTTAATCTGTCATTCCCATTTCCTTCCCTCACCTCCCCACCCCGTTTTCCTTTCAAACCAGGGAAACATATCTTGTACCTTTTTTTTTTTTAACCATTAAAAGGAGGTAGTGTTTGTATTTAACATGAAAACAAGAGGTTTGTACATGAAAACCAGCCTTCACTTTAGACCCTTTTAGGATTGAAGTCCTGTATTGAGGAATGCAAGAAATAGAGATTTGCTTACGCAGTCAAGTTTTTTGTTGTAGGTACACCTGCAAATGGTCTACAATGGGCAAACTTTCTCTTATACTTTATCAGGGTTCAAACCTAGGGCTTCATGTGTGGTAGGCAAGCATTCTACCACTGAACACATCCATATTTCCCTTGTACCGTTTGTCACAATTTGGTTTATTAATCAGTGTGTTTTATAGTTAGGGGGTGGAAAACAGTGCTACCCCCAGCATAATCCTCCCTTTCTAAGAGATGGACTTCTCAACATCTAAAGTGCAAGAAAGTCTGGTTGATTAGTGTGTCCAGATAGAGCTTTTAAGTAAAGCAGAAATAGAATCGGTTAGAATTAGCTGCCTTTCATTTTTCAGAATGGAAGATGTAGCCAAAAGCATAAAGCCACTAGCCAAATGCTGACAAGGTGACTGTATAAAATAAGTTTTAAAAGGAATTCCTTTCAAAAAAAAATGTGATTGACTTCAGCTATCAGGGCTCAAAAATAGCCAGTGAAAAAGTCAGGAGGAAACAGTAACGCTGTAAGTGTAATGCCATTCTATGCATGCTACTTGTCAGTTTTAAGCTGAGCAATATTGGTCACAGGTAAAGTTGCCTGTCAGTTGTCCTTTGACAACAGTGTGTTCTGTGGTACACAGCATACCCAACACACAGTTAATGTAATTTAAAGATGATTTTAGAGCTGGGTGATGGTGGTACATGACTAGTCCCAGCACTCTGGAGGCAGAGACATGCCAGCCTCATCTACAGAGCAAGTTCCAAAATAGAGCTACACAGGGAAACCCTGTCTCAAAACACACCAAAAAAGGTCAGAAACCCACTAGCTGCTCTAGCAGTCCATGGTTCTAATCCCAGCACTTAAGTGGTTGCTTACAACCATCAGTAACTCCAGTCCCAGAAGATCTGTTGCTCTCGTGCTGTCTTCCATGAGTACCAGACATGCCCGTGGTACACAGTATTACATGCAGACAAAGCACCCATAAAATGAAAGATGAAGAACCTTTAGAATATGAGTAGTCGGACTTGAGCTCTAGTCCACGTTCTTGCCTGTTATGTTACTGATGGCTCTCTCTACAGCATCTCAGAGACCTAACCTTTTAACTTAGGTTTCTAGCTGTTTTGAGTGAAATTTCTAACCACTTGTAATGTTCCCTGTACTGTCTGCTCGTTTCTCTTTCTACCTCTGTTAATTTGCACTGCAGATTTCTCTACTTTAGGGTTACAGCGAATGTTTCTCGCTAGGTGTGGCTTTTTGGGTTGCTGCTATCTTAGTTGAGGTAAAATTTACTCTTTCTTTTGTCCTTTATAGGCTCTAGGGTTTATATCTCACGTTGTATTTAGGAAAGCTTTTACATTCCAGGATTCTTTTTTGTGTTTTTTTTAAGTTGATGTACATATAAATTATTGTGTTTAAAGGAATAAGGTTAGCTACATAGCTTTATTAGTTTTTTGCATATAGCCAATGGTCCAAGATTACTTGTTAATCTTTGTCTCTGTTTTGAATGTTGCCTTTTTATACTTGAAGATCTTTTATACTTCTTTATTTACATTTGTATATGCACATATACATATCATATATAATTCCAATTGTTTTTACATCTTCTGAGTCCCAACTCCTTATTTTTGCATAGTTTCTCTTTTGAAATATAGGACTAGCCTCATTACCCTGAAAAATGTCAAAGCTTAACATATATTGCCAAATTACTTTGTAGACTTCATTTGTCAAATTACATTGTACCCTTGTCTAAAAAACTATTTTTTATAATAATTGTTTGCCAGTGTGATAGAAAAATGTTATTTTATTCTTTTGATGTAATGAACCATTCTGTGTGAAATGACCATTTAAACTCCACGTTTTTGCAGACATTTAATGTTTAAACTGATAGTGTGAAATTCCATAATATATCCATATACATAAAATCTACCAGAATATATATGCCTTTTGTCTTAAAGGTTAAGTGCTTTGGTGTATTTGTTGCCAGCATTTCCCTCAGTTTTTGCTCTCAGTGACTATGCCTTGTGAAAGGCATTACCCAATAGATCAAGCAACAGTGTGCCCATCATTTATTTTATTGTTTAAAGTACTCTCCAGTCCAGACCCAGCTGTTTAATTCAGTTCACACGTTCTTCACAGACAAGGGCTGTGGCTGTTGTTTCAGTCACAATGTAGAAAGGGTGAATGGGGATGTTTGTGTGGTGGAAGCAAGTGCTGTGACATCAAGCTTTTTGTTTTTATGATTATACACTGAGATTTAGCATTAACTTTTCATCATTTATTTTAAGCCCAATGTAATCCTACAACTTATGAAGCAGAGGAAGGAAGATAAGTCATATTTCTTCACAGTGCCCCTTCCCCCACTAGTAGTTGAATTTCAAGAATTGCATTCTGGAGATACTGGGCTCTGGTTCTTCATGTCTCTGGATTTCTGACCCCTGAAGTCTGCCAAATATGTGTGCTGTTTCCCCTCAGGACAAACGCAGTGAGCCAATTGGCTCTAGACTGTTGTCTTGGGTTTTCTATTGCTGTAATAAAGCACCATGGCCATAAGCTAGGAAGGAAAGGATTTATTTCGGCTTACAACTCTGAGGTCACACTCCATTGCTGAGGAAGTCCGAGCAGGAACCTAACGGCAGAAGCTAATGTAGGCCATGGCTTGCTCAGCCTTTTTTCTTCCTTCCTTTTTTATTCTTCATTCACTTTACATCCCAATCGAAGCCCCCTACCTCCTCCCGTTCCTACTCTCCTTCCTGCATCACCACTCCCTTCTTAGGAAAGGGAAGCCCCATTCACCACCACCCTCCCATCCCAGCACATCAAGTATCAAGACTGAACACATCATCTACTATAGTAGCCTTCTTATAGCGCTCAAGACCACCAGCCTAGGAATGCTACCACTCACAATGGGCTGAGCCCTTCCACATCAGTTATCAAGAAAATGTGCCACAGGGATTTCTGGCAAGAGTATTTTCTGTTACGGTACTCTCTTTCCAGATGACTCCAGTTTGTGTCAAGTTGCCATAAAACTGACCAGCACAGACTGGAAACTTTAAGATTGTGGATCAAGGGGCTGGAGAGATGGCTCGCTGGATCGAAATGCTTCATCAGCACGCACAAGGGCCTGAGTTCTTCCCAGCACCCTAGTTAAGAGGCTTGGCATTGGGAAAAACAAAACAGGCCTGGTGGTACATGCCTGTAATCCCAGCACTTGGGGAGACAGGTAAGCCAAACTCCGTGAGATTGAGGCCAGCCCCATCTACAGAAGAGTCCAGGGCAGCCAAAGCTACACAGAGAAACCCTGTATTGAAAATGGTCATTATGTATTTGGCAAATAAAGGAGTATTAAAACATGAAAGTTAAACCCCAGTGAATTCAAGGCCAGCCAGGGGCACATAGGGAGACTTGTCAAAACAACAGCACAAAACTACTTTCATTACAAAGACATTTCATGTGTAATTAATAATGTATTATTGGAATATATTAGGCAAGATGACAGTTCATTCCTCTCCACTAAGTCATTCTACAGAAAGCCCTGCAATGTTATTCATCCAGACAACTTCCCTCTTAAAAGAAGGCAAAGGCAGCAGAGACAAGGGGAACCGCTACTGAGTGCAACCCCAGAGCCCGGGCAAAGGCTGAAGGAGATAACCAATGTCACAGTGTCCCCCTCTGACCACCTCATGTACACACGGACCCCCTCGCACTATGCACAATAAAAAACAACAGAATGTCTCCTATCTAACCAAACAGGTCCTCGAAAGGGCAGCTGATCATCTCATTCCTCAAGGCTTGGGGAATCTCTGAGTGCTCCAGCCTTTCAGTTCTTGGGACTTGCAAATGCCATCTGCACTTGTCAATGATTAAACAACTGTTCAGTGCCAGTATGAAGGACTATTTGCCTGTAGTAAAACACTTGAACTTGCAAGGCTCAGACTCTGTCCCACACCATGGGGAAGTGCTTACAAGAATGCCAAGCCACATTCTTTTATGAAATCAAGATCAAAGGACCTGAGGTTAAGCTGAGCACACATTCAGACAGAGCTTAGCATATGCAGCATGGGCTGTCTGGAGTCAGCCTGAGCTGAGAGAAAATGAACTTAGATGACAAAGCAGTGTGCTTCCATGCCTTCAGAGCCTCTTCTGGGTCTATCTGTAGGAAAAACTTCAAACAGAAAGGACAGCCAGTTTCCCCTTACTAAGTTTGGTATCATTTTTAGACCTAGCTAAAGAAAGAAAATGTTATGTTCCCAACATTGTAAAACAGGCTTAATTAACATTTGCCACTATACCCATTTCTTTAATAACTGGCTCAAAATATCTACATCATTGTACAACCACCATTTTCTATCTCCAAAACTCTTCAAAATCTCCAGCTGCAATTCTATTCCTATTGACCAACAACTCACAATTCCTCCCAAGGTCCCAATCACCGTTCTGTTTTCTGCTTCTGTGAATATAGGTTCCTTCTCTAGGTGGAACCACAGAGTATTTGTCTTCTGATGTGATCATTTCCACTCAGCATAATGTTCCCAAGGTCTATCCATCATGTAATATCAGACTTTGTTTCCCCTTTCAGCCTGAATAATATTCTCCTGTATGTTCATTTCACATTTTGTTTGCCCATGTCTCTGGGTCACCTCCACCCTTTGTAGTTTTGTGGATAGCATTGCTAGAGGCAGTTGGTACTCACACAAGTAGCATCTTGCAGCGATTGGAACCTTGCCTCTACTCTTCTCCCCAGGCTCCTCCCCCATATATTATTACTGTTACTGTAGCTGAGTCAGTCACCCGGTGTAAAGATAATTTTTACACTGCCACCACCCCCGGCCCCCTTTACCTTTACCCTTTCATCCTTGGTTGGACAAAGTCCAGCCAGGATTATTTATAAACCATTGAGAGCTTATTAAGAAACCACAGCACTCAGCAAGCCACTTTTCCACGTCTGTCCTGCTAGAAAGCGCCGTGAAGAGCTGCACAGGGCAGACATGGATGAGGACAAGAGCAAGAGAGACTCTATCCAGATGAGTATGAAGGGATGCCGGACGAATAACGGGTTTGTCCAAAATGAGGACATCCCAGAGCAGGACCCAGACCCAGGCTCCAGGGACACCTCACAGCCCAACTCCGTTAGTGTCCCTGCTCCAGAGGAGCCCCACCCGGAGGCCGTGCGGCCCTATGCAGGGATGCCCAAGGAGGTGCTGTTCCAGTTCTCCGGCCAGGCTCGCTACCGGGTGCCCCGGGAAATCCTCTTCTGGCTCACCCTCGTTTCCGTGTTCCTGCTCATTGGAGCCACCATAGCCATCATTGCCATCTCTCCGAAATGCCTTGACTGGTGGCAGGCAGGTCCCATGTACCAGATCTACCCGAGGTCTTTTAAGGACAGCGACAAGGATGGGAACGGAGACCTAAAAGGTGTGTGTTCGAGCTCAGGACTTACCAGGGGAGGGTGGTTTGTGTCCCCCATCCCTAGCGTCCTCAAAACCACTTTGTTCCTGGGTTGTATGGTAAGCACATTCCAGGATGGTGGGCACCTGTGCGGCTGGGAGTTCTTCAAGCGTCACTCAGCAGAAGCCTGCAAGTCCTGCCTTTGATGCAAGGCTATTTGCTGAAGGGTGTTGAGCCGAAGGATTGTTTAATCTCTTGCCCACAAAACCCATGCACATATTCCTTCACTCGTCAATCCTCCTAAAATTTCTGACTTTGTGTCTGGATGTTTCATCTGAGACCGGTTCTCTGGGTATATGACATAGCTTATTTGTCTAGGTGGGAGTTTGTTAATAAATACACCATGTTATATAGAAGAGATGTCCTCAGAAGGGGAAGGTTGTCTTCAAGTTTCAATCCTGAGAGATAAGAGAAGGTAAAAGGGCCCAACAGTGTATTAGTAGTTAACCTAAATAAAGGATTTTTCTAAAGCAATACCTATATATTAGTAGAAAAATAGAACTGAAATTTTGTGGGTTTTTTTTTCTAAATTAAGCTAGTAATGTGCTACATGTAAGTTCTTATCCTTATAATTGAATGCTCCGTCAGGCTATATTAAGACTGTGCCAGAGAGGGGGTGTAAACTGCGTTGGCTGAGAGTGTTGCCATGGTTTAGGAAGAATGGAGCTGATTGCTATCCCTCTGGCCTGTAACACCAGCCCTCGGGAGGCTGAGGAGGAAAGCTTGCCATGAGTTCAAGGACAGCCTAGGCTACCCCTCAAAAAATCAAAACTGAGAGAGAGGGAGAGAGGGGAGAGATAAAAAGGGGTGCAGTAAGAAGAGAGAAACTAGCAAGGAAAGTCTTTTTTACAGTGATTGTTTGAAGAAAAAAGAGCAGGATGATGTGGTAGTGTATGAGGTGTCTTTAAAATGTTATATGTTCAAAACCCCTGACCCCCCCCCCACCATACCCCCTCCTCTCTCTCCACACCCTCAGTGGCAGGGGTGATCCCAGGGCTTCACCCTGTGAGACCGGTATTCTACCATTGGCCTATTTCAGCAGCCTTGTCTCTCTTTTAAAACAATTTCTCCATCTTCACTATTTGGAGAATGATGTGTCTGTCCTCAAAGGTGTAATTCAGCTGCCACCTTCATTAGTCTTTATCTTACACCTTCATCACATTCCCCTGGTGCTTGGGACATTTATAGCCTGCTTGGCATTGCCTCTCTCACCCAGCAAGTGTTGGCAAAGCTGGATTTTGACAACCCAGATCCAGGGACACACTTGTATCTCTCCAGGCCCTGCCTTCCTAGTTGGATCCTCGGTGGCTTACAAATTCCCACTAACATGTAATTTTTAGTTAGCTCTTGTGTGTTCATTTCTGCCTTTTCCTTGGGGGGAATAGTTGCTTCCTATTATCCAGAAGGTACTGGTCCTTCAGGTCAAGGATTCTATTCTGAGGAAATCACCCCAGGTTTGGTTTTAGTGTTGTCTTCTGTCTCCCCAAGTGTGGGGGTTAGGATCCCTCAATTCGCGGTTTGTCCCCCGAACTTTGTCTCCTGTTCAGCCTGTCCCTTCCTTGTGCTGGGGTATCCACTCTGCCCTTGGGGTCATGAGTACTCAGCCCTGGCTTGCTTCTGGTTTAAATGGAGATATTTCGGTTGCCAGTTGATACTCTTTACACCTGTAAAGGCAACACACACAGGCAGCCTGCTACAGCGGGACAGCGAAGAGCCGTGTCACTGGGGCAGCCCCAACAAGCCAGGCTCCGCCACCATTCTCAACAGGCTGGTTGAAGAGTGACAGAGCAAAGCAAGAAACTGATTGAACACAGCCATGCTGGAAGAAGCCCCTATTCAGGGCTCCTGCCACGAGGCATAGGTTTAAATAGAAAGTTAAGTGCTGTGCACAGTGAAGCAAGCAGTCCCGGCCAAGTTGTGTTCCTATCTGTAACTGATTCATCATTCTACAGCTTCAGTCATTCTTCTTGGTGTAAGGAAGCTCTCTCCAGGAAATTGGCTTCTCTGGCTGGCTCGAGGCTTTTCCTTCACCCAGCAGAAGATTCTGGGGAAAATTTTTTTTTAAGTTCCTGAGGGACCATTGTTCCAATAGTCTGATAACTAAAGGGTGTCCTCTAGAATGTTCACTTCTACCAGGACGGTGCCACAAGGTCAGGTGACTGTGCACTGGTCTCCTCAGCCTCCTGCTTGCTTAGGTGTGGTATAGTTTAGGAAGGCTCCTGGAAAACATAGAGAAAACCACTGGCTCAAGTCTCTGGATCTGCATTTAGGACCATGAATTAGAAGACACAGCAGCTAATCATCCTACAAGGTTCCATGTACAGAGCTTAACTTCCAGAGGCCTCCGCTTGCAAGCCTGGGATCTCTTGTGTATGATTTCCTACCTTCCTCCATAAGTGAACAAGGAACAGTTGTTGTAAAGATAGCCTGCGAGAAGAATGTGGTACCTGGCAAATCCTGGCACACACCTGCCTTCTACCTCATCATTATATTTTGGTCTGCCCCCTCTATTCCAGATAACAGTTCTCCCTGTTTGCTCATTTATGTATCTACTCACTGTGCTGAAACCCAGACCTACCCTGTGATATCGCAGCCCACAACTCTCCTCATCAGCTCCTCTGCGCCAGATGGTCAGAGCTAACACTCTGGTCCGTAAAGGTACTTGCAGGGCTCTCCTCCAATGCAGGCATCTTCCCTTTTCTGGCCTCTTTTTAGTACTATAGCAGCACTGTGCAAGGTTTTTTGTTTTTGTTTTTCAAAGTGAAATTGACTTTAATAATGTTGTATTTAATGCAACCTATTTTCTGTACCAATAGGTCAGCATAAAATACCATTGACATATTTTAATTTTTTCTTTTTGTGGCAGGTGTGTGTCTGTCCCTCTGGCACATCTTGACCCAGATGAGCCACATTGCAACTGCTCAGTAGCTGCATGTAGCAATTGCTTTGACACAGGCCAGTGCTCTTCAAACTATCTGGGACCAAATGTCACTTGGTTCTTTGGCACCTAACTCACTCAGCACCTGTTGGAAGCTACCCACAACAGTGGTTTTAACAGTAGCTCGGTTGATGGAGTGTTTGCCTAGCTCTGGGTCTCATCTCCATTGGTGCATAACTTAGGCCTGATGGTGCATACTTGTATGTAATCCCTCCCAGCAATGTGTGTGCCGGTGCATGTGTGTGCGCACACACACACACGCATGTGTGTTTGTGTGTGATGCCAGTTGTAGAGGTAGGAAGTTTGGAAGTTTAGTTCATCCTGGGCTACACAGTAAGTCTGATAACAGCCTGGTTTATATGAGTGAGTGTGCATGTGTGTATAAATACATATATAGATATTGAATTATACATAACATCATATACTAGCACCTTTAAATATGTATTTCTACCAAAGGCAAAAGTTTCTGCTGGAAGATTGACGTGCTGTTATTCATGGGCCTATATTGTTGTCTGAATTTTACTCAGATTCAGTAAAACTGCAAATATTTTGGTCTTTGATATAAAATTTTTATTTTAGACATATTTTATTCTCATTTTTTAAAACTTTTAAAATTTATGTTTAGAAATACAGTTTGCATATTAAATAACACTATAATAGAATGTTTGGATATAGTTTTTTGGGGAGAGGGGTTTTGAGACATGGTTTCTCTGTGTAGCCTTGGCTATCCTGCAACTTGCTCTATATAGACCAGGCTGGCCTTGAACTCACAAAGATCTACCTGCCTCTGCCTATGAGTGCTGGGATTAAAGGAGTGTGCCACCACTGCCCAACAATTTTATATAGTTTTAAACAGAAGAAAAAAAGAGAAAAAATTTAGCCTATAAAATTTCTCCCCCAAAACAATTTTTTAATTTACTTTTTAAAATGGGTCTTTTAGACAAATGTATTCAGTAACTAATCATATCTAATTTTTATCTATATATATATAGACAAGTATAGATATAGTCTAAAATTTAGAAAGGGTGCCATGAGTGGCGGAACCTACTTTTAACCCTAGTCCTAACATCTGGGAGGCAGAAGTAGGTAGATCTTTAATGAGTTCAAGGCCAGCCTGTTCTACAAGGAAGTTTTAGTTCAGCCAGGGCTACACAATGAATTTCAGTATCAAACAACAAAACAACAAAAGAGGAGGAGAAAAGAAAGAAGGGAAAGAAAGGAGACCAAGAAAAGGTAATACTAGGTTATGCAGAAGAATAAAATGCAAAAAGACACAGGAGTCATGAAAGATCTAAAGCTCTTTGCTTTTCTAGTTTCACTTTCCTTATCCCTTTTCATTGGAGATATATGAATTCAACTTTCTGAGTATATGAAATAGCAAGAATTTTATTTTCATTTAAAAAAAATCCAATGTGTTATTTCTTTGAGGCAGTTGTCGTGAGAGGCAGGCTTGCTTTCTACTGCCACTACCCATTAGACATATTTATTTTATCTCCCTCCTTATCTTATATGTATGCTTCAGCTAAAGAGAACAAAGCTGCGTTTGTTCATGGCCTTGGCTCTTCCCTCAGGTATCCAAGAGAAGCTGGATTATATCAGTGCTTTAAACATAAAGACTATTTGGATCACTTCCTTTTACAAGTCATCTTTGAAAGATTTCAGATACGCTGTTGAGGATTTCCAAGAAATTGACCCTATTTTTGGAACAATGAAAGATTTTGAGAATTTGGTTGCGGCCATACATGACAAAGGTAAATGGAATGAGAGGTGTGGGTAGGAATGTGGCTGGAGAACAGCCTGTCTCCCAGCTCACACCTACCTCCTTCCCCTTCCCTGCCATTCCTCTAATGCAGTCTGTTCCTAACATTTGAAATGTTTTCACTCACTAGGTTTAAAATTAATCATCGATTTCATACCGAACCACACTAGCGACAAACATCCTTGGTTTCAATCGAGTAGAACACGGAGCGGGAAGTACACTGATTATTACATCTGGCACAACTGTACTCACGACAATGGTGTCACCATTTCTCCCAACAACTGGGTAAGGACAACCGATGGGCAGGTAGAAAGCAGGCAGCTCCAGACTGACTAAACTGGAGGTGCGCGACGCCCTCTAAGGAAAAGCGTAGAAGGAATTAGTAAAACCCAAATGGCTTTCAGATTTCTGACTTCATTGTTGAGCTGAAGTGTTCTCCTAGGGGTTCCTCCTACCACTAGTGTGTCCTTCCCTCTGCCCTCCCTTCCCACCATGTCCAGCTTAGGTTCTGGGTCTCTTGGATGAAGATGGGAAAACAACAGTCATTTTTTTTTCTGTCTTTTACCATTCTCCAGAGCTTTTGGCTCTTGGACTTTTGACCCTCTAGCCGAACAAAACCATAAACACAGTCATCACTTTCTCCTCCCGTGAGCTTTGGCACCTGAGCCTCTGGTACATCCTACTATGTCATCCCCACCCGACTGAGACATTGCCTTGTCCTGAGAGGTTGACGGGCCCAGGTGATCAGCGTGGTCTCATTCTCCTCCACCTCCCTGCTGCCTCCTTGCCAGTAAACACTACTCGTTTGTTCTAGGAGTCATTCTTCCTTCCTGCCCTTTCTGCAAGAGACCACGTCCTTTTAGGTTCAGCGGCTGGATTTAGTAAAGACATTCTATGTTGTATGGGCCAGGTTCTGTACCTTCATGCTCAACCTACAGCAAATTAATATATACAAATATGTTTACCAAGGGACTGAATGAGCTACAGAGCATTAGCTGATCATTATTCCTGAAAATACAGTGGCATAGCCACTTACATTGTGTTAGGTGGTAAAATTAATACAGAAATCACAGGAAACATGAAAGACGACGTGTGAGAGTTATATGCAAATACTTCATCTTTACATACGCAACTCGAGGACCTGCTGATCGGATGTCTGACAGCGTCCTGGCACCTGCTTCTGCAGTGATTCCGAAGAATGGATCTGCTAGGATGCCGCTCCCTGTCCCCGAAAGGCGGATTTGCTAGCTGCTTGCAGCCCAGCAGGCAAGCCTGCTGTTGTGTCTGGCATAGTTTTCCTGCGCAGGTCTGTTTCTCTCCTGCTTTCTTCCGAATCATTTATTCCAGGTTCTCTCCCTCCACTGGAGTCTCCCCTCTTCTCACCCTGACCTCTGCTGGGCCTTGGACACCAACTTTCAACCTAAGCAAACTCAGAGTGTGCGTGTTTCTTGGCTGTGTGACCTCTTTGCAACTGCCCATTCACCACGCTCAGTGCACAAGGAGCCCATGGCAGCCCCTCAGCACATCCTGGCAGACCTATTGCTTTAACCACCATCTCCAAACTACTCCTTGTTCAAACGGCGTTAACAAACAATTGTTAA
The DNA here is from genome assembly GCA_028658305.1 of Pachyuromys duprasi. Classification (NCBI taxonomy): domain Eukaryota; kingdom Metazoa; phylum Chordata; class Mammalia; order Rodentia; family Muridae; genus Pachyuromys; species Pachyuromys duprasi. The sequence goes on from CM053755.1 coordinate 44,520,121, forward strand.
GCTTACTGTGTGGAGGCTGTCTGTTAAGGGTCTTTACATTCATTAATTTATCCAGTCTATATCCCCACCCCGAATTCTGTGAATTAGATTTTAGTTCCTGTCTTGCAGACAGGCAGAGTGAAGTCACAGAGCTGGTGAGTGGAAATATCAGTAGATCCCCACAGCCTGCTTTGAAAAGGACCACCCACACCTCAAACCAGACCATCTACTGACTACAGCACACAACAGCTGCTGCTTTTGCTAGCACCTTTTGTATCCTTCCATCAGCTTTCCACCTGGAGGCAACGTTAAGAGCACTGGCTGCTCTTCTATAGGGCCTGTGTTCGGTTCCTAGCACCTCCACTGGGCAGCTTACAGCTGCCTGAACTTCACCCCCAGGGGATCTGACATCTTCTCTAGCCTCTGTGGCCTCACACATGACATACACACAACACACATGAATCCACATAAAGATAACTCTTAAAGAGTTAGCACATGGAGCTGGAGAGATGGCTCAGGTTAAGAGCACTAGCTGCTCTTCCAGAGGTCCTGAGTTCAATTCCCAGCAACCACATGGTGGCTCACAACCATCTATGAGATCTGGTACCCTATTTTGGCATGAGAGGGAACATGCAGGCAGAATACTGTATAAATAATAAATAAGTAAATCTTTAAAAAAGTTAGCACATACAATATATGTGCATTTGTATATGTATATAATGTAACACTACTCAGCAATGCATTGGACTACTAGTCCATTGTTGGGGTGGCTATCAAAATCACTGGCCGCTCTTCCAGAGAACCTGGGTTCAATTCCCAGCACCCCCTAGCAGCTCAGTCGTAGGTAACTCCTGTCCCAGGGGATCTGATGCCCTCTTCTGGTTCTGTGAGTACCAAGTACACATGGTGCACAGACATACATGTAGATAAAACAGCCATGTACATAAAATAAGTTAATATTTTAAAGAAGCTCATTATCCCATGTATGTGAAATTCAAGATATTGTAAGCTAGTCTAAAGAGAGAGTTGATGAGTGTTTACTTATTTTTTATTTAAACTCTTTGTTGAATTTATTTATTTATGTGGGGGTGAGAGAGCAGAGAGCAGGCATTCATGTACCACATGGTGCACATGCAAAGTCAAAGGGCCGCTTGCAGTCAGTTATCTCTTTCTAGGATGTGGGTCCTAGGGATTTGCTCTGCTTATGTAATATGTGCTATTAATAGTTAATTTTTAAAGCTTTCTTTATTTGGAACTTCATGAAAAGTACAAAGCCTTCTATAACTTGTTTTCTTCACTTAGTTTTGGAAAGACCTATTCATATAGTTTTAGATAACCATGATACACATTTTCTCTCTTGCACATGTATGTATGTACTGTATTATATAATCTGTAAATATGTAAATATTACATAGTTAACTTGCTCACTCTTTAGTTGAACTATTTTCAACTTTATCGTTATTCATGTCATAAGCATGCTTCTTAATCTACTTTGAGGCTTGTGAGCAAAGTTTTCTTGAGTTAAATTGGTATAAGGTCATCATGTAGAATGTTATGTTACTCTGTTGGTCAAACTGTGATTTTTGCCATTCAGGCAAACATAAAAATCTCATGTTAGGTTCTTAATTTTACATTTATCTAATTACTGGTGCTTATGTAACTAATGTTGCACTTGTATAGTTATTAATGACTTTGAACATCTCACATATTTATTTCCTTCTGTGAAGCACTTGTTTCTGGTTTCTTCAGTTCTCTTTCAGATTGTTTATCTGTGATCTTTTGTTGTTTAGATATAATGTAAATATGCCATCTTGAGTCGTGGGCGACACAGTGAACTGGTGATGGTCTGTTTCCTTGAAAGACAGCAGCCACTACTCACTGTAGCCAGTTGCCATAGAAATGCAGACCCCATGTGTCTGGGTCTTCCAATTTAAAAAAAATGGATTTTTAAAAATTACCACCACCATATTTCCCCCTGAGTTTTCCAGTTGCTCTTTATCAGGCTGTGAACAAAAGGCCTGAGAAAGAGCCCAAGAAACCCTCATTGTTTAAGGGTGGACAAAAGCAAATTCAGAGATACGAGAGACAAGCCAGAGAATCTTGCCATGTAGTCATCCCCCTTATCCATGATAGAAAGAAGATATTAGCCATCCTGTCAAACACATGAGTACTGGTCCTCGAAGTCACTAGACTTTTGGTCCAGAAGACCAGTAGAGTTTTAAGTGACTGTGTCTAATCCAGACTCTTTGGGGAGTCCCTTTACACCTCTAGCTTCATGTTCTGAGACCAATACAGGCTATCTTTCCCACTATCTGCTTCACATACCAGAGTCTTGAGCCTGGGCAGCAGATTCAAGAAAATAGGTTAAGAATGGCTGTTCTAGGGCTTGTCCTAGTGATGTGGTCATTAGGAATGGTGTCTACCCGATGAATACTTCAGCACCACTGGCATGGAGCCTTAAGGTAAAATTTGGGGGTGTTGACTTAACTTAAGTGTTCTCCCTGGAAAGACAGCTCCTAGGATTTATGTATCCATCTTGTGGGGCTGGGATGGCAAGGTCAGCTCTTTGTGGACAAGGCCAGTGCAGGAATGAGTGAAGTAACAGATGTGTCCTTCTGTCTGTCTGCTAGCTGAGTGTGTACGGAAACTCCAGTTGGCACTTCGATGAAGTACGAAAGCAATGTTATTTTCACCAGTTTTTGAAGGAGCAACCAGATTTAAATTTCCGAAATCCCGCTGTTCAACAAGAAATAAAGGTGAGTGTGGACACCCACATAGGCTTCTCCATTAGTGGGAACCTAAGTGGTTATTTGAACTGCTCTGTGCTGAGTGAAAGTCTGTGTGTCACTAAATTCTCAGGTTTAAGGTGTCGGATACAAAGGCAAATATTTACACGTGTGAGTGGCTCCTTTCTTCATCTAACCCAGAATAATGTGAATAACAAGGGACCAAAACTGGAGGTGCTCCTTGGCCTGAGGCAGTTGGCTGGTGTGGAGCTGGGTGAGAACACAGGCTTTGGGAGCTGGTTCCTGCACGTGCGATGGGCCTCTGGTGAATTGTTTGCCTTCTTCTGGTCTCAGATCCTCAACCTGTGAAACACATGTGGTGATACTGCGTTTGTTCACAAGATGGGATGAGATAACCCGTGCATAGCACTTCCGTGTTCACTCAGTAAATGTGGCTTTATTATTGCTTGCTCTGAACCAGGCCCTGCCCTGAGCATTGACAATACTAGGGGGACAATGACATTACTGCATGCATGACATTTGAGGTGATGCAGAATGCTTTCTCAGGGAAAGGGATGTTGGCATACCGGGGAGAGTTTGCTCTTCCATGGGGAGGAGGGCGTGTAAAAGATGCTGCTCAGTAAAGGAGCTGAAGGGAGAAATGGGGCCAAGAGAATGACAGTTTAGCCAGAGAGAGAGAGACAGACAGAGAGGGACAGAGACAGAGACACAGAAAGACAGAGAGAGACCCAGCCAAAGAGAAACAGATATGAGAGAGGTAAAAATCCCAAGTTCAAATAGGAGTTTGAGACGAGAGGAAAAATCTCAAGTTCAGAGAAAGACAGAGAGAAAGATAGAGCAAAGAGAGATGAGAGAGAGAGACAGACAGAAGTAAAAATCCCAAGTTTAGGGCTGGAGAGATGGCTCAGAGGTTAGGAGCACGGCTGTTCTTTCAAAGGTCCTGAGTTCAATTCCCAGTAACCACATGGTAGCTCATAAACATCTATAGTGAGATCTGGTGTACAGGCAGAACATTGTATAAATAATAAATATTTTTTTTAATTCCCAAGTTTAGAGAAAGAGAGAGAGACAGAAAGGTGAGAGAGGTAAAAATCCCAAGTCCAGTTTTAAATTTCAGATAATGAATAATGCATTTGTTGGTTACTTGAGATTAAGATTTAACTCGCAGGCCTGCATGTTAACTGGTAGCCTCTCTTGTGAGCTGGTGAGACCGAACGGTGAGGGGCAGGGAGCCAGATCTAAGGCATGCGGGCTAGTCAGATTTGCAGGGTACATGCCAAGTCACTGAGGTTCGTCTGTGGCTCTAGGATGGGGAAGTTCCCGGTTGCCACCATGGTGGACTCCTCCTGGAGGCTCCTTACTTTGTGTTCCCACTCTCTATACTGCTGTGGTTGGAGCAACCGGGAATTGCAGGGAGTTGGGTATGCTTGGAGGGAGCAGGTGGGAAGAGACAGGACAGGACAGAAAGCTGTAGGCAATTCTAGTCAGGAATCAGCTATCCATAGAAGCTTCGCTTTATTTCTAGGCCTTTAATTCTGTTCCGTTCTCCTAGATCTCGGCTTCTATGTCGGGACCACTGTCTGGTGAGTTTTGTAGTAAGTTTTGAAATCAAGAAGTGTGATTCTGCCAGGTGTGGTGGGTGTTCCACTTTTAATGCCAGTGCTAAGAAGGCAGAGGCAGGAGGATGTCTGTGAGTTAGAGGACATCCCGGTCTATATAGTGACAGCCAGGACAGCCAGGGCTACCAAGTGAGACCCTGTCTAATAAACAAAGGAACAAAGAAACAAACAAACATTAGTCCAGGTTTGGTTTGGACATTGCTTGAGTATACTGAGTCCTTTGCATTACCATATAAATTTTTATAGCAGCATCTCAATTTGTGCAAAGAAGCCTGCTAGCATTTTAATTAAGACTGCAGCTCATTTTGAAGAGTATTGATATTTTCATATTAAACTTTCCAATCTATAAACATGGTATGCCTTTCTATTTATTTAAATGTTCTACAATTTATTTCGACAATCTTCTTTAATTTTAGAAAAAGATCCTCACTTCTGGTTTTTTTCCTTCCTCCCTCCCTCTTTCCTTCCTTCCTTCTTTCTTTTATTTCTTCCTCTCTTCCTTTTTATCTTCCTCTTTCCCGAAACTCTCGCTCTCCTCTTTCTTAATACTTTTTAGCTTTTCTCACTCTAGACGAGTTCTTTACCAACCACTGAGCTATATCTCCAACCTCAGCATTCTGTATTTTCTTTTAGATACTTCTTCCTGTGGGCTCCTTAAGCTAAAGACCATTTTCACACGTGTGAAGTTTCAATCACTTGCTTAGGAGCCTGTTCTAGAAGCAGGCTTCTTGGGTCAGAGAACACTTATTTCCGTGAGGTTCATGGGAAGTAGTTTTGGTCAGCATACTAAGGGTTAGTTTTAATCTTGGTGTTATGGACTCTCTTCTATTGCCATAGTTCACTGATGTATCCCTTGTCCTTGCCCATACCTACTGTTACTTACTGTATGACAAGAAATTTACCTAGCTCTGTTGAAGCTCATAAGCTACTGTAGAGAAGGAGCCTTTGGGGGGTGAACTGCTGCTTTTCTGAGAGACATGCATAAGCATTCAAGCCTAGGTTTGGAGGCTTGAGTTCAGCATCCTGACCGCAGCCTGGGTCCTATGTTGGGGCGCCATTTCTATTTTAACTTGCAGTTTTCAGTTAGAAACTCATAAATATGTCAACCAGTCAGTTTAACAGGTAGTGGACTCTCCTCCATTCCCCATCACCATCTTGGAGTGACAGTGATGACTGTCTGCAGATGTTTAAACAAGTGTTACATCACCAGGTGTTGTTAGATATATTAATGATTCTTTGACTGACTTGGCAGGTATCTTGCATTCATTCAGGCAGTGGGATCTGTAACTAGACTTCTTACGAACTAGTCCCTCAGAATGAAAGCCTGCCTGTGTTTATCCAGAGGTTAAACATTATTTGGAAGGTGAGTCAAGATTCACTATTAGGAGTAAACATGACATGCCAGAGGCTGGGAAACGAGGTTCCCGGAATGGACCTTTCTCAGAAGGGTGCTTCCAACACCCTCCTGCTCCCCCTACCCGCAGCACCTGTCTGGGCAGTGGGGCTGAGCAGGTTACTCATTTGCTGGACATGGCACAGGAAGATTGGGGCAGGAGGCCACAAGAAGGCAGTGATGCGCAGTGGTTGGATTGCAGTGAGCCAAGGGAAGAGGCACTGGGGTTTCAAGCACAGAGAAAGCATGAATCCTATGTGGGCAGGGTGTGATTCACATGGAAGGGCATGTGACTCAACGAGACTAAGGGACCCAGGGCTCAAGTTATGAGCAGTCCCCCAAAGTCCTGGCAAGAACCCTAGTCTAAACATTTTCAGAGAGGAAAATGATTGTTGATTTCCATTTTTATAGATCAGTCTGTTGTTAGAGAAGGAATAGTAGAAGAGCAGCTTTGGAGGCAGAATTCTGAGTGCAGCGATCTGGAAAGGAATTCTGGTAGACTTGGGCCTGCAGGAGTGGCTGCGGGTGGCTGGAGAGCTCACCAGGGCATAGAGAGGAGTCTAGTGTTTCGTGAGGTGGAAGGGTGTTGCTACCATGTTCTGAATTGAAAAGAGGGAGGATGTGTTGTTTGTGCAGAATCGGAGATCTCCTGGAGACACCCAGGCGTCCAGTGGGTACCGAGGTTCATAAGCACACAGTGCCGGGAAAAGATGTGCTCTTGAGAAAATGTAGGATTTGCTGACATAGGGATAGTGTCTCCAGAGCTCAAGCTGATCCGTGTTGGCACACCCTTCAGTTAAATCCCAGCACTCTGGAAGCAGAAGCAGTCAAATCTGAGTTCAAGGCCAGCCTGGTCTACAGAGCAAGTTCTAGGAGAGTTGGGGCTATACAGAGAAACCCTGTCTCAGACAACAACAACAAAAGGAGAAACCCCGTCTCAAACAACAACTAATGAGATGTCTCAGCAGGTAAAAATGCCACCAAACTCAACCACTTGAGAACCCATGTAAGGATGAAAAGCCAGAACCAGCACTACAAAGTTGTCCTCTGACCTACACTCCCATGCTGTGCCATGCTCATGCCTTCCCAATAATAACAAACAGTTAGGAGGTAAAGAACGGAGCCAGACATAGCAAACAGGGAAGGGTCGCGCATGGCGCCAGTTCTAGCCCCACCCTTTCTAAGCTTGTGACCTTGGCCCAGGTATTCCATCTCCCTCAGCCTGGTTCCTCATCCATAAGACAGGAACAATAATGGTGCCCTGCTCAGGATTTGAAGGGCAAGTGTGTTAGTAAAGCATTTAGGACAGTAGCATTATATTTATTTATTTATTTTTAAAGATAGTAATAAAATATAGTTGGAAAATAATCACTCGCAAAGGCAGAGGTCTGTAGAAGGAACCACAAACCACTTTTAATCCCAGCACCACTCAGAGAGGCAGAGGCAGGTGGATATTTGTAGGTTCAAAGCCAGCCTGCTCTACAAAGTGAGTCCAGGACAGCCAAGGCTACACAGAGAAACCCTGTCTTGAAAAACAAACAACAATAACAACAACAAAGAGCTAAGTAGAGACTGGTCACCAGATTTCACACTGCAAAGACCAAGAGTGGATTTGTAGACTGCAGGGCTGACAGGCTCCCAGCACCCTCATGGCGGCTCATAACCATCTGTTACTGTAGTCCCATGGAATCTGGTGCCTTCTTTTGGTGTGCAGACAAAACACCCATAGACATAAAATACATAAATAAATCTTTAGAAAAAAAAAAGAGCAGAGCCACTGTGTTTCCCAGTTTTGACTATGGTCCCACTTCAACCATCTTTTAAAACAAAATAAAACAAACAGACAAAAAAGCCTTTAAGGTTACCTAGGTGAGTCTGGGATGTAGAGTGAGACTGTCCCCCAAAGCGAACTAACAATGAAATGGCCCCATATGGGCCAGCCTCCTTGATTTGGGTATCACAAATGTTGGCTCAATTTCTCAGAGTGTTGTTTTAACAGAGAAAAGATTTCCAGTGGAAACCAAGATACTGTGGTATCATGACAGCTAGAGAAGAACCGAGAACATGGTGTACTGTTCCCAGAGTTTCCAAGTCTGTGTCACCCAGACCAGGTGGAATCAGGCACTGTGCCCATTTTCACATCAAACACTGGAAGAATGGATATAAAGTGGCAATTTCTTGATCTGGAGTGAGGGGAGGCTAAGAATTAAAATGTAGTTGAGAGAATAAGTAACACGAGCTAAGAACTTCTTAAGAGCAAACTTTGGATCATGTGGATCGAAACGTCAGCAGTTCAAATGTCTCAGCGGAACTGGGTGTGTGGCTAGGTGGCTGAGCACTTTCCTAACATCCCTGGAGTCCTGGACTTCATTTCTGGCTCACAGAAATACCTCACGAGACAATGAATCAAAGTGTGAGGATACCTCCAGGGCTCCAGGGCACTCATTTTTGCATTCTGTATTTTTTAAGTTTAGCTTTTGTTTTTGTTATGTCTCTATGTGTATGTACGTGGATATGTGCACACAAAGGCAGGTGCTCTGGAGACCGAGAGACATTCAGATCAGTTTGGGCGCTGGCAGCAGTGAGCCTTCTGACATGGTGCTGGAGGTTAATATTTAGCAATGCTGAGATTCTGCAGTAAATGCAGAGTTCATGAAGAAAGGACGCAGCTTGACCCTGAAGAGTCAGCACTCACCTGCTTACTGTTGGCAGTAGTATGCAGGATAATGATGCCACACCTCATCAGAAGTCGCTTGAGTGGCTTACAGATCCTTGTGCTTTGACTTGATCAATGTTCATGTTTGTGAGACGAAACACCAGTTGGGGCTGCACCTAAGTGGTGTGGCATCTGATGCTTGTAAAACCTGGGGCTTCTTAGAAATGAAGAGTACAAAAGTGAGTATATAAAAATGAGGAAGTGGAGGTGAGGAGGGTCCAGGGCAAGAGTAGAGCAGGCTTAAGTTTAGGCTTAGTCCTAGTGAGTTGGTCTACAGCAGTCTGAGAGCCTTTTCCACAAGCCAGCGGCCTTCATGTGCCCAGCAGGTCTGGTGTGTGTGGCATCTTTCTGTTGAGTTCCCCTCCCCAACACTGGCTCATCTCTGTACTCCCGACTCTCTGCGCATCTCTGTGGTCTGTAGACTCTATGCACACACTGAGCTTCCTCATCGTTTTGGCTGTTCACACTCTTGAGAAGCTTTGTCCACTTCTGTCATCGTTGTCCGGCCTGCCACATCATCTTTGAGCCAGTCCCCCTTTCTCTCTCTTTGGATTTGCCTATTGTGGACATTTCGTATAAAGGAAAGTATTCAATATTTATTCCTTGTATGTAACAAAATGCCTCTAAGATTCATGCATGTCCCAGCAAGCACCAGTACTTTCTCCTTTTCTTTGGGCAGGTAATATTCACCATATGATGGGTTTACCATCAGGTGGTTTCCACTTAAGAACCCTGTTACCATGAACATTGAAGTTTTTGTTTTGATATATGTCTTCATTTCTTTTGGGTATGTACCTAGCTATGGAATTTATAGTCATATATTAACTTTATGTTTAGCCTCTTTAGTCAGATCACAGCGTTTTCTTCTTGAAATCTTCCAGGAATTTCCACCCATCCTTCCCACTTCCAAGTTTTTCCCATTCACTTACAGCTAGATATGACAAGTCCAGTTTCTTTGGACATGCTGTCTTTTTTTTTTTTTAATTGCTCAGGGAACCTAGCTGCATTTCCATAGCTGTTCTCTGCCTGGAATGCTCGATCACCAGACCCAGCGCCTGGTACGGAGAGAATCCGTCATGGGACGAGAATGTGAAGTTGGTTGTGTGATAATATGTTATGTGTCCTGTATGTAGAAGTGACTCTCTTCTGATGGTCACTCTGCTAATGTCCTGGATATCATCTGTAGATGATGTAATCAAGGGTTTTCCCTCTTCGTGTTCAGGAAATAATACAGTTCTGGCTCACGAAGGGTGTTGATGGCTTTAGTTTCGATGCGGTGAAATTTCTTTTGGAAGCGAAGGACCTGAGAAACGAAATCCAAGTAAACACATCCCAAATTCCGGTAAAGTGTCATTTTAAACTTTTTTTTCTTTGCCTTGTCTGAAAATGTTATCAGACTGTTTTTTTAAATTTTTTAAATTTTGTTATTTAAAAAATTATGCGTACATGTGTGTTTGTCTGTGTGGGGGTCTGCGCACACGAGTGCAAGTGCCTACAGAAGCTAAAAGAGTGTGTTGGGTTTCCTTGGAGCTAACTGGATGGGTACTACGAACTAAGCATGTCCTCTGCAGTAGCAGTGAGCAGTTGTCACTCCTCAGGCCCTCTCCGTCACCTCTGAGCCTCGCTCCAGCCCCACGTCTTCTGTTTCAGTCTAAGGTGCCAGTTACAAGGATGAACTACAGGAAGGACTTTGAAGTGTGTCCTTTATTTTTCTTTTTTTTTACATTTTTAATTAATTACTTTTTAAATAATTTATTTACTTTACATCCCAATTGTAGCCTCCTCCCTCGTCTCCTCCAGGTCTTACCCTCCCTCCCTCTTTCCACCTATTCCCCATCTCTACACCACAGAAAGGGGGGGCCCTCCTCCCCTACCTTCTGACCCTCGCCTATGAAGTCTCAAGACTGCCTGAATCCTCCTCTTCTGTGGTTTGGCAAGACTGCCCTGCCATGGGGAAGTGGTCAAAGAGCGAGCAACAGAGTTCATGTCAGAGACAGCCCCTGCTCCCCTTACTAGGGAGCCTACATGGAGACTGAGCTGCCATGGGCTACATCTGAGCAAGGGGTCTAGGTCCTCTTTATGAATGGTCCTTGGTTTGTGCATCAGTGTCTGAAGGCCCCCCTGAGCCCAGATTTGTTGGCTTTGTTGGTTTCCTTGTGGAGTTCCTGTCCCTTTCAGGTCCTTTACGCAATGGAATACTACTCAGTTATTGAAAACAAGAAAATAATGAAATTTGCAGGCAAATGGATAGAACTAGAAAAGATCATCCTGATTGAGATAACCCAGAACCAGAAAGACATGGTATATACTCACTTATAAGTGGTTATTAGCCATATAATACAGGATAACCATACTAAAATCCACAGACCTAAAGAAGCTAAATAACAGGGAGGACCCTAGGGAGGATGCTCAATTCCCATTCAGAAGGGCAAACAGAATAGATACTGGAAGCAGTTGAAGAGAGGGAACAGCATGAGAACCTACCATACATGACCTCTGAAAGACCATGCTGAGACTCACAGCCAAACGTTGCACAGAGCGCAGGAAGTCTTCTGGAAGTGTTTCTTCTCTAGTGCACACATATGGGTGAGTCTTTCACCTGGTTCTTTACAGAGCCAGGAGTCACTTGAGAATCCTTCCTCATTGACGACGCTGGGAACACAGTAGGGACTGACAAAGGTCTACTGAATGAAGGGCAGTTTGCTCACTGAGAATTTTTTTTTTCATTTTACTTAAGTCAAAGGTAAAGACCTCAATTTCCTGGGACTTTTCTAGGTGGTCAAGGTCACAATCACAACAGAAGGGAATTAGCACTGAGTGGTACCACATTTCATCATACGAACAAGAGAAGCTTCATGGTTTCTGTTTAGTGAGAGAATGTTTAGGATTCAGGGTTACAGAGCCTGATAATAGAATCCCAGTTCAGGCCTACTTCATTTAAGAACCTGCTCTCTGGGGCACTACACTATTGGTCTCACCTCAACCCCACCCCGAGACAGATGGAATGCACATGTTACCTTATTCCTCTGGTTGACCGCTCTTCTCTAGTCACCCTAGTTCCTATGGTCAAGCAGACAGTAGTTCCAACACATACTCTGAAATGTTGGGATTGTACTGTGTGTCATAGGATAGAATGTTATATTAACCAAATAAGCAAATTACAGCAGCATGCAGCAGACTCATGAATCTTTGCAGTACAATCTAAAATTGTTATGCACAGTAGTTGCTCTTAAAGAAGCCAAATTAGTAAAGTGAATTCCACAAGGATATTTTATTATTAAGCTTCTACCTTTTGTAGAAGCCAATTTATGCATTCTTATCACTTCATTAAATTAATCAACTAACTCCCTACCTAACTACTCACCTACCTACCTACCCAACTAAAGAGCAGTTGATTGTGAGATAATGTCATTAAGGAAAGGTTACAATTAAGCCTATTATTAACATTATTATTGCTGTTGTTATATATATATATATGTATAAGTAAATATATATATGTATAAGTAAATATATATTTATAAAAATATATATTTATAAGTAAATATATATATTTACACTTATACAGTGTTTTGCCTGCAGGCCAGAAGAGGGCACCAGATCTCACTATAGATGGTTGTGAGCCACCATGTGGTTGCTGGGAATTGAACTCAGGACCTCTGGAAGAACAGCCAGTGTTCTTAACCTCTGAGCCATCTCTCCAGCCCCACTGTTTGTTGTTATTACTACTAATATTATTATATTTTTCTCACAATTTCTGGTAAGGCAGAAAAATGACAACAGGCAGTGTTAGCCAGTTTTCTCAGAGAACTGCCTGCCTCTCAGAGAGGAAATCTTGATGTTACCTTGTAATGTGATGTGATAAAACATATGCATGTGAAGTGACCCCAGGATCTGAGGAGCATGCAGTTTTATGAAAACATCCAGGATTAAAAAGCACCCCCCTCCCGTCCAAGGCTTTCATTTTTATAGGTGAAGTTCATCTGCTCCATGAGAGTTCACAGACAGCACGCTGGGCTGGGTCTGCTTAGCCAGTGGAGGCCATCCCAGGCCCTTTGTCCTTGTGCGCCTTTTTGGAGCTCACATGGAGGCCATAGGGTAAACTTGCGGTTCTCTCTCTCCACCTTTATGTGAGTTCCAGGGACCAAACTCAGGTCACCAGGCTTGCATGGCACTCTGTGAGCCGTGTCACTGCTCGTTAAATTTAACTGCGTAATTATAATTTATAATTCGGCTCTGCCAGTAGTCTCGACTCTGCCAGTCCTGGGGGCATAGGAATGACTATCAGAAACAACCACTGACCCCTGAGAAGCAGCTGTGAAGGATGGAGAGACAAAGAAACAAAGTTACATGTTGATAGTTTGTAAGCAGACATAGTTCAGATGTGCAACAAACTATCTCCATCAGGCATGTCTGAAGCACCTAGGCAGTTATATTTAGGGGGATTTTGTAATGAAAGTTTTGGTATTTGATAAAATTTTATTTGTTAAAATGGGTGATGGAGAAACACTTACTGTTTACTGGGTTTTTTAAAGTAATTTATTTTTAGATGTATTGGTGTTTTTGCCTGCATGTATGTCGCTGTGAAGGTTTCTTGGAGTTACAGGCAGTTGTGGGCTGCCGTGTGGGTGACAGGAATTGAACCTGGATCCTCTGGAAAAGCAGTCAGTGCTCCTAACCACTGAGCCATCTCTTCAGCCCATTCGCCAGGTTTTTAAAGTTACCAATTTAAGAGCTCATGCAATATTAAGGATTGTGAGTTTCCATCACTCACAACCTCTTGTGTACCAAAGTTTCTAGGCAAATATCTCATTTAGTTTCAGCCGTTTGATGAGACTGTCTGAACTTACATGTAGCCCTGGTGGGCGGTGAAATGGCACTAATCCTGCTGTCTTGCTTTCCCCAGGACACGGTCACCCACTACTCAGAACTTTACCATGACTTCACCACTACTCAAGTGGGAATGCATGACATTGTCCGGGACTTTCGGCAGACCATGAACCAGTACAGCAGAGAGCCTGGAAGATACCGGTAACCACAGGCCCAAGTCAGGTTCTCAAAAACCTGGCATAACTATTATTGTGTTTTATTATTATTGGGGTTGTTGTTGGTGGTGGTGGTGGTGGCGGTGGTGGTGGTAAGGTGTGTGTGTGTGTGTTTGTCCATGTGTGTAAGAGCATGCATGATTTGGAGCTCACACGGAGGTCATAGAGTGAGTAATCTTGTGGTTCCTCTCTCTCCGTCTTTCTGTGAGTTCCAGGGATCAAACTCGGGTCACCAGGCTTGCATGGCACTCTCTGAGCCATGTCGCCACCTTCCCCTCCTATACTTTTAATATGTAAAAAAAAAAAATTAACCTACGTGATTATAATTTACAATCTGGCTGTGTCTGGTTGTGAAAGTCTCTTGTGTTGCTTCTTTGCTGATTTTCAGTTTGCTCTTTTATAGAATGTTAAAGGTGAAATTATTTTGAAAGAACATACTGGTTAAATGTTAGATGTGAGCTTGAACATATTTCTACTAATCCTTTGGGAATTTCATACACTGTATGTTGCTTTTGTATGTGTGAGTGCAGGTGCCTTCACAGGCCAGATGAAGGTGCTGATCGCTCTGTCACCTGGCGCGTGTGCAGGGACCTGAGTTCGGATCTGGTCAAGAGCAGCACACAGCCGTAACTGCGGAGCGGGTTCTCCAGCCTGATGAACTGTTAGGTTATTGTTATTGCTGGGGCTGTGTTTCTTGAGTAGTGGACACAAATATTCAGCTTGCTTGTCCACAGCTCCCAGTGGCTAGCACAGCTGTGTGATCAAGGGGCTGACATGGGATCCTGCTCTGTGGCTTGCTGACCCTGGGGTTGTCTGTTAGCAGAAATGGAGTTTCTCATAAACAGAAGAATAATAGTAACAGCTTTGGAAGGCTGTTGTGGGACTGGATAAGCTAGTGTGTGTAAATTACTTAAGATAGCATCTGGCATGTAAGAAACGTGGCCAAGTTAGGAGTTAAGAATCTCGGAAGTGAAAGTCTAAAGATTCTGGAGCGTGTTGAATTTCTAACTTTGGATTAGGAACTCTCAGCCAGTAAAGTTCTATAAAAGTATTCTAGAAATGTAAAAAAATGTTACAAAATTTGAGATCTATCTGGTCTTAAAAATCTTGGATAAAGGATACTCACCTTGTGTTACTAAAATAGCTCAGCCAACAGAATCAGCGAGACAGCTAAAGAACCCCCCCCCCCCTTGGGGAGTGGAGGCAGGCACAGTGAGTAACAGCAGAGGTAGGGGCTGGATTGACATGTTAGGACTATGGTGCACACCCTTAATCCCAGCATTCGGGAGGCAGAGGCAGGTGGAGCTCTGTGAGTTCGAGGCCAGCCTGGTCTACACAGCAAGTTCCAGGACAACTAGGGTTATAAAGAGAAACCCTGTTTCAGAAACAAAAACAAAAAACAAAAATTCTCACTGTGCTTTTCCCTTAATGTCCGCCTCAATGGCAGCCCTGGTGAAGCCTTTTCAGGTGACATTATTGCCCTGAGTGTGTATCAATAGCAAGGGGAAACACTTTATAAGAAGCTATAGAGTGGAAATTCTAAGTGGACTGATGAAACTCTCTAAAGAAGGTCTTAAGATGTTAGAGCTTTCATCGGGTGGTGAAGGCAGAGAGCAGCATTGATGGAGAAGCTAATTCTGCGTTTGTGTGCTGCTCTCTGGAGAGCCCTACCTAATGATGCATGTTTGGCTCCCATACTAAAAATGTTTTTATTAATTCTTTGAGAATTTTATACATGTATAAAATGCTGTACTAGATATGCACATAATTTTTATTATATTTCGCCTCCCTTATTCCTCTTAACTTCCTCCAGAGCTACTCTCCGTACCCCACCCCTCCCAACTTTATATCCTCTTAAAAAAAATAAACACTAAGTCCAACATATGGTGCTCACATACTCAGGCATGTGAGACCATCCACTGCAGTGGGGTCAACCTACCAGGGACCACATCCTTAGAGAAAATGGACTCTCCTCCTACCAGCCCACCCAGCCCATCAGCTGTCAATGGCTCGGCAGCTAGGGGTAGGAGGGCTCATGGTGATGAGCCAGTCCTTTCCCCTCCATGCTAGAATGCTGGCCAGCTTGATGCTGTGCAGGCGAGCACAGCTGCCTGGCCTCTGTCAGTGCAGCTGTCACCTCAGTCCTCCCGGACTTCCGGCCCTTCCAGCCTCTCCATCCCCTCTTCTGTGATGGTCCCTGAGCCTTGCAGAGAGGTGTGATATAGATGTCCCTGTGTGGCCGGACCTCCACAGACACCAATTTTCTGCACTTTGACCTGCTGTTTGTGCGTTCACTGCCCCTGTGCAAAGCAGCTAAGCTCTGATGAGGTCTGAGGCCGCACTGGTCTGTGAATGGCCCCGAATGTTATTCGGGGCATGCTCTGTCAGCAGCTGGAGTCAGCAAAGTTTGCCCACTCTTCCAGGTTCATGGGGACAGAAGCCTCAGCCGAGAGCATCGAGAGAACCATGATGTACTACGGCTTGCCATTCATCCAGGAAGCTGATTTTCCTTTCAACAGTTACTTCACCACACTAAACAGCCTCTCTGGGCACACTGTATATGAAGGTATCACATCCTGGATGAAAAACATGCCAGAAGGAAAATGGCCCAATTGGATGGTAAGCCCTCATGCACGGCATACAGCTGTACTTCTGGACAGTCACCGCTAAAATGATGGCCACCTTTGTCCCTCAGTGACCTTAGTGTCGAGTCTGCCCTGGCTTCTGACCAGGCTTGTCTTAGCCCAAATTTTTTTACTGTGACAAAACACCATTGTAGGCGTTCTTACAAAACTCTTATATTTACATTTGTTTTTTTCTCCCTATTCCACCCCATTCCCTTCCAACACCCCAACACCGGGTAGGAGAGAGAAAGGGTTAGTGGGAAGCGGGCATAGTTCTTTCTTAGCTACTTCCTGCTGGTTAGGGTTGTCGTGTGTCTTGGAGCCAGTCCAATCTTTGTTTCAGGAGACCTCCAACTTCTTGTCTCACAACAGCAACCAGGAGCTGCAAGGGGGGGAAGTAGGAGCGGCCTTGTTCTTTCTCAGAGCTCCTCGACACTCTCTGGCTCTGGCATTTATTCTCTCTCCAGAGTCCTCAGATTTAAACTGTCTGCAGCTGGCAAAGAGCTCCTCTCCGAGCCCACATGAAGTAAATGGTCTGCTGCTGTGGACCATCTGAATCGGTCCCACACCCCACACCTGGGACCCAAACAAAAACATGTTTATATCTACAACGCACCATGACCAGAAAGCAAGTTGGAGAGGAAAGTGTTTATTTGGCTTACAATTCTAAATTGCTGTTCATCACTGAAGGAAGTCAGGACAGGAACTCACCTGGAGCCAGGAGCTGATGCAGAGGCTGTGGAGGGCTGCTGCTCACTGGCTTGTTCTACATGGCTTGCTCAGACTGCTTCCTTATAGAACCCAGGACCACATGCCCACAATGGGCTGGGCCCTCCCCCATTAATCACTAATAAAGAAAGTACACTATAGGCTTGCTTACAGCCTGATCTTAGGGAGACATTTTCTCATTTGAGGCTCTCTCCTCTCAAATGACATTAGCTTGTGTCAGGTTGACAGGAAACTAGGTAGAACAGGGCTCTTATCATGGAGGGGAGGACATTATCCATTCAACTAAATCAATACTTAATGAGTATTTATCTATGCTTAGAATTTCACTAAGCTTGCTTAGGGATGGCTATCAAAGCATAATTCCACCCACCACAGTTTATGATCCCAGTACAAACAGGTTGCCCATGCGAAGGCTACAAGCCAGGGTAGTGTTTGTAGCGTAGAGTATCGTGGAAGAGGCATTTAAAGCACAGAGAATCTGGAAGGCTTTCCCCCATCTTCATGCGGCCTGCTGCTCCTAGGCTGTGGAACAGTGGAGGGTTTCTCTGTATTGAGCACTGGTGAGCGGAGCCTGCAGGTGTGGAAGTTGCCCCAGAGGTGAGTGAGTGAGGGCCGAGTGTGAAGAAATGGGCCAGCACTGCCTGCTGCAGCAGTTACTGTGCTTCACTACCATTGCTTTAGAAACACGCCCTTCCGCTCACTGCATTTACATGCTTTCTTCACGAAGAAATTCATCCTCTTCGTTTCTTGGGGTCCTTTGTTTGTTCGGTTGTTTGGTTTTTGCCAGGGTTTCTCTGTATAGTCCTGGTTGCCCTGGAACTTGCACTGTATACCTGGCTGACTTTGAACTCGGACATCTGCCTGCCTCTGCCTCCCTAGCGCAGTGATTTCTATCCACCACCTGGCTAGAAATTAACCTTCTCTTACTACATTCTCTTTGTATAATATACTCAAGTATTCAAGTATTTTTTGACATTTGTAGTAACACAGTAGAAACACATTTTTTAGCTCTACAGTTTTTTTCTGTATATCATGAATCTGTAGCCTATTCTTTTTTTGTTTTAAAAATTGTCACTACATTTTCATCTTAAAAGTGAACACCCAGCTAGCCGTGGTAGCTCACGCCTCTGATCCCAGCACTCTGAGGCCAGAAGCACGCAGATCTCTATGAATTCAAGGCCAGCCTGGTCTGCATAGAGATTTCAGGCCAGCCAAGGTTGCATAGTGAGACTCTCTCACAAAATCAAATAAAGATCCACAATATCCTGGACTGTCTAGTGTCACCATCTTCCACTGCCCATGCCCTGTCCAGTAGAAGGGTCTTTGGTTCAGAACCGTTCCCTCTTGTAAGGGCTTCTTCTGAAGGACCTACCTGAGGCCCCCCCCCACTTCCTGTCAGGTCACCCCTGCAGGCCCCTAACCTTCCTCTGTTGCCGAAATGACCTTGGGCTTCTGATTCTTCCTCCACTTCCCGAGAACAAGAGCTGTAGGAGCACAGCGTCATGTCTTCTTTTCCGTGGTGCCTTGATGGAACGCAGAGCTCCGGCAAGCACTCTACCAGTACCTGCAGCCACGCCCTTGGCTGATTTTCAAGCACCATCGCTGTGCTTTTGTGCTGTTGAGATTTTTTTTTTCATGCGCATGCTGGGCGTGATATGTCTCACAGGTCTCAGAGCCATCACTCATTTTCTTCATTTTTCTCTTTCCTATTCTTAGTTTAGACCCACTCAGTTGACCTGATTTCAAGCCGCCTTCTGCTTCCTCTTGCAGTTCAAACCTGTCAAGCTCTCTTAAGGAAACTTCAACTTCCATTATTGTGCTTTTCAACTCCAAGATTCCTACTTGGTTCTTTTCATAATTATCCATATTTTGATGTATGAGGCATGATTTTTTTTTGTTTTTTTATTTTGTTTTTTGAGTCAGGATTTCTTTGTGTAGCCTTGGCTGTTCTGGACTTGCTTTGTAGACCAAGCTGGTTGAAAACCCAAAGAGATCCACCTGCCTCTGCCTCTCTGAGTGCTGGAATTACAGGCATGTGCCCCCCCCCCGTACCCTGCTGAGGCATGATTCTTATGCTTTCAATTCTTCAGATAGAGCTTAAGTTCTCTGGACATATATACAACTGCTTTAAAGACCTTGTCTAGTGAGCCTAAATGTTTCTTGTATCATTTACAAATTTACTGTTACTAATCATAACAGTCTTTAAAATGTTTTGTAATATATATGTATATATTATATATAATATATATACATATATATAATATATATATTTATATTTCAAGACAGGGTTCCTCTTTGTATCCCTGGCTGTCCTGGAACTCACTCTGTAGGCCGTGCTGACCTCCAACTCACAGAGATCTGCCTTCCTCTGTGATTAAAGGCACGTGCCACTATGGCCAGCTTAGTTTAGTTTCTTAGTCTCAGCAACATTTTCTATCACCTTTCCCCATATTTACGTTATGGCCATATTTTTGTTACTTTGCATGTCTTTTACTTTTTTATTTTTGTGTTGAATTGGGAGTTTTAGGTAGTACAATGGGGTAGTTCTAAAACTCACAGTTTTCTTCCACAGTGTTTGTTGTCTTGTTCTTTAGTCACTTTCTTAGATGAGTTCTATAAAGTCTATGTTCTTTGGTTTGGTGTGGCTAGGGAGGTCTCTGGAGATTCTTTTTTTAAAGATTTTATTTTCCTCTTTCTTTTGAATTATGTGTACGTGTGTGGTCTGTTGTGACTGTGAGCGTGGTGCCTGTGGAGGCCAGCAGAAGGTGTTTGACCCCATAGAGTTGAACTTACAGGTACTCGTGAGCGGCCTGATGTGGGAACCACATTCTGGTATTTGCTTTTAGCTGCAAAGCCATTTCTCCAGGCTTGGGGAGAGTCTTCAGATGCCTTTAACTGGTAAGGGTCCCTGACATTGCTGAGGAGCTCTTTGTCTGTGGGCGAGCCCCCAGCAGTTGGCAGTCACCTTACAACCCGCTTGGGTCAGTCTTAAATCAGCTGGTCTGAAAGCTAGAACCTTGTCACGCACAGGAATGTTGGCAGGCCTCTCTTGGGTGTCTAGTTTCCCAGTTGTTTCCTTCAGTTCTTCTTCTGGGCCTTAGTTTAGCATAAGTTGGTATAATGCCCAGGCCACGTGAAGGCAAAGTATTGTCACAAATGTCGTGAGGAGTGACATTCTTGCTGTTTGCATAGTTAATCCTTAGATAAACACTCTAGTGAAATGAGCTTCAGTGAAGTTTACACAGCAGCAGGTCCCAGATACTGCAGCATCCAGTGAACTTTAAATCCATTCATGGCTGCCCCTGGCTGTTAGGCTCTTGTTTAGTTGCTGTTTGTGGGGTTGTTGAGCATATGGCCTTGAAGAGAAGGGAATTAGGAAAAGTTAAATGTTCTAGATATGAAGCTCACTGTTTTTGCTGAATAAGCCAATCAGTGGAATTGCCTTTAGTTAATTTTACATGTTCTGAAAAATGTGCATTTTTAGTTTTTGCCAACATTTTCCTTGTTTGGGAGTTTTGTTTTTAAGCATTGATTTATTTTGTCTATGGAGCTGGAATTTGAACCCAGGGCCTCATGGATGCTGGCATGTTGTTCTGAACCGAATGCCCAGCCTTTAGGAGCTGTTTTGAGATCCTTATTCTGCCAGTTGGCTGTACCTCAGATGTCACAGCTTTGGCGATGTTTTTAGCACAGAAAGCATTTTGACAATTTCTAGAGTTGTAGGTTGCTGGCATTGCTCTCAGTCTGTGAGAGCAAGGTGATCTGTGTCCACTAATTTGGACTACTTAGGGAAAGATTTTCTGCTTTGAACTCTGAAAAGGAAGAATTTACTCTGTGACCAGATGACTTGAGAAATCAGTCTGTAGAATTGCTAATGGCACTGAAAAGAAGACAACAGATGGCTGAATGTTCTGGACGTAAAACTAGAAAAGTGATTACAGTGATTCACAAAGATATAATTAGGGGGGTTCCCTTAGCACAGCTAAGGGAAGAGAAAGATGTCCCCTTTTTTGGATTGTAGCAATCAAGTTCAAAGCCAAAGGCTGCTTGTCCATCATAGTGTAATTTGAATACTGCCCTTTTTCAAAGCTGCCATTTCTCATCTGTGAAATGGACACAGTCCTTGGCACAGGGCTATGTGAGGGTAAGTTACAACACAGGTGTGAAAGTGATCTGTAAGCAGCAAAGTGTTAGCTCAGTGTCTGCCCACTGGACCTGGCTGAGGTGCTGTGGGAAGAAAAGAGTTGCTCCAAGTATTCTGATCTGTAACTGGAGCACTTACCATGTGGAAATCATGTATAATTAGAGAACACATCAGATTTCTTACACTATGCTCTTTCTTTTATTTATTTGGAGACAGAGTCTTGTTATATAGCCAATGATCCCAAATTCATGACCTCTCCACCTGAGCTACCTCCTATGCACAAGTATGCACCTCCTATGAGCACAAGTAACCGTGCCCAGTTTTGTAAATTTCTTTGTAAGAACTAACTTACCTTTTGTCTTTGTGTGTGCATGCATGTGCACGTGTGCGCACTATCTCACAGCAAATGTACAAAGAGAGACCTTGAGTAACCTTGGGTGTTGCTCCTTAAGATGTACCCATCTTGATTTTGGAGGAGGTCTCTCCCTGGAATGTGGGGCTCACCAATTAGGCTGAGTTGTCTGGCCAGTGCTCCAGGGATCTGCCTGCCTCCTCTACAGTGCCAGTGATGGCATTACTAGGGTATAATGCCATCCTTCCTTTTTTACATGGGTGCTGGGGATCAAATTCAGGTTTTTACATGTCTGCAGCACTCAGTTTACTACCCCAGCTATCTCCCCAAGCTCCCAATATCTCCCTAGAGATTGGTTTTGGATACTTTGAATGTCAAAACAAGAAAGACACATTAGATGTACCCATCTGTTTTTCTACCTTGTTCTCTTATTTCACTTATTGGGGTTTTTCAAGACAAGGTTCCTCTGCATAGCCTTGGCTGTCCTGGACTCACTTTGTAGACCAGGCTGGCCTCATACTCACAGAGATCCACCTGCCTCTGCCTCCCTGAGTGCTGGCAGGTGTGCACTGCCACCACCACATCAACTTTGTTCTCTTACCTTTTGTTTTGTTTTGTTTTTCAAGACAAGATTTCTCAAGCATGTGCCTTGGTGCACATATGAAGGCCACAGGAAAACTCTGTGGAGTCAGTTTTCTCCTTCTGCCTTTAAATGGGATCCAGGGATTGAATTCAGGTCCCCCCAGGCTTGCTAGGCAAGCCTTTCACCCACTGAGCCATCTCACTGGCCCTTGTCTTAGTATTATGGAAAAAAAAACCTTGTCTTTCCTTTGCTGATATTTATTATTCATGTGTGGGAACCATGGCTGTGGATACTTTAAACTTCCCCTGAATTTCAGTACCATTTGCAAGGAGCACTCTAAGCACTCACCACTGCTTTGTGATCTTTCTTAGTGTTACTACTGTTGTGATGAAACACTGTGAACATCGTGACCAAAGTAACCTGGGGAGGAAAGGTTTATTCAGCTTCCACATCACAGTTCATCATCAAAGGAAGTCAGGGCAGGAACTCAAGTAGGCCAGGAACCTGAAGCCAGGAGCTGATGCAGAGGCCATGGAGGGGTGCTGCTCACTGGCTTGTTCATAGCTTATACAGCCAGCTTCCTTTTCCTTTCCTTTCCTATCCTTCCTTCCTTCCTTTTTTCTCTCCTTCCTTTTCTCTTTCCTTCCTTCCTTCCTTCCTTCCTTCCTTCCTTCCTTCCTTCCTTCCTTCCTTCCTTCCTTCCTTCCTTCCTTCCTTTTTCTTTCTTCCTTTCTTGCTTTTCAAGATAGGGTTTCTCTGTGTAGCCCTGGCTATCTGGAACTCACTCTGTAGACCAGGCTAGCCTCGAACTAGGAGATCTGCCTGCCTCTGCCTCCCAAGTGCTGGAAGTAAAGGTATGCATCAACACTCCCTGGCCCTGCTTTTTTTTTTTTTTAATAGAACCCAGGACCACCAGCCCAGGGATGGCACCACCCACAATAGACTGGGTCCTCTCACATCAGCCATCAATTAAAGAAGTGCCCCTACATGCTTGCCTGCAACCTAGTTTTATGGAGGCATTGTCTTGATTGAGGTTTCTTCTTCTCGGATGACTTTAGGTTGTGTCAAGTTGGCATAAGACTAGCGGGCTCTGCATCCAGATAGCACATGGTCAGTTACCTCCAGGCTTACGAATACCAGCATTTTCATAACAGTCTTCTGCCAGTGGGGAGGTGGGGTAGAGGAGGTGGGGACATGGGGGTTGGTGACACAACAATGACTCATTTTCTATTTCAAGCATGGTAACTCTTTCATGAGATTTTGTGTAGAGGTGTGCTCCTAAAACTATCTGCCTTTCAGACTGGCGGACCAGAGACTCCCCGGCTGACTTCTCGCCTGGGGAACCAGTATGCCAACACCATGAACATGCTTCTGTTCACACTCCCGGGAACACCCATAACCTACTATGGAGAAGAAATAGGGATGGGAGATATTTTCATCACGAATTTCAATGAAAGCTATGATATTGTAAGTACAATACAATTTGTAGCTGTGGGCCATGACTATATTGCCAGACAATTTATCACTGCTATTCCGCCATTGAACAGTCATGGTCATTTTTTTTTTTTTCACTGTTGACAGTGAGGGTTATCAGCTTTCTTGGTGGTTGAGCTCATTGAAATGTCACCTGCTAAGGCCCACAACTGAGTTCTTAGACAGATCCAAGGAGCCTGCGGATTCTGCGGCTCACTGAAATCTGAAGCCCAGTGGCTTACTTTATGTGAGCGCAGCACTGCCTTGTCCTGTACCATTGCGTGGCTTTGCTCTGTTCTCGCCTGAGGTTAGGGTTCTCACGGTTGAGTTGCTGGGGAGACGCCATCCTGACCTTTTAAAAGTGCAGTTCACTTTCCCTTGTGTGACAGTTTCCTTAATATTTGGTTAATTTAAACTTTCTACCAGCAGCTCGCTGTGTGTGGGTGTTCACATGCGGCGAAGGATCAGGGTGAATACGGGAGCAGGCGCAAGTCAGACGAGCTGAGTCTGACAGGGTTCTTGACTATCAGTTTATCAGATCAGGATGAGGTGACAGGATTTGCTAGTGAAAAATCTCTTTTATTTTCTGAAAAAAAAGCAGCAGATTCTAAGCACATGAAAGTTCAGTTTGGAAGTGTATTTCTGACTGAAATGACTATTCTCTATTTTCAAACTGAAAGCATGAAGCTGAGTTCTCTGTATACGTTGGGGCTTTTTCATCACAAAGTCCAGGATGTGCTGACATCAGCTCAGAACTGAAGGGGCAATCGGGAAGTGGCCAGGGAGGACCCAGATGGATTTCTTGTATGACCTGATCACTTTGTTTTTGGTCTTTAACATAGAATACCCTTCTCTCAAAGTCACCAATGCAATGGGACAATAGTTCAAATGCTGGGTTTACTGAAGGCAACCACACCTGGCTACCCACAAATTCTGATTACCATACTGTGAATGTGGATGTAAGTATTGATGAAATGTTTTACTGACTCTAGAATAAGGAATGAGTGTCCACCTGAATTACCAACATCCTGAGCATGTGGAAAACCTTAACTAAGTCATTAAAATCCATCACACACTAGTCTTGTAATTTCCATTTGTAAGGAGTTTGGAAACCATGTTTTTGGTGAAATATGACTGGGTACACTAGTGCCCCAAATGCAAATCATTCCCAGCATTTAGTTCTTCGCTGAAATGTCTTGCCTGAGAGCGCTCCCCTGTGATGGCAGTTCTACACCGTCTTTACAGCAAGCCTACCTTCCCTTTCTCTGCAACTTATTTTACAGTTGTCACGAAGTTTTAAGGGATTAGGAGGTCCCTTTTAAAATGCCAGGGGCGGGAACTTCAGACCAATTGATCTAACAGAAGTCTCTTTAAAAAAAAAAAAGAGAGAGAAATCTGAGCTCAAGAGACGGCTCAGTGGTTAAAGACCACCGTCTGTTCTTCCAGAGGTCCTAAGTTCAATTCCCAGCAAAACCACATGGTGGCTCACAACCATTTACACTGGGGTCTGATGCCCTCTTCTGGCATGCAGGTGTACATGTAGATAAAGCACTCATACACATACACACATATATACATTTTTTTAAAAAGACCCCCCTACCCAAAAAAGGAAAAAAAAATCTCTAAACAAAAGAATAAGATGATTATAAATAAAAGATAAAATGAGGTTGCAGTAGGATGTTGAAACAAGGTAGTCACATACACGAATGGATGGATTCATGTTAAAAGTTAAAAATATTTAAATTAGATAAGACAAAATCCAGATATGAGAGACAGCTAAAAGAAACTATTGTAGGCAACTGTAATGGAAAGAAAGCTTGCAATTTAGTGATCAAAAGAATGTTTATACTTTTTGATCAGTAGTTTTATTCTTTGACATCTATATCTATGAATATCCATGTATGTGAAAACAATAAATATGCAAAGCCTTTTCTATGGCACTGTTTGTAAGTATAGAAGTGTTAGAAATGACTTCCGTGTCTATCCAACAGAAAGCCAATTCATTAGATCATAGGACTAAGGATATAGCTCCTAAGACAAAGAATGGCTGCACCAGTGAGAGAACACTTTGTTTGCTTGTTTGACAGGGTTAAGACAGAGTTTCTCTATGTAACAGCCCCGGTTGTCCCAGAACTCTCTGTAGATCAGGCTGGCCCTGAACTCACAGAGTTCCACCTGCTTCTGCCTTCCAAGTACTGGATTAAAGGCATATGCCCCTATCGAGAGCAATTTTAAGATGGCACCACCAGTGTAAGCACACCTGCATAAGCATGCAGCGGCACAGGGTTACCATTTTGTGATACCTAGAAAAGGTTGCATTCCTATGCAACCAGCATCGTGTCCTGCCCGTCGCTGGAAGTAAACAGGCGGTGGTTGAAGAAGCCTTTGCCTTGTATATGTTCTTCTTGCAACTGAAGTTTATATACCATGTGTATGCATTTCCTAGACAAACAACAACTTACAAAAGTGGGCTTGGAAATATTTAATAGCAGACAAAATAGAATTTAATATGAAAAGCATTATATGGAGAAATGCAATTTTCAGGGTGAAAAGAATTGAATAGTCCACTAAAAACCACAAATCTTTATGCATGTTAACAAAAGGTCCAAAATATATCAAACAAGTACTTTGAGAAATGCAAAGAGAAACAGACAAGTCCACAATTACAGAGAAAGAGTCCAAATGAAAGTAGATGGAAAGAGCAGCTCACGGGGCCGCTCCTGTGAGCGGCAGTAAACTCTGGTCCTCATGCATTCATTATCTAAAGCTATCGAGAACGAGTAATAACACTGACGAGTCACATACACATACCAGGATTACTCTGTACCTGATAAACAGAATGGACATCTTTAAGTACCCATGAAATAGTCATTAAATACGCATTATTAAGCATCTACCCAACAACAACCATGACAACAGCCACTGCCCCAGGAAACATGGCTGACAAGAGCGTAATGAATGAATATTACTGTTGGTTTGGCAACGGCTATGACTAATTTGGGATTATGTATTGAATGTCCATACTCTTTGACATAGGAATTATCTGTCTGATAATCTATGTTAAATAAATTAATATTAAACATGGGAGGAGGTGAATGAAAATGCAAGAAAACACCAGAAGTGCAAATGCTGAAAAGGAAAGGGAAGGGCAATATGGTAAAACTATTTAACAGAATATCATGTGTCATTTCAATGACGTCTGTGGGGACAATATAACAGAAAAATGCTTATGAGAAAAAAGAAAAAGGAAAGAACAGCATTAAATTAGATATCCTTATGCAGCTGTAAAATAAACCCAAATCTTTAATGAACAAAAACTAGCTTTTATGGCCTAGAAAAAAAAAAAAGGCATAAAGAGAGCAAATGTGGCTTCCTAACTTGTACCTTAGGCTCTGCACAGTTTGCAGTGCGCTTCCCCCATCAGTGATCTGAGAAGCAACGTCTGCTGGACCTGTGATCTCTGCATGACAGCGCTCCTTCTCGTCATCCTACAGACGAGAGCAGCCAAGCCCAAATGCACACACACTCTCCCAGTTCCTGTGACAGTGGCTTTTGCATCTGGCAGTTACAACACAGCACAGTGACTTCATTCCAGCAAGCTAAGTGATATGAAGTGGAGTCAAATTTGGCTTCTGCAGCAACTCTAAGATGTGGGAGCACCGTGTATACTGAAATGACGCCCCAACAAGCAGAAAATCTGAATCTGTAATTCCTCTGACTTCAGGAAAAACTATTTATAAATGCTTTATCATTTGGTAGTTACTTTAAAGGGCAAATGGAAGCAATTTTTTTGAGAGGGGGATAATTATTAAATATTGTGAATATTTACATGAATGTTGTTTTTAAAAACAGGTCCAAAAGACCCAGCCGAGCTCAGTGCTGAGGCTGTATCAGGATTTGAGTCAACTCCATGCCGAAGAAATTCTCCTCAGCAGGGGCTGGTTTTGCCTTTTGAGGGATCACAGTCACTCTGTTGTGTACACAAGAGAACTGGATGGCATAGATAAAGTCTTCATTGTGGTTCTGAATTTTGGAGAATCATCAACTGTGCTGAATCTACAGGAAATCATTTCAGAGCTCCCCACAAAACTGAGAATAAGATTAAGTACCAATGGAGCCTCCAGAGGCGGTGATGTTGACACCCGTGCCATTGCCCTGGAGAAGGGAGAGGGGCTCATCTTGGAACACAGCATGCAGACTCTCTTCCATCGTCAGGAAGCTTTCAGAGACAAATGCTTTGTGTCCAGTCGCGCATGCTACTCCAGCACACTGGACATTCTGTATAGCCTGTGCTAGGAAGCTGCATGAAGAGATGGCCACCCTGTGCCCAGCATGTTTTGACACACAGCATGCTTCTGAGTAAGCCTCATGGCTGGCATCAATTTGTAGATATTTCTACAGCACTGTTGCAACTGTTTTGGGGGAAGTTTCTTAAATGTTTGAAAAGAACAATAAAGTGTTTAAAAGATTATTCCAGAATGCTAAAGCATTTAAATATGAAAAATGCTACTCTTTTCTTTAAAGTAGAGTTGTGGAAATTGCAAGATGACTCATAGCCACAGTGCTTAAAAAATAGTTACTAGCAAAGAGGAAGGACACTGAATTGTAAACGGGTCAAAGAAAATTCTATTAAAAGACATTAAGTTGCTCTGATTGAAGGGAGGCCTGGCATTTTCTAGCTCCCAGACCTTCTGGCCCCCTTCTCTGCATCCTGCTACCAATGTAGTAAGAGCATGACCAAAACGCCAAGAGGTTTGTACTGGTGGGAAGAGTATCAGTGACATATACATTAAGCAAAAATTACACGAAGAAACAACTTAAAAAATATGTAATAACTTAAAAATATCTCACTTTTGCTAAACCAACTAGAAATAAGACTAGTTATTATTTCCACGTGTTTCTAGTCCAGCTGAATGCAGCAGTTCAGAATTTTAGGTATTTCTTAAGATTCTCGAAAGCATTGGTGCTGTCAAGTCCAAGTTCCTCATACAGGAATTTCATCTGGGCTGTAATCTAAAAGAACCACACTTGAGGATTAGACAGAAGAATTAGAATCCCAGTGTTCTCTAGTCTGTCTTTATCCAACCTGACTTTATTAACTTGACTTGAGTCTTTTAACCCAGTTCTCCTTAGCAGAGCCCCCTCATGGGGACAAGGGCAGCCCTTGAGCACAGTGTCCCTCCCCTACCTCATGCCGCTGGCCTGATACTGAGAAACAGCCCTGCCATAACCACTAAAAGCCTTCAACACAACACATCTAAAATCAAGGGTCCTGTCAGTGCAAAGGGGACGGAGAACATACCTTTTTGTGAGAATCCTCAATCACATGATTCCCTCCAGGCTGAATATCTAAAATGATGTTGGGGGGCTGATAGCCTGAAAGAGTCAACACAAAAGCAATCAGATCTTCAGAAAACTGAGACCCATCTCTCCCTCCTTCTAAGTACTTAACTCAAACAGCAGAGGAACAAAACAAAGCCACCATAATTACCTCCAAGGAGACGGGAGGGCAAGGGGCAAGAGGCCGGTTTCTAAGCCAGGGGAGCAGAACACTAATGGCTGAGGAGCCTGGGCACCTAAACTGGCACACAGAGAGAAGACTGTGACCTGTGACCCGGGGGGAGGGTCAACAGTCTGTGGGACCTGAGAGTTTGGGACCCTGGAAATACCAGCTGTAGCAATGGAGAGAGAGTTGGAGCTGCGTCCACGGAGACTGACTTGGAGGTGGGCCCTTCTAATTCCAAACCCAGAGTGTGTTAATAGGCAGTTTTAAGGAAAAAGGAAAAAAATTTTAAAAATAATTTTATCTTTTGTTTTCATCTGTATGTGGCTGTGTGAACTTATGTGCCCCACAGGCATTCCTATCCTGTGGAGCAGAAGAGGGCATCAGATCCCCTGCAATTGGAGTTACAGAGTTGTGAGCTGCCATGTGGGTGCTAGGAATTAAACCTGGGTCCTTTTTAAAGTTTTGTTTTTGTTTTCCAAGATGCTTTCTCTGTGTAGCCTTGGGCTATCCTGCTGGACTCACTTTGTAGACCAGGCTGGCCTTGAACTCACAGAGATCCAGATCCGCTTGCCTCTGCCTCCCCGGTGCTGGATTACAGGCGTGTGCCACCACACCTGGCTGGAAATGAGTAATCTTAAAGCAGCGACAGGATGGCTCACTGACTGTTACGTGACTGAACCTATGTGCGCGGTCTCCAAGTTACAGTTACTTTTACAGTGAGATTTCCCTTCTGCTTTGAGTCCCACCTGCTTCACTTTAGCATTACTCTGAGGGAGGCAGTTACAGCTGCAGGCTGTAACCGAGGAGCCAGCACAGGAACCCTATGTGGAGTGTGCTGTTGCTGAAGGCAGTCTCGAGGGCCAGGTGCCCGGCTCAGGCAGCCTCCTACCTTCACCGGCTTCCTTAGTGTACTCTGCAATGGCTTCCTGAAGTTTCTCGGTGTAGCTTATAATCCCTTTCAGAGGTACTCGTTCATCGTTCTCATAAGCTGTGATATGAATTGAAGGATAATGCTAAAAGAGAACAGATGCATAGAGTTTCTATTACTCCACGATTCCTTCTACCCTATAGATTGTTTGTTCCCCCGAGGGCTGGAAGTGTTTGCTAATCTGAAACTCTTGAGCAGGCCTCAGGAGGATGGTGCCAGGCTACCTGTTACCTGTTGTGTGATTAGCATTATTATTATTTTAAAGATTTATTTATTATGTATGCACTGCTTGCACACCAGAAGAGGGCACTATATCTCATTACAGATAGTTACAAGCAACCATGTGGTTGCTGGGAATTGAACTCAGGACCTCTGGAAGAGCAGCCAGTGCTCTCAACCTCTGAGCCATCTCTCTAGCCTGATTATCTTTTTTTAAGAGCAAATCATAATCATCAAAAGTCAACAGGATTATGTTATACTTATGTAGTATTTTAACATTTCAGAAAATGCCCTAAAATACATTTGCCTATCTCAAAAACATTATACCTGGTTTTAACAGAAAGTTTGAACTTTCCAGGTTCTCCGATATTTGAATTGCTCTTATAATTTGAGTATTTAAATTTACTGCTGTTTGCCTTGTACAAGTTATATTGCCTTGTACAAGTAACCAGTATCCATTCTTTGAATAGAATGAATGAATGAATGAATGCTGGTTATTTATCAATATAACTGGTACAAGGGACAGCCTTTTCCTCTCCAGAGAGACCAGGATGTCATCTGATCTCTACTGGACCAGGGGATGAGAACGCTAGTCTCTGAGCTTTTAGATTGAGTCAAAGGTGGTATGAGTGGACATGACACCAGAGAATGATTAGGTGCCCTAAGTAAAGTGGCCTCTTAGAGCCCCGACTCTTGTCTCAGCCCAGCGTGTGCCCTTTCAATTGTCTTCTCTATTGCTTCAGGACAATGACCGCAACTCCATCTCCCTACCTGAGGTTTAATGTTTTGACAGGGACAGTAGCGTTTTATGTAGTTCTTGTGCTTCTCATCAGATGAAGGGTTCCCCCATTCTTCTAACTCTTCTAGTGTCAGAGGAAGTGTGGTATCCATCATGGTGTTGAGGACATCCAAGAAAGGTGCCTAGTCAGAGAAAGAGAAAGAGCCAAACATAGATACACACACACACACACTCCAAGGTGAAACGAGCTTCACAATAGTCTCCTGCTTAAACACACACCCAGGTATGAGAGGGCACAGCTCAGGCTTAAGTACAGCTGGTAATTCACAGGTGGAGGAAGAGCATTCAAACTCCTTAAAAGACATTTTTAAAACAAGAAAGAATTTACCTTATAATTTCACAAATTTTGTTTTTAGTTTGGTGCCTTTTCTCCTATTTTTACTTATATACAAAAGTAACAAATATAGCTCTGTATTCATTAGGATGGCTGCTATATCCATCTGTCTGTCTATCTATCTGTCTATCTTATACTATTAAAAACAATCTCACAATAATCAGAATATTTCAAGTTGGTGGTGAGACAGAGAAACTACCATTTTTGTCTATTGGCTAGATTGTAAATGGTTGTCACTGCGGCAAAAAGCATGGTAGTTCCTCAAAAAAAAAAAAAAAAAAGGTGACATTTACCTTTTGATCTAGTACCTCTTTCCTAGAGATATACCCGAAAGAGCTAGAGACAGGGACTTCCCCACCAACCCCAGGCAGGGTTTCTCTGTGTAGCCTTGGCTGTCCTGGATTCACTCTGTAGACCAGGCTGACCTCGAACTCAAGAGATCTGCCAGCCTGTGCCTCCCCGAGTGATGGGATTATAGGCGTGAACCTCTGCTCTGGGTTGAGGCAGGGTCCTGAAGGGACAGGGCAGTGAACACACAAACTGTGGTGCAAGCGTGCAGACTGGAGTCCACTGCAGACAGTGGCATCAGGATCAGGTGAGCAGGATTAGCCATGTCCAAAAGTAAGTTCGGCATGAGTCCACTCACAAGAGGTGGTGTGCAGACAGAAGGCGGAAGAGTAGCTTTCAGGGGCTGGGGCGGATAGAATAGAACACTCAAGGCTATGTGTTTCAGTTTTGAAAGATAAAATCTGAGACCTGGAGACTGACTGCGTAATATATAAATGTCTTAACATTGGTGAGCTGTACACTGACAATAGTTATGATACTAGATTTTGTTATTTTACCATGACTAGAAAGTCTTAGAAGGGAGAAAAGTACCAGTCTGCTTCATCTGCTGGGATCTGATGATAAAACTCATAATTAGTAGTTTGATAAGATCTAGAAAATATCCAAGGGGGGAAAAAAAAGAAAGAAAAAACAACTACTGGCCCTAATTAGTACTGGAATAGCAGGTAAGAGCTCTGGCTGTTCTTCTAGAGGACCCAGGTTCAATTCCCAGCACCCACACGGTGGTTTGCAACTGTACATAATTCTGTTCCTGGGGACCCAGCACCCTTCCGTGGCCTCTGAGGGTTCAAGGAATGCAATCGATACACAGGCACACATGCAGGCAAAACACCCATGTACACAAAATAAAAAGAAGTAAAACCCCTTAATTAAAGGAAAAGTGCTTTTGACTTCTTAGTGCATGCACTTTCCAGCTTTCTCTCACAGCGTCATTACCGAGTCCAGAGAGCTGTAGTGCCTGGCTGCTGCCAGCCTGGTTAGGAGGGCCACCGTACTGCACCCGTGGTGATCACGGAGAGTCTAATCCATGCGAGGTGTGGCGCCCGCCCGCTTTTCAGGGGCAGCAATGGCAGCGCAGGTGCTGGCCTCAGCAGCGACTTCACAGGTCTGTTCCTGGCTGAGCAGCCTCTGGCACTGGTTCTCAACACACCCTCACTTGCCTAACACTCCATTAACCCTTCCTGCTTCAACCAGCCAGAATTTTGGGTGCTTATCATCAATGACTTTGGCTCATACACAAACACTTTGTGTTGACTATTTAGGCTATCCCAGTTCTTTACTGTAGTGAGCAACTGAAATAAGTATCCTCATACATGTATTTCTGGTTATTCCTAATTTCTAAAATTCAAGGTTAGCTTCATTCTATATTGTAAGAAATTTTGTTATTATTATATTTGTGGCCAGATTTATTTCCTTTATAAAGAATATTAAAAAAAACAGATTTCTAGATCAAGTTATTTAATACTTATTTAACTTACTCCTCCTTGCTCCACACACACCCATGCACGCACACACCAATGCACGTGCACACGCATGCCCACACACACCAACGCACGCGCACACGCATGCATGCATCCTGAAAAAATTACTCTGAACTGCACCAGTCATCATTTTCCAGAGCGTCTAAATAAAAGATAGAAGATGGACGTGAAGCCAGAAGCCGTGGCACAGCTTCACAGTTTTACAGACTAGGAAAGGACTGTAGGGCATTTCCAGAACTGAGAGTTAAGTCAAACGACAGGACCACACCAAAAGGCCACCGAGAATGGAGTACCTATGCCAGGTGTGGCGGCCCACGCTTAAAATCCTGGTGCTTAGGAGGCTGAGGCAGGACACTGTAAGTTTGAGGCCAGACTGACTAGCTATATAGCGGGAAATAAAGGAAACAAAATCACAGAGTGCCTAAAAGCAGAGAGTCCCTGCATCCAGGAGTAGAATGTGCCTGGCAGCATACTGTCACACAGTGCGGTGTCAGAGGACAGTGCGCCTAGACTCACAGACACTCAAGCAGACCTCTGGACCCACGGCACACACATCTTTCTACATGTTCTAGCAAACAGAAAGGGCTCACTGGGGACAGCTATTAGTCTATCGAAGAAATACTGCAAAATCCGTAAAGGTTGTTGTCAGGGAAGATTAAGATAATTTCACAAGTTCTAGAGCCACAGTTCAGTTCACACCATAAAATGCTAACGTTTTCCCCTCTTTGAACAGTGGCACACCTGCCCGTCTGTGAACGGAACAGTACTCACCTCCAGAGTCACAGCTCTCAGGAGCTCTGGCTTAGAATTGCACAGTGCTCCCACAAGCACCCCTCCTGCACTGAAAGCGCTCAGCGTTGTTAGACTTGGCTGAGAAAAGCCTTGGCTATGAAGCGTCTTAATGCAAGCCTCTAAGTCAGCAAGGCCGTTGAGTTTTTTAGTCAGACGGCCATCGACATGCCACTGGAGGCCCAACTCGCCACCTCCCCTGTAGCGGAAGAGAACAAAAGCCATACGGTACAGGTCAGCAAACTATCACAGGCTCGTGTGTGGCACTGGAGCTCAGGATTGCTGGCATGCTTTTAAACACAAGAGGAAATACGCAACAGACACGGTGACCGGCCTGCAAAGGCCTAAGCCAGTACCATGTAGTCCACCATAGGAAATAAAACAAAACAAAATAAAAAGCTGGCAGTGGTCAAGATAAGCAAAATCTGATTCAACAAATATGCCTGAAGGTACTGTCTACTCACTACAGACTGTGTGAGAGCAGACCTTAAAAATGCACAAAGCTCACAGTGGCATGAGGAAAACAGCCACATCACCAGGCACCGTGGCGGCTGCTGTAACGCAGTGTGTGAGCACTGGGCAGAGGAGAGAGGTCAGGGTGTATGAGTCAGGAGCACCACTGCAAGGGAAATGACCTAACTAGCTGTGAAGGAGGTGGGTTCTGGAAGTTAAGGAAGGGAAACTAAGACCCGGAGAAAACAGCATGTGTGAGGACACGGAGGGGCAGGGTACGCCAGCCGCGGGCCCGAGGCCAGTGGATGCTCCAGAGGGAAGCCAGCTCATGAGAATTTTACTGATAAGTTTGGACCTTGTTCTGGAGATGGGAGGTGGAGAAGGTTTTAAGGAGAAATTAAATGTCTTGGAAACAGCTACAATAAAATGGAAATGAAAAGAGAAAGAAGTTCAGCTTAAAGAGGCTCTGTAAGAAAACCCTACATTAGCTTCACTCATGCACATGCCTGCCACCTCAGCACTTGAAGGGCACTGAGTTTGCGGCTACAAAGTGAGACCCTGTCTCAAAAATTCTAAACATAGAAATCTGATTTCAAGAGAATTATGTAGAAATAACAATGGAACTAATCAAGCACAAACACTGCTACATCTAGTCACAGGTCCTAAAACTACTCTTTTGTTCTTTGGATCAAAAGAATCTGCTATCTGAATTAAGATCCAACAGGCTTAGGGAATACTTAAATCCAAAATACAGAAAGGAAAGGGAGCTTTTGCCCCTTAATACATTGGGTTTTATCCTTTGTGTTTGTTTGTTTACTCTGGTTTTCTAGGCTTCACTGTGCAGCCTCACAGAGGCCTGCCTGTCTCTGCCTTCCGAGTGCTGGGTTAAAGGCCTGCACCTGCCCCCGCATACTGTTACTGTAGTTGTATCACACCCTGTAACACTCATCTGCCAGGAGAAACGTGCTGACTCACCTAACGTGGCAGTATGCCAAGATCCATCCATCATCTACCAACACCCGCCTCTCAGGCCTGAAATTCATTTTCAGATCCATTCCGTAAGCTCCATAGACATGCACCAAGAGGGGCTTCTTCTGCAGGTCCTCAGAATCCGTTTTGTGAAAAATTGTTATTGGCACTAACTTTCCGTCCTGGAAATGAAGAGTATGTAAGGAAGCACCTTTGCTGCTCGGGGTCAGGACAGATGGGAGGCACTGAGCTGATCCCCCATGCATGGAGAGTTTTTAAATGGCCTGACCCCAGTTTAAACTAGCATGAAGCGCATTCCCCAGCATGTTGCTTACTGCAGCTGGCCACCGGCTTTGTGAGCAATGGCAGCTGGATACACAGCTCTGGGCTTCAGCTATCTGCTGCTCTAGAATTAGCCGGGAAGGAGCAGCAGGACTGGCCTGAACATTGGCACAGCTTTGCACAGTAGGAAAATAACTTTGAAAAGCACTTGTCATTGCCCAGTTCTAATTTATTTCTTTTGGGTCTAGTCAAAATGCCTATTTAGCTTGGAACTTTTTTTTTTTTAAGTTCATAGCTTTATTTTATTTTACTTTAAGTGCGTTAGTGTGAAGGTGTCAGACCCCTTGGAATTGGCATTACAGACGGTTGTGAGCTGCCATGTGGTTGCTGGAAACTGAACCTGGGTCCTTTGGAAGAGCAGACAGTCCTCTTAATCACGGAACCATCTCTCTAGCCCTAGGTTGGAACTTTTAGTAGAACTTTCTCTTTATGCCTAGGGCTAGACAGGGACAATTCTTATCTGTGAATATTTAGAAATATGCTGATTGAAATGTCCCACAGCTTCATTTTCTCCCCCAGAAAAATGCTCAGCATTAGTACATGAGCTCTCTCACAGACCACAGTGATGACTACCTTCATCCTTCAAAGGCCTACAACACTTTATTAACGCAAATAAAATTAGTTTCTATGTGTTTGTCCATCACACACGTGCAGCGCCAGCGGAGGCCAGAAGGAGGCGCTACATTCCCTGGGACTGGAGTTTCAGATGACTGTGCACCAAGTGGACACTAGGAAGAGAGTATGAGTTCTCTAGCTGAAAATAAACCCTTTTCCTCTCGCGTGTTTATGGTCGCGGTGTTCGCCGCAGCAACAGAAGCCCTAACTAAACAGCACTCTTTCGGAGAAGGCGGC
This sequence comes from Pachyuromys duprasi, assembly GCA_028658305.1. Lineage (NCBI taxonomy): Eukaryota > Metazoa > Chordata > Mammalia > Rodentia > Muridae > Pachyuromys > Pachyuromys duprasi. Next base: position 44,556,542 of record CM053755.1, read on the forward strand.
CCGACTTCGTAAGGTCCTTTTACCGTGTTTCCAGCGACTCAATGTGCTTTCCTTTGTAGCTGTCAGTGCACTGTAATGGTTTCTTCAGCCCCTGGCACTGTCCATGCTACCGTGAAGCCTCACGAAGGCTAGAACTGTAGTAGTCTAGTCTAATATAAGCAACTATTTACTGTACTTTCGAAGTTACTGCCATAATTGTATACCAACTTTGACTATTTACTTTTTATTAATTCAACTTTAAAATTCAAACATAAGCAAGTGAAATGAAAGGCTTAGCATACTAGACTTTTTAAAAATCCATGTTAAAATTAAAACATCTGTGTTAAAATTATGGAAAAATCTATGTATTTCTAAAATCATCCGGACCCTTATAGTGTAAGGGATTTTTCCCAAAACAGCGCTGAGCAGCCCGGAAGCTGCTATCTGGCACTGTGTAGTTTCAGTGCCTGGGGCTGGAAGCAGAGGTTACAACACCTACCTTGCTTTTGGCTTCTATGCGTAAAACACGACTAGTCTTTGTAATGGGATCTTCATGACCAGTTTCCTCAAACAGTTTGCCTTCTGCAAATTTGTATGTATAATATTTTGGGGGTCTTATTGGAGAGCAAAGCTGGAAGGGGCAGTTCTTTGGGTCAGAATTTGTATCCATTATGAATCCACAGGCCCAAGGAGGGAGCTGAAGAATAAAAATCATTTTCACTAATTAATATTAAAGTTTTTGAGTCTGTTCCAAACAAAATGTTGTGGCTATCTACTTTACTTTCTGTCATTACATGATACATCATTTACTTCATTGTGACAAAATAGGTATCAAGTAAACAAATAAAACACTGTATCAGTTACCAATAAGATAAAGAAAAATGTAGGAAACGGGTTTATCATGGTTCTAGATTTACATGAAATTGCTTTGACCATCAAGTTTATTTGGGGATATAAACTTGGGTGATGAAATAACCCCGCAGCTAAGAATAAGCCTAAGAAATAGTAATCCTATCCAGCAGCAGCCCTTGGTCTGTTCTCACAGAACATGAGATCCTCACGTGGATGTTTTGAGTGATTTCCCCACCAGTCCTTCGCCTGCTGCCTGGACAGCCAGTGATGAGGCTACAACGGGCTCAGCAGCACTAAAGCGTTTACAATTTGTTTCTCACTTCAGCTTCCAGGCTGACCATTGTGCAGAACAAAACCTTTCCAGGCACAATGACTCAGAGAGACTCATAGCTATTATGTTCAAGATTCTTAACTTTAAGAAAAAAGGAAAGGAATCAAAATTTATTCTCTTAGAGCAGCAGGGTCCAGCGTCAAGCCTTCCTCTAACATCCCACTTAGACCTTTTCAAGAAGCCTGGTAAGCAGGTTGACAGAGCGCTCGAAAGGTACTGAGAGTACGAATGTGAAAAGAAAATTGCCTTTCTTTTTCTGAGTAATTGTAGAAAGAGCAAATTCCTTAGAAAATCAGAGGGCTTGGCACACAACATCACTGGCGGGCACTACTGGAGGAAGGGCTGTGAGCATGGAGAGTGCAGACTTCCACTGCAGAAACCATGGCCAGAGAGCACAGTGGTCAGGCACATTCCCTGATTAACCCAGGCAATTAACCCAGGGTTTACTTTCAGGAAAACTAACAAGGACACACATTTGCAGCTGATCTCTATTTGAAAGAAAGAAACCTCGTAACAGTCAGGGTAGGTATAAGATTCCTGGCCCACAGGGGCACAAGGTTTCTTCTTCCTTTCTGTAAAACTTAATGATGGCCACGGGATATGTTGTTTTAGCTTTAGAACAACTGATACCAGTATATCATAGTTTGGGTTTTTCCCAAAACCAAGGGACCAAGGTTCAGCTTTAACTGTAACCAGAACTGTTTCAATGCTATGGACTCCAAAACATCTGCCCAGCTGATTGAGAAGTGTTAGCTGTCTCAAGGGCATCTTAAGACACATTGCCTACTGAGTGATAATGCACTGAAAGATATTTGGCCTGGAAATAGACTCTCCAGCAAATATAGATGATGACAGCATACAGGGAAACATTTCTTGGGCTTGCAGGTGGGGGTGAGATATGACTTAGTGGCCGAGTTTATCTGCTATGTTCAGGCCGTGAGTATTCCCCCTAAAATTAAATAAACCATCCTCAATTTACTTTCCAGATATTACAATCAAATATTTTTCTTTTATCTCTCTGTCTCTCTTTCAGAGACAGGGTTTTTCTGTGTAGCCTTGGCTGTTCGTGGGCTCACTTTGTAGACTAGGCTTGTCTTGAACTCCCAGCTGCCTCTGTCTCCCTGAGTGCAGGGATTATACCTTGCATGGCTATATTTTTCTTTTTTAAAAATATACTGATGACATGATGACCAATGATAAGAGGTAAATACATGAAAAGTTAACACTTCCATCGCTGCAGATTGTGTTAAGCGTCCACTAGGTATAGATGTTATATAGATGGAAATATATTACTAACTGCTCACACTGTGGCTAAAGATTTTGCCTTTTATACACAGCATAGTCTATGGATGTTTATCAGTGTTATTCAGCATCACGCGATTATAAAATTACGTTTAAGTAGCATGTGGTATGTACTAAAGCATTTGATTCTCTTTGATGATGTAGAACAGTATTCAGGGTGTAACAGATCCCTACAGTTTGGAACAGGTCAGAGAGTGGTGAGAGAAATGATAGAGCAAAGACTGAAGACAGCATTTGTTGTGCAACAACGAATTCTTTAAATAAGAATACTTATTAAAAATAAGAAAAAGTTATTTTTACTTAGAAGACTAGTCTTAAGGACTGGGATACAGCTCAGTTGGTAGAGTTCTTGCATAGCATGCACGAAGCCTTGGGTTCAAACCTGGCACAACGTAAAACCAGGTAGAGTGGTCCATGCCTATAATCCCAGCACAGGAGAGGTGGGGCAGGAGGATCAGAAGTCCAAGGTCAACCTGTACTATTCTAGTCCCGATAAGTCTAATCTTACAGCAGAGCTCTTTACATGGCATTCCCACTTTTCTTGATATACAACTGTAATAAATGCATTGCTAGAAATTACCTATTTTTCCCATTCTTATTTATGTGGACTGCAATGAGGACATATGTTCTCTGCCAGCTTTGCAATGAGGACATATGTTCTCTGCCAGCTTTCCAGTTGCAGCAGATGTAAACAATAAGGAAATTCCTGAAGCAATAATCATTTTTATTTTGGGATACCTATATAGACATCTAAGAGACTTAATGTTAAACTTAGCCACGTGATTTTAGAAAGCAACTCAAGAATCCTGTCACAGGCTCCCATTGTTTGTTTGTATCTGTATAACAATCTTGAAATTCATCTCCCTGATTCCCATCTGTTTGCTCCAGTCTTCACTAATCGAGTTGTCTAATAATCTTATCAAGTTTAGTTCCAGGGGCTCAAACTATTTACCTGTCCAAAAACTGTTTCCTCTGTTATAATTTATACAAACTACTCACACCAGTTAAAAAGCATTATACTACCAGGCTGTGGTGGCACACGCCTTTAATTCCAGCACTTGGGAGGCAGAGACAGGCAGATCTCTGTGAGTCTGAGGCTACGCTAGTCTACAGAGCAAGTTCCAAGACAGCCAGGGCTACACAGAGATATCCTGTCTTGAGCCTTCTCTTAAAAAACAAAAAACAAAACACATTATACCACAACTTCCTTGTCCAGAAATAATTCCTCTACGAGCAAAATAGACTTAAGAATTGGTTCCCTGAAGAGATGTATGGATTTGAGCTTAGAGCTGTGTTTCTCATTCTTGGATATGATGGATTATTCTGCACATAAAATTCCTATCTGCCCTCTTTAGTCTATCTCTATTATTCTAAAGAATCTTTCCTGAGTCAAGAACTCTTCCCTTCCTTTGAGCTCTATGACACATTTCGTTTTGAAACCACTTATTTAAAAGTAACTTACATTTAAGCTTTGTGTTTTGATATTTGTCTAATATCATAAAAACTTGGCTCAATAAGGCCATATATTTCATTCTACTGTTTTACCATCCTATGATGTGTATATTCACTTAATGCTGCTTTGAAAATGGACAGTAAAGTTGCCATTCATTAATTTGTCAGGTTCATTTCTGAAGGCATTTTATCACTATCCTTGGAAGCCATACACAGTGTTAACTAGTTAGCGATGCCTCTATCATCCTTCTGTGTCATAGAGACCACTGACACTTATGTATTGAAAGGGAGCAGGTACATACCTCATGGGTAAGAAAACTGGCAAAGAGAGAAGATGCAAATACAAGCATGTGATGGAAACACAGTGATGTGACTATTCTCCTTTTGGGATGTGGCCCCCACAAGCAGCCGTCAGTGGCTGGGTACTGACTACCAAGTAGGTCTCAGATATTGCTGCTCCTCAGACTGAAATGATACCTGACCACAGAGCTATGTAGAAAGACAAACATAATGAGCCCTGACACTATTTCTGAAGTTCATCTGTGAGTCCATTGGTTTAAGACTGCATTAAACACAAGGTCTCTCAAGTCATTCTAAAATGATTCTAGACCTGATAATAAGCCAGTATGCCAAAATCCACTTCAACTGAATTCCTTTTAAGAAAAGTACCCGGCATTGGAATTTCTCTAGTAAGCCAATCTGTGTTCTTGATAAGTACAAAGAGTAGATGTACCTTTAGAGAGCGAACTGAGTCGTCAGCCAGACCAATCACATTAACATAGAGCAAATTGCTGTGTTTCAGGAACAGAACACAGTGGTCCTTAAACATGTCCAAGTCTACAACCTTGGTATTTCTCTTCATTGTGAAAAATAAATCCCAGTTCATAATAGCAGGGGCATCAGCTGCTGTTCGCATCAGCTGTAGTAGGAACAAGGTTAGGAGAGATCTAAGTGACAAAACACTACGGCTGTAGCCTTCAGGGATGAGATGACTGGAAAGGAGATCACACTAGCTGTCACTATTTCATGATGAGCTATATCAGGGTCAAAGTGTGAATATCACCATGTTAGCCCAAGTTAGCAGGTTGTGTGGTGCCATACTTAGCTAAGAATCAGGCAGTAGACAATGGATGCATTGGTATGCCTGCCTGAGACTAATCCAACTGCCAATTCACAAGCAGGAGTGCTCTTCTGAGCCAACTAAGTTTGGCTTTTATAATATAAACACTAGAGAATGTTTCATTCACTAATGTTTTAAGTATAGTTATAATAGGTAGAAATGTTAGCTCCAAGGGAAGGGAAATAATGGAAGAGAAGAGGAACTGATAAAATCTAGGAAAGCAGTGACAATTACACACTTGAGCTCCCCACCCCCATACTCTCTTATAGCAAGGACCGTTGGTGCTAGAAAGCTGACACTTTTAGGAGCCCATCCCAAATGGGAAAAAGCAGAATCAAGAACTACCTTGAATTCTGTCGGTTCTCCAACATTAGTCAGGATGTATAATTCATCTTCTCGATGCTCAACATAGTAAAGGACACCGTGTATTCTCTTCTGGATAAGTACTGGTGGGTCCCAAGGGCTCAGGCCATCTATCAGCCACACCTCCGAGGTCGTCTTGTTCATAATATTCAGGGTGAGGAAACGACTGTCTTTTGTAAGATACAGGAAAACAAAATAGCTGGAAAGAAGGAAAACGCACAGGATTTCATTGTTGCACTGGTTGCAGACTGGGATTTCAGTAGGAAACCCCACTTTCATAGTCTGTAATATTATTAGATATGTAAGCAGTAAGGCTGAAATGACTTTCATGGATATATATTTAAATAAGGGGTATATTTAGAAGCAGGAAAAGAGCTGGAGCTGAGCTACAAATCTGGAAGACATTTGGAATCAATGGCATCATTTGGAGTGGATGCCACTGCCTAATCTTAAAGTATCTCAGGTGAAATGCTACAGAATACTAACAACTGAACAAGAAATGTTTTTGGGGGGGTGGGGGGTGGGGCGGGAGACTAGATAGATGACTCAGCAGTTAAAAGCACTGGCCACTCTCGCAGAGCACCTGGTTCAATTCCCAGCTCCTACGTGGTAGCTCACAACTGTCTCTACCTCCAGATCTCGCAGACCCGGTGCTCTCTTTGGCTTCTGTGGGTACCGGGCATGCATGTGCTACAAAGACACACATGCAGGCAAATGCCCATACAATACAATAGAACGAAAATTTAAAAGGAAAGAAGTGATTTACTCAAGATCAAGCTTACAAGCATCATGAAGTAATTACTAGAACTCCTTGCAGGGAGAGTAGGGGTTACTGCTGGCTAATTCTCTCCCTCTCTTTCTCTCTCTTCTCTTTCTCTCTTCCTCTTTTGATTTCTTTTGGGCTTTTGAGATAGCCCTGTACAGCCCTGGCTCTCCTGAAATTTACTATGCAGACCAGGCTGTCTTCAAGCTCACAAGAGGACACCTGCCTCTGCTCTCAAGTGCTGGGACTAAAGGTGTGCACCACCACACTCGGCTCTAATTCTCTTTCTTATTGGAAGAATTAGGCTCCAACATAAAAGAGAAGCAATGGGTAAGGAACTAAAAAGCTGTCTATTTTGTTGTTTCATTCCCATAAATATTTAGCTGTCTGGGTAAAACATACTAAAAATTTCTAAAACATTACAGATGTAAGACTAAAATTCCTCTGGAAATTTCTAAGATGTCAATGATTGGCATGGCATAATATAATCAAGGTTATTCTGAGCCTATTTCCCAGATATGTTTGGGGTTTGGATCCAAGAATCTTCAGAGACCAGGCCACTTTCCTTGCTTTTTAAAACTGAGACCTGTTCTTGGTGAATAGTATTTCTGCCAAGAAAAAAAAGTGTGCAATGGTAGTGGTAATGGTGTATGGCACGGGGGCAGGGGGTAGTGTTGGAGTTGGGAGGGCTGTTGACTATTCAGTGACTTAAAAATTAGATTTTTAAAATTTAGCATAGACCTTTCCCTTCAGAATCTGTATAATACAGTTTTCTTTAGAATGTATGGATTCTATGGCTCTAGAAATAGATATATTAAAAAAACAAAGAGTCAATATTTAAAGTGCTCTTTAAGAATATATTAGCAGGCACCTCCCTGACCATAAATTTAAGAGACAGTCTACCATCAAAATGAAAAATTGTTTTAAAATAACCAACAACTGAAGTACTGGAACAAAGATGGTGGGAACCGTGGCTGATGGGTACTCTTTGTGGCCACATATATAACATTTTCATAATCAGGTATCCCAAATTGATAGAATTCGGAGAACTCTGTAGATTAATTCTAGAAGGTAGAATAATAAAATAATAATTTCCCCCATTCTCAGCACTTTAAGTCAATAAGGTTAGTACTTTAAATAGCGGGGAAACACTTTGGAGAAAAGAGTGTAACTGCATCATTCTAGCACCTTGGGTCTTTTTCTGTGTAGAAACGCTCATTGCGTTTGTTGTCACCAAATGTGGCTCGGTAAACATCATGGCAGCGAAGATTCCTCTGGAAGGTGTAGAATAAGACGTCTTCATCTTCTTCATCCTTTACCCATTCTGAAAGGAAGGGGTGAAATGAATTAAGACACAGCTGCTTGCGCTGGAGTGCTCAAATGCTGAGGGCCAAGTAAAGAAATGTATAAGCTGATCCCCGGAGATCTACATATTGCATAAGCTTGATTTAAAAAAAATGTGAGTTTAAATACAACCTAGAGAACAGAAAACACCGTGACACTGATCCAAGTTTTCCATTACTTAGTCTCAATCTACTTAAGCACCTAAATAAAAACCCATATTCAGTGGTAAGGAAAACTAAGTCACATTTGCTTTTGGGAGATGATTGCTACACTCTGAGGAAACACCGACTGCGTTCCTGCTTTGTGTTCAGTGCCTGCTTCTAGGGGATAGGACAGCTCAAGCTATCAAATGCACCTTAGCAGGTCCTTCCCTTCATCCTTCATCATTATCTATGCTCACTTTGTCTTCCCTTTACATTGCTATTATTTTCTGAATTAATTAGATGCTTTTGCATTAAATTGAAATTATATTCTGTCTAGTGCAGTCTTTTGTATGTGTTAGTCATTCTCTCTCTGTCTCCCTCTGTGTGACCATAACCTGTCAATGGAGATTTGCACACAATTAAATCATGACTGCCACCTGGCTGACAGTCACTGTAGGTCATTACTAGGTAATACACACCTTGATCTTAGAGGTTTGACGAACAAATGTATTTCTTAGACTTCACTGTGCAGGGACTGAGGAGAAATATGGGTACTGGGGTCTGAACCTCTAGCACCCACATAAAAAGCTGTGCATGGCTGACACCCCAGGAACTGGGGGCTAAGAGATGTTAAAGGCTTCCTGTCTGGCCAGCCAGTCAGCTTAGCCAATGTGGGAGCTTCTGGCTCAGTGGCAGATCCTGTCTCAAAGCACCAACAGGGAAGACAGTCAATGTCCTGTTCCCACCTTCACATGAGAAAACATGGGCACACTCACATGTGTGCAACTCAGACACACAGACACAAACAAATACACACATACAGAGAGAGAGAGAGAGAGAGAGACAGACAGACAGACAGAAAGAGGGACAGAGAGAGGTGACTAACACGGGTGCTGAAAACTGACCATGTGTCTTCTACGAGAGTAATAGACTGGCTCCATTGAGCCATATCTCCACAACCCCCATAAGCACAATCTTAAGGTGACCTAATTATATAATTAAAGGAGTATTTTGTAGCGAGAAATCCATAGGAGGACATGGAGTCCAGGGAGAAATGGACCAGGCACTGCCCGCCATGGCTACGGAGTATCCGAAATGTGAGGAGCTTTCATGGCTGCCTTTCAATAGACTACTTGGTGGCTTACCAAAACTGGACACATTTGGGAAAGAAGCTTCCATGACAGGCTGATCACTGAGCCTCACCACTATGCACGTGGAGTTTTCAGAATCCTCAGTCCTTATTTTAGCAGCCACGTATTTCTCATCAGGAGCAACTCTGATACAGTCAATGAAGGGCTGGTCTAATTTAAGTTCTTCCAGGTTGAATAAAACTTCATAATTATCACTGTCTGCTGTATAAAGGAAGGCAGGGAAGAGAGAATTCCACAACACATCTTGTAAATCATTTAAGACCATATCTTAACATTTCAAATTGACATTCTCTGAGACCATATACTGATGTCCTTCTACAACTGTTATTTACAACATTTTATTCAATATTACTCTACATATCAACTTATGGGCTATTGTGACGATGTAGAGCAGTGGTTCTTAACCTTTCTAACTTTGTGACCCTTCCTCATGTTGTGGTGACCCCCAACCATAAAATTATTTTCATTGTTATAATTTTGGTACTTTTATAAAGTTTAATGTAAATACATTTGTAGCTAGAGGTTTTCCAAGGGGCTGCAACCCACATGTTGAGAACTGCTAGTCTAGTATTTACAGAATTTCTACAGAGAATACAAATGACTCACATACCTAGCACAGACAGAACTGGACTCCATCTCCACGCTCACTGTTAAAGCCCCTGAGTGTGGGCTGTTAACTCTTTTATCTATGTTAACCAAGATATTAATCCAATCATTTTAGAAATAATTTTTAAAAATCTATTCTAATAGCTTTGAGCAACAACTATCAAGGTCCTGTTAAAAATGTGAACTCAATTCCCATTCAGAAAGGCAAAGAGGATGATCATCAGAATAAGGAGAAAACAGGGAACAGGACCGGAGCCTACCACAGAGGGCCTCTGAAAGGCTCTGCCCTGCAGGGTATCAAAGCAGATGCTGAGACTTATAGCCAACCTTTGGGCAGTGTGCAGGGAATCTTATGAAAGAAGTGGGAAATGGTAAGATCTGGAGAGGACAGGAGCTCCACAAGGAGAGCAACAGAACCAAAAAATCTGGGCACAGGGGTCTTTTCTGAGACTAATACTCCAATCAAGGACATTGATGGAAATAACCTGGAACCCCTGCACAGATGTAGCCCATGACAGTTCGGTGTCCAAGTGGGTTCCATAGTAATGGGAAGAGGGACTGTCTCTGACATG
>CM053755.1:44566619-44596749 GCA_028658305.1 Pachyuromys duprasi
AAAAAAAAAAGTGAAACTGGGAAGCCTGGATATCAGTAAAGATGTATGGTTTACCTTCTTCGTCTTTGGAACGAACCAAGCAGCAGCCTTCTTGGTAATAAACAAAACTACCATGCTTAATCTGACAATAAAGAAAAAACATGACTTTATTATTTGATAATAATTTAATTATTTAATGGCTTCACTAGTTCAGATGAAGACTTACCAGGAGAGTCAGAGCTACTGAAGTAAGTATGAATGAAATACGAAATGAACCATCTTTACACACAGGTAGCAAGAAAAGATTTCCGAAGTTCAGAATTGCTGATTTCTAATACATCAATGCAAGGGCATAACAAAAATCTATGCTTATTTATATAATATCTGTATAGAGAGATTCAATTAAGAATATCAAGTGGCACTGTTAAGATAATCTAAAATGATACAAATGAGAACAATGTGGCTAGTTTGAAATGCCAGTAACATTCTGGCATCTTCTTTTAAATCACTGTCATCGGTGGGAGGGAATGAGGGAGGAGGCTACGCCTGGGATGCAAAGTACCTAACCTGTGATTGATATAAAAATAAATAAATTATAAAAAAAATGAAAATCATACAGGCAACACCTAAATTGAACCATGTGGTTTTGGTACTAATAACATTCTTTATCACAGATGTGACACATGCTTATTAAATAAACTTTAGAATATATGGAAAAGCAAAGAGAAAAATAGCATAAACTCCATTATGCAGAGACAAAGTATAATTTGTGTGTCTACACCTCTGAGTGTACAAAGTATTTAAAATAATTATTTCTTTATCCTCTGTTTTTACCACCTTTCTTCTATTCTATTACTTTTTCTCTGTGTATACATTAATGTAGGTGGTTCTTGAAGACATATTTAGCATATGCTACTTTTTGTGAAACTCTGAAAATTAAAACATACATTTGACCTTTTTGAAAAAAAATAAATAAATAAATCACTGTCATCGTTAACTGTGCAGTATGGATTTGATTTTACACAAAGCGTGCTGTGGCATGGTAAACAGTGTTCGAGATCAAGAAAATAAATATGAAATTTCAATTTCTGTTCAATTCAGTATTTATGACTGATCATTATAAAATGATTAACTGTATACTTAGCTTTACTAAAGTAATTTTCCTTTTATAAAAACATAGACACAACACACAAATACTTTTGAAATAATAAATGGTTTTGTATGAATCTCTCCTTAGAATTTCTACAAATTTACATCTATCACACTCCATGCTTTATCTTAAGTTTTAATTTTAAGGATCATATGCTATTTATTGAGAACGCTAGCACACTTGAGAAGCTAAATGCAACTTGATTTTGATGGAATCTTCTGTCTATGAATTATGAGGTGCCTCATTTGCATCTGAACTGACAACGCATTCAGTTCTCCCAGAAGACACAATGCAGCTTACCTCAGCATTGATGATTTCATATTCCTCTTGCGGCTGCGTTTCTAATTTTGTTCTCACTTTTTCAAATGTATCCATGTTTTCAGAAAGGGATTTTTTGTCTTCTGGCTTAATAGGCGGAAGATCCTAGAAACATTTTGGTGGTATGATCAAAATCTTTCAAACACAGGGGAATGTCTTTACTTCTTAGAATTTTCATACTTGTCACACAAGTATTACAATGTTAGGTATGTATAAAATGAGTTTTACAAACCTTGTTCTTTCTTAAGCTCATCAAAAAAAAAACAACAACAAAAAAACCAGACACTAGATGAATGATAATAAGTGCATGAGTCCTCAAGATACTTCTAGAAGCAGTAAGAAGCCTTGGTAATGTTCAGAAACACTACATACAATTAAGGAGGAAAAAGAATTCTTTGAACGTTTACATATGTAATTAAAATGAGTCATAGAGAAAAAGACTGGTGAGTTTCCTAAGTACTGAAATATATCCTAAGAGGAGGAAAATGTCAGAGAGGAAGGCATTTCTTAACTAACCAATGTGGGCTATTAATTCATAGAACAATTACAATATTTATTCTGTGTTATTAGCACATTTTCTGCTGTTGATATATGTAACTTCACACATATTAACTGTTGATCAGATCTTTGTGAAGCCCTGGCTGTCCTGGAACTCACTCTGTAGACCAGGCTGGCCTCTGCCTCCTGAGCGCTGGGAGTAAAGGTATGTGTCACAACTACCTGGCTCCTCCCTTTCTGTTTAAGTGATAGTTTATTATAAAAAAGGAAGAAAAAGCAAAGGGACTTACTGGTGGGTGAGATGGAGAAGAAACCACATAATCACCCACCGTGCTTTCCTCAGAGTAAAATGCTAGGTGGTCTGGGCGCCTGGTGAGCAGGTAAGTACTAGAGGCTTCATCAACACTTGGATAAGGCTAAAACTAAAGCTGCCAAATCAGAAAAACGTTCAGTAACTCAACACTCCACTGCTTTGCCTTGTTTAAACAAAAGGTTAGTTAAGAAGCCTGATTCTTCAGCTCTTGGCCAGGGATGATAAATGCACAGAGATGGTGCCAGCGAGGCACGGGGCTGCTGGTCTACAACCTAAGTACCTTCATGGTACTTTACCAACAACGTTGAGACTGTAAGCTAAAAATGCAGTTTATATTGTAAAGAGTTTACAACCTAAAAGTAAGCACAATAAAACAGGAAACGCATCCATTTAGTCATCAAACAGACTAAATGGAAAATAATTTTCAGAAAGTTATTCTTTAAAAATTTGGGGGGATGCTTTAATGATCTGAATTAGATTAAAATTAGTCATCATTGTTGTTATGGTAATCTCAATCTTTCAGTCTTTACTTTCTTTTAAAATTATTATATATTTATAATGTTGGGGCATGTGGAGGTTAAAGAACTTGTGGGAGTCAGTTTCTCCATCACTACACGGAAGTGAGCTGAGGTGGCAAGTCTTGGCAGCAAGCCCCTTACCCACTGAGCCATCTCATCAGTCCCTCAACTTCCACTTTCGATCATATAGTTAATTTTTGAGTAATTATTTGCAGTCAAAATAATGAAGGTCTGACAATTTATTTTCATTCATATTTTTGCATACCTGTAATTTATAGGGCTGATATTTAGAGTAAAGCAAATATATCAGTAACCTTCTAATATTGTGGAGAATACTAAATGCTAAACCAGGAATAAGACTAGAAATCTGTCTTGAACCTCTCTCTTAGCATATAAGAGCCTTGAAACTGAGCTTATCTGAATCCTAAGGCAGTGACTGCCTTAGTAAGTTTTTCTTTCTTCTTTTTTTTAGACAGAGTCTCCTCACTCTCAGGCTGCGCTTATACTTTCTGTGTATTGGAGGTGACCTTAAACACCTGATCCCTACCTCTGGAGGGCTGGGATTACAGATGAGTGCCATCACTCCCAGTTTGTGGTCTGGGATTCTGAGGCAGGGCCTTGGGCACACTATCTAATGAGCCACGTTCCCATTCCCATGCCTGCTAAAATCTTAGGAAGGCTTCACAAAGCACAAAGAAGTACTTTTTACCATTTTCCAAAGGCCCAACATAAAATCCAGTTTTACAATGAAAGCTGGTATCAATCAAATGTGCAATCTTATTATGGTAAAAATGTTAAACTCTAAAGACAAAAAATTGTGAGGTGGAAAAACAATGAATAACGATGAGATCTTCATAAATCCTTAATTCCAGATCTTGGCTAGGGAGAGCACAAGGTAGACTTGGCAAATCTTGTACCACAAAAGAAGGGTTCTCAGAATAACAAAGGCATGTCAACAGGACATAGGGATAGTGTGAAGGAGTGTCCACTAGCCATGCTTGGGATAATTTGAGTTGTTCTCAAAAAGAATAACAACTAATTAGTTACAAAACACTGAAGAAGCAAAATCCACAAACAAGCAAATAAAAAAACAAAACCTGTATCAAATAAAAATTAAAAGGTTGAAAAAGAACTTTAAAGAAACTTTACCGAATAAAAGGAGCTAATAAATGTGGGAAGTATGAGAGACTAATCATTTGGAGAGCTCTGGAAACAAACAGGTCTAAAATCATCAGCAGAGTTGAACTCTCTGGGCCAAGAATACTATACAACATTCACAAAGCGCCAGCCTTACTGCTTACAGAAAGAATGACGTCCCTTTAGCAATGGAGACCATTGGCAGTTAATGCTTTAGCTAAAATCATCATTAATAGTGGGACAAACCAACACTGTACCTCAAGTAGAGAAACAGAAAGGCCCTAAAAGAGAAGAAACTGGCTATTTCAATGAAATGGCTCAACAAAGAAACTGAAGAGAGACACAAGACTATACAAACCCATTCCCTATCCCCCAAAACTTCCTAAAAAAGGCAAAAATATGGTAAAACTGACCAAAGAAAAGAAGACAGAGAACCTTAGATATGAAGAACATGGTGTAATTAGTTATAATAGAGATTAAAACATTTTTAATTTTTAATATATTTCATTAGTTATTTGAGAGTTTCAAACATGCATCTACCTGTTATCTTGGTCATATGGGGATCACCAGATCTACCTCTACTGACCCCCAAGTTCATGGCCGCCTCCTACTTTTTAACCCTGAGTCCACATCTGTGTTTCCCATACACTCCTTGGTGTGGAGGGCCAGCCACGGGAATGTGTTCCCCCTAACAGGGGCCACACCCTTAATGAAAGTGGGCTTTCGCTCCCTCAGAAGCCGTCAACTCTCACTAGCTCCTGAGTGAGGGGAGGGAGCCTGTGAGGCCTTGCCTCTCCATGCTGAAACACTGAATGGTTGATTCTGTGCCAACGCTGCTGTGAGTTCTTCAGCACAGTGGTTCCCAAGCTGATGCAGGACGTAAGAGCTCCACGAGGAAATGACTATTCAACACGCAGAGTAAGTATTTCAAAATTGGGCAAGAGATAATCTCCTTGAAAAAAAGTCAAAGCCCAATGCTTTCAAAGGTAGTTATATTGAACTAGATATGGTGACTTATGCCACAGAAGGATTTATGGTTTGAGATTAAGTCTAGGCTATATAAAAAAATCCTGCCTCAGGTATTTCCACATCTACACCTCCTTCACTGCTCCCCATTAAAGGAAAAAAATCCACCACTCATAGTCAACTGTTTAATAGAACAAGAAAAAAAGGTAAACTTATTCAGATTACTTTATTAAGCTAATATAACCTTGACCCTAAGACTCAGTGACAACACAGATGGAAGTCTGCTCTATCTGCACAAGATGTTCCTGTGCTTCGCCTCTTCCTTACGCCTATGCTCACACGCCATACTGTCGGTAACTCCAGCCTCCACCATCTTACATAACCTAGAATGTGCTTCCTTCTATTCCCTGACCCTACTTTTTTTTTTTTTTCATTGTGCCAGGTCACTTTCAACTCATTATTCTTTTTGTTTCTGAAACAAAATTTCATTTATCCCAGGCTGGCCTTGGATATCCCTTGTGTTATGTAGTGGAGGATCACCATAATTCCTCTCCTCCTGTACCTACCTCTCGAGTGCTGGGATTGCAGGAGTTTGGCGCCATTCCTAGTTGTGCTTATTGGACCCAGAGCTTCGTGCATGCTGGGCAATCACTCTACCACAGGGCTGTCTGCTAGCCCTATGTATACTTACATTTATTTTATAATGTCATTTCCATTGACAAAAAAATATTGAAACTCAAAGCTGACATCATTGTCTGAGATACTTTTCGATCTAATTATCTACAACAGCACAAAAACCTAAACAGGGAGAAGACAAGACTTTTTTTGAGGAAGAAAAACATTACCTTTTGGAAAACAGTAGTGAGAAATTATGAGAATATTATAAGACAGAAGGAAAAGAACATTAGCTCCCTAAAAAAGGGAAAATGAAAATCAATTTTGGGCTTAGTCTTAGAGCTTTTACTTGGCATTACGACCATCCTAGGTTCAGTCTCAACCACACCCAAACAACATCAACACAAAACCCAATCTTAAATGATATGGAATTATCCTATTATTTTTAAAATTCATGAAACGAAACAAAACAAAACAAAACCCCAGTAATAGTAAGAATTCCAACAGCTATGCAGCCAAGTGGGAATCTTCCTAAGGATGACAGGATGACCCATCTTTGGAAAAGTCTACTGGTGTCCAGTGTCATCCAGCACTAATAAGATCTACCCTTCTTTATTTTTCATTGATATTTATATTTATTTAGTGTGTCTGTCTGTGGGTATATGTCTGAGAACAACTTGGAAAAGTCAGTTCCCTTTTACTTGGCATTGGTTCAGTCTGAACCACCCCCAAATAGCATCCACACTAATACTACCATATGGGTTCTGAGGCTTGAATCCAGGTCTTGAGCTTAGGATTGGCAGTGAGTGCCCTTTCCTGCTGAGACACCTCATTTACCTCCAAAAGTAAATTTTGAGGCCCTTTGAATAAACAGAAAATAATTCACAAATTTGAAAATGTGTCAAAACATTAAATTTGTAAACAAAGAAACTCCCTTGACAGTTTCTGGTAGTTGTCTTATGTTACATATTAAATTTGTATCTAACATATCTGAAGTATATATGTAAATCAAGATATAATGTAGTTATCATTTGTGAAATACTATCAAGCCTTAAAATTCTAATTACAGGGGTTGGAGAGATGGCTCAGAGATCAAGAATACTTCCTACTCTTGCAGAAGACCTAGATTCAATTTCTAGTGCCTACATGACAGCTCACTACAGTCTGTAATCCTACTTCCAGGGGATCTGATACCTCTTGTGGCCTCCACGGACACCAGCCCTGGACATGGTGCACAGACATACATGTAGGCAAACACTCAAGCATATATAAAAAAATGTGAATCTACAAAGTAGGGCCCACTTGAGGCATAAAGTTGGTCCAGATAAATTTTAGAATTTTGAAACTCTGAGCACACACACACATACACAGACTGCTCCCACTGGTAGCACCTGTTAATTAATTTAATGTTTAATGTCAAGATTAAAGTTCTTTCTCTCTCTCTCTCTCTCTCTCTCTCTCTCTCTCTCTCTCTTTTGATACAGGGTTTCTCTGCATAGCCCTGGCTGTCCTTGAGCTTTATCTTTTGTATCTTGTTCAAATAGCCATGATCGGTTATTTTTGAAGTCATTTATTTATAGGAGAATAATGTGAGATGGTAAGGAGATAAGGACCTGGCCTCTGCTCTGACACCAGCGTTTGGGTGTCACTGGCAAATGTTAGTGCAGTGGAATGACTCCTACCATCTGCTTAACCTACTACAGAAACTTCAGATACTGGCTGAAAAGAACGCTACAACTGAATAATTAGGGTTAGATCAGCAACACTCATAACCAAGTACCTTCACTTTCTAAATCTAAATATAAGGTGAGCGGCAGGCAGGCCCTGCATTTCAGTTACCTGAGGAACTGAACAAACAAACAAACAAACAAACAAACAAACAAACAAACACCAGACTTCTGGCTGGGTATGATGCCTATAATCCCAGTTACTTGAGAGGCTGAGGCAAGAGGATTGTATGAACAATAGTTCTGGTCAACACAGAAAGATCTTGTCTCAAAAATAAACAAGAAATCAGATCCTTACTCCTCAGCAACAGACACTGTGATACAACAGAAATGGCTTAAGATCTAGGAATCTGCATTTCTAAAAAGCTCCTAGGATTGCTTGTCTAGTGTGCAGAAGTTGGTACTGAAGAATCCAAAGTTATATGATAATCAGTTGCCAAGGAAACTGGGCATAGTAAGGTTTGAGGTTGTTGCTTTTGTTGTTGTTGTTGTTTTTTGAGTGAAGAAAATTAAGATCCCTGATGAGTCTACAGTCACACCAGTTCTGG
This sequence comes from Pachyuromys duprasi, assembly GCA_028658305.1. NCBI lineage: Eukaryota > Metazoa > Chordata > Mammalia > Rodentia > Muridae > Pachyuromys > Pachyuromys duprasi. The sequence continues at coordinate 44,574,389 of CM053755.1, forward strand.
CTAGTTCTTTTCCTTTCTAGTTTTTCTATTACATATGCTGTCTTCCCTTGCTCTTCAGGTAACTAATCTAAGTAGTGCGTCTTTAAACAGACCTGTTACTATTCTATTCTATTCTATCCTGTCCTGTCCTATCTTATCCTCTCCTATAACTTGTAAAAGTGGACACATCTGGAACTTAGCGGAACCTAGCAAAAGAAAGAAATGTGCATTTCTGTCTCCAGAGTATTTTCACAGCTGTGGGGTTATCGTTAAAAATCGTCCTCAGATTTCAGTAAGCATAATGAAGAAACAGCCCAGCATTTTGACCATTTCATTCACCATAGAAGGACTGGTTGACATATAAAATGTGGGGAACGAAAGCTGCTTTGTCAGTGGAGGAAGTCCATAAAGAGTTTCTACTTGTAGAGTTGCTGTCAGGTCAGTTTCTAGGAGTGGGAGTCTATGCCAAAATTAAAAGTTGCCTCAGGGACAAACGGCTTCAGAGACAACCTCTTGGCTTAGGGTACGGGCTAATCTCACAGCTGCGCCTCTGATGGTAACTCATGCTTACTATTTATAAACCAAGACAAAATGACATAGTGTTCTAATCATGATATAAAAAAAAAAACCCAAAAACTAAAAAAAAAACAAAAAAAACCAAAACCAAAACAAAACAGCTCAAAGGCTTAGAGCAGTAGGTAAACTTTAAACTTTATGAGTATAAAGTATGGTTATAAAGACTACATTAAAAACAAAACCAGAAAAGGAAAGTTTCTAGGTGTGTAAAGTTAAGAATCACAGAGCCAAGCTAACATGGCTTGAAACATGAAAACATAATTGTTTTCGAAGACTGAAATCTAGGAAGAGGAGGGGAGAGGACTCAACATGAAAAGACATGTATGCGCACCAAATAGTTAGCTAAGAACAAGAAACTGAGTAACAACTAAAAACAAAGCACAATTAAGTAAAATAGATTAATTTAGAATTAATACACCAAGTGTTCACTGACAGATGTGTAAACAGCATGTAGATTAAACCAGAGTATTATCTCCACGAAGAGGGAGGAAGTCATGACACATGCTATGGCACCTAAGAACATTAGCAAAGTAAAATAAAACAAAGAAAGAAAAGGTAAGTACTGTGTGCTCTGCTCACCCAAGGTATCAGAATAGTCCAGTTCATACATATAGGAAGTGGATTAGACACCCCAGAGCTGAGGAACACATAAACTGTTGGGGGAGGGTCACATGATAGGATTTTGGAAATAGTTATAGTTGTTCTATAATACGGTGACTGTAACTAACGCCAGAGTTCCAGTCTGGCTAAAAAAAAAGTGGCTAAAATGGTAATTTAAAAAAAGATACACTTTACTACAATTAGAAGCCAAAGCAGTACAAGAAAAGTCACTATGCAAGCAAATGATTAAAAAGAGAAAATAATGCTAAAGTATTGTAAATTCTAGCACCTCCTACTATAGAGTAAGGAGCCTCAGGAACATAGTTAAAAGGTAGAGGATATCTGTCATAAAAGCAATAGGGTACATAGCTTGATTGCAAGTTAAGTATGATGATCATGTAACATGACAGCTTAGGTAGGACGCTCTTGAGAAGAGAGAGGACTATTAATAATTACACAGGGACAACAGGTGTACAGTGGGCCTCTCTCAGGCCAACTGGAACATGTGGCTACTCTCTACTCAAAGCAACCAGTTCCTCAGGGCTGAATTCAAGTCCACAGTTTGGGGCCTGGCAGAACAGTCAGTGTTTTCTTTAGGACCACAAGCTGACAAAAATGCATGATAGCTTTTCTTTCCTTTTGGTATTTATTAAAGCTTACTAATCAAGGATTTTATATAGGAATTAGCATATTACTAGGTTTTATTAAAAGGCATAATTTGACATTTTAGTTAGCTCTATTTTAAAACACATTTGCACTCAGTCCTAAGATCAAATCAGTTTTTATCAATCTACATTTTTATATATATTATAGCTCTATAGGTTCACATACATTCTTTTGTACTCATATTGACTACAGATATTTGAGCCTGAAAAATCTTAAAATCAAATTCGAATTACTGAGATTAATGATGAATATCTTACCCATTATTTATGCACTAAACTTAATATTAATGGCCTACAAACAGATTAACTTAAATGGTCCATACCTTACATGAGAAGTTCCGATGTGGGATGTTTCTTGCTAATTCTGCTATCTTGGGTTTATTCTGCAGACTCTTGGTTGAGTGATATATTTTCAATCTTACTCTATTGTAATAATGATCAGCGAAGTTACAGTAATACTGTTTCTGCATGCACTTGCCAAGGCGAGGAATACTACACTTCAAAGCTCGGAGAAATAATTTGGTCGTCTGAGGCATGGCAGCAAAGTTCCTGTTTTTTGCCAGCATGCGAATGACTTCACACATATGATTACACAGTAATGGCATCTCAGAGCATTTGAGATCTTATCCCCGACCTTTGGGGTCACTAGCCCCTTAGGTTACAAATAACTGCAGACATCTAATAACTTAGGTTAAATAAATTTAAAAACGTGTATGAGTTAAAGTTCATTCAAATCGTGCTTCTTGGAGGGTCTGACTTAACCGTGTCATCTGTAAAATCAGTTTTACTAGGCTCAAGCTATGCAGCAGTGATTCTGGTGAACGTACGGACAAACTAAAACAAAAAAACAGAAAACAAGAAACAAAAATAAGTAAAATTAAAAAAAATAAAAATCTGCAAATAAGTAAATGGTTTTAATGTGAATCTCAAGAACTCAGGGTGTTCAAAAGCAAAATTGGTTTTATCCTACATATGTAAAAGACAAATTGGAAAATCCTGAATTACTTAATAAAAGGGATTAAATATTTGTTGAGTGTTGGCTAGGTGCCAGATTCTTTTCGTCTATTTGTCTATTTAAACTTCACATGTGCTTAACAAAGAAGCTATAGTGCTATTCAACATACAGGTGATCCAACTGTGGATCTGGGAGGCTCAAGAAATTTCTCTAACTCACTCTTTACAGCACAAGTCAAAATGATTTGGCTCCTCACCTCATACATAGGCTATTGGACTTAACCATAAGAGGATAATTATTTAAAAAAAACTTGTAAGATGCACAAATAAAACATACAGTTGCCTTTGATTTCTACTGGAAGGTAAGTTCATTGTAACCTCCACAGTCAGAGACCCAGGGTTAGGCCTTCGGCTTTGCATGTACCTGCATCTGGTCTCAATTTCTCCACTCGTAAAACAAAAAAATGACCACACCATTTACTTTCTGGTGTTGTTTCGTAAACAAACAAGCAAACAAAAACCAGCCAATTCATGTCAAGAACTTAGCATAAGTACCTGGCACATAGCAACCACTCAACAAAAGGTCGTTAATATCAGCCCAGGAAGATTTTAGATGCTGAACACTGTTGGGTCTAATTAGAGACTTCTCTAACACGTCCTTTAGTAGGCACAGACACACTGCACCCGTTTCACCGCGGATCCCATCAGCTATGAAGCCCCCTCCCGCTTAATCTCTCATGTCGCAGCAAAATAATGGACCAGTGGAGCGGCAGTCTAGATGAGAAAGAGCCCTCAGCTCGCTTCATCGGTCCCCATAGCCTCGAGCCATTCGCCCATCATCCGCGTGGAGAAGACAGTGTGCAAGGAGAGGGGTGGGGTAGACAAACGGGTGTTCCCGAGAGAACCTTTTCATTTCCCGGTGCAACTGTGCATCCCAGGGATGTGGTCTTCTCAGGACCGTGGGGGAATGGGTACCACGCGCAGAAAAGACAGGGACCGAAAGGGGGGCCGGGGAGCTGAGGAATGGCTGGAAGGTGGTGGGAAGAGGAATCAGGACAGGGGCCCTCCAGCAACCCTTCCGTACGTACGCCAGGAAAGACAGGCCGGCTCTGGACACAGACGAGCGAAGGCGGGGAGGACAAACGCGAGAACCCGTAGCTCTCAAGAAGGAGCTGCAGTCACCTCAGCCCTGTCCACCCGAAGTCTGCGTTCAGCACCAGCCAGAACGACAACCTACCACGGGTCGCCCAGAGCTAGTTTGCAGCTCGCCGGTCTACGTAACACCAATCCAGCCCGAGAGGGAAGCACATTTCGCCATCTTTATTATGGTCAGGAATGGGTTTTTCTTCTTTTTTTCCCTCTCTATATTCCTGGATTCACTAGTCTTAAAAGAAACCTGTATTTTGTTTTTTTTAATATTCTGGCGAGCTAGAGACAAAGCGAGGAAGAAAACAACGTGAAACTCCCTTTCCCTGTAGCAGTTCCACAGGTTCCCCCCGCCACCACTCAGGCTCGCCCTCACTTAAGATGGCTACCAGAAAACTGGTGCAATGACGTGACGCTGCTGTCCTGGTTGCCAAGGCGACGCGAATACCGGAAATGCGGACTTCGGGGAGGGTGCACGCAAGGGCTGTGGGCAAGAGGCCGGGCGTCACAGGTCCTGACAGGGAAGAAGTTGGCAGGTCCTGACAGGGGAGAGCCGCGGCGGAGGCATCTCCGCGTCCAGTCCGTTCTGGTGATGGAGTCGCAGGTCGCGGCCGCCGGCGCTGGAAGGACTGAAGCAGACGCGGGCAAGGGTCCCGTGATTGGCAGTGCCAACCGGGGGCCGGTGGTTTCGGCGCCCAGGGGGGCCGTCCGGTGGAGGCTTCTGCGACAGGTAAGGGCGAGCACCCGCCACCCTTGCCGCTGGCCACTCCCCTCTCAGGTGCCGGGAGCGCTAGGCTCTTCTTCTCAGCGCCCCCTTGCTTCATCCACACTGTCCCGCCGGAAAAAGGGGGGGATCCGGCGGGGTTGGAGAGCGGGACAGCCTTAGCTGAGGTCCGGGGAAACTCAGATCCGAAGCAGAACACCCTGCCGCTCGTCCGTCCCGTGGGTGGGACCGCCTCTCCTCCTCGCCGGGTGCTGCTCCTCTTCCCCGCCGCTCTACGTTTTTAAGTCCCAGCCTGGTTGTGGACCCCGAACTCCCGGGTGCACCCCTCGGTCCTGCGTGTCTGGTCGTCCGCGAGGTTGTCGGATGGAAGGGTGACACCGCACGCGTTTCCGAATATCTTATATCGGAGAGTAAAGGAAGTAGGAAAAGCGGCTTTTTTCCCTCTTTTCCCGCCATGTGAAAGTCAGGCGTTTCTCTTCTAAGTTTGAAGTAATCGTTGGGGATACTCGCAGCCCAGGCTGTACCAACGAATCCAAACGTGTTGGCTCGTATCTTCCAAGCTTCTCCAGGGAAGGCTGTTGTGTTTACGAGTTTCCTTGGTCGTTGTGTTCTGTCCCGGCCGTAGAGAAGTCACTGAGCCAGTGGCTCAGAGCACTGAGTCCTTGGTGTACTGTTTTACTTAGCTATTGCTAATAGCCAACCACATGTCATATGTCATACAACTTTTGTGAGCCGCCTGGTAGTTTATTGATATAGGTTGTGATCCCCTGGGTGGTTTAATATTATGTACTTGGCCTATATACCCCCGGTTCTTAGCTCAGTTGGCTGACATGTTCTCACAGTTATGATAGAAGTATAAGAGAGCAAAAGGCACATTAAAATCCCTGCTTTCCTGGTGTCTGTTAACATACTGTATCACTTTACTTGTACTATTACTGTGACAATATACTAGCCAGAGCAATTTAAGAAAGGAAAGCTTTATTTGGGGACACAGTTTGGTTTGGACAGAAAAAGTCAAGGCAGCTGGATCCTGAAGCAGCTGGTCACATTGTGTTAGCGGTTAGGAAGAAGAGAGCAATGGATGAATACCTCGTCCTTCCTCTTCTTCTTTAGTTCCAGACCCCTTCTGTGAAATGATGATACCACAGTTGGAGTGTGTCTCCCCGCCTCAGTGAATTCAGTCAAGAAAATCCTTTACAGGCGGGTGTAGAAAATATTGGCTATTAGTGTTTACTGTTATTCACATATAATTATTACAGCAGCTATTATTATTTAACTAGCATCATATCAATAAAAGACACAGACACCTGTTAGATTTTTAATATGCCTTAAACTCTGGGGCTGGGCAGAAACTACCCTCCTAAGCTATCTTTTACCTCCCGCCCCACCTCCCATGTCAGCTGCTCTAATAATTCCTAGCAGGCCTACCTCCCATCATAAATCCCATAAATACTTGCACATGTTTCTCATCTGGGCCGCTTTCCTCCATCACAGATCAGGAACAGGCTCCTCCCAGCCGCTTGCTAATCCATGGCAGCTCTGCCTCCTCTTCTCCTCTGCTTTACCTCTGTCCTCTCACTTCTCTCTTGACCTCCTTTCCTCAAGCCCACGAAACATAGCTTTGTCTAACTCTCTTCTGCCCTGCCCAGTGTGTAGGCAATTATTTACCCAATCAGTGTCACCAAACGTCATTTTGGATATGGGATAGTCTGTTCGTAAGAGACAGCAAGCAGACCTCGGGGAGCAAAATAGTTAACAACCAAGTACAAAGCACCACAGCATACTCTAACAACAGGCGTGGCAAGAGGTTAACTTAATAAATCACCCCTCACGCATGTACTGGGACTCCTTACATTCCTCTAGTTCTTGTCAAGTTGATAATCACTATGAGCCATGGCATAGACTGTTAGCTAAAGGAAGACTCGTAGCCAAAAGTCACACTATTTGGCTAATCTGGGTCATCAAACTACTTAACAGCCTCAGCAGAATTACATAAAGAAAAGGAGGTTGCCAAAAGGAAGGTTTGCGTCCACAAACCCACAGACACCACTGGCATGAAGCACTCTCCAAGAGGGCTGAACACTTGGCTGAGGAATCTGATTAATAGACTGTCTCATAGTGCAGTGTAAAGCAGGATGCTGTATGTGAGCCTGTCAGTGCTAACTGAGGCCCCTGATTTTAGGCTTAGCTCTGCCCTTGACTTTGTGTGGTGATGAACACTTTATTAGGCATCAGTTTTTCATTGTAAACGAAGGACCAAGGGTAGGCTTCTTTCAGACTTTCCCACCTTTGAGACTAGCAGTTTCCATCTGCTAGTCTCAGTTTTTGGAGTACTTCCTGATAACCCTTTAAGTTTCATTGGCATCTGTAGTGACTTTCCATATATTTTCCTCCCTAATTTTTATAATTTGAGTTTTTTGTTTTGTTTATTTTCTTTCCTGTTTTAGGTAGGGGGTTACCCATCTTCCTTATCTTTACAAAGAATTGACTTTTAGTTTGATTGGTTCTTTCTGTATTCTCTTTAGTCTTTTGGTCTGTTTCATTAATGTCTGCCTTGATTTTAATTATTCCTTGTTTCCTAGTGCTTTTAGATTTGGCTTTTTTTTTTTTTTTTTTAAGATTTACTTTTTAATTATTTGTATATGGGAGGAGAGCTTGTGTAGAAAAGCACAGGTGCCAGGAGAGGGCAGCAGGCCTCTTGTAGCTTGTGTTACCGGGCATTGTGACCCGCCTCCTGTGGGCACTAGGAACTGAACCAGGTCCTCATGATTTTACGTTTTTAACCCTGAGGTGTCTCTACAGCCCCTGGATTATATTACGTGTTTAAGGCCTCGAGTTACGAAATCCCAGCTCGGAGAAGGGAAAGCCCCACCCTAACCAAGAAGCTATTTGCAGTTGATAACCTGCTGGGGAAAGACAAGTTTTCTCCAGTGGAGTATCACTGGGTTTATCAACCGCTTCTCAGGCCAGACCTCACACAAGTAGCTGGCTAACGTCAAAAAGACTCCATGGTTTTCTAGTGTGTTTTTTGTTTTGTTTTGGTGTCTTTTGCTTTACTAGGTTTGCTTGTTTTTAATACTTATTTACTTTATGTATATGAAGGCTTTTGAAGGCTTTGTCTGGATGAATGCATGCAGGCCAGAAGACAGCATTGATCCCATTACGCTTGGTTGTGAGATGCCATGTGGGTGCTGGGAATTGAACTCGGGACCTCTGAAAGAGCAGCCAGTGCTCTTAACTGCTGAACCATCTCTTCAGCCCCCTGTTTGGTTGATTTTACTTTTGTATTTTTTTTTTTTTTCTTGAAATTGGGTGGGTAGGAAGATGGAAAGGATCTGGGAGGAGTTTGAAAAGGGGAAAGGGTGTAATCAAAATATATTGTGTGAAAAAATTTAAATAAAATTTTTTGAATAAAAAGAGAAATCCCCATAAAGATAAGTTTATCTCAGTTATCCCAAATATGTTCTTTAAAAAAATTATTGAACTGTGCATACTGAAAACTCAGTAATTACGTAGAACTGAAAAATCATAATCATATTAATTACATAATTTATAATTAAACTAAATATAAAAATTAGAACTATACACATCAAAGACCTTGAGTTGCATCACTAGTTTATTTGTTTTATTTCAGTGCTTTGAGACAAGGTCTCACTATGTAGTTCTAGCTGTCCTGAACTCATTTTGTAGACCAGGCTGGCCTCAAACTCACAACAGAGATCTGCCTGCCTCTTCCTCCCGAGTGCTGGGATTAAAGGCGTGTGCCGAACACTGGGCACAGTGGTTCATGTCTGTAATCCCAGCACTTGGGGAGGTAGAGACAGGCATATCCCTGAGTTCGAGGCCAGCCTGGTCTACAAAGCAAGTCCAGGAGAGCCAAGGCTACACAGAGAAGCTCTGTCTCTGAGATTACAGGTGTGTGTCTCCGGGCTTGGCTCTGTTTGTTTGTTTTTGAATGTAAGCACCCATAGCTGCTTAGTAGTACCTCAAGGTTCTAGAAGTTAATTTTCATTTTGAGTTAATTCTAGGTATATTTTAATTTCTACTATTACTTCTTCAATGACCCTCTGGTCATTCAAAAGCATTTTTTGGTCTTTAAGTATGTTTAAGTTTTAAGAAATTTTTCCACTAATTTTTTTACTGGGTTAATTTTGAGTTTCTAGTGTCCAGGTTTTTTTTTTTGATTGTTTGTTTGTTTTTGATTGTTTTTGTTTTTGAGACAGGGTTTCTCTGTGTAGCCTTGGCTGTCCTGGATTCACTTTGTACAACAGGCTGGCCTTAAACTCACAGTAGTCTGCCTGCCTTTTTCTCTCTGAGTGCTGGGATTAAAGGCGTGAATTTTTTTAAATATGTATTTTCAATCTGAGCATGATGGCACATGACTTGGAAGGCAGAGGCAGGTGGAGCTCTGAGTTTGAGGCTACAATAGTGAGTTCTAGGACAGCCAGGGATATACAAAGACCCTGACTCAAAAAAAAATCAACATATATATGTGTATGTAGAATGTATTATATATATTACACACATATATATACAACACATATGTGATATATATTCACGTATACATAATACATATACAATATGAATATATTTTCCCAGTGAATTTGTCCTCTATGTTGGTAACTTTTTCAGCCTCTTGTTGACTTTTATTTTCCATTTCCCTTTGTTTTGCCTGACTCTCTTCTCCAGATCGTGGATTGAATTTTTTGTGTCTTCTTTGCTGTCACTGTTGTTTTTTACCAGTTGACATTAGAAATCTTCATCCTGCATTTTATCTACCTCAGTATCTTTGAAATCAGTGAAGAATTATAGTCTTCTAGAGGTCATGCTGCCTTTTAATGTTTTTTTTTAAAAGATTTATTTATTTTATGTATATGAGTGTTCTGTCTGCATTTACACCTGCCAGGGGAGGGAATCAGTTCACATTATAGATGGTTGTGAGCCACCATGTGGTTGCTGGGAATTGAACTCGTGACCTTTGTCTTAACCACTGAGCCATCTCACCAGCCCCCCTTTTAATGTTTAAATATTTCTGTGATATAGTCTTAGAGTGTTGCTTTGATTCTCAGTTTTATTTGGAGATCTTACTGAGCAGCCTACTCTAGAGGCTCAGTCTCCATACTGTCCAGAGAGAACAACAACAACAAAAAAATTGGAACAGCTACAGAATCAAGTTGCATAAGTTATAGAAATTGATTAAGAGTCCACCATTCCACTGACAATGACTGTAAGCCGAAGAATATGAAAACCACTATGAAGTTATAAATTATTAGGGTAAATGTAGAAATACTAAATGAATAGAAAAAGGCATGGAAAAAGGAAAATGTAGAGAAGCTGAGTTCAGGAGACAGAAAGAAAAGGAAAAGGTGTACAAAATGTTCTGAAGGAGAAGAGGAAAGAGTAAGTATTAGAAAAGATTCAAAAAGATATCCAAGAAAGAGAAAGTTTGAAAGCAATTTAAAAAGAAGGATAAAAAGGAAAAATAGGAATTTAAAGCTAACAATTAAAAATTCCTCAAGATGAAGTCAAGTGCTTGCTTCAGCAGCATGTGTGCGAAAACTGGAATGACCAAGATGATTAGCATGGTCCTGCACAAGGGTGACACACAATTGTAGAAGCGTTCTACATTAGGAAAAAAAACCCAAAAAAACAAAAAAACAAAGTCAAAGTACTCCGAAGAGGGTAAAAAGAGGCTGGGGAGAGGAGAATACAGAAGACTTAGGTTTTTTTTTTTTTTTCTGTTTTTTTTTTCCCCTTTGGTTTTGAGGCAGATCTCCCTCCTTCCCCCTCTCTCCCCAAGCTCATCTTATATAATTCTTGTCGTTTCTCCAAGGAGTCTCATATTGTTTTAGTAGTAATAATATGTAGAGACAACAAGGAGCGCTAAGTATGCTAATTGCTACAAGTTTGATCACTGAAATCGTCAGTGATGGTCAAATATATATAGTTTTTAAAAATGCAAGGCAGAAAATATTCATTAGTTTATGTTATACTTCCATTTGGATGTGGACCTGTAGGGTTTTTGCTAAAACCATTTAATTTTATATCTCTGTCTCTTTTCTCCAAATATGAAAAACTAAAACCAGTAAAACTAGTCATTTGATTTATCCTAAAACAAGTAAATGCACATACACACATGCACACACAGCCCCATAAACACAAACACACACACACACACACATATATACAAACATATATCTCACACACATGGGTACACGCACATGTGCCTACACAAACATACTGTGCTGCATGTGCACACACATACACACAAACACACATGTGTACACACGTGCACACAAACATGCACGTACACATGCATAGCCTAATACTAACAATACCTGCTTTAGTTCTAGCTGTTAGAGGTGTTACTTTGTTCTCAGTTCCTTTAATTAACAGATGCCCAGGAGAAAATCAGATATAAAAGCCTTGCTAACTCTAGAATTCCCCCTTTTTAAAGAACCAGACTGTTAAATTGTTACTGTCTTCTCTCCATTTCAGTGCCTTCAAATGTACTCTAAGTGTTTCGTCCATTTTTTCCATGTGTTCAGCAGGAAGTTAGTCTGAATAATCTAGTCCAGTATTATTGGACATGAAATTCCCCTTATCACTTAAAATTTGGAAACTAACTTTATACTACTTGTATACTATAACCCCGATGTTTGATTTTTATTTCAAAGGTTCTGAGGCAGAAACAGCTGGATGACTGTCTGAGACATGTGTCTGTGAGAAGATTTGAATCGTTTAATCTGTTCTCAGTCACAGAAGCCAACAAAAAGGGGAGTGAAGAGGAGGCTGGTTCATGGGTCCAGTACACGAGCGTCTTTTATCCCGAGTACAGCATCTCCTTAAGGTGAGAGTTGTCGAGTTAAGGCCGTAGAAGGAGACCTTCACACAGAGCTCCGGGCCTGCTACGGCTCTGCAGTCTTTATTAGAACTGAGCTTTGCAACTTGATGTTAGAAAATCCCGCTGCCAACTTGATGTTAGAAAATCCCGCTGCCGTAGACAGATTCTCTTATGCTTCTATCTCATAAAAACCACGAGTATCAAATGAAAGCAACAACTTTAAAGTGCTTTTGAAGACTTCAAAAAGTCAAGCAGTTTGGCCCAAATCACTTCGCTGGAGATAATCTCATTGTACTTTAGTTTATTGCTACTTTATTTCTAAAAACACTTTTATTATTTATCTTATAATTTATATTTTTATGTATTGTCTGTAATGAAGACATGCTTGGTTATTCCAGTCACTGTTCTATTGTTGTGAAAAGACACCATGACCACGTCAACTCTTATACAAGAAAGTATTTAGTGGGGGTACTTGCTTACAGTTTTAGAGAGTTAGTCCATGATCATGTTGAGAAGCAGACAGGCATGGCGCCAGAGCAGTAGCTGAGAGCTTTATGTACTTATCTTTAGGCAGCAGGCAGAGAGAGACCGAGACATGAGAGTCCACCTCCAATAATACACCTCCTCCAACAAGGCCACACCCACTCCATCTAGGTCACACCCCCTAACCCTTCTCCAGCATTTTCACCGACTTGGGACCAAGCATTTAAATCTGAGTCTCTGGGGCCATTGTCGTTCAAATCACTGCTTTTAACTGAGATTTAAATTTTATGCAATGCTTCAAAATAAATTCAATATTTTCAGAAACATTAAAAACAATTAAGTTTGCTACCTTCACTGGGTCTTGTGTTGTCAGACTAGAAAATAATTAAAGGATAGAGTGAGTTTCAAATGAGGGGTTCATTTACCTGTTCTCTCATAGCATTTGATTAGGATAAAAAGCAGAGAAGAGGCAGAGAAGGCTGAAAATAAAAACAGTTTTCTAAACTAGTTCAAGTGGTAGTTATCTGAAAATCAAGCTTTGCTATTCTTCCCATTCCTGTTTTGTTACTCTTAGAATATGACCAGAAAAACAGTAGGAACTTCAACTGAAAATGGTGATTTCTGAGAAGCATGCAGACTGTTCTAGTTTTTAAAACTGTTTAAAAAGAGGCAAGAAAGTTGCAAACTGAAATAACAAAATACCACTTTTACTCCTAGTTATATTCTGGTATTTTGCAATAATACTGTAGTTGTTTCATTTTTATAAAATTTGCCTTTTGTGATAGGATTTCACATTTTGAGATGAGGGCTATTCATTGGTATCAACTGTAAGAAGAGAAAGGAGCATCTTGAGGGGAAGTGTGATTGAACATAGCCTACGTGAGTCCTGGAATGATGTTAAGAGGTTCTTGTCATGAAGGATATCTATTTATAACACTTTAGGTTAAGGTTTCTAAATTTTCAAAGGTGCCAAAATAGTTAAACATTTAGATAATACTGATTAAGCTGAGTGGTGTGAAAAAAAAAAGTGTAAGGATCTGTTCTTAAATACATGTTTTATTGACTACAGTAATTAAAAGTATTTTGTGAACTTGCCTTTATAGTCATTATGAAATTCTAACTAGAGTATGCCAGTTCACCTTTTTTGTTTTTTCTTAATTTGAGACAGGTCTTACTACATGGCCTGTGGTTAGCCTTGAACTCACAAAGATCCAGGTGTTTCTGCTCCTCTGTATGCTGATATTAAGGCATGTGTCAGCACATTCCTTCACTTTGTTTGATGTAGATCATCTGTTTAGTCCTTGCTCAGAAAATAAAGTTGTTACATATTACTAAGTGCCTGGAAATGAGCTAGGTGCTTTGGTATTTTCTGTGTCCAGGAATCCCTATGATACATCTGGGAAGTAGGAATAAGGTGGTTGCCAACTGGAAGATAGTATGTGTAAATTGAAAAAGATGGGAAACCGGAATGTTCCAGAGTGTTCAGAAATAAAGTTTATTTCATTTTTTATCTTATGTGCATTAGTGTGAGGGTGTCAGATCTCTTGGGAGTGGAGTTACAGGCAGTTGTGGGCCACCATGTGGGTGCTGGGAATTGAACCCCGGTCCTCTGGAAGAGCAGACAGTGATCTTAACACTGAACCATCTCTCTAGCCCCCAGGAATAAACTTTAAAAGCTATTTTCTTGCATCTTCTTGTGATAAAGGGCAGAGTAAGTTGGAGCTGGATGTTTCCTGCGTTTTCAATGCTCAGTAATGATGACTGCTGAGAATGTGAAGTTTTCACTTGTTGACTTGTTACCAGTAAGGCCTCGTTACCCATCCACAGGGATACCCTGACATATCACCTGGAAGCTTAGGTATTGTATGGACTGAACTTTTTCAATAACACGGTTCTTTGCAGTGACTCATTTTTGAAAGAATAAATGGCTTTAGAACTATGACAGGGAGTCCTTACTGAGCTAAACATTTGGCCTTGAGGGTTTCCAGTGTTATCTTCCTCTTTGTTTTCTGCTTCGTATCCTACATTATCCAAGCAAAAAGAATACCGTAAGTACCCAGAATTCCTCAGTTGAACATGGTCTTCAACAGCTAGCCAGAGTAACCCTAAGGAGGGCTGACAGCTGCTGTCTACTTGGTGATATGACTTTCTAAGTGGTTTCTATGTGTTAGCCTCTTTAATAGCCAACCTAGGTGAATACTATCGGCGTCATCATTTGATAAATGAGGAATAAGCCGGGTGAGGTCACACAGCTGGTCATGCAGGAATTTGTGCCTGTATTTAAACAGCTAATCCGTCTCCACAGTTTGTACTTTTAGAGCACTGCTCACAGAGAGATACAGACATGGTTCAGTGACTTCGGTGTAACTTCCCTATTGATAATCTCTCTAGATGGACACAGAGTCTAAACTTTTAGTTTCTGCATAATCCTGCCTCTTAAATTGGAGCCTAGGTATGTTGGTTTCCTCAATGATTATTGTGATCATCAACTTTCTGCTTTATACACAACCCTGTTTTGCTAAAGAATTTTAATGAAATTACCAGAGGAGCCTAGATGGAGGATTTTTGCCAAAAACAGTTCATTCTTCCTCATTACAAATTTTGTTCACGTATTTTCACCTATTTACTGTTTTCTCTTAGTTTCTTTTATCTGCTCAATATGAATCCCACTCTTATTTTTTTTTCAACCTGCTTCTGTAAGAATTTTTTTTTTTTTTTTAGCAATGGTATCTGTTTTCTTCAGTATTGAGTGATGGATATTCTGAAATAGTTTTTGACTATTTTAGAGCAACAGCCAAATTTAATTTTAAATAAAGTCTATACATACATTGATAATTATATATACTATATATAAATATAATTAGTTATAGATAAATATATAAAATGTAATATGATAAAAACATAACATTATAAATTATAAAATATATAAAAGAATTTTAAAATTATAAAGTATATAATAAAATTATATCAATCAATATATATCTATATCTAGAAATAATTTCCCATTCTATATTTTAAAAGTTTGTTAAATCCAACATTGTAGAATGATTAGAGGAAAAAATAATTTTAGGTAAATTCAAACAGAATAGTGTCTTGTATATAAATAAATAGAAATATAAGATATAAGTATGTGAAAAGGAAACATTGACAAGAAAGAAGGAAAGTTAGGTAGGCCGCCCAAGAGCTCTCACCATATGGTGCACGGCTGATTTCTGAACGCGCGACTCACAAATTTCCCCATGGCCAAATTTAGATGTTTTGGAATCTTTAAAATGCTTTCATTAAATCTGGCACATACATGCCAGGGCTATTCATTTGTAAATGTGTGCCTATCTTAAGAAAAGCAAAGCCGAGAGGCCTGTCCTGTCCTTCTGTCTTTGAATATGACCACTGTTGCTATGGTAATTGTGGAATTAGAAGGCCAGCGCTTGACTTTTGGCTTGTCCTAGAAGTACAGGGTGGGCAGGAAGTCTAAAAAGAGTGTGGCTTCAACTGTGTTACGTTTTTAGTACAATCAGTGCAGCACCATAAGATCATATATTGCTTTTCAGAGAAAGGAAAAGACAAATGAGAGCATTACGCTGCTGAAATTAGTGTGTGCCTTCTAGTGCTAAGTCAAAACTGGGGACAGGAATGATATGCCCATGAAATTAGGTGCATGGAATATCACACATACCTGGCATATTATAGGTACATACTTCAGTAAACATTTCCTTTCAAAAATTATAGTATTTTGGTTAGATGTGAAATGACATCTCAATGTGGTTGTAATTTGCATTTCTCAAGGATGGTTTCAGGGGTACTGCCCAGTTCTGAGAGTAGAGGCAAGAGAAGGTAGTAAGTTGGGGTGGTGGTGAATATGAACAAAGTACGTCAGTATACAAGCACTGTCATAATGAAACCCATCATTTTGTGCACTAACTAAAAAATTAATTTATAAATTGAGAGGCGGGAGCTGGAGAGATGGTTCAGCGGTTAAGAGCACACTGGCTGCTCTTCCAGAGGACTCGGGTTCAATTCCCAGCAACCATGTTTCACAGCCTTCTATACTGGGATCTAACGCCTGCTTCTGGGCATACGTACATGCAGACAAGGCACCCATACACATAAAATACAGAAACAAATAAATCTTAAAGAAATAGTAAATAAAATGAAGAAAAGGCAAGGCTGGCAACTGAACAAACATGATTACTGCATTTATTTAAATAGGTAGTTTTAATATTAGGAATGCTATTAATAAGAGATATTAAACAGCTTTTAGTTTCTTATTTCAAAAGTCTTTATAGGACCTTTTCTAGTGTATGTGGAAAACTCAAGTTCATTGAGTCGTATTTTCATGTAGCATGTTATAGATGTTGGTTAATTATGACATTAATTTTCTATGTTATCTTTAAACTCTATTCATAATTGTTTATGAAATTTGTTTACATATAAATATACTCAGTTTGAGGAAATTGAAATGGTCTCTGGAATGTGTTTTCAAGTTTAACTGCATTCCATGTGGATGTTACCTTATAATTTCTTATACTGTAGATAAAACTTTAAAAGCTATTTAGTTATAAAAAAGCTTCAAAGTGAGTTGTACAATTTGTTGTTAAACATTTTCCTTCTGAAAACTTCTACTTTTTTTTCTGTTATAGTCTCCTAGGGCACATTCCACTCTGTGTTTTACTTTTTCTGCCTTTTAAACCTTTCTTGTTGTTGCTAACAAGGTACAATCCACACGCCCTTTTCCCACTGTAACCGAGGCTCTCAGCACAGCGCCCAGTGCCTCAGTGTTTGTAGCCGCCTACTGCAGCCTCACATTAATCCAAAGCATGGCCACACCCACCGTCAGGAACCACCCCTCCAGTCTCTGTGGGCCTCGGATTTGCCCCTGTTCTTGGAGGGGCTTTGTTTGTTCTTGACATTTCATAGAAATGGGATATTATAATATGTGGGCTTTTCTGTCTGGCTTTTTTCGCTTAGTGTACACTATTACACATTTAAAAAAACCATTTATTCAAATTCTGCCTTGTTTCAGAAAGTTGTTTTTTTGTGGTTGAAATAATGTCATATGGTTAATAATGCATTAATACTTATTTATGAGCTAATGGACAATTTGAGTTGTTTTGCCCTTGGCTATTTATTATCTGTTGTACTACTATGCACATTCATTTGTACTGTGTGTGTGTGAACATAGTTTTTAATGCTCTTGGTATGTACTTGGGAAGGAAATGATTAGATAATGCAGTTGCTACATGTTTAACTTTTTGAGGAATGCCAAACTCTTTCATAGTGGCTTTTTTACATTCTTACTAGGAATGAATGGGAATTCAGATTTGTCTTCATGGTTGTCAGCACTTGTTTTTTTGTTGTTTTAAAGTTAATTTTTTTGTGTGTGGGTAGTTTGCCTGTATGTATGTCTGTGCATTACATGTGTGCCTGGTGTCCACAGAGGTCAGAAGAGGGCATTGGATCCCCTGAGACTATTGAGGGCAGTGAGCCATCATGAGGGTACTGGGAACTGGACCCAGGTCCTCTGGAAGAGCACTCACTGCTCTTAACCACCTCTCCAGCCCCTTTTTGTTCTTCTATATTAAAAAGTTATAATGTCTAAGTGATGTGAAATGATATCTTACTGTGGTTTTGATTGTCAGTTCCCAGTTGAAAATGAAAGATGCTAAGCATCCTTTATATACTTATCATATAACTTTGTTGCATTCAAGTATTTTACCCATTGTATATCATATTGTTTATATTTAGGTTCTTAAGTTTAAATTTTTTAACTCAAAATTAATAAATAATTGTGACATAGATATTTAGTACAGTGTGAAATGTAATGTCTTTCTACAGTGTCTAATGGTCAACTCACCACCTCAGACATCAGTAATTTCTTTGTGATGGGTTTCTTTACACAGCTCTGGCTGTCCTCGAACTTGCTGTGTAGACCAGGCTGGCCTTTAACTTAGAGATCTGCCTGCCTCTGCCTTTCGGGTGCTGGGATTAAAGGTACCACACTGCCTGGCTGTTTATGTTTTTATAAGTAGAATTGTGAGATTTGGCTTCACATTTCTCCATTCTTAACTTAAAAATATCACAGTGTACACTCTACTTCAAGACAGTGCTTTCAGTGACAAGCTCTGCTTCAATATTAACTCAGAAAGTTGCAGTAGTTACTGAGTACTGTGGGCTTCTAAGATAGGCATTTTACTTTGGTTATCCTAGCTCCTGGCTTTAGACATTTAACATTATGTAATATGCATACTGTTTTTCTATTCTGCTCTGTTATATGATGAAATGTTTCCTGGGGAAATGCTACACACATGTCTTCTCAGCCCAGATATGGAGTGTTAGGTTCACCCAGGATGGAGTCACCTAACATTCTGTGGTGGTTTGAATAAGTATGGTTCCCATAGTCTTATGTGTTTGAATGTTTGGCCCATACGGAGGGACACTGTTAGGAGGTGTGCTCTTGTTGGAGTAAGTATGGCCTTGTGTGTCACTGTGGGGGTGGGCTTTGAGGTCTCATATATGTTTAAGCTGTGCCCAGTGTGACACATAGTTTCTTTCTGCTGCCTGCAGATGCAGATATAGAACTCTCAGCAACTTCTCCAGCACCATGTCTGCCTGCATGCCACCATGCTTCCCACCATACTGGTAATGGACTAAACCTCAGAACTGTAAGCCAGTCCCACTTGAATGTTTTCCTTTTTAAGAGTTGTCATGATCACGGTGTCTCTTCACAGCAATGGAAACCCTAAGACACCAAGATGAACTACTAACTCGTATAGGGGAATGGAAACTGACTGTTCTGTACTTCTCAGAGGTCATGTGACCCCTTAGCTCAGCTGAGCAGCTTGTCTACAACATCCTGTTAGCTTAGTGACCAGAAGTGCCCTCATAAAGGACTTATGCTTACAGCAGCTCCTTTTACCTTAATGCTCTTTTGGCCACTTTGGAAGGCTCTACAGCCTTCCAAAGCCTGACAAGCACAGAGCTGGGCTTTTATCAGTATTTTCCTAAGGACTCTGGCTTGACTCAAGCCTAGTCACAGTTGTGTTCAGGTGATCCAGACAGGCCTCTTCCTCTGCTTTACCATTTCTCTCCTCTAGATCGCTCTCTCACTTCACAGTCACTCTTTACAAGCTAGTGTGAGTCACCGAGAGCTGCCAAAGCCTCTGTGCTTTGTAAAGATCCCACTATCCCATCATGGGGCTCACAAAGCCACTAAGGCTTCGTACTGATTGCAAGGCCTCTCTTGAACCAACGTTTTCCTCTATTCCCCTGTGAACATTGCTCTGTCCGGCCCAGCAAACTGAGGTCCACACACAGCTTCCCTTGTTCCTATTCCCTCAGTAATGTCTCCTCTGTTGTTTTCCACTCCTGTACATTTATGGGGTCTTTAGAAGGAGATAACCAAGTGTTCCTAATGGTTTCGATAAGCCAGTCCATTAGGGACTGATTTCCTTCATGTCTCAGGTTATGAAGCCTTTGCCTTCAGGAGGGATGGGGAATCATATTACTCAGTTTTCCTGTCTCCACGGCAGTCAGACTGCTCCCATCTGCTCCCATGTTCCACAGCCTCCCAAGCCTCCCAGGCCAGGCTGCAATAGACTCTTTGCTTTTAAAAAAGTCTTCCACAATTCCAGGAGCCCAGGTGCTGAATATTCCCTTGTTACAATAATTTCTTGCCCCCATCTGCATGCTTGATTTTACACTGTTCTTTAGTTTTTTTCATATTAAAGTTGGACCTGTGGCATATCTTCTATTGCCTTACCATGTTCTCCTCCTCCTCACTGTCTGAATCTTCCCATGGGTTCCAAGTTCTTGGATCCCAACACGGGCTTTTGAGTATGAATCTAACTTGCACTTTCTTTTTCCTCATGCCTTAAGAAGCAGCAAGCCAACACCTCATCTCATCCTGTCGTTTATCCAACAGCCTCAGATCAGAGGCTAGCACAGAGAATGCCGCCTCAGCTCCCTTTTCTGGTTGAGCTTGTTCCTTTATACAAACATCTCAGCCTTACATGCATTTCTAACCACATGCAGCAGAGGCCAGGCAACCTCTGCCTTGCTTGTGGATAGTCGCGGCCCTGGTGTGCAAGAGTTCCTCTCACCTTCAAGGGTTTTCAGGGCGACTCCATATTCAGGTGGTGGCCCCTGCTCATCAAGCAGGCATGCCACCCCATGTGCCACTCAGATGACGACTCCGGGAGTCCTCCCAGCCACTGCTGATCCAATGGCTCAGCCTCAACTGCCTGTCTTACTACCCAAAGCAAGAACCATGCAACTGCTGTCGTAGAGGTCTGGCTAACACACACCGTACAGGAAAGGCCACCTCCATCAGAATGTCCTCCTCAGATGCCGCCTCTCAGGCTTCTCCGCCTCACTGTACACCTTGCTGCTTATAGCTAGAACCATGCATTCACTTGTCTCCAATGCATCTGTGGTTCTGTCTTGTTCAGGTGCCAACTATATTGTATGACAAAACTTTTCCTGGGGAAATGCACACATGTTTACTCACCCAAGATAGGGAGCCCATGACAGACTGAAGTACAGATAGCACCAAAGTTCATCTTGGTGAACCAGTGATTTTTATTGGGGTTACTTACAGGAGCAGAAATGGCTCAAAGACATCATCAGTGCCCACCCTGGCATGATGTCAGCTCACAAAAGCTGGGAGCTGCACAGCCTGCATGCAGCTTGACAGGTTGAAGAGTGTCCTTTCCAGGTGCCTGCCTCAGCTGGTCTAAACCCTTCCAGGCATCTGTCTGGTCTGGGCTTAGTCTTCTTTGCAGCTTGTCTTGTCTGAGAGACTTCTTTTCAGCTCACTGTTTCCTTCGTTCCTTCGTTCCTTCCTTACTTCCACTTACTCAGGTAGGGAGAGGCCTAGTGAATCTGATCCATTTCACGGACTTCTTGAAGATATTTTGAGTTGTTTACCTTCCTTCTTAAGGAATGCAGGACCGAATGTTTCAATCTCAGAGGAAATTGTTAGACAATATCTTAGGGTTTTATTGCTGTGAAGAAACACCAGGACCATGGCAACTCTTACAGAGGACAGTGTTTAGTTGGGGCTGGCAGTTCAGAGGTTTGGGCCATTGTCAATGTGAATGGAAGCATGGTGGCAGGAAGGAAGAGAGGGATCTGACAGCTGGAGTGCTGCTGGGTCTGGCTAAGCATCTAGAACCCTTAAAGCCCTCCCTTAGTGGCAGACAGTTTCCAGCAAGGCCACACCTCCTCACAGGCACTGACAAAACTTTTGTCAGGACTGTGGGCCCATTTTCATTCCAACCGCCACTGGCAGCCGCCTCAGACTTAATTTTAAATGCTTTCTCCTTACTGTGCTGTTTGAAGGTGTGGGGGAATGATAGGGAGGGGGAAAAGGAAAGGGAGAGGAGAGGAAAGGAGCGGAGAGAGAACCAAAATGTCTTTATTAGGCCGTAAAAGAAATTCAGTAGGCTTGGTGGGTAGCCCACGCCTGTAATCCCGGCAGAGGCAGAGGCAGAGGCAGAGGCAGGCAGATCTCTTTGAGTTTGAGGCCAGCCTGGTCTACAAAGCCAGTCCAGAACAGCCAAGGCTACACATAGAAACAAAAACAAAAACAAAAAACAAACTGAAAAAAATCAAAAGAATGAAAAAAAGAGGCAGAGGAGAAATTCTGGTTTTAGGATTTTCTTGAGAAAGGGTCTCTAGCTCTGGTGCTAACCTCTGCGTGTAGCCAAGAAGGCCCTTGAACCTTACTTTCCTAATGCTGGGTTACAGGCATTTATTTTTTTATCTTTTGAGAATGTTTTTGTAAGGAAGTCATCAGAAATAAGATATTCTACAACTATTTTCACTACAGTAGTATGTGTAATAGCTCCAAACTGTGTGTAATGATATAATCCAACATGAAATTTGTGTTCGGTGGCGCAGACAGTCACAGTCATTCACTGTTGCTCTTTGAGCTTCTGAATGTCATTAAGATCATGTTGCAGGAGATTATTGGATGTTGAAAATTCATGTTGAAAGCATGAATTTTACAACAGTTTTATCAAAGTATAAGAACAGATTTGAACTGTGTACTAAAATCTTAACTGATTATCTCTGATTATTAGGATTTTGATGTTTTGTTATATTCAAAGGAAGAATATATTGTTCATATGTTTTAGACCATGCTGAGTTCTATGCCGTGTCATACTCCATCCTGCATCTTAGAGGTTAAAACTAAGAGGGAGAAGGAGGGGGAACTCTTAGATCATGGTCTTCAGAGTATTTGATGCAATAGCATTTCCTGATTATAATCAACATCTTAAATGCTGTAAGTTTTTAAATCACTGCTTAACAGAAAATAATTTATACTTACATACAAGCAATTTCTTAGAGACAGATTTACAATCCAGCGCCATCCTCAGATCCTCAGCAA
>CM053755.1:44597249-44659525 GCA_028658305.1 Pachyuromys duprasi
GTATTGCTGAGGATCTGAGGATGGCGCTGGATTGTAAATCTGTCTCTAAGAAATTGCTTGTATGTAAGTATAAATTATTTTCTGTTAAGCAGTGATTTAAAAACTTACAGCATTTAAGATGTTGATTATAATCAGGAAATGCTATTGCATCAAATACTCTGAAGACCATGATCTAAGAGTTCCCCCTCCTTCTCCCTCTAGTGGGCAGAAAGTATTTTAAAATTATAACATGGTAGGATTCATTAGTATTGGGTATATCACAATGTGCTCTTAGACTTAAAAAAAAAGAATTAGAAATGCTATTATTTCAGAGATGTTAAATAAAATGCTCTGTTCCCTGCAGGCGTAACAGTGGCTCCTTAAATGTGGAAGACGTGCTTACCAGCTTTGACAACACAGGGAATGTCTGTAAGTTACACGCTAACTAAAGCATCTCCAGTGCTCCTCTACTGTTCATTTACCTACTGTGTGTGTCTATATATGTATATGTGTACACACATATATACATATATTCTTATATATGTGTATGCATGCACACACACACATATACACACACATATTAGATAGAAACTCTTGGTGCCTTTAGCTGTAAAATGTGTCTCATAGAAGATGCATACTGAACGGAGTATGGCAGTTTTCCCCAAAACTATATGGATGTGTGTGTCTGTGTGGGCGACAGAACATAGATCAGAAGGAAGTCTGGACTTTCCAGGACTGCGCCTTCTGTTTCTTGTTTCCACTGTGACTCTCTCCATTAATCTGGTTGTTGGGCTGCTTCCTTCTGTGTTATGCTTTGAGTGCTTTACTCTTCACTCTTACAGTGCAGATTCAATCCAGAACGTGTTCTTCGTGATGTCCTTATACTTAAAATGCAGGTTTTTGTTTATGCACTATATTATCGTCTGAGCCTCTGATTAATTGGTGATCTATTTGCCGAGTACTTAATCCGTTCTAAAATAATGGCATATGATGGAAGAAATCAACTAACAGTATATTCATGTGTGTCTTCTAAGCTGTTGGATAGGATACTTACCAAAATAATCAACACTAAAATGTGATCATTTCAAATTTAAAAATAACTCATTTTTTTCCTCAGAGGAAACATCAAGTCCATAATTACTTATTTATATTTAAATGATAAACTTTGCTAATAGTATTGTTTTATCAAATGGATGGATTTTAATTGAGTAATATTAATAATAGACATTAATTTTCTTCTATTTCCACATTTTGGTTAGCTCTTGCTTGTATGGAAAAGTTACGTTTTGTCACTAAGAAATCTGTACATGTTTTATTCTGAAATTACTCTAAAATATTTCAAATGGTGTGGGTTTCTTTTTGCATCGATAGTTATAGTTTATCTTTTAGTTTTACTGAATTTTGACTTAGGTGTGTGCTGTAGTTTTGTTGGGAGCTAGGGAAGGATTGGTTAGTGATGCCATGGTGGTTGAGGACACAGTCTTCTTTACACTGGAGTGATAACTATCATTCAGTCAGCCCTGTGCACACACACTGTTAGGACATAATCCTGAGATGTGAAATGAAGAATTTTTAATTCAGTAACATAAAACAAGTATTGTTTTCCTGACTCAGTATGAAGTAGGGCCACTAGCTGGCAGCACTACATGCAATAAAAATAGTTACTAATGGTCCAAGTTATTATTTTACATATAAGTAACTCTCTTTAACTTTTCTCCATTGCCCACACTCTGAAGGTGTTCCACTGACAAATGGAGAAATCGTGTGCTGAGGATGATTTCCCAGCCGTCTGATTTTTGGTAGGAAACTTCAAAATGAGACACATCTAAACCTAAGCAGCTTAGGTAGTCTCTATGAACTTAAATTTTATTTACTTTTAAAGTCTACATATAATTAATAGACATTATAGAACTCTATTCCTCACAATTGAAATTGAATAAATGGAAGCTATTTATATATTGCTCCTGGTGACTGGTACTCTTCAAACGTGTTTATAAGGGCTTATAAGTATGTTCAATTTTATGTTGTTAAAAATCTTTACTTTTACTTTAGAATAAGTGTAATTTAAAAAGGACACTATGAATTATTTTGATGTTTTAAAATGAACTGTTTTGATTGAACTAAAAAGCCAGAAAAGTTAGATAAAAATAACAAATGAGTGTATTAAAATGTTTTATCATAACAGAGTCTTAAGAACCTGAAAACATTGTCAGGCGAAAAATGCAATAACAACAACAAAAAAGGTGAATTAGGCTTTTTTGTATGTAGGGTTTTTTTGGCATGTGAGCGTTTGTGTGGTATGTATGGTGTGTGTGTGTGTGTTCTTGTGTGGTTGTATGTCTTTATTCATGTGTGTGGAGGCCTGAGGTTGAGGTCGGCAGCCTCTCTCTGTTGTTCTCTGCCTGTTCCTTGAAGCAGGGTCTCTTGACCTTGTCCGCGCAGTCAAGTTAGCTACCCAGCTTGCTCTAGGGAGCCATGAGTGCTAGCTAGTTAGAGATGGGGCGTCATGCCCACCTGGTGTTTATGCGGGTTTCATGTATGAACTCAGGTCCTTGCAGTTGTGTAGCAGGTGTTTTCTCCACCAAGTCGTCTCCCAAGCCCTCAAGCAACGTGTTCCTTTGTAGTGTTCGTATATTATATGTTGAGCGCATTGTCCTTCATCCTTCCCTCCCAGCTTTTTCCTGCTCCTCTTCTCTGCTATTAGTTCTCTTTGTCCCTGTGCACAGCTCTACTTTCATGTCATATAGGTTTTTATGCTTTATGTGACTACATTTACTCATAAATACGTAACTGTATTTACTCTGTAGTGTAAGAGACATGTTGACTGAAATTTCACTTAATGCATAAATAGGTGAAGTGATGAAATGCTAGTTACAACTTTTAAATAATTTTCATCATAAAATGCTCGTGGACAAAAAATAATTTTTCACTTGAGAAGTTTGGTTTTATTTTATTAGTGTTGCTATGTTGAATTTGTGACTGGGAAGCCCAGCAGAGGGCACCACAAGCATAATTCTGTTTCCGAGCACAGTGTAAAGCGACAGGAATGACTTAAGCTTTCATTGTATAACATAAAGATGTGTTTATACACTTTCTTTGGTTTATTTCTAATGTATTTAATGCATTTTCCAATCGTTAGTATAAAATTCTTCCCGTTTTTTAATTTATTTTGTTTTTGCTTGAAATGTCAGTTTTTGTGTTTTCTAGCTTTAAATAAAGGAGTAGTTCTGATCTCTAACCCTAATGGGCGCTTGACATTATGGACAGGAATATGAGTTCTGATAGAACTAGTGTGATAGTATGCAAAGGGCTATTTACAGTGAGGAAAGAAGCTGCTAATGGTGGAAATGGTGGGCACATCACTTAGGCTCTGTAGGTTGCAGACAGTTGTGAGCTGCCATGTGGGCACTTGGAGTCTGATACCTTCACATACACATAGAAGCAAGCAGAATACCAATATACATAAAATAAAAATAATTAAAAGTAAATGAATATATAAAATTACATAAAACATAACTTTATTTTAATGAGAAAATATTTTAAAATTCAACCTTGCATTCTGAACCTCTGGTAATTCTACAATTTTGTTATATACATTCTATATAACAAAATAATAATGGAAGAAAAAAACCTAAAACTTTAGACTGCATTTCCATAATGTTTCCTTTGGTTTCTTTAAGGTAGGTAAAAAAGAATATATAAAAATCTCAAGGCTGTGCAGAGATGGTACACCCCTTTAATCCCAGGACTCGGGAGGCAGAGACAGGTGGATCTCTGTGAGTTCAAGGTCAGCCTGGTCCACAGAGCCAGTTCCAGGATAGCCAGGACTACACAGAAAAACCATGTCTCAAAACAAAACAAAATCTTAATAAGAGTATTTTCTCTGGTAATATTTGATTACCAGTCTAATAGACTAGCTGACTCTTCCCTGGGTCTTTCAGTTTTAGGCACATCCTAAAACACATCCTACTGCTAGACAAGTAGAAAGAATGCAGAAAAAGACTAGAGCTGTTTGCACTAAAAGTTCAGATGTGCCCTGCATCTCACTACAGTGTAGATCACATCGTCACATGTAAAAGTATTAGAGGGGCTACAAGCATTTTGTAAAAAACCTGCCAATCACAGGGTCCTATCATAGTCCAAGCTGAAGAGGGAAATAAATTGAACAGCGGAAGGGGTTTTTACTAATACATTCTCCAAAATGAAGCTCTAATATTAGCCAGAAATTCTGACTGACACTAAAATATTGCAATGATACATAACAACTACTGTTTATACATACTACATATATGTGTAATAATATACATTTATATATAAGTCTACATTTATAGATTTCTGAATTTTCATTATTTCTATATTCCTAGTTAGGTACAGTATTTTTATTGAATTCTACATGTTATGTATATGGTATATATGTTATATGTACATGCAATAAATTGTATGAGAAATACTGACTTAATTTGTTCAGATTATCAAAAGACAGTGCACTTTAAAAACATACCACTGAAACTATTATATCCCCAAGCACATAGAAGACATTATAAATACCAAATAACTGTATTAGATGCTATGATATCCACATTTGTTGTCAACTAAGACTAGAAGAATCACATCTTCAAAATTTCATTTTGAGCCGGGAGTGATAGTACAGGCCTTTAGTCCCAGCACTCAGGAGGCAGAGGCAGAAGGATTACTGTGAGTTCAAGGCCAGCATGGTCTACACATTGAGTTCCAGGATTGGCTGGATCCCTAACTCTGCTGGGAAGAAGAGAAGGCAAAACAGCTCCAGAGTAAACACTTGGACTTAAGAGGAGCTAGAAGGCTCTGTTTCCAACAGAGGTTGCTGTTTATCCCAGAATACAAACTGCCTACAGTAGAGTCCCAGAGCGGAAGGTCAGCAATGCAGAAAGAAAAAGCTCAACCAGAAACTCTAGCTGACTCTTCCCTGGGTCTTTCTCAGTCAGTTTCCGCTGGGTGATGGTGTTGGAAACTGAAGGTCTCCTGTCTTCTCTTGCTGTTTTATTCTCTTAATTCTGCTTGCTATATACCTACTAGCCTCACCCACTCAAAACTGGGGCATAGCTATCCTGATCATTCTCCATTCAGACCATGTGTAAACACATGTGTAATTCCTGTGTGAATTACATAGCCATCATATATCTGTTTACGTGCATGTTTTATGACCTATATCCATACTTTGTATTTCTATGTAAACACACACTTATATTTTAGTAAAGTAGTTTAATTAAGAAATGAGAAATTTTGGGCTCTTATGGATCACTCACTGCTCTATTTTAAAGTATCATCAGAGAAAGTGAAATTAAGATTTAGCGCTCTCACTTGTAAGAAACACTAACTACTTTGTATTGTGATAAACATATCAAATGTTAAGCTCTATTTCATTGTACATACTGAATTTTTTTTATCAGGAGTATTGGTATCATCTGCTTCATTCTTGATCTTTTTGGGTTTTGAGGCAGGGTTTATCAGTGTACCCCAGCTCTCCTAGAACTTAAACTCTCAGATCTGCCTGCTGCTGCCTGGTGACTGCTGACCGCTAGGATTAAAGGTGTGCCACCACCACTCAGCTGTCATTCTTGAACTTTTTAAGTTCTCTGGTGATTAGAAAATACGACAGGTACGAAGTACGTTTCCTGTCTAAAGATTTCACATTACTCTGTTATGTGCAAATGCGATGTTGAATGATCCATCACTAAAGCAGTATGTCATTCATGTACATAATAAATAAGTGTTTTAGTTGAGAAGAGAGGGTACTTTCAGACCTCATCATCCAGGACTCATGTGATCAAGATGGAATATCAGTGGCAGGAAAGGATTGATTTTTTTTTAATCAATACTTTGAAAACACTTAACTAGGAATTAAAAAATAACAGCCAATTCCCTCCTTTGTTCTAGATCAACATAAATTTAAGTTGGATGAAATGCTTAATAGGAACTGATGTTCCTGTATATTCCAGATAAATACCTTTGTTATATTGAGACAGCAATGCCCTTCTAAATGTAACCCAAATCCCTGGGATTTCAAGATGAATAAATAGGTTGACTAAAAGTTTAAGGACACTTCATTCAAAAAGCAGCGGCAAGAAGTTGGAATGTAAGGATGCACTGGCAGTTATTATATAGAGAGACGTATATGCTGACAGAAGTACATTTTCTAGAGAGAGCTTTCAGGATCAGGAGCAGAAAGGCCAGCTACAAGCTGGTGAGGAGGAGTTCACTGTTACAAAGGCAGCCTGGCAGTTTATGTAACAATTTGAAGTATCTAGTTTTTGATTATTTCTTTTCTGAAAAATAATGCAGCTGTTGTTAAAGCTCTAAGTAAAGGGATGCACTGCAGCTCAACGAGGATAGACGTTTAGTTTTAGATGACTTGTTAATTATGGATCCTCCATGCAATGGGGTACTATATAGCTGCTGACCATCTGTAAGACATACCGAATTAAAAATCAATACAGTAGGGCCTGGAGAGATGGCTTAGTGGTTAAGCGCACTGACTGTTCTTCCAGAGGTCCTGAGTTCAATTTCCACCACCTACATGGCCGCTCACAACTGTCTTTAACTATAGTCCCATGGGATCTGATGCCTTCTTTTGGTGTGCAGATGTGCATGCAGATAAAACACCCATATATATAAATAAAGAGATTAAAAAAACAGTACAGTAAATGTGGCCTATTTACTTATATGTGTGTGTGTTGTTTGTATGTGTTTGGTGCACATATGTTGGTGTCCTTTGTGTATGTGCATGCGTGTGTGTGTGTGTGTGTGTGTGTGTGTATGAGAGAGACAGAAACAAGACAGAGAGAGACAAAGACAGGGAGACTGACAAAGCAAGCAGAGAAGGACAGAGGACAATTTTTGGATGCCATCCCCATCCTCAGGAGAATCTTCCATCTCTTTTGAAACAATGTTTCTCATTGGCTTGGAACTCACTGGTCAGGCTAGACTGCCTGGTTAGGAAGCTGCCTTCTGTTTTCTCCTTTCCAGTGCTAAGATCACAAGTGGGTCCCACCGCACCTGGCATTTTAACATGGGTCCTGTCATCAAACTTTGTGTACTCATGCTTGGGAGACATCTCCCTAGCCCAAATGTGCTCTTATTTCTGTAAAATAACACACCTACAGCGGCTGTGAATAACTACAATTATGCAGAGCTGTGTTTCAGTGCTCAGTGCCTTGTTGGGATTATGAGTAATTTGCATATTCTTCATTATGCTTTTCAGGATTGTTTGAATTTTTATGATATATATTACTTTTACAACTAGGTAGAAAAAAAGATTGCTTTCATTTTTTAAAGTATTCTTTAACTTCCAAGTGGAGTATTTGTCTTTGAAAGCTGTGATAAAAAATCTCAAATTGTTAAGGAATAAGGAAGAAGTGCATTTTACTAGTCATAAAACAGATAATGCTTTTTTCCCCTGAGGGTCTCACAGCGTGTCATATGTCAATGTCTTTGAATACATTTTCAGGACGCAAAAATCAAATCAATCAAATTTTGTTTGTCTTTTGTTTTTTGTTTTTTCAGATAAGGCTTTCTCTATGTAGCTTTGGCTGTTCTGGACTTGCTTTGTAGACCAGGCTGACCTTGAACTCACAGAGATCTGCTTGCCTCTGCCACCGGAGTGCTGGGATTACAGGCAAGCACATATACAAAGGATTAAAGTCATTCAGTGATCAGTTTTGGGCAAACTTTCTGAGTTCTCTTGGAAAATGAATTCATAAGATTTTCTGTATTTAGGATGTATGGGTAGACAGCAGCTGTGAAATGTGAGGGACTTTAAAGGGAAGCTGGTGGTGTGCAGTGTTGGAACCAGGTTTAGCTTCTGGTCTTTTTTAAGAATCATAACAAATGTAGTGCTTTTGATTACAAGCTTTTAGAAAAGAGTAGGTTTTATGAGGTGCGCTAGGTGTGTCATTGACTGGCTCTGAGTAGTATAGTTGGAGGAGCATGTTTTTTCTTTCAGCTCAATGTTGGGTAAATGTGGCCCACGCTACGTGGAACCCTTCACATTTGATGCTAGGGCTGTCAGAAAAGGAACATTAAGAAGATACTTCTTTTTAAATACATTTATTACGTTTTGATTTGAATTGCCAAGAAGTTGGAAGACACATTTAGATCTCTCTTTATAATGTATGTTTTTGCATTTTTATTCGACTCAAGGAGTTGGAGGGTTTCTCTTTGAAAAAAGAAGGCAGTGTTAAAATACAACTGAAGTGAAACTGCTAATGCTTTCTAGATCCCATGCTTTTATCAGCGAGGTGGTACTGAGAGGTAGCCTGTGTCTGTCATGTATGTGCTTTGAGTGTCTGCGAGGATAGTTTTGTCATACTCTGCCAGGATACAGAAGGTAAGTCGCACCCCAGCAAATGCAGAATAGTATTCCTTCCTTCCTGCTCTTCTTTTTTTCGTTACTTACAGTGTTGATCAGCTGAATTGTAAATATTACCCCAGTAGATAAATTTAACTTCAACTTCTTAAGGTGTGTGTGTATGTGTGTGTGTGTGTGTGTGTGTGTGTGTGTGTGTGAAGAACAGGGGGACAGGGATGAACTGATGGGCAGAATAAGGCAAGTTGCTTAAAGGCTTAGTGACCACCCAGGAATTTAGAACCCTTCTTCTATATTTCTCCAAGGTTCTGTCTGAACACAATGGTGAGATATGGATTTTAAAGTTCACGATAAGAACTGAAAACAGCAGTGCTAACTTGAGAGATAGAAAATAACTATGGCAAAGGGAAAAGAATTTGAGCGGTGGATTGTCTCAGAGGACGCTGATTAAAGGTCACTGGAAAATGGGCTCTCCGGGGTTCTGAGAGGTAGTTGACATTCTAATGGAGTAGGGATTTGGGGAGTGAGGTTCATAAGGAGAGAGTGTGCATTTTCTTTTAATAGTCTTAAGGCAAATGTCCGCTTTGTTTTTTTCTTTTTTTCTTGAAATGCTGCTTTCTGTGATGGTAGCACAGTAGTGGTCATGATTCGCTGCTCACATAGCCTTTCCTCTACGGTGCTCCTCAAGCTTATGGCCATGGTGATATTTTTAAATTGCATACATAAACAGCGCACAGAGAGCACAACTGAAGAATATTCATGTCTTCAGCAACATTGTTTTGCTCATGGGCAGCCTTTCTACAGAGCATTGCTGTAGATAATGTGGGCACTTTGTATAGCCTGGGTATAGTGTACTATGTTATGAATTCTTGATGTGAACAAAGGAGTTAATGGTTCAATGCACGGATTGTTTATGTTATATGTGCCTTGCTTTCTTCCCTCCATTCTCTAATGTGAATATTTGAGTTGAGTCCTGAGGAGGTGGGAAGGAATGAAGAAAAAGATTCAAATTGTCCTGTCCATGTGCATGAGTATGAAAATGTGGATGAATGATGAATGTTGCAGACAATTCGCATGCTCACTCTCACCTGTTTGTTTGAGTATGCTGGAGTAGTTGGAGTGTTCCCTGTAGGCAGTAAATACATGGTGTGTTTAAAGCCTTTGTTCTTCTAGGATGTTGAAGGCCAGGCTTTTGTGTCATTATTGTTTCTCAGAATCTCTGACAGATAATATGACTTAATTTCTTACTGAAAGGTGTGGTGGAATTCAAACTTAAGACCAATAGTATTTTACTTACTCTTGGAATTTATTTTTATTTGAATATTTTATTTTAGAACATGGCAGATTGTCATTATGTACAGCTAAGAAATGCAAAATAGTTATGACAACCATAAGTTCTCTTTTCCTTTGGCTTTCTTTAAAAGAGAATTAGAATAATGGGAAGTGTGTAGCAAGAAGGAAGGCCTTGATTCATATTACCCATTTTGATCTTTCTGCTTTTACATTCTACAGATTTGTAATTTGCAATTTAGTACTCAATTGTGTACCATATGTATTATCTATACCTCTTATTTTTCTCCAAAAATAAAATTTAACTTCCCTATTTGCAGAGAGGTTATGCAATGTTGATAAAACCTGTGGTTTTGTCTCAGTGGCTGTTCATTTAGTGAAAACATTGTCAAGTGCTTTTCTTGATCAAGTGACACAAAGACCATGCAGAGTTCTGTTCGTCCTTCTATCTCTTGACATCTCACATTGCTGTTGGCTCTGGACCTGCTGAATACAAACCTGCCACACAGAGAAGCCCTAACAATTCTAGTCCTTTCATTTCACTTTCTTTCCCTCTGATTTTCTAACATAAAACATGTAACAAACCTGCCAAGAGACGATCCACCCTGGAGGGTGTGGAACCTGGAATAGGCTGGCTGGAGCTGGGGGGACAGATGAGTGCGGACAGGTTTTGAAGTAAGGGTGCGCACAGCCTTGTTCGTCTGTCTCTGTCACAGTTGCGCCCAGTGCAATATTAACAGTGCTGTATTCTAGAAAGGATCCGTGTTGGATGGTTCATTTTCTGTGTGTGTTTAGAAACTAAGGGAAGAAATGTTGGATGATTACATTTATTATTTATATCTAGGCATATCTCTTTATCCCACCATAGTACCTTGAATAGCACCTGGCCCAAGGGGTATTCAGTGTATATTGATTTATCTGAATCTCTAGTCACATTTAAATAAATCCATTCACTCTGTATATCCTTTTTGTATTTGATTTATTTTTCTACAATAAGGAAGTCTATCTAGGTCTAAATTTTATAGAAAATACTGTATAGGCCTGTGAGTGAATAGAAACTGAATTTCAAATATATAACTATTTTGTACAACTAATGTAATAATTAAAAAAGTTACAGCCAAGATGTTAAAGTAGGGGAGAATTCATATGTTGTAGGGTTTTAGGTTTTTTAGAGAGTGCATATGAGCTCACGGCTCAAGCGTAAGTTCACGTATGTGATGCTCATTTGGAGAGACCATGCTCTTTATTTTACTCTTTCTCTGACTAGTGAACATTGAGTTTGCAACCTCATTATACCCTATAGATTGGGAAGCCTTTAAGACACATTTATTTTATGTTTTTTTCCAGATTATTTAATTATTTACCTAAGAGTAGTAAATTTTCATTATTGACTTTATTTATTAAAGTCAATGTGGTAAAATACTTGTAAATTCTTTTGGTGATATTTATTTTTACTCAACAGTTTAATACCTAATCCTTTGGAAACTATTCTTATATATTTCTGAAAATATCAAGAGCTATCAACAAATATTTATATTATTCTATTTAACAAATCTAAGCTAGTAGTATATTTTTTACCAGCCAAGTATTTTAAAGAAAACACTTTTTAAAAAAAAAAAACTTGCGGGGCTGGAGAGATGGCTCAGAGGTTAAGAGCACTGGCTGCTCTTCCAGAGGTCCTGAGTTCAATTCCCAGCAACCACATGGTGGCTCATAACCATCCATAATGAGATCTGATGCCTTCTGGCATGCAGGTGTACATGCAGACAGAATATTGTATACATAATAAATAAATATTTTAAAAAAACTTGCTTGATTGAGTTAAGTTTGTGAACTATATTTTAAAAATGAAGTTGAAAACTGATATAGAGATACTGAAGAACAACAAAAGAAAATTTAAGAAGTGGTAAATATAGTGTGTGTGCATGTTTACATATATGTGGATATGTATATAAATATTTCATATATAATACATCAGATAGTTAACTTGATCTTCATTTACCTTTTCTTATCTTATTTATAGATTGGAAAAGAAAGAGCAATCTCAACAAATGTTTGTTAAGTCCTCTTATGTGCTGTCCTGCATTTTCAATTCTCAAATGATCTCTCCACTTTGACTGAACTGCTACAAAGGAATAAAACATTCTTTCTACATATGTTGAAGAAACTTCTGTATTAAAATCTGGATACATCTCAGTGTTTGATGCATCCAGGTACTTGGATGATTTCTGTGAACTATGTTTAAATCTCACCAACAAACACCTTTTTAAAAACAATGTAAAATAACCACATTGCTTTGCCCCTGAAGAATCTACCTAGCTAATATTGGCAAAAATGGCTCAACTTACCCTTATGATAGTAAGAACGTCAGTAGTGTACATATGTTATCTTAGGACATGATTTTATTTTACATTTTCGGGTAAAATATCTCCATGTAGAGCATCAGTTTCATAGTCCTGAAATTTTTTTGAAGCCTCTGACCACTGGTCTCTAGGCTTGTTACAAACCTTGTATCTTGAATTCGTTTACTGTCTTCTGAGGATTCATTACATCTCTTTTGTTTTGGGTATCAACCATAAATTATTCTCTCATGTTTACTCTGCCATCTCGTACATTAATAAATTTCAGTAGTCTCATGAGAAAGTAAGGAGAAGTTAGTTCTTTTGAGGCTTGGTGATACTTCAGTTGGGTATAAAATGATCACAATTCAAATGATTTTCTCCTTAGAACACGCAACAGTACATTGTATTTTCTAGAAATTGATAAGCTGAATGCTATTTTAATTCTTTCTTTTTTCCCATTCCCAACTTGTAAAAATGAAACCTGTGAATCCTCCTGTGGGATCTGATCGGGTCTCCTCCCTGGTGTTCCAAATTGTATGATAAGATGTGACATGACTCTATTTTCAAACACTATGTTGGCTATTTAGTGGATACTTGGACTTTACACACATCATTTTTAGCTCTGAGAAATTTTCATAATGATTTCTCTGGTGATTTTCTCTTCTGTGTTTTTATCACCGTTGTCTTTGTAAATTTTACCTTCCAATGGCATATTCTGGACAGATTAATTTTCAATAAATTTTATTTTAAATTCACAATCTTTCTACTTACCTGTTTACTCCTGGGGATATTTTTACAACTTTTATCTTTCAACTCTTTGGTTGATATTTTTCATTTCTACCTTTATACCTTTTAATGTCTAAAAAATTTGTTTCATAGTGTCTCCCACCCCTTAGTATTATTTTCATTGTTTCTTGGTTGCATGTCTTTTTAGACATACTGTACAAGTTATTTAAAATTTTCCTTTGTGTCTGGTGAGGTGGTGCAAGCCTGTAATCCCAGCACTCAGGAGGCAGAGGCAGGCTGATCTCTGTGAGTTCAAGGCTAGCCTGCTTTACAGGGCAGCCAAGGCTACACAGAGAAATCCTGTCTTGAAAAACCAAAAAGGAAAAGAAGAAGAGAAAGAAGAAAAAGAAGAAGAAGAAGAAGAAGAAGAAGAAGAAGAAGAAGAAGAAGGAACCTAACCAACCCCCAAAACAACCAACCACACAACAACAAAACTAAAAACCAATAAATAAATAAATAAATAAACTTTGGTCTTTGTCTTTTATAATAGAAGCTTTTTAAATGGTCATCCTCTAAAGTTATGTTGTATAAAGCTGGAAACTATAGTGATATTCCAACTGTTGACAGTAGGTTTCTCTGTAGGACGATCTGACTGGGCCATTCTTTAGAAAGCCCTGCATGTTTATGTGTCTGTGTGTTCTTTTTCTTGAGCTGGTTCAGCTTTGTAGGTAGTGAATATGTAAAAACTTAATGTTTAGCATCTTTATCACATATAGCAGTCTCATAATTATCTAACAATTTAAATATAACACTTCTTGATACTTCAGTTGGATATAAAATGATTGACTTTCAGATGACTTTCTCTTCAGAACTGCATGACAGTGCATTCCATTTTAATGCTCTCTCCTTCTCTCTATTTTTCTTCCCCACTTCCACCTCTTTTTTAAGTGAAACCTGTTAATTCTCCTGTGGTACCTGATAGAGTCTTCTCCCCAGTGTTCTCAAATTGATCGATGTAATCTGGCTTGTTTCTGTTTGCAAACACTGTGCTGGCTATTTAGTGGACTCTTTAAATTCCTTTAAAGTAGACTACATAGTCTTCATGTCAAATCCATGCTAGAAAAAATATTTCCACTCTCAAGGTGCAATTCAGGTGTCATTTATCTCCTCTATGAGGCCTTTTTTTTTTCTTTTTTTTTTTTACTCTACTGAATAGAATTCCACCAGTTCTGTGTCTGCTTGTAGACTTTCTAAAATTTAAAATTCATTGAGAGAGGAGCTCAGATGGGCCAGTGAGTAGAGGTACTGATGTCCTAATTTTAATCTCTGCAACCCACATGACAGAAGGAGAGAACCAACTCTAGCAAGTTGTTCTCTGACTTTCTCACATGCACGAGAAGATATGTGCATACACAAACCCATATCTACAAAATAAATAAATGAATATAAAAAGTAAAGTTCATCAAAATATATTATAATCATGTGTAAACTCCTATGGGATATATATTTTTGTTTTTGTATGTTTACATAGCTGCTTAGCATATAGAGAATACTCATGAAGTATTTTGTAGGTTATTAAAATTAATATCTAAAAAAGAAAACCACATTTAAACAATTAAATTATATGATTCTGTACTTGGTATTTGCCAAAAGGCCAGGAAGTGATAGGCCATGATTCTTTAACACATCTCTACCATGGTCATATATGATGGTTTACTTTGTAATTCCTTTAATAGCCTTTTGTTTCTAGTGAATTTGAAGTATCATAGCGTTCCTTTTCTAGAAACACATTTATATTTGTATGTATGAATGTGTACATTATACAATTCTATATTCTTCAAGTGGCAGTTTACTCATATTTAAAAAGAAATAATTGTCATTTTCTTGTGTTGGTGATATTTTCCCTCCAAATATCTTTTGCTGGAAGAGCACTAAGTGGCTATTCATCTAGGTTTTGATCAGTACAGTGTATTTTAAGCCACTGGTTCTAAAATACATTCAAATGGCAAGCCCTATTCCTCATGAATTGCTTTCTTTGCTTAAATTTTCCACTCAGACCACCAGCAATCCCTTAAGTACTTTTCCTACCTGCTAATGCTAGCTTTTAAAAATCTACTTAATGTTCCTCTTTTCTTCTCTTTGTTGCCTCTGTCACTTAATATACCTCTGTGCTTGCCCGATATTGTTCCTTCTCAAGCTCTTTGTGCTTTTAGGATGATTTTTTTCTTTTCTTTTTTTTTTTCCCTACTGTCTTGGATGCGTTGATTCTGTTTCTCCACTGCAAAGAGCTTAGTGTAAGGTGGAAGTGAATATTATGGGTGACTTTAAAAAGTTTTTCTGTAAAATATTAAAAGCATATACATTATTATATAACTAGTGTATCAGAAAGGCCTTTGATAAACTTTTAGAGACATTAATAGATACAGAACTAAAATGGGACTTGTTTAAATTTCCCAAATAGGAGGAAAAGGGCAGTGCTGAAGGTTGGCAGCTGTTAAATTAGCTGGTAAGCAAATTAGGGTTTATTACTTTCTATCTTGGTTGTTTTTTTTTATATCCTAAAATATTTTTCCAAATGCAACGTTTAGAAAGATCTAACTATCATTTTCGTTCTTGTTAACCTGGCAGTCTCACTTTTTGGTATCTGTCCTTTGGTATATAATATCAACAGATGTTAATTGTAGCATTACTTGGATCAGTAAGGAAAATAACTGGAAACAGTCTAATTGCTTTACCTCCGTCACCAATGGAGAGAAATTATGCTATAACCATATCAGTGGATTTTTAAGTAGCAATTAAAAGCATGAATTGAACTTGTGTTACACTTTGGAGAGACAAATAAGATATTATTCTTAGATGAGTTCGTAATGTGTGTAATGTAATTTTATTTTTATAAAAGGAACTTTAAATACAGAAAAATCTGGGAAAGTATGTATATGTACATATATATCAAATTATAAGTCTGAGTTATTTTTTAAAAAGTAGCACCTGAAAAGATGTAGTAGAAGAATTACATCCTCATTTATTGATTTTTGTATTGTTTTATCTTTTACATATGTATTGCTTTGGAGAAAATGTAATATATTTTAAATGTAAAAATAAAATATTTACAAAGCAAGTGTCAGTTCATCTGTGATAATAAAGCTTTTAAGAAAAGCAGATATGCATAGTGAACCAATTAATAAGTTAACTCATGATTTCCCTTCAGAAAGAAAAGTGAATGAATTGAGAATGATGACTGGGAATGATGACTGTTTCCAAATTTTGAGTAGAAATTACTCATTGAAGATTAGAAGAAATAATTTGGTTTTCTATTAATCATCACCGTTGCAAAAATAATCTTTTCTGATGACAGCTGAGAGCAGCATTAATGCCTGAGGTAGATGTAAATATTTAGAAGGTAGTTTGAAGCATGTCCACTTAAAAAAAAAAAAAAAACAGTGGTAGAAGGTCCTAGGGCCTGTGATCTACCAACCATGAGTTCTTAACCAGCTCTGTAGTACCAGACATGGGTTCTCTCCTGTGAATACTCACGAATACAATCAGAAAGTGGTTTGTTACTGTACTAGTCAGGGTTTTCTAAAGGAACATAACTGATTGTGTGTGTGTGTGTGATTTGTGGCTTACAGGCTGTGGTGTGGTCAGGGCACATATGCCCAGTAAAGGCTGTCTCACATGAAAAGGCCAAGAATCCAGTAGTTGTTCTGTTTGCAAGACTGATGTTTCACAGTCCCTATCTGGTGCTGGAGTCCTAGAAGATTTTTGGAGAGCTGCTGATCTTTAGTCTACGTTGAATTTCAAAGAAGTGGGTTCTCGATACAGGTGAAGGATGCCTCAGGAACAGGATAGGTAAACCTGCCAGTGAGAGTGGAGGCAAGCAGACAAAAAGCAAAAGTTTCCTTCGTGCATGTCTGTTTCTGTGGGCTGCCGGTAGAAGATGCGGCCGGGATTTAGGTTGGGGTTTTCCACTTCTAACAATCTGATTAGGAAAATCCCTCACAGGTAGGCCTAGCAGTTTGGGTTTAGCTGGTGCCAGTCAAGTTGACCACCACAATTAGCCACTTGCGGTTAACTACCCAAGAGTTGTTGCACTGTTGCCAGCTCACCAGGCAGGTTGTTATTGTAGCCTGTAGCTGGGTACAACCATCGATGGCCTTTTCCCCCTTTAGCCTGTAGAGCACTTTTCCAAGTTAGTTGACAGGAGGAACCCTCTACCTCAGTTCTAGCCTGATTTCCATATGTCCTGCAACCAAAAAGTATATGAAAATTCCTAATTTTGAACACATTTCAATAGTTGCCTATGTTTCCTGGTAGACTTACGAGGCAGAATCCAATTTTAAGTACACTTATATTTAATATGTTTATTACATTTAAAGTATCTTTTTAAACAAAGACTAGCTTAAAGCTTTTCACTTAAGAATTGACTCTTGTTCCTCAAGGATGAGGGACACTGTACTCATAGAGTAAGGTAGACTCTGCCTCATTTCCTCCTTTATGGCTTTGAGGCCAAGTGTTTAATTGACAGTAGGGTGAGGGCAGGTATAAGTGGCAGATTCTCATGGTGCTGGGATCCAGCTGAAGGCTTGGAGGTCCCTTGCAGTCCAAGCAAGTGCTGTGTAGTTACACCCTTAGCTTTCTCGCTGCTTTTCCCTCCTTTCTCTTTTATTGGAACAAGGTGTAGGCTTGAATATGGGCAGACACTGAAAAGAGGAGGTAGGTGACGCCAGGGCTTAGTTTTCTGTCTTGCAGTAGGGAATTTGGTTATATATCAAGAGATTGGGAGGTGCAGGAAATCAGCAGACGCATCGAGAACAAGGGGAGTTAGGTCTTTCAATGTCAACCAAGAAAGTTACCTGTATAGAAAGGGGGAAGGTTCAAGCACAGCCCTGTAATGTTGGGTTGGAAATGAAGATATCAGGATGCCAGTTTAGATAGACAGACTGCTAATAGATGGGATGGTTATCGAATATTTCCTGTCTGTCTGGTTCTCTTTGTGGTGAATACACTACTAATTGGGTATTATATTCTAAATACCATTTTCCACTAAAAAGAAAGAAATGGCTAGCTTCAGGTCTGGGCATTAAATATAATAAAATAAGGAATGTACTCAGAGTGATTGATATATGCCCAAAAGACATAGGAAACTGACTTGAAAATATTACTGTTGACTAAATTAAATTTGTTGACAAACAAGTGTCAAAATAGATGATGGAAAATTATCTTTGGGGTAAAGCAATACTCTGCAAATTGAAACAAATATCCATACATATATACATGTTGGAAAACAAAATTCTCCACATCTTAGGCTGTTATTTAATTAAGACCAGGCTGTACATAGTAGAACCTCAGCACTAGTGACATTTTGGACAGGATAATTTTAGGATAAGTGTCGCTCCAGGTCATGGAGCCTATATGTTGTAGCAATATTCCTAGTTGCTACCTAGGAAACACCAGTGCCATGCCTGTCTGTCTCCATTGCCCACTCCACTTCCATTTATGAGAATCGAAGATGCCTTCAGACGCTGCTGGATGTCCCTTTGGGAGAGGAGCAGGTACAGAACTGCCTGTACTTTTGAAAACCTCTGGTCCAGAAGGAATAAGAGAATTAGAAAAGCCTGTTTGCTAGCCATCATATTAATAGTTGGTTGAGGAATGGACTATCAATGATACTAAAACAGGTAAAAAAAAACTGATGAGAAATAGAGTATTAATTTCAAAGTGGCCACAAAATACTGATTAACAACTCACTAATGGATTCAGTGTGCTTTAAAAAAAATAAATAAACATTTATTTTGTAAGCACTCTATCTGCATGTACACCTGCATGCCAGAAGAGGGCATCAGATCCCATAGTAGATGGCTGTGAGCCACCATGTGGTTGCTGGGAATTAAACTCAGGGCCTCTGGAAAAGGAGCCTAACCACTCAGTGCTCCTGACCACTGAGCCATGTCTCCAGTCCCAAATGCATTGTTCTTATGATTAACTTTACAACAGGAAAACACAGCAGATAGCACCTTACAAAGTGGTTCAAATTACCATCTTGT
Source organism: Pachyuromys duprasi (assembly GCA_028658305.1). NCBI lineage: Eukaryota > Metazoa > Chordata > Mammalia > Rodentia > Muridae > Pachyuromys > Pachyuromys duprasi. Next base: position 44,615,975 of record CM053755.1, read on the forward strand.
GCTTTCTATATGTGCTGTCCCAGGAGCACAGCACTGCTTTTGTGATATTCCTGCCCCAAAGCACAAATCACAAGGAAGATCAGGCTGGGCATAGTAACTGACCTATTGTTCTTCATCTCAAATATGTCATGATCTTGGAAGGCAGGGAAAAGAGCAAAGAACTCTCCTAGATTGGAGACTAGAGAGACATGATAGCCAAATTAGTGAGCATCCTGGATCAATGAAACTCAGAAGTTTGAATGGCTTTTGTGGATGAGATGGTAAGACCAATTCATCGTTATTATTCAAATTTTCATAATTAAAACATAGCTATGTAGAAGTAAAAAAAAATCCACTTTTCAAGTACATAGCTGGCTCAGGAAGCTTAATTTGCTGTTTGTTTTTTCAGTTCTTCAGATGGGTAGCCCCATTTGATGATGTTTATTACTGTGGTTACCTTCTTGTTTACTACCTGGGATTTTTTTTTTTTCCTTAGAGGAAACTTAGAGCAGCAGGCTTCTCTGTGCTGCATCCCGGGCCTTAAAACAGCATCTAAAATGGTATCTGATGCCCAGGAAGTATTTGACTCCATAGCAGTTCTGGTGTCCTCTTGTGTCACAGAACCAATTTGGACATGCTGAGTTGGGCCAGAAGACAGTTTCTGTATTTTGTGGAAATTAGTATCTAAGGAGAAAAGGAGATAAACATAGCAATTCTTGTGTAAGAATAGAAAGGAAGAAAGAAGAGAGAGAGGGAGGGAGAAGATGAGAAATAGAATTATGTAATATAACCTAAAATAGCTCACAGGATTGCTTGGAATGTGCCTAAAGACTTGGCCTGAATACAGCTTCTCTAGGTCTCATTTAGCCCAGCCATTGAATTATTACTGAATAAATTGGGACCTAGCTCAATCTGCCCTCAGTGCCAGCTGGCTTTACTTTAAGGATGTAAGTGGTTTTAAATCCTTTTAAGAAGTAGAAGAAGAACATGTTCAGCCGAGACCGAATGATGGGATGGGTGATGTGGAGTGATTCTGATCTGGTTACCATCCCTTCCAGTCTGAAGTAAGACCTGTGTTTTTTTCTGCAAATCAGTTCTTAGTCACCCCAAATTATTTTGACATTGTAGCAACTCCTAGATCACTGAGAATTGAGACTTTTAAAAAAAGGTGCAAAATTGTTATTTATCTGACCAAAAGTTATATAATTTGTCTCTTAAGTAGCTGTATAGCATCTTTAAGATAGAGTTATATAAGGAAGATCAAGGGAATACCATGATAATTAAAATTTTAAAAAACCCAACAAGTTTGTGTTTTGGAAAACACACTTTTTCATCTTACTGCCATTTTTAAGATGACTTCTTAAAAAACATTATTAGTGTATCTGTGATTAGAGTTTGAAAGGCTGTTTTTTTTTAAGTGACATAAAGATACTTTTATGTTAATGTGAAATATAGAAGGTCTTAAACTTAAGAACTAAAATCAATCCTGAAGTTCGAAGTCTGTTCACAGGTCTACTTAGATGTCTGTCATTTCATTGAAGTGAAACATTCTAATTTATTCAAAGCAATGTATCAGGCTGTGCATTCTTTAATAAGCCGAAAAATTCATGCAGAATTTTGGAGAAATATATTAAAAAGGTATTGGGGAGCTGAGGACAAATTACTAATGAGTAATGGTAAACCACAAGATTTAAGAGAGTTTTATAAGTGTATGTCCCTGTGTGGTGGCACATGCCTGTATTCCCAGCACTTGGGAGGTAAGGTAGAGGAGTCAAGGTCATTCTTGGTTGAATAGTGAGCTCCAGGTAGGCCTGGGCTAAAGAAAGCCTTGTCTAAAAACCATACAACTGCATACAAACCCCAAGCAGGGTCATCAGCCAGTAAAGTGGCTTGCCAGCAAGCTTTCCTAGAGTTCAGTCCCTGAAATCCACTCAGTGGGAGGAAGCACCAACTCCAAGTTGTCTCCCTGCCTTTCCTAGGAGTGCTGGGGCAAGCATGTGTCCCCCTCTCTCAAAATGTAAAACAAAAAATAAAAGATGTGTTGTGTTTAAGGGCTAGTGAATTTTAGCTCATTTCCAGAAAATGAAACTTACTTTTTTAAAATTAAACTTTTTAAAATGAAATGTTGCACCTTTGTAGTTTGAATGAGAAATGGCTCCCATATTTGAATACTTGGTTCCTGGTTGGAGGCGTTGTTTGGGGAGGAGTTTATCTCACTTTCCTCTGTGTTGTGTTTGAAGATACATTCTCTCAGCTGCCCACTCCTGGCGGCATACCTGCTGCTTGCTGCCATGCCTTCCTGCCATGATGGACCCCATCCCTCCAGAGCTGTGAGCCAAAGTAAATGTTTTCCCACATAAGTTACTTTTGGTCATGGTGTTTTATAATAGCAACAGAAAAGTAACTATATGAATTCTGTATAAAACTAGTTTTAAAAAGTATTTGCTTTGTTTGTATTTATTTGTGTGTGTCTAAGTGCAGGTGCCCATAGAGGCCAAAGAGGACATAGGATCCCCTGGAACTGGAGTTACAGGTAGTTGTGAGCCACCAGATGTGGGTGCTGACAACTGAAGTACCCACATATGTGATCTTATCAACGGAGTCATCTCTTCAGGTTCTTATAATATTAAACTTTCAAAGAAAGAATTGATAATTCTTTTTTTTTTTTCTTTTTTTGGTTTTTGAGACAGGATTTCCCTGGTATCCTTGGCTGTCTTGGACTCACTTTTTAGACCAGACAGGCTTTCAATTCAGAGAGATCTATCTATCTCTGCCTCCCTGAGTCCTGGGATTACAGGCATGTGTCATCCCACACCATGCCCAGCAAGAACTGATAATCTAAAATAGCAAAATTGGGCTGAGATTTTCCTATTGCAGTCATAAAACTTACTAAAAGAAATCTCATTTTTGAATACATGACCTTGATTATTGAATCCCAGAGATGTCCTTTACTGTTATACCGAGTAATTAGTTTCTAAAAGCATGAAATTGGATTGTTTAATTTTATAAAGTATTCCTTTATTTGAGAAAATAGAGTTTGATGTGTAAAGACAATACATTGTGCTTAACAGTCCTGGGCACCCATATAGGTTAGGGTAGATTTATTCATAACATTCTGGCTGAGAGTGTATTTATTCTCTTATTTAGTGCATGCTTGAGTGATTTCTGTATGCAAAGATTAAAAATGGAAAAGAGATATTTCAATTTTTAAAAATTACATTTGATTTTGAATGTTTCTGATGACTTTAAATCTAAGGAGGTAAACATCTTATTCCTAGTTCATGTTTTATAAGACAAAAAAAGAGATTAACCAAGTGTTTAATGAATGCCTCCCTCCCCGTTTTAAAGATTTACTTTTACATTGTGAACATTTGTCTGCATGCACATATGTTTCTCATGTGTGTCTGAGGCCAGAAGAGGGCATCAGTTCTCCTGGAACTGGTTCCAGAAGGTTGTGAGCAGCGAAGTGGGTGCTGGGAATTGAACCTGGGTCCTCTGCAAGAGCAGCCTGTGCCCCTGACTGTTGAAGTGTCTCTTTAGTCCCTAAGCTTTTTATTTTAAAATCTCTTTTCTATAGCCTCATGGTTAATTCTCAATAGAGAAGAATTTTCTCTTGTTTTGTAAGACACTCAAACTACATGTTGGATTTTCTTTTAAAGAGTAATTTATACTTAGAAACAAATCTTCCAGTCCTGTACTAATTAATTTCCTCTGTCTCCAGATCATGATGTTAAAACAGATTAGAACATCACATGAATAAATTAGTGGCTATACTTCCTTTGAGCCTTTTCTTTGCCTTTTAAATTGGTAACTTTGTATGACTTTTATGAATTCGTAATGTAAACAGAGGGAGCAAATTGTGTGTGTATGCATATGTATGAAATCTATAATGAAATCACAGTTTAGAGGAGGAATTATATGTTTAAAGTCTTCAATTTTGTGAAAACAATGATTCCACATTTCTTCAAGTGGCTGCCATAGAATGGAAATTGAAATCCCTGGGTGGGAAGTGTGCTAGAAACCATAGTATTCCTTTTCAAAGTATTTTGCATCTCCTTATACATATATTCAGTCTTCATTTCTAACCCCTACACATTGGGTCCTGCTGAGACTCATAATACTGCTTTATGTTTTAAATTCAAATATTGTTTTTAAAGAGAAATTGCTACTAACGTTGGCTAAGCTGCACATAATAGTTTAGTAAATGGTTGTAGGTTTGATTCTTCTCATGTCAGTCTAAATGTGAACTAATATTATACAAAAATCTTTTCAAGTTGTTGAATAATTGTTTCAGTTAACTAAATGCTTTACCAAATAATATCAATTCAAGAATATGGTTGAGTTTAGTGCATTTATTATTTAGAACATAATAAGTATATATCTACAGAATTAAATGCTAATGTATATTTTTGAGTGCCCATGTGTTTGAAGAAAGAGGGACTTTTACTGTTTAAACAGAATAACATTTTTAGTCTTTTTGTCTTAACAAAACAAATTATATCATTGAAAAATTCCACATGTAATATATGATGTAGCTTTTAAAATGTAATTTGCTTAGGGTTAACTTGATATACAATTTACATAAATAAAATGCACCAATTTTGATAATTTCACACCCTCAAGTATTTTACTAGTGCAGTTCATCACTCTCTCAAGAGTTGCTTTGACTCGTTTTCCAAGTCTCTCCCAAGTTCTTCTAACCAGTCAGCACAGACTTGGCTGGAATTTCCTAGTGTTTCATAAGTGCAGGTTTTATCTGCACAGTTTCCTTCCCACGTGATTGGGACACTTCTGTGTTGGTGCATCTGGTCTGTCTCTTTTAATTCTTAAACATATCACATGGATATGCCCCAATCTGCATATCCAGTAATACGTCAGTGGACATTCGTGTTCATAGCATTCTGTGCTATTTTGAAGAAAAGTGATAGAAAAGTGCTTGTCTCTGCTATGTGTGTGAGATATATATATGTCAATGTATGGTGCACATTTGTATATGTGGGGAGTGTGCAATGTCACATGTGTGTATATGTGCACATTTGTATATGTGGGTGTGTGTGCCATGTCACGCGTTTTGTGGAGGGTAGACAGAGCCTCAGATGTGGCTCCTCACTTCCCTCTTTTGTTCATGGCTGTGCATGCCAGGCTGGTGTGTGAGCTTCTGGGGATTCTCCTGTCTCCACCTCCTGTTCCTCTTGTTTCACCATAGGAGCACTGAGATTACACAGTGAGTGCTGTTGCTCCTGTTTGTTTTAAAATGTTCTTTTAGGGGTTAGAACTCAAGCTCTCTTGCAGTTTTTTGAGATACGGTTTCCGCTGTGTAGCCCAGGCTGTCTTGGAGCTTGCTCTGTAGACCAGGCTGGCCTCGAACTGACAAGAGATGCACCTGCCTCTGCCTCCCAAGTGCTGGGATTAAAGGAATGTACCACCACTCCCTGGCCTCAAGCTCCCTTGCTTGTGTAACAACCACATTTCCACCGATTTATTTCCCTAGCCTTCCTTATAGACTTAGAAATGTATTTTTTTAAGTAAAAAAAAAATCTACATCTCTCTGTCTGTCTTTCTAGTGTGTGTCTGTGTGTCCACATGAGTGCAGACATGCAAGCATGTCATAGTACATGTGTGTGAGTTGGAGGACAGCTTTTGAGAATCAGTTCTCTCTTTCCATCGTTGGGTACTGGGATGGGACTCAGGTTATTAGGTTTATTAGCAAGTGTCATTATTCACTGAGTCATCTTACCAGTCTCCTTGTAGACTTTTACAACACATATATAAACATATATACATAAAATTTAAAAAGATAGTGTATCATACTATGTCATTATTAGTCTGTGTTCACAGTTTCTTGAGCATATTAAAAGATCTTGGCATACCAGCCTATCATACTTCTTTTTCATCTTTTCAATGGCTGCATAGTATTACATTACATTATCAACTATTTTCTTCCTTTTGATTGATATTTAGCTTTTTTTTCACTTTTTGATATTCTCAATATTGCTGCCATTATGCTAATTGTACTTGTACTAATTTTTTCTTATTGCTGACATAAAAGTTATCACTAATGGTGTCTTTAAATGACATAAATTTATCATTACTATAATTCAGTAAGTCAGAAATCTGACACAGGTCACAAGGGTACGAAATGAAGATGTATATAGACTACTATCCATTCTGGAGCCTAGAGAAGGATAATTTTCATCCCCATTCAGCTTTCTGCTGCCCCCTTTCCCTGCTATTCATTGGCTCCCTGAAACTTCCTTCGTCTTCATAATGAAGAGTCGGGGCACACTGAAAATGTATGCTGTCGTACAGCTCCTCTAAAGGAGTGAGGTCCTTTGCTTACACTCAGTAAAACAGTGGATCTCATGGACACATACCTTGCCTTTGCTTTGTTAGTAAATTACTCATGTACATGGGTTTGATTGGCTGAGACTAATCATTCTTGAATTCACTCTGGAGGGAAGGAATTCACAATGTGGGAACCATTCTAGAGTTCTCTGAAGATGCAAGGAACCCACAAACATGGGGATGTTCATAGAATGAGCAACAAATTGAAACCAGCTAACTTGTTTTGTAAACTGAATGGAATGGTCCTGTATTAGGAGATCTGCACCCCTCCTTGCTGCTCCTAACATTTTTGTGGAATCTCTTTGCAACACTCCACCCTTTCTCAGATGAGTAAGAGAGGTCTGTTTTATTTCCTGAGTCATACGATATCAGAGTGATTAAAGTGAGCCCACATCTCACATCAAATACAATTTTAAGTATAACCATGAGAAATGTAAACGTGCCACATTTTTGTGGGCATTCGTCTGAATTTATGTTAATTCCACTTCTGCTGTTCTGTTTTTATGTTACGGCTTTCAGATATTTGCATAATACATCCTAAGCAATGAGTCTATATTACCTGATGCATCAAAGAACTTAAATACTGTTTGTCATGTAAATGATATCTTGTCCAAATTTGAATGAAGGGCTAGAGATCTGTCACTTTTACCACAAGACCCTACCGTGTCCACAGTGGTAGAATGAGTGATGAGATCCCCTACCCAGGAGGAGGAGACTAGACCGAGACTAGAGTTACCTGCACACATACTGCACCAATACAAGAGCACATAACTGGTTAGCTTTTGCCAAGGTTTGCTTAAAAGGTGTAACTTCTTTCATAGCTGGTTAAAAGTTAAAATGTAATATGCCACAGTAGAAAGAGTGTCTAAGTATGTACAGTGTTCATAAAATCACAGAGTCAAGTTAATATAGGGCTTTCTAAATAGAAAGCACAAGCTACAGAGTCATTATACTCCATCACTTTGATTCATCCTGTTTAACTAACGTGGCAGTTTTATTAGTGCCTAATTTGTATCATCTGATGATGAAATATATCAGTAGATAAAATATTGTTGTGGATGAACACAACTTCTAGTTTGTGTTCTAATTTTCTCACTGAACCCTTAAATCTCTAGTGTTATGTGTGTTTTATGAGGTTCAAGAAGTAGCTTACATTTTTCCCCCTTGGTAGTAACTGTTTTAGTGTCTCACAATCCCCAGAATATAGTATTTTAGTATTTAGAGCTTTTTTTTCCTGTGTGAAATGTAGCCAAAGCCATTATTTGGTCAAAGTTAAAAGAATACTCAGGGACAAAACCGACACAATTACTGAAATTACATGTAAGATTATTTATTTATTTAGGTTTTTTGAGACAGGCCTTCTCTGTGTAGCCCTGGCTGTCCTGGAACACACTCAATAGACCAGGCGGGCTCTGAACTCAGATCTGTCTGCCTCTAGAGTCCTGGGATTAAAAGCGTGTACCACCACAGTCTGGCTAAAGATATGTTTTTTAATTTAATTCTTTTTCCTCCAAGGCATGCTTTCTATGCAAACCTGATTGTCCTAGAACTCATTCTGTAGACCAGGCTGGCCTCGAGCTCACAGAGATCTACCTGTCTCTGCTTCCCAAGTGCTGGGACTAAATGTATGCAACATCATGCCTGGCACATGTATAAAGATTTATTAATGCTAAGTCTAAGATGAATTTAATAATGATAGAATGTTGTTTAAGTCTCTGGTTTCTGATTTGAAAAATTCCAAAGATCCTATCTAGTTATATGAAATAAAAAGGTGACATGCTGACTTACTTACAACTTACATATTCTTGTATAAGTTATGTAGTAAAGTCTCTGGTGGTTTTCTGCTTAATATTTATTATTGTTGTCATGATTTTTTTTTCTTTCTTCAGGCTTAGAATTTCCAGTTGTAAGAGAGGGAAGAATATACAAAACCTGAGAGCAGTTGGGTATACAAAGGACATTCCCTGGAGGTCTCTGAGGGTAGTGTGCATAATTTGGACCTCAAGACATTTAATTATATATTTAAAAACATTGGCTCTATGGGGCTGTGCCTTGGACTGTCATTTAGGACAGAGTGCCAGTTACTGTATAGTGTAAGTTCTGCTGGAGTAAGCATTCTCTACCCCCTACTTCTGTGTAAAGTTTTCTCCTTCCATTCTTTCTTTTCTTTTAAGTTGTCTAAGAGATTAACTGTCCCCTCATTATCTTTGTTAATCACTTCCAGAGGTTTTGGCTACTGCCTCTCACACTGGTCCTGGAAGTCTATTCACAAAGGAAGTCGTCAACTCTTCTTCTTTATCTGCTGTATGTTTCCTTGAATACTTGCAGGGCATTAATGACCTGAGGAAACATTTCTTGAAGAGTGTGGGAATATATCTGCTGTCACTGTGAGACTGAATATTAAAGAAAAGCAAACCATAACAGGGACTGGAATAGAAGCCACTACCACCTACGTCTGGTACTTTACAGGATGATTTACAACAATCTCGTATTCATATAGTTACTGAAAGTTCCTTGTTTAAAAACTTTGAAAGGTGTGACCATGTGGAGAGGTTTTATTTATTTGTGTTGGTTTCAAGTCTTTGCAGTGCTAAAGGTTACACACTCAGGTGCAGCATTTTCTTTGTCCCCGACTCACACTAATCGAAGTATATGGTTCCTATGCATATTTTCAGCAGGAACAGCATCCCCCTCTTAGTTGTTCTGCTTTGAATGGAAGTACCCTGAGATTAAACCCACAGGAGAGAAGGAGCAGTCCTCTATGCATGTCCACACATCACAACTCTAGCTCAAACCGCACTGTGATGCTGCGGCCCCAGGTCTGTGTTTACATGCTTGCTAAAAACATCTGGAGATTTTTTTCCAGAGACAAACAAACAAAAAACCTTTAAAGTTAAAACTGCAGTTATTAGATGATAGTGCTGTCTCAACCAAGAATCCCCTCCTAAAAACATGTAAATGTAATTATCCTTTAATAACTGTAACTTCATTTCTTGGGAACATGTCATGTAAAAAATTAAAAGCTGACATTGCTTCTCCGAGAAACAGTGCCAAGAAAAAAAAAGACAATTGAAACATAGATCAAGGATGCTAAAGATGGGTGAAAAATTACCCTGCTGTTTATAATTAAAGTACTTTAGTATTTATAAGGGACTTATTAAATTCTTGTTATCAAAGGTAAAATACTTACCTTTCTTTGTTTTGACGGCCTTCTTATTTTCTTCCTCTACCAAAACCAGATAAAACTTTAAAACGTGACTCAGAGTTTATAGAATAGAGGGTAAGGATGTTTTCTAGATTTACAGAGCTTTCTCTCTGACTTCTCATCATTCCTATTCCATGTCAAATTTTTTTATTAGAAAATGAGAGAAACCGATACAACATTTAGTCAAAATAGGCTGTACTGGGTGGGTACTGGACAGTTCCCAAAGCTGTGGGTAAGAGGAGAGGCTAGGAAATGAACAGGCGCTAAGCGACCTGGGCGCTGGAACCTCTGCCCACTTAACCCACAAAATCGACGCCATTAAGCTGCTGCTTCCAGACATGACGCCCTGTCTACTGGATGCTTGCTCTCGCTCCTGTAATAATGTGTTACTGTGTCTGTGCTTTGACTGACCTCCTCAAGATTCAGGGTCCTTTGGTGGAAGGTGCTAAGATACCTTGTGCATTTCTAGCCTTCAGAGTCCGGTGCAGGTTAGGCGTGGGTAGACGGTGTCACTAAATACACTGTAGGAAGACGCCCTGTCATCCATCTCTTGGTTACCAGAGGTGTGTGTATCGGCTGTAGGAAAAAAAAAAAAGCTGTAGGTTGGTATTGATTTGAAGCATTCATTTTACCTAGTAGTCAGTATTATACTCTCAGAAAGTATTATTTCCCAGCTGACATGGCAACGAAGTCTTCAGTTCAGCTTCTGTAAAAGGTTGGCTGCTTTTCGATAAAGGAATACAGAGGATCTGTACATTTCCTGGGCCATCAGTCTATGGCTTTTTTTGTTTTAAGATTTATTTATCTGCATGTACACCTGCACGCCAGAAGAGGGCATCAGATTCCAGTATAGATGGCTGTGAGCCACCATGCGGTTGCTGGGAACTCAGGACCTCTGAAAGAGCAGACAGTGCTCTTAACCACTGAGCCCCCTACGGCTTTATTTTATTTTGTTCATGGTAAAGTGAAGTCCTTGTTTTCAGAATCAGTGTGCAGTGCGGGCAAACGTCCGTTACACCTTCCGTTTCAGCATTTGCTCCTCTCTCCTCTTTAAGGTGTATCCTTGACCTGCAGGAATGACGCCAGTGCCGAAAGTGACGCTGTTTGGGTATTCTGCAAGAGCAATAATATTCTTCCTCTGTCTATTCCAGTTTAAACAGAATTACCCTAAAAGTAAACCTCTGCATGAGGACAAGTAATCACATCTGTGTGTACACACACACACACACACACACACACACACACACACACACACCTCAAGACTTCTTCCAGGGGCCGGGAGATTACTCAGGAAAATGCCTAAAGTGCAAATAGTAGGACCTCATTTTGGAGCTCTAGCACCCAGGCTGGGTGAGTTGTCTGTAACCTCATCTTTGAGAGTGGAGACAAGTGGATGCATGGAACTCATCGGCTAGTCAGGGCTGGCCGATCAGTAAACTTGAAGTTCGGTGAGAGACCCTGCCTCTTCATGTAAGAAGGCAGTCTAGAACGACATCTTGGGTCAGCCTCTGCACTCCACATTTACACATCCTCAGAACATGTACATATGTCTGTCCTCCTAAGACATTTAATTCCAATAGCATTTCAAATGCCAGTTTCAGGTCATGTCTTTTCTTCTGTTTTCCCTTGTTGCAGAAATACCATCTTGTAATCAATTCCTGTGAACATAGTTATTGCCCAGAAACTTTTAATTTCATCTTTGTGTTTCTTACACCCAGTACCATGTTTGAAACTTAGCAAAAGCTTAGTTTAAAAATAAAACAATATATACACTGGTTAAAATAAATTATTTTGAAGGGTTTCTCATGAGGTCAATAGTTCCTTTCTTCTTAAAGGTCAGAATACTTTTTACTTTCCTAAGTATTTATTTTGATGATTATTTTCCTATTTCTTAAAAATATTCTCATACAAAATAAATAACCTGTGATTAATATAAAAAATTATATTAAAAAAGTCAAAAAAAGAAAAAAATTCTCGTCCTTCCCTATCAGTGGACTTAGAAGGTGCAGGGAGGAGATGAGGGAAGGAAAGGGGGATAGGGAGAGAATGCGGAAGGGGGCTACGGCTGGGATACAAAGTACATAACCTGTAATTAATATAAAATAAAAATGAAAAAAAAAAAAAAGGAAAAAAATTCTCATCTGGAGCTGGAGAGATGGTTCAGAGGTTAAGAGCACGGGCTGAGAGGTCCAGAGTTCAATTCCCAGAAACCACATGGTGGCTCACAACCATCTGTCATGAGATCTGGCGCCCTCTTCTGGTGCGTACCTGCAGACAGAACATTGTAACATAACAAATATGACTATGTATATTAAAGAATCTGACTTAGAAGCTCTACCAATGCAAAAGCTAAGAATTGAAGGAGACTAGTATCTGCCCAAGACACCCTGAGACCATGTTCTCAGCACAAAGAAGATGTATTTTCCTCAGAGAAAATAATTGTTTTATAATGTTTTAACTTTTATAGTGTTCATTAAAAAGTAGAGAGAAAATAAAGTTACCAACAGAGCAGTCTAGGGCACTCAACACTGACTGACAGGAGTGTCGGAAGCCAGGCAGGAAATAGGAGACAAAGGTAGGAGGCAGAGGGTGAAGGAGAAGGGGTGTTAGGACTAAGGGAAAAGGAGAGGGAGTGTTTGATCAGGAGGAGGGGCTGTGGGGGAGGGGTGCAGCTGAAGGACTGCCTCTGGATAGAGAAGAGACAGACGGGGGTTTATAGGTAAATGACAGTTTATGAAGGTAGAAGGGGAAACCCTGCGTTAGGCTGAGGTGTTTAATTTTGATCGGGCATGTTAATTAGGTGAGCCAAAGGGCTTTTGATTGTTGGAGCTCAATAGTTTGAAAGCTGGACCTTGGTAGTCGGCCTGAGGAGGAGGAAATGTCTAATGATTTTTAGCAAGGTAGAGGGAATGGGAGAAAAGGGCAAGGCCTGCCAGAGCCGTGATTGCCAGGCTTGAGCTGGCTAGAAGTTCCTTCAAGAATGCCGCCAGAGAGCACTGGGCTTATGGAATAGCTTCCCGGATCCGCGGTACCTGCCTCTCTGATGTACCAACGAGTGTATTAAAACAAAACAAAACAAAAAAAAAAACCCAACTGTCCTGATTTATGAATTTCTTTGTTCTATAAAACCATAAAAACTTCATGAAAACTGCTTCCATTTTGGAACATGGAATTTCAGGTAACTTAAATCTGTGTCCCAGGGCCATGGTCACTTAAAATGGGTCCAGAATAAACTATCTCTAATCCCTTTACGATGAGAGCTGTGTTTTTTTGTGTGTGTTGACCCTGGGCAGCCCAGATTGGGCATTCAAACTCAAGATCCTCTTGCTTTAGTGTCCCCGATGCCAAGATTATAGGGGTATCTCATGAGGCCTGGCTTAATCAGGAGAAAAAAGACTTAAAAACTCTTCAACATTTTATGAATAGAGGATGATCATTGAGCGCTAATTCAGATTAAAAATTCATGTTCTAACCTGCCCAAAAGCTTTACATTTTCAGTCTGAAGTAGTCTTACCCAGCCTGATATCCCCGTCCCTTTCCTGGTTTTATCACATGGATAAAACCATTATTTATCACTGTAACACTAGTGTAATGACCAAAATTAACGCATGAGCCCCACCTGATCAAGGACCAGGTAACTTCCTGGAAGGCTGGGAATTGTAGTTCTTAAAAAATAACAAAACCTTATGGAAAAGTTTGGTGGCCTGTAGGTTTGTCTTGTAAATTGCCTGTGTCTAGAGGCCGTTCAGCTGGGAAATTCCAGGGAGTGGTCCTGACCAAAGTTCATCTCTTGATCAGTATTTAATAAAGCTTACTTCAAATTTGGCCCCAAATGGTGGAATTGGTTTTTCTCTGGCGAATCTCAGGATTATGCTAATGATGTCTTTTTGGGTTTCTCTCCCAAAGTTTTCCTTGTTTTTGTTTTGACTGTGATAACTTAACAAGAGTAAAAAAAAAGGGTGCCCAGGACAAAAGAATTAGCTCTAACAGTTGTCAATATTGGAGTAAGCATTAGTTTACTGTAATTAGGTAGGGTCTCATTATTAAGATTTTTGTTAAATCGGTTTTACCATCGGTGACCTATATGAAATACGTATATGTGTAGACATATTAAGGCAAAACTCTCTAATAAAAATAGCTGGTCGCCAGGGAGAGCTTTAGACATTGAGACTACCAAGTGTAGATGCATTCTGCTGTGACTCTGCGTGTAGATCAAATCAAAGTATTCCATCTAGAACAGAGGCATTCATTGGTACCCAGGGAACAGCCCTGGTGGACGCTGATGCTACCAGAGAAGCTGTGCAAACAGAGGATCCCCACCAAATGTAGTTTGGACCTGGAGTCACACCACTCATTTTCTTTTTGTCTCCTTTGGAGGCCCTGAAGTTTTCACCAAATTGCAAACTAGAGTCAGGTACTGATGTTTGTTTCTTAGCTTTCAGGGAAGCTGTTTATTTTAGTGGCAATTTTCATGTGTGATGGAGTGAGGTGTTGAGAAGGCAGTCTCTCATCAGAGGAGGAACAATGCCTAGGAATTTAGCTAATGGCCCCCCTTCAGTGCGGAGAATAGATGGCAACAATTGGACTTGCAGACTAGACCCAGAGCTACTTGTTTGGCTGCTAGGTGTTAATGCAAATTTGTTCTTCAGCTCATTCAACCCTGGGGCTCCCATCCTTTGATTTAATTAAACGTAATTGGTTACATTGCTCCTCCCAGGCCCCTGAGGTGTTTTTGTTTATTGCTTACTCTTTGCCATAAAGCTTCAATTCATGGTACAAAATGCTGGATAAATAAGTCTTTTTTTTTTTTTCTTCTCCCTGTGCTAGATTTGCTGGGAGATTATTTTCTTCAAATTTGTTGGCTCTGCTGTTAAAAGTAAATGGCCAGTGGAATAAACTCATTGGGTGGCAAGGGTAGGCTATCCAGAAGCAAGGAATTAAATAGGGCAAATTACAGGAGACTAGGAGAAGATAGGACGCTGTAAGCTAACAGTAAAGATTTGAGAAAGTAGGATAAGGGCTATCACCAACAAAAAAGAATAAGGTTTGAGATATCATCAATTTTGTAGCACATTATTATTAAAAAGTTACTTTAAAATGCCAGATTAGAAATACACTGCAATTTTTTTTTGAATAATGTAGAGTTATTAGAGATACGAATGAGAAAGGCAATGACTTAACTCAGCACAGTTACCTTTTCCTTTTTAATGAAAGATCTTTTTTTCTTTCTTGAGCATTAAATACACACACACACACACACATATATATATACTACACTTTTTTCCTAAATGGAAGTGATCATAAAAAATCATTTTTGAAGGATGGGATTAGGGAGACAGCTCAGTTGTTAAAGTGGGGACAAACATGACGACCTGAGTTCAAGCCCCAGAAGGCACATAAAAGGCGAGGTGTGGGCCTACCCAGTTGTAATGCTAGTGATGTAAGGATAGAGAGCCTTGTTTTCTGAGGCTTGCTGGCTGACTAGCCTACCCTTGGCGATCTTCAGGCTGGTGAGAGCTTCTGCCTCAAAACACAAGACAGGTGCCTGGAAGATGGCACCTGAGGATGACCTCCTTTCTTGGCACACACATGCACCTTCATGTATACACACATACATACACAACAGTTGGCACATATGCATGTGTGTATATGCACTTGCACATGTACACACACACACACACATTTTAAAACCATCTTTTGGTTAAGCAAGTCTTCCTCTCTAGGTTCCAGCCTAACTTGAGAAGTGGGATACATTACTTTATTAATTATTAAGGAAAAGCTCAGAAATGCAGGTACTTAAACATGCATTTCGATTCAGTTCTGTGTATCAAAGTATGCATATAAATGGCTGCTTCCTCTTTTTGTCCTTGTCAGATAGACAAACCAGCCTGATAGTATCTTATTTATTACAATATTGTCTCTCTGGTTCTAATTTTGTTTTTCCTCCAGGGGCATAAGATGCTGCATCAATGTCACTTTCGTGAATGCCATAGACTTTCCAAATCATGCTATATCACAGGCCCTACTCAGATCTTTTCTGATGGGAAAATTGAAAAGTCCATGACAAGGACGTAGGTATTGCACACAATAGGATTGTTTTGCAGAAATTTAGGCATTCCTCACAGTTAATTGCTGAGGTTCTGAGGTTTTAGGCTCATCACACTGTGCCAAAGGCGAGGCCTTTCTTCTGCTGCTTGCTCCCAAGGAGAACCAAGAGGGCAATTGTAAAACTAGAAAACTCTACTTCTGAGAGTGGGACATCAATTCCATGGTAGGTGTTTGGGAGGAATTTGAGTAACAAATTCACATCTTGGAAATGAGCTGTTAAAAGGCTGTGTTCCGCCGGCAGAGAAAACCTTGGCTAGTCTCAGGCAGCTCAGGTGTAGGCAGAAAATCCAGCTGTGGTCCGGGGTAGGAAAACCTTAGATGAAAATGAGATGCTTTGCTTGTCGGTAGGGTTCTGTAGGATTTTAACACCATGCCTGGTTTACGTGAAGGAGTCAGTTGAAAATAACCCTTGCCTCACACGCAGGCAAATGAGAATGCTGAACATATTATAATACACGAACACCAAGGGCTTCTCTTGTAAATGGAAACGTAATGTCAGACAGAATGGAGGGAAATGTTCCAGTGGTCTTTTAGATAAAACCAGATATTCTCCTCTTGTACTTGAGTAATTTTCCACCCTGTGCACTGGTAATAATAAGCCCATTGCCCGTCCCCTGACTGTGACTCTCCTGAATCCACAGCTTTGATTGGAAACTCTCAACCCCTGACAGGTCTCCGGAGCACTGATTAGGAAGGCACCCCACACACTTCCTCATAAACATTTGGCAGATCAGGAAGTGCTGAAAAGCGATGCCCCTGGCTCTCAGAAGAGGGTACTGGTGGGAGAAGAAATAGAACATTTTCCCTCTTGCAGCTGTCAAAGAGTGATTATGTCAAATGGGTTTTCAAGGAGCCACAAAGTAATTACAGGGTAACTTCTTGACATTATTTTCCAATGTTTGGCTCAGCAGATGATGATGATTAATTGATGTGTATTATTTTATGGCTCTCGGAAACTTTGATACTTTAGCTAGAGGTCAGACTAAGTTTTTATTTAGACGAGCTAAGCAAATTTGCCTCGAATTTTAACCTTCTCTCTCCCTTTGTAACGAATGATTTCCTACACAAGCGTTCTGGGGCTTAATGGAGGCTGCGTCTGGACAGCCCTTTTAAGTAGATTCAGTGAAAAAAACACCACCACGTGCTTTCCAAAAATATGTAATTCTAAGATGTTACTGTTAATTTTTACTACTGTTGTGAGAATTAAACGAGTTAAATCATGGAAAGCGCTAATACTTGGCAAGTGATAACCGCCAGCTATGTTAAAGCATAGCAGTAGTCATTAAACTTGGGAAGGGTATTTATTTCCTTTCATGCAGTCTCACTAATGCTGTGGTCCACTTGGCATGAAAGAATCTCATGCCCTGGTTGTTTGCCTCAGCATTTGCATTTTATTCAAACTGGCCAACTGTTGGTTTATATGTCCTTTTATTAATTTTAGTTGAATTCAAGATGGTTAGGAATATTTAAATATTTGAAACACATTTCTAATTATATATTGTTTATATTGTATACGTAATGTCTACATTTATTGGTTCTTTTTTTAGGAATATTCAGCATTTTTCTTATTTTTAATATCTTAATTACAGTTTATTCATTCTGTATGCCAGCTGTAGCCCCCGCCCCATGTTTTGGTTCTAAGTCAATAGTTCATTCAGGTAAGCTGAGATCTGGATATTCATTACTGGATAAGTAGAAGCTAAGAAAGATTAATCAATGTAGTAATAAATACAGTGGAGCCTTTATTATTTTACTGAGTTTATAAATTTTAAATGTGTTTTTCTTTCATATCAAAGTAGTCATTTTGGGGGTTTCATTGAATTTTATACTAAAAGATGCTTTGTAGCAAGGGTACTTCTTTTAAGAAAAACAGAATAATTGATTACCCTTTGTATTTAACCAAAATGGAAAAAAGATCTTAGGTTTCTTTTTTTTTTCAATAAAATAAGTTTTAAAATATTTATAGAATATTTTGCTCATAAAATAATTTCCATTTATTTACTCCAGAGTATTCACTAAAAATAATTCTGGGATCTATAGGACCACAAAAATAAAAACAAAAACTATTCTGTTAGGCATAAGTATGCTATATGAAGAACGTGATATACCATAAATACTAATATTGGCTTAGTTTTAAAGTCCTCCTTAGCTTTGAGGAGGACTTTTATGTTAAAAGTTTTAGGTATACCTAACTCAAAAGTATGTTTTTCCTAAGTTTAAGGGAACTATCATAGAATCAAATATCTTGTCAAAAAAGGGCCACACCCTGTCCTTTTTGTACAGAGATTGTACTTCTTTGTGGGAAGATGGGCTTGTCTGTGTGTGTGTGTGTGTGTGCCTGTGTGCAGTTTGTGAATGAATGAGGTAGGCGAACTGTTTATCTGTGGTTCTGCCTCTGCTGCTAGACACATCAACATTTCAGCTACAAAAGATGGTAAACAATTCAACTGAATAGTTCTCCTTTGTCTCTACACTGTTACACAAAGAAAAGATGTTGCTCTCTCTCCTGGTAACAGGAGGGTGGTGCCGTGTTCATTCTGTGCGTACTGAATGAACAGAAACCCGAGGGAGCCCCGCCCCCTTTGTTGTTGGTTGAGGACTCCTTTGATAAGATATTTTAGACTTAAAAATAATGCCATCTGTTTATAGGCGCACAGGGTGCACTCAGCTGTGCAATGTTTAGGAGTGTCGCAGACAACAGATGGCCTAGCAATAAGTTTACCCTTCTGTAGGAATTTGTTGTCTTGAAAATGAACAAATCTTTGTCTTTCACTATTTACACATTCTTAAGACATTTTGAATGAGGTTAACTTCATTCTAAACTGATGCTCTTATTGTCAATCTGTTCTACAAATATTTCACCAACCTACTAAACCTTCCCTGGTGCCTGAGTCATTGGCTCCCATGTTACTTGAACTCTAGTTTGACCTGTTTGTTTTTTGTCAAGAATTGTGTGTGTGTGTGTGTGTGGAGTGTATTCATGTGTGTGTATACATGTATGTGTGGGTGTGCTTATATGTGTGTGTTGAAGCCAGAGCTTGATGAGAGGTGGCTTCCCCAAGCTCCTTTATTTTGAGACAGGGTCTCTGGATCTAAAGCTTGCTCTTTGACTTATACTGGCTGGTCAGCAAGTGCCACAGGATCTGCCTGTCTCCATCCCTACCCAGAAGTTCTAGGGAGCACCCAGCTTTTTCATGGGTTCAGAGAATTCAAGACAAGTCCTCATGCTTAAATAGAAAGCGTTTTCCCCATGAGCCACTTGCCCAGCCCCAGTCTATTCCGTACTTCTTAGTAGAAAAAAAGCAAAGGCTAAAGATAGCCAAACCTGAAGGCTGGCTGTAATTGTCTACACTCTAACTTAATGATTACATGGACTACTTATAAAATCAAATTATTTGTTGGGTGTAGTGGAGTACACCTTTAATTCCAGCACTCATGAAGCATAGGCGGGCAAAAATACAGACTTTTGAGGGCTATTCTGTGATGCAGCTAACTCCCCAAAAATTCAACACAGAGACCTAGCAATTTATTTCAGTTTAGCACAATAACTGGGCAGATACAATTTAAACTAATTCTCTGAGCTTGTCTGTTTAAGGCCAGCAGAGTTTCTTAATGAGACCGTGTCTCAAAACCAAATCAACAGCAATAGCAACAACAACAACAACAACAACAACAAAACCCCAAACAAGAAAAGTAAGAGAGATTATTGTGTACATGACTCAGTGTATACGAATTTTCTTAAGTTTTTATAAGTTCTTATGGGTTCTTTCAGTTGATTTTTTTCTTGTGAAATGAGGATCCTAAGGCTGGTGCCCTGATTCCTCTTTTTTTTTCTTAAGTGTTTACTACTTCTATTTTATACAAATGCATGAGAGCTTGCCACAATGGTTATGAAATAAAGCATTAGTGTGTGGGGGAAAAAGGTTAAGAAAAAAAGCATTGGATTGTGAGAACTTCAGGTGGCCTATCTGTCTACTGATAAAGGAAAGAACAGATTTTTTTTCTCCCTCAAATCTCTCCCTCATGGTTTAAAGGGATTTTCCTGTCGTGGGGTCCACTTAAACCCAACATAACTTAAACACCAGGTCAGTACAGATGACAAAAATGTATTGTAATCAAGCCACCACTGATCGATCAGGACCGCAGAATAGACTTGGGAGCTGAAATGCCACCCTGAAGCCATGTTGTTCAGCATATTTAAAGGATGAACCCATAAAACAAGGGGGGGCCACTGGGTGGCCTGTAGCGTTGTCCAGTCATATTTTGATGTAAGGGGTTGAGTAAGGGAGCGTCCATCAATCAGGATAGGAGTAGGTTCCTGGGCCTAGGAACATGAACTTAGTTTGACCCTGCCAGCAAGCTGGAGAAGTTGTCCTGAGAAGGCTGGACTCAGACAACTGTCTCCTTACAACAGAAGCTGTTTAGCTATTGGGAAGTCCCCAGCTCCCGTAGGGCCTGGGACCTTGAACTTAGTTTCTCCCTACGATTGAATGGAGATGAAAATGAAATGGTAGTACTTAGAACAAGTTTCTTTTGCTTGTTCCCAGCATTCCTATGTAATATACAAGTAAGCATCTGGTTTATTCCTGAGATGTCAGGCATTATCCTGTAGCTGTTGGGTTTTTCTCTTATGGTATGAAGGAAGAAGGGACAGCCATATTTCACATTGCTGACTGGTATGGTGAGTCACAGTCTTTATGGGTTAAGGGTATGGGAACTGATTGTTGCTTGTCCCCAAGGGTGCTCCTGTTACTATTGTAGGAATACATACAAGATAAAGTTGATAATACATAAGGAGAGAAAGACAACAGAATGCTATGTCTCTGAATCTACTTCCCTATGTCAGAGAAGCTTATCCTAGGCAATGGAAAGGGAGAATATTTATGGATAACTGAGGGGAATGTGTCCCACTGGACTGGAATAGAACACTTTTTTCTTGAAATGAATACTAGTTTCAACACCAAACATGGCAACATTTTTCCCTACAAAGCTGGGCCTCATGCTCTCTGGTAAGTATGATGTCTCAACATGGCTGACCAGCAATCCAAACACTAAGACATAGTGTGAGCTCTTCTGTGGTCTCCCACACATGTAGCTGGGTGGTCAGTGAACTCTGGCTTTTGGTGGTGGTATCATTATATATGGTCATATGCTTGTGTCTGAGCCATTGTTTTTGTAAACTTGGTGGACAAACTTTTTTAATTAAATTTTTGTTTTTTATATATTAATTACAGTTTATTCACTTTGTATCCCAGCTGTAGTTCCCTCTCTCATTCTCCCCCTCACCTCCCATCTCACCCTCTCTCCCTCCCTCCTCTCCTCCCATGCCCCTCCCCAAGTCCACTGATAGGGGAGGTCCTCCTCCCCTTCCATCTGACCCTAGCCTATCAGGTCTCATCAGGACTGGCTGCATTGTCTTCCTCTGTGTCCTGGGCAAGGCTGCTCCCCCTCAGGGGGAGGTGATCAAAGAGCCAGCCACTGAGTTCATATCAGAGACAGTCCCTGTTCCCCTCACCAGGGAACCCACTTGGATACTGAGCTGCCATCCGCTCCATCTGAGCAGGGGTTCTAGGTTATATTCATGAATGGTCCTTGGTTGGAGTATCAGTCTCAGAAAAGACCCCTGTGCCCTGATACTTTTGGTTCTATTGCTCTCCTTGTGGAACTCCTGTCCTCTCCAGATCTTACTCTCTCCCCCTTCTTTCCTAAGAGTCCCTGCACTCTGCCCAAAGTTTGGTTATGAGTCTCAGCATCTGCTTTGATACCCTGCTGGGTAGAGTCTTTGAGAGGCCCTCTATGTTAGGTTCCTGTCCTATTTCCTGTTTTCTCCTTCTTCCAATGGTGGACAAACTTTTAAATGTATAGTTTAATTCCTTTTAGCCCTGTTTCTCCCATCATAATTTTGTCTTATTTTTAATTAAAAATTTAAATTATTTTTTGGTTAGCATATATTTTATGGCATAGAGTGTAATGATTTAATTCATGTATGGACAGTTCTCAAAAATTTAAAACAAGAAACATCATGCTTAAGTACTTTATTTGACATTTCTAGATTCACTTACATTTGTCTAGAGATAGTCAAAATTGTGGTTTTTCCATATATAATTCTAAGGCCTGTATATAAGTTTGTATCCAAAACTCAACTCAGTTGTCTAAAAAATGCAAAATTCTATGTTTAATGAAAGAAACTTTTTATTTAGTTATGTTTATTTAATTTTTAAAAACTCTTTGTCTTCCGTAGTCACTGAATACAAGTGCAATTTAATGAAATGGAACCCCTGTGTAAAAATACTTAACTAATACAAAGCAAACTTAAGTTTTGTCTTATTTAGATGAAATTTGACTCCATTGTTTTCAGACCAGAGGACTGCATAGGTAAAAACAGACAGACCCAAATCTCAGTGGCCCCCAGTCCTCTCTATCCTCATATTGTCCCCTGCACATGTCCTTCCTGCTGCTTCCTCTGTGACTTCACTGCTAACCCCTTGCATAGTTGGTGACTGGCTTTTCTTTGTTTCCGGAGTGCCCTTTTAAGACTTGAATTGTAAAGCTGTTCCTTTGAATTGTAATTACCTGCTTGCTTGCTAGAGTCCTTAGCAGACAGCAGTTTGCGCCCATGTTTTCTATTGCTGCATCACCAAGATCAAGAAAAACAAGTTTGTTGTGTAGCAGTCTTGTGTGCATATGAAAATTCAAGAGGACACCCAGGAATGCTGTTATTTCTCCTCATTTACCGATTTGGTAAAATTCAGCTGTTCCATGAAAAGCTCTTCTTCCTCTATTTATATGAAGCTGATTGCAACGAAAATGGTAGATATCGAAACTGCTAATTTCCTATTCATATTTGCATATATTGAACTAGGATCCCTAGTGGAAATAGAACAGTGGAATGTGAGTCATGATTTGAGGTCAAATCAACTAGCAAACATAATAAAGAAGTTTGCTGTCATTGCCAACTTCAGTAATGATACTCTGTTGCCTCTGGGGCTCACATGTTTGGGGTGTGAGCATTGACAGGTTCTTTTGAACCACTGCACACCATCTAATGAATTTACATACATAAATACTTCTAATTAACATTTGTTTATTATTTTGCCTTTCACTGCTATTTACTACCAGATTTCAAGACAATAGTCAATTTTGTAACCTCCGTTTTGTAAAAACCACTAGTATTTTGGTCCCTAGCAACCATTTAGTATGTAAATTAGGCATTCTCAGGCTTAATGTACTTCATTTTTATAAAACAAATACATCATTAATCTGATTAAGTTCTTGGATGGGAGTGCTGTCCTCAGATCATTGTGGATCATTTTTTGTTGGGCATTCATCCAAAAAAAATTCAAGCATGTCACTGGAGTCTAGATTTAGGAGAAACCCCCTAAATGGTATTTTCTAGAGGAGCAGAAAGGCATGCTTAGTTTGAATTGCAAGCATCATCCCAAATGTAATGATTCCCTCACCCTTAATTGCAACTCAGTCTGATGAGGGCACAGTGCCTGAAAGTGTGCCCCGCTGTGCTTTGATGCTACGGATGTGTGGTGGATAGAGGTGGTCCACAGGGAGCCAAAGGAGATTCTAGTTTTGCCACAGTAACTTAGTGGTGGCTCAAACACCATTCCCAAGTTGCTTCACTTGCCATGGTCATTACTTGGTATGTCTTTAGCTTTTAGACAGATTTACTACTTAAGAACTAAAAATATCGTATGTTAAGGTTAAGTGTTTTATTCATATAGCAGATGAACCTTCTAAAGAAAAACCGAAACAAAATGGTCTGAGTCTGTCTACATAGCTCACAGTTTACAGAGGTGGATTTTGTTAATGAAGCAGGATCCCATAATGCTTTTCTTTCCTGCATGTCTGCCATGGTGCCTCAGTCTTTCACCTCCCCTGGATACTTAAAAGTCATTGTTATGGGTATACATTATTTTCATTATTTCTTATAATAGCATAGTCCCAAGACTTACTAGCACTGTCCGGTACAGGCTGGTGACTAGGGACAAGCATTCCCACCCCTCAGCTTGTTCCTGTATTGACCTCAGCCTCAAAAAGGGTTTTTAAGATCTTTTAAGATTGGTTACATGGTGGTGTCTGCCTGTTCCCCTAGCACCTGAGAGACAGAGGAAGGGAAATAACCTCAAGTTCAAGGCCAGCCTTGTAAACCATTTGAGTAGATAGAGTTGAAAAGATACTATAGCTACACAAAGAGACTATATGCCCAAATCAAGGAGGAAAATCTGTGGAGCATTTCAATGATAACAAAAATAACATTAAATGAAAGTCTCAGTTTAGAAGTTGTAGATGTACAGTAGTAGCCTGAGCATGTACAACTTCACAGTGCATGGTACTTCCCCTACAAGGTTTCTGGCGTTAAAGCAACAGATTTCATGACCTAATCTAATTGTATTTGGTATGATCTGAGTTTCCTTAATTTACATGTGATGCTTTTTGTTCATATGAGAATTGTATTTTAGAAAGCATTAGCCAAGTGCAAAGTAAATTAGTTTCGTCTATAATTGTTTGAATGCATATTGTATGAAAGGAATTGTATAGGGCTAAGGACCTAATGGAAATGGAACATAGCCCTGCCCATGGGTAACTTATGGTCAAATGAGAGTGGAGGGTAATCAAATGTAAGAGTCAATTTTATCATATTAGAAGTATCCATATACAGTGTGTCCTATGGAAAGCTTAAATTTTGTCTTAAATCAATCCTCCATTCATCCATGCACCCACCCATCTCTTTCTCTCTTTCTTTCTCTCTCTTTCTATTTTTTCTTTCTTGCTTGCTCTCTTTCTTTTTTTCATTCTTTCTTTCTTTCTTACTTGCTTTCTTTCTCTCTCTTTCTCTCTCTTTCTTTCTCATCACTTGTCTATCTGTTGTATGGTGTGTGTATGTGTGTGCTTGCACATGCTTATTGCATAGCATTGTGTGTGTGTGTATAGGTCAAAAAATGACTGTCTGGAATTGGTTCTCTCTTGCCACCCCATGGGATCCCAGGTCCTCAGACCTGCTTGCAAGTGCCCTTGCTACCCACTTCTGAATCAGCTCACAGGACCCAGAGTGGGCATTGTAAAGAAAAGTATTTTAACTCTACAAAGGCAGAAACTAACCCAAGAATGGGGAAGGTATAGTGCTGTTGTAGGCCACTCACAGTGTAAGCCTGGAAAGAATAGAGCTTGGTTAGCAGTGTCCTTTATTAATTCTTTCCTCCTTGATATTTGAGAGCTTACGGTCCATCCCCAGTCTAGTGTTAGGGGCTGGACCCTGCTATCATCAGCACATGTCCTACCACTTAGCAAAATCTCCAGGCTGACCCTAAATTTGCTTTTTAGTGGGGCTTGAGTCAGAGCCTTTGGGGCAGAAAATGAGGTGAGGCAGCAGGGGTCAGAAGGCCCAGGTTGTGAAAGGCCTTTTGTAATAACTCCTCAGTGCAGTAGGAGCTAATGAAAATAGGATCAAATCTGTGTTTAGAAATGTTTCTCTCTAGCTGCAGGGTGAAGAATGGAATGCAGGTGTCATCCTGGTAACTGCCATTTGGGGACATAGAGATGGAACCAAAAGGGGGATTGAAAAACTCCTCTGCTGACTCTAGGGGCTGGGGCTGTAGCTCAGCAACAATGCGCTTGTCCAATGTGTGTGTAAGGCTGTGGCTTCAATTGCCAGCACCAGAAGCAGGAAAATGGAGGATGGATGGATGGATGGATGGATAGATCCATAGATAAATAGAAGAAAGAGGAATTGCTCGATTAGTGGTAGTTTAATTAAATATAGGCTACCACAAAGTCCGTGCTTGCTACAATGGAATTGTTGGTAGCAACAGTCACTGGCTATTGTTTCCAGTATACTGTGGTACCCAATTATTTTTTATGGCATTGATTTTTACAATGTTAATCTTTTGGAAAAATTTTACATTTATTTTTATAGCTTTTATGTACCAATAATTTTACAAATTTACATGCACAGACTCCCATTTGGAATTTTAAAGCTGATTTCTCTCTCTCTTTTTTTTTTTCTTTTTTGCATCTTGTTTCTCTAGGAAAATGACATGATGGTTGGAAATGTACAAATGATAACAGTGTTATGTAGCTCAGTTCATGCCATACAAGTCTGAAGAACGGCCTACTTAAATTATCTGTAGGATTTTCCCACTGTCCCACAGTTGATAACAGTTATGAGGTGTGATTAAGTAGGACCCAGAGAGCTATTCCTCCTCCTCACTTCTAGTTTTACTGACTTCTGGGCCTTTCTCTGTGTCAGTTCCTTTAGAGTTGTAGGGCATAGGTCATCTCTGTCCGAAAGGTGCATTGAAACAGTGCACATTTTCTTTTTCCTTTTTTTCTTGAGGTGCAGTCTCACAATGTTTGTCTAAACTGGTCTCAAGTTCATGGAATCACGTGATGCCTCTGCTTTAGCCTCCGGAGTGGCTGAGACTGAAGTATGCCACTCTCTCTGAACCAGTGTACTTGTTTCCCTCCGCTCCCTACCGCCTCCCCTTCTCCCTCCCTTCTTCATTGTTTTTTGAGATAGGATGCCATTATAGCCCAGGCTGTCCTTGAACTGGCTCTGCAGTAGGCACTGTCCTCAAAATTCTTGAGCCTCCTGCCTCTGCTTCCCAAGCCCAGCCAACACATTCATTCCCCCTAATGTCATCTACTCTTACTGCCTGTGCTGTGAATCCTGATCCTAATCATAGAAACTTTGTCCCTGGTTTTTTTTCTAATGCTTGGCATTATTTTTCCAATGAACTCTTTTTTTTTTTTTTTTTTAAGTTGGAATGGTCACAATTCTGCTTTTTCTCAAAATGGCTTGCTGCATGAATTCCATACCAGGAAAGGAATGTTAGTGTTCAGTGCTGTGCCTGTTGTCACCCAGGTTCATCCTACCCTGTCATTTGTCCCCAAGTTCTACTTTCTTAGTGACTTTTTTCTACTCACTTGCTCTCTGTTTAAATGTCAGAACACTTTTCCTGTGACTCAATACATATTTATATTCAAGTCTCTTTTTCTGTTTGAGGCATCTTCATACTGTTCATGTCTTTTTGATTTGACTTGCTAGAATATAGTTATCCTTTCCTCACATCATGAGTTTTCACGGTTATAAAACTCTTTGCCCTTTAAATTATGACTAATAATCTGCTGTAATCAGTGCTGGTAGGTGATAAGATCCAGACTAAATCAAGAATGAGCTGCAGGATCAGAATGCTGATTCTCTGAATCCTCACCATTATCATCAAGAGAGCTTTGACAGATGAGCCTGTGGACTTTAATGTTCTTGGTGTTGTGCTGTCTTCCAGCATGTACTAGGGCAGATTATCAAGCACAGTGGGCCTTTCCTTCTTTCCTTCCTTCTTTTCTTTTCTTCCTTCCTTCCTTCCTTCCTTCCTTCCTTTTTTTCTTTCTTTCTGCTTGCTTGCCTCCCCCTCTCCCCAGAGACAGGATTTCTCTGTGTAGCTCTCGCTGTTCTGGAACTTGCTCTGTAGACTAGGTTGGTGTCGAACTCAGAGATTCACCAGCCTCTGCCTCTTGAATACTGGGATTAAAGGTGTGTGCCACTACTGCCTGGCTAAGCATAGTGTTTTATAGAGTCAGTAATTACACATGCTTAGCTGTATAAAATAAGCAGTTGTAATTTTTGTAACCTAACACAGAATAAGCAGTACCTTTTAATTTGGTGAATCTCTCTCTTCCTTTCCCCTTATCTATCTATCTGTCTTTCTGTCTGTCTGTCTGTCTATCTCTAATCCATCTATGTCTATATCATCTATATATATATATATATCTCCAGATAAGAAAGGTTTCCGTTTTCTGCTGCATCACTCTGTCTGTATCAATTAGTGAGTGCCTCTATAGAAGGCAATATGAAGACTTGGAACTACAAATTGGGTTCTATCTATTTTGAGCCACAATTTTCTGAGTATTTTGACATAGCAGCTTTTATACTTGAAATAATATAAAAGCAAGGAAATATTCTTTTTCATCTGCACTTCTGAGATTTTAGCCACATTTTTCCTTTCCTTTCTTTTAGCATCTATTGTTTGCAGCTACATAGAGGATTGATGCCGAAGAGGCTGCCCCATATGTAGTCCTGAGGAGAAACACCTGCTCCCTTGTTGAATGGGTGTGCTGGTAGCAGCTTGGGAATGAATAGCAGCAAGCAATCTGGCCCAAGTGTTTAACTTTACTTAAGTGAGACTCTCAGGCTCTACCTGAGACAAGGAACTGTACAGATGAAGGAAGGAGAAAGCGGTGTGGTTGAGTCCTGCCAACTGACTTTTAAAAATCATCAGAGGCTGTAGTGAACGAGGGCTGTCAGGCTCAGTGACATCAGGTGTAACTCCTCGTAGAGTTGTGTACACACACAGTATGTGTATGTGTGTGTAAAGCAGAACTACATACATAAAAACGAAACCATGTACATATAAAATCATGTATGTATTACTTTTATATCTGCTTATTGTGTGTTGATTAGTTCAGTGTTTTCGTGATTTTGACAGCTTTGAAGTCTTTTTGCAAAACAGACTTGACACCCATGTTTTTTTTTGCCCACTAATTATAACCTCTTGCTCTGAAGCCTTATTGTCTCTCTCAGGCTCCTTGGCCAGCTCAGAGCTTTTGACAGTTCCTTGCATTGCTGCATAACAATGGCCTCTGTCTCAGAATTCTCTGGCAAACTTCTGCTAAATATAACTGAAGGCTTCCCGTCCTGCTGAAGCCTCCCCAAGCCCAGCGGTTCCATGTGTTATAGCACTTGGCACATGCAATTATCATTTTCAATGTCTGTCTCTATGTCATGTCTCCAGCTGAAGCGCTGCTGGAACAGGGGTTGGTTTTACATCACTAACATCTGGCAAGAGATTTCACCTTCTAATAGATGCGTAAGAAGTGCCTGAATGACTGGAAGAATAAGTGAATGAATAAAATATCCCACCTCATGTTTGGAATGTGCTTGAGTTCTTCCAGCCAGCTTTTTCTTTTGTGCTGTTTTATCTTTTTTCTTGTCACACGTTCTTCTGTCCCCTTTAGTAGATGTTAGGGCTTAGGAAATCTGCATTTGAAGACTTAAAATATAGTGCTTTGAACTCCTTAGAGGAAAAGTCTATGAATAAATAATTAGACTCATTTCACATCAAAATCTAAAGTGTGAAAAAAGGTTCGTATCATTTGGTGCTTTATTCACTTGTATGGTAATCTGATGGCATATCCATTGTTAACACTGAACTATACTGAAATATTTTACTCCCGGGGCTTTTCATCTGACAAAAGACGGCTTTTTGAAAATGAAAAAGCTCCTTTCCCTGGCATGCTGAGCATAGCTCCTGTCCCCGGCATGCCAAGGTGAAATTTGTTAGTTTTGAAATGCATGGGTTAATATGGCCATATTTTATCTTGGGCAGTACTTGAAAAGTTCTACCAATATTGCTGCAACACATGTGCATATAAGTCCTGCCATCTTTGGGGGGATGTAAATCAGAGACGTTGCTGAGGAACTACTTAGCATTTTCTTGATGGCGAAGTGCTTAGTTTTGGAATTTAATTGTAGGTTTTACATTTAAGCTGTTCAGTATTACTCTCATAAAGGTTCTATACATTTCTTGCTTTGTAGTTTAACAGGTTTAGTCACCACAGTTGGAAGGCATCATCCTCATAATGAAGCCAGAAAAGAATAATGGTTGATCGTGCAGGGTGGCTGGCTGTGACACCGAACAATAGAGCTTGACTTCTTCATGTCTGTGAAGTTAGACTGTGGGGCGTGCTTATCTTCCTGCAGTGATACCGCATTGTAACGAGAAAATGTTGTGTTGTGTAGCTTTGCAAAGGGGTGGGCATCTGCTCTCATTCTGTGTGGGAGCTCTAAAACAGGCTGTAAGCTGCCTAGTGGGCTCAGCCTAGAGTCATAGGACTGGGCAGAATACTGAAACAGGATACATAAATAAAAAGTGCAACAGGCTTTTGAGTACCATCTAAAATTTGACTTACTGTAATCTATCTTCAGAGGGCCTGTGGTAGCTCAGGAGCCATGATATGCTAGAAAATTCCGTTTATAGCTTCTTGGAAGGAAATAAGAGATATGGTCTGATGGGACAGTTAAAGGATAATATGATGCTTAGGAGAGTGATTTATTCAAAACTTCTCTACACTTACTATGGTTTAATTCAGTTCTTGAATGTTAATGAACTACCAAGTGTCTTGGCAGTGCTCTGTTGGATACTGATGGAGATTTGAAAGGAGTATAAGATTGAGTCCTACCCTGAAGAATTTAGAATTGTGGTAGAGACAGAAATGAAATCCATGAAATGATTCCCTAGAACTGTTAGATATGTGAATGATAGTCTTGTAAGCTGTCAAGATCATTTAAAATTTGATTCTGTTATTATATGTATCATTCCCAGATGTGTCACATGAGCATTTGATAGGCATACCCTTTATGCCTCTAAGTTGCTGCTAAAAACACTGACAAGTCAAGGCCAAGGTTAAAGGCAAGAAGGAGCCTTGTGACACTTCCCGTTCTGTTCCTAACACATGCCTTTTGTCTGTTTCTGAACACCGCCTCATTTTCTATGTGTGTATCAGCTACCTAGTGATCTGGCACAATTTTATCATGATGTTACCACTCATACATTTCCACATACTTGTTTCTCTTTTCTCCATTTGTCATGATGTTTTAGTGTGGCTACTGGCAAGAGACCATAGATACAAGTCAAATTGAACTGCCATGTTGGAATGCAAATTGCCCTGTCTACAGAGTCAAACCATCTTAGAGCATCTAAGATCCTAGGCTGTTTCCTTATTTACTGTGGGCTGCATGCTGTCTGTACTGCCTATCTTTCGCTTTGTCTGAAGACCTTTTTGAAATAGAAATGGAGTAGTTATGTACCTGCCAACCATTTCTTCATGGCTCTTCCTTACTAGAAGAACCAGAACTCAGGTTTTATTTACAGTAAGAACACACCCAGTGAAAAGGTTCTCTAGACTTTCGTGGCTGTGGGCAGCCATGTGACACATTTTGACCAATGAGCTATCAGGGAAAGTCTCTAGGTGGAGTCTATCAGTTATCTGGAAATAAATGATAAAAATATCACAAAACCTAATGTCTTGAAACAATAAACATTTATCTCTTCACAGAACTTTGGGTTAGTAACTCATACAAACTGTGCTGTGTCATTGGGGCTCAGGCTCTGTCAGGGGGTCACAGCCAAGATATTAGGAGGCCTTGTAGTGATCTTCAGGATTCACGAGGAGACTCTTTAAAATATGACCTATTATTGTCTCCCTCTAGTAAGGGTTGAAGTAGTAATGGTAACAGTTTCCCCGGGCAGGTACAGCTGTTGTGTGTAAAGCATCTGCTGCTGTGAGCTTCAAGATGCTGAATGGAATTAGTCCACACTGATAGTGTCATTCATTGGTTTCTCCATTAAAAAAAATGTTGGAGTACTTTGATTTCTCTATCAGTCTTACAACCTGCTTTCTTTTATGAAACTTTGTTTTTATCTCCTTACCCCACGACTAAGGGACTGTTACTGAAGAAGGAATGGTGGGGGTGTAAGAGACAATGGGATGACTACTGTGAAACAGCAATTGCACTTAGGAACTCACAGTGGCTCTGGTTGCCTGCAGGAGGGATGCCTAAGAAAGCTAGTCAAGGGGGCTGGAGAGATGGCTCAGTGATTAAGAGCTCTGTCTGCTCTTCCAAAGGACCCGGGTTCAATTCCCAGCACCCACATGGCAGCTCACAATTATCTGTAACACTAGTTCCAAGGATCTGACACCTTCTCTGACTCCTTCACCCTAATGCACATAAAACTTAAAAAAAATTTAAATAAACTATTTAAAAAAAAAAAAAAGAAAGCTAGCCAAACTTCTGGGGACTCTGAAAGCACAGACAGAGGAGGAACCTCTAAGCCGCCACCATGCTGAGGAGGCTTGGCAGCTGAAGGCTTCTGGAGTTGAAAGAGAAAGAGAAATGTTTATTGTTTGAAGACATTATGTTTTGTGATATTTTTTTATACATCGCCAGATAACTGATAGACTTCTGTGGTGTGGTCCCTGATAGATTATCTGTGCTTCCTTGATACACCTAGGCACATGTAGACAGCTGTGGACTTGGTGGGCTTTGAAAAAAGGACATGAAATGGGGTTGGGGACATGGTAGAGGAATCTGGGAGAGCCATACCAGAAGTAGGGGTTTGATATACATATACGTATATCCATATACATTGCATACATATGTGGAATTTACAAAGAATGAATAAAAACATGTGTGTGATCTGCCTGGGAAAACATTCTAGTTTCTGACCAACCAGCATTTTATACTCACTTAAGTTTGGCTTAAAATGATTAGGCACTGTATACATAGGATAGGTGCTGGAGGATTGGCTCATCTCAAGAGGACACTAGTCATGACACGTGATCAGCTTTAGAGGTATGAACTATGGTTGAAGATGGTATGTATCACCAGCAAGGGGGCGTAGAGGCAGGTGAAATCCCAATTGTCTTGTAGCCTATTGCTGAGTGCATTCTATTTATCAGCTGGTGGAAACGGCCTGTGAGCTGTTTACCTGAAGAAACAGATTTATGGTTGAATGGTAAGTCAGTCTCCATGGTTGGCTTGTGAATATTTTGGAAAAGAAAAACATCACAGTTAAATCAAGGTTTAGCTCAGTAGGTATTTGTTAAATGTCAGGTAAGTAGCAGGTTTTGGGGTATCAGTAACTAGTTATCAGAACATTCTAGACATGGTCTTCCTTTTCTCTTTTTATTGGTGTATTTGTATATGTGTTTATGTATGTGTTCACACTTATGCCAGGTGCACACATAGAAGTGAGATCAGTTCTATCCTTCCATCATCGGAGTTCCAAGGATCTAACTCAGGTTTGCAGGCTTGGCGGGAAGCACTTTTACCTCCTGAGCCATCTTGCCAGCCCCCTCTTCTGTTCTCATTTACTTCAGGTTTTCAGATTGGGTTCAGCAGCCTCTTCAACCTGTCTTTCAGGTTATATACGGTCGAATCACTTGTCTTTGCCCAACATGGAGGCCTTCCATCAACATTCTGTCTAAAATCTGTTTTTTATCAGTCTTCATTATAACCACAAGTCATAAATATATAACAAAATTCTGAATGAAGATGAAATGTACTCATCTTAAATGATTTAACTATACCAAATTTTATGCCCATAAATGTGTCAGAATTGTGTTATATTAAGTAAAGAACATATAGGTAATTGAGTACAGAATTGTTTACCCCCACTAAAGTGGAAAAGGAATTAGCAAAATGAGTACTATGTATGACAAGATTGTCTATATTATTGCATAATTCTGTTTTTTGTATCTGTTGAATACTTAACAGCTCATGATAAACATACACTATACTTTATGAATTCCTCTGGCTTACTGTCAGCTCTCTACCGCAGTGAATGAGGCTGTGTAAATTAGTTAAGTTCATTCAAGCGTCTTAGCGTCTGTTCTATCGCTGTGTGACCAAGACAACTCATAATTGGGGGCTGGCATACAGTTTCAAAGGGTTGTTCCATGATCATCATGGCAGGCAGGCATGCCACTGGTCCTTACATCCTGGTCCACAGGCAGGAGGCAGAAAAAGAGAAAGACTGAGCCAGTCATAGGCTTTTGGAACCTCAAAGCCCAACCCACAACATCACACCTTTTAATCCTTTTCAAATAATTCAGCAACTGGGGACCAAGCATTTAAACACATGAGGCATTCTCATTCAAACTACCACATTCACCCAAATTACAGGACACATCTATAACTAATATGACATACAAGTCACATCTGGAAGAGTTTTCACTAATGCATTTAATCATAGGCTATGAACTATTGTTCTCAGACATTCTTTGTGTTGTGAAAGTCAGGGGCTGGGTGATCAGCATTAATTCACTCAATGACATTTCAGCAATAAGAAAGAATGAGTTATTGACCCACAAATATGTGGATTTACCTTATAAAACATCATATTAAATATAAGGAATCAGTCACAAAGGACATTTGAAAATCCCATCTGTATGAGCTATCTGGAGCAGATTGTAAATTTATAGAGGCAGAAAGTAGACAAACAGTTACTCTGGGAGGGGAACTAGAGAGGAAGAAGAGAATTTTCTTTCCCAAATAGGAAATTGTTGAAAACTTGATTGAAATGGTGCTGGCGGCCAAGTTCTAACTATGTGAGGAATTGTTGGCTTGCTGTCTTCCGATAGGTGAAGCTTTAAGCTTTAAAGCTCTCTTAGAAAGGCCAAGCAGAACCTTCATCAGGTCATTTTTCAAGGACGCTGATGTGAGTTAAAGGTTGACCCCTCAGCTTAGGGGGAGGATTTTCCACATTCATGATAACCGGAAGGGAAGACTCAATTCTAGTCCCAAGCTCTCTCCTCTGGTTACTTGCAGAGAAGCCATGCAGGTTATTTCAGCAAACCCTAGGCCACCTCACCTCCACCCTGTCCCCAGACCTCTGTTTCCAGTTACCTTCAGGATAGCTTTACTTTTATGACCATCATTAATCTCCCACCCAAATATCCAATTTTGGCTCTGCCTTGGGCATTTTTTATCTTAGGAAGTAGAAACTATGGACATCTTTTTCAATCTTTTATTAACATGCGATATTATCTTAAAGTTATTTTTCAAGTTTGCTTTCTTATATGCAATACTTTTATCTATCCAAAGTAGAAAACAATTCATATATATGTTACATATAGCTTTATTAAAAGCAACAGGAATGGCACATTTGTGCTAATTAATGATTGCTTCAAAACTGCAAAGAAATAGCTGATAAAATAGCCCTTTTGAGTAAAGGGGGATTCTGATCTTTTATGTTTAACTGTCTTAGACTATACTTAGGATACTAGAAAGTTGAATTCTGAGTTTTACCTAAGTCTATATCTGTACTTTCATGGTCCTACTGACATTTGTGTTTATCCAATTAAATCGCAGTAGTTTTTAAGTAAAGTCTCAAATTCCATGATAACTGAGGGGGTCATTAAATGACCTGGATGCATAAGCCGAAGGTGGAGAGAGCCGTCACACACACTTCATCAGCACTGTGGAATGAGGGACCAGTGCATTTGCTGAGCAGGGGATGTCCAGTGAGCACAGAGACTAACTGGCGGTTGGACATGCCCCAGGAGCAGTGATTTTAAGGTCATAGCAGGCTCGGTGAATAATGCCGACTTAGGCTGCAACTTGCCGATAGCTGATCTTACCAATGAGCCGTTTAGAGGCATTCAAGCCTGAACTCTCTCCCTGTGCCTTGAATGGCATGTCAATGGTCACTGCTTCTGACATCCTTTATGTTTGCCCAGCCAGCTCTAAATCTTTAGGTTGGGCTTCTGAGTACTCAGGAAAGAAAAGAGAGAGGCAATTATTTTCAGTCATTGAGTTTTGAAGATCTTAGTGTTAATTATGCCAAACATTGTCGGTTCATCAGCAAATAAAAATGTTAAAAAGGGGTACCAGGCATTCCAGACCCGCTTAAACATACTTTATGGTGATTAAGAACGTCTTGTACACACTAACATTTTTGAGGTACATTATCACCCATGCATTTTCATGCATTGTTTCAAAATGGAATATTCACATTAAAAGCTCATTTGTATTTTGGAGTATTAAAAAGCTTACTTTTAATTAATGGGTGCTTTCTTATCAGTTGAATTAAGAGGAATAAAAAGCACAATTCATTATTTCTGTGTGGAATCCAGAGAGATATGAAAACAAAACTGCAATGGATAGCTCTTAGAAACACTTCAGGAATTAATTTAAGTATTATAGTGGCCTTTGAAATGTGAAGATCTCTCTCTTTCAGGCCTTAACTTATCGAAGATTCCTTGAGTATTCAAGGTGTGCTTCGCCTATTGTTTGTGCCCTTCTGTGCTTTCTTCACTGTAGAATTTCTGCAGGAAGTACCTAGTCAGAGGATCTGAGGACGTACTGAGCATGCCTTGAGTGTTCATCTGATATGCACGTTAAGGACATGAAGCCAATATTCTTGCTTATGACACAGTTTCAAAACTCATTTTTCCTATAAATAAAATGAAAAGCAGAAAGGATGTAAACGCCCTAACTCTTCTAGAATCATACTTGTGCTCATTGAATTGTGTTTTTTGTTTGTTTGTTTGTTTTTTACTGTAGCAGAGTAAGTACATTCAGTCCCTAAAGAGAATAAGATGGGTGGCATCATTTTGCTGAAGTCCAGATTTGAAACGGGACAGTTTTTCATAATACATATGGATCACAGTAGATACCATATCAAATTAGAATTGTTGCACTGTTTGACAAATGAATGATTAGAAAAATCCCGTCCTATGACTCTAATACAAAACCAGATGTTTTTGTGTCCTGAAGGTCTGTGTTCTTTCCATGTGGCTGATAAATATGCTCTGCTGTTACTGTCATAGTCTTGCCTTTCAAATTAAGATATAATAATCACTCAGAATCTAATATCGAATTAATTTAGATTCAATTGTCTCTATTAAGACAAAGAGGTATCATAGTTTTTAAAGGCGGAAAGGATCGTTTATAAGAATTTGGCTGCAGTCAAAAGCTTAACTATTAGCATTGTAGGTTCATTATTAAGGAAAGCATTATCGTCTTTGCACCGTTCTTTATTTCATTTGTTCTTATGAAATGTGTTTATCTTTTATTAAAACTTTCTATTTTAGATGGATAGATATGTGATAAAACAAGCCTGGTAAAATGTTAATGATAGAATTGAGGTAGCAGGTATGGATGGATCTTCTCCAGGGAGTTCTTTCAGAATAACTATACTTGAACAAAAGAACCTATTTGGCTTTTGAAAAAGCAAAGTAGATATTTTAATTAAGTATAATAAGTAGATATAATAAAATTTGTGTATTTAACCAGTTAGTAAAAGGCAAAACTGATTTTCAGTTGTAAATTTGTATGCTGTTTGCCATATATTATTTGGCTGATGGTAGTTCCAGATTCAATTTTAAGACAGAATCTTTTCAGTTTTGTTGGAAGAGCTGTGAGGAAGTGTTTGGTCATTTTCCCAATAAAATGTATATGTACATAAAGACCTGAGCTCATGTTACACAGAGTACATTTTTTCCAGTCATTGTTAATGCACTTTGGAATGTGACAAACGTTATTAAAGAATGCTTATTTATTAGGTTAAAGCACACTGCTGGTGATCTTATATATCAGAGAAGAAATTCTTTGTTTTTAAATGAAGACAGCAGCTGCCCTTAGGGGGTTTTTCATATTACTTTCACTTGGAGCTTTGCCACATGTGCACCTAATGTGTTGTTGACTCAGAAATGATATGGATAAGTAATGTATGTATGCTCACATCTCATTTCTGAGACACACTTTAAACAGATACAAATTGAACATAACTAGTGTATCTACCCGGAAATATTTCTTGGCAGATTTGGCTGAGTTGCAACCTTGCTCTGTGATTTACATGTGTTTCACATGCTAGCGTCATCAGAATCTATGAGTTTACAAGTCATTTTACATTTGATGATCTGAGGTAGGAATTTTTGAAGAAGATTTTTTTTTTTTAACCTGGGCGTTATATCCTCTTATGTTACTGCACTACTAGCCGATGTTAAAGAAAATAATGACAAAGTGAAAAAAACCATCAAGTTGGTCCTTGCATTCATTAGTTGTATTTACAAATCATCTGTGACCAGTAGAATCATCATCTCTTCTATCATATGCCTTTGCAGTTATGATATCATGCTGGGGAAGAGTGGCTCAGCTGCAGGTTCCAGGCACTTTTTAAAATCATTGCTCACAATATCCTATGCTAAGTATATGGTGAATCATACATTAGGAGGTAAAATATACCCAACTGACACATTGTGCTTAACTATCAAAGGCTACATGCTTCTGGAGTGACGCTTTTAGTTAGAAACCTGTCATGTGTTTATGAATACAGCAGTGCTTGCTCATCTATTGGCAACATCCTCTAATTTGCTGTGCCCTGTAATAGTCAGTCCCCAAACTAAGACCGTAAGGAGCAAATACACATGTACACCCAAAGACATACATATATAGACAGGCATATTGGCTTCTTTACTTACTGTCATGTATATATTCAATGAGTTTTGCTTTATTTGTCTTGCAGTAGTGAGTCATAAATGGAAAATAGCTATTACTTTTAAGATAAAACAAAGTGGTCTTTGACTTATTTCAAGTTAAACATCTCATTTAAAATTAGCCCAGGGTCTTGTAAGGAATGCCAGTAATCCAAATATAATACTGCACATTGCCCAATTGCCTCTGTGTATGATACAGGTTCATTGCTGCAGCACTTTGACAGCCCATTACAGAATGGAATGAACAGCTATTTTTAAACGGGAGAAATTCAAGTTGACAGCTTGGCAGTGAAATTCAGCTAGTGGGATAATTTTTTGTCATCTTTAGTGTAGAGAATGGATTTGGTTTGGTTTAAGGAAATTTCTATCCTATGGTTTACAGGAAAACATTTTTATTAAAAGAAAATTTTGTTGTCCATTTTGAGGGGTGGGTGTTACTGGCAAAGCCTGGAATCAGCTGTTAATGCGTTGCTGAGCGTTCCCTAAAACCCAGGCCTAAAGTAGAATTCCTTAGTTTCCGTGTCTGCCCTAGGTGAGACAACCCAATAAGAACACTGTGAGAGAAATGCGCTTGCTGGAGGTGGCGTCCCATGATGCTTTTCAGTCTTTCAGGTCTAAAAGAAGGAAGTTTGTAAAAGTCCTGGGATAGGGATGTAAAGTTTGAGACATACTGTCTTAGTGAACATACAAATTAGAGTTGTATGCAGGAAGAAAGCCAGGTATCTGCTGGCTCCTTTAGAAAACTTCTTGAGGAACAAGAAGATAATCACATTTGGATTTGATAACTTTGGAAAAACATGTTCCACAATTCCTAATAAAAAGTTAAATATATAAGCCAGGCAGTGGTGGCACACACCTTTAATACCAGCACTTGGGAGGCAGAGACAGGCAGATCTCTGTGACTTCCAGGCTAGCCTGTTCTGTAGAGTGAGTTCCAGGACAGCCAGGACTACTCGGAGAAATGCTGTCTCAAAGAACAAAACAAAAATGAAACAAAATTAAATATATATTAAACCATAACAAGAATGATAGTGAGTCAGAGTGACCTTTTTGTTTGTATTATAAATTGTGTAAGAACTTTGTTTTTCTAAGCTATGTTAGTTTCAAGGGCTTTCAAGAGATTTTAAGTTTATCACTGAGAAGGTGTGAAAACACACTAATACAGTTTACTAAATGATATGTGGGCAAGTCATATAAGTAAATTATTGAATGCTTTGAGTGTTTTACTCAATATCTAATGTTTCTAATTCAACTAAGAAGAGATCTAGTAGCAGAAATTTCATTAGTTTTGTTTGTCTGTTTTTGTTTTAAGACAGGGTCTCAATATGAGTATCTCAGGCTGACCTGGAACTCACTACTTAGCCCAGGCTGGCCTGGCACCCACAGAGACTGCCCGCCTCTGCATACCATGTTCTGGGATTAAAGGCGTACAGTGCCGTGCCTGAGTAGTGTGCATTTGTTAATCAGCACACACTAATGGTGCATGGGTATGTGGTTACATCATAGTATTTCAATGCACAGATACAATGTGCATTGGCTAGTTGTCAGTTGTCATAGCTGTAGATCTCTATCATTTGTTTGTGTTGGGAGCGTTCAAAGGCCTATCAGCTAAATATCCAGCTAGCTCTTGCCATCCCATTGTGCTGTCGAATATTCGGAGTAATTCCTCCTATCCAACTGCAATGCTAGAAATGGAAAGTCATCCACATCTTCCGAATGCCTTGCCGGGAACCTCCATCTTGGGGTCACCAGCACACTACCTTCCTTCTAGGGTACCTTCTCAGAGTTTCCTAAGGGCTGGCCAATTGAGTAACAGCTTTGCTTAGACATGATACTCTATAAAGCAGGGGTGCAGCAGACAGTTCTGCTCCTGATTGGTTTCTGTATTTTCTGTTGGAAGGCGTAATGGCTCGGAGCATAATATCGCAATGGAACTATATGTGAGCCAGGCATTTCAGCGTGGTAGGTCAGTCCTGGACCCTTTAGAACTGTATGTTATCACCACATCAAAGGAATTTCTTGACATGAAAGAATTGTGCCTCCATAAAGACTTTATTTAAACCTCGAGAGGTCATTGCTCACCTGACACAGTCTAAGGTGTTTCTTGTAACAGTGCTGTGAGTTTGTAACCTGAACTTGAGCTCTCAGTTTTCTTGTGTTGTGACCCTCTTGAATCTTTGTTAACCCGCGGACTGAATGAGGCCTCACCACATTCCCTGTTCTGTGCATCCTGGTGAATCACTTTTTAAACTCTGAGAAAATTGAGAAGGAACCCTGAGTATCAAGGAACTTGTTTCGTAGGAAAATGTAACATTAGGCGTCTCTACTCCTGGAGAGAGAAGCCAACCCAGGGTGCTTGGTTCTGAAGATGAGCAAGAGAGAGAGAGTCGCTGTGATTATGATGGGTCTCTCTATTTACTCTGGCTCTATTTTTTCTTTCTATTCACTTTGCAAAGTGTAGTCTAAAGTTTGAGTAATTCAGGAAAAGGAGAGAAAATTGTCTTTCCATGATATGCTTGAGGAAATTGTGATGTGGAAGAGGGTCAAAAGATACTCAGGAGGTCTCCAAGCTGATTGTCATCCATGGCAGGTGGGAAGACTTGAAGGGGTATGTTCCAGGACACACTACTCAAAGTCCCTAACCCAGCATTTTATGAGCTTGTTTTGTGTGACGGATGGTTGAGACCCGTGGTACCTGAGCTGACTGCTTTGTCTTGAGGCCTATGGCTTACTAGCTATGCCATTTTGACCAACTTACTTAACTATTTTGTTCTACAATTTCTTATTTATAAAAGGACCCCCAGAATTACATTTAATTGCCAGGATTAATGCAGGAGCAAATGAGTTCAACATTTTATATTATTATAATAATGCCTGGCATACCAAAAAAACCTAAGTAATACAATCTGTTAATATTGTTTCCAATTTAATTTTCTACTTAAATTTCCAATTTTTTAATTAAAAAATATTTTCCAAATTCACTAGAACTATAATGCTTTGTGGTAAAGGCTTTTTTTTTTTTTTTAAACCCTTCAGAGGTAATCATGGGAGGACATGGCTGGGAAGATTGCAAGAGCCAAAGCTGGTAGGTGATGGCTGCGAAACAGGTCTTCGCTCGACGTGGCACAACCATTGCATACATGCAGTCACGGTGCCGTGACTGCACAGGTCCAGCATGAGATCAAGCCAGCCAAGACCCCAGCACGGGTGCAGGAGAGACAAGGTCCAACCCCGCTGTGAAGCCACTGGCCACGGCTGGGGAAAGGAGGCTCAGTTTTCATCAGGGATGAGATCCTTAGCGGTTGCTCACGTGCCGGGCCTGCACATGTCGCATACAGGCAGCACGGAAGTGAACTCAGTGGGTTTAAAAGCAGCACTTAAGTTGGGAGGGAAACGTGGGGGGGGGGGAGCAGGAGTTGGAAGGGAGGGAGCAGGCATAGGAGTGATCAAAGCCGCATTTTATGCATTATATGAAATTCTCAAACAACAGAAAAATACATGTTAGAAAGTGAAAGTCGGGCTGGAGAGATGGCTCAGAGGTTAGGAGCGCCAACTGCTCTTCCAGAGGTCCTGAGTTCAGTTCCCAGCAACCACGTGGTGGCTCACAACCATCTGAAATGAGATTTGATGCCCTCTTCTGGTGAACAGGTGTATATGCAGACACATACTGTATACATAAATAAATCTTTAAAAAAAAAAAGAAAGTGAAAGTCATCCCCATGTTCATGCATATATGATAAGCAGGACATACCCTGTGTATTTATGAAAAAGATCTGCATCCTTACTTGAAGGGTAAGTTATCAAAAATCTTGACTTTGAACAAAAAAGTCCAAGTGAGAATTCAATGCAATTTGATTAATGCTTATTAATTAACCAAATTGCATGGGATGATACTTACAGAATTTTGAATTCATGGCATTTGTCTTTATAGAAACCCTTTGAGAACAGAAAACATGCTATGCACATGTTCGTAATTTTATAAGCTAAGAGGTGCCTCAGAGAACTAAAATAATTTCACAGTGGAAGTCATGTCAATAGGAATAGTAAGATATTGATGGTGCATAGTAGACACATGAGAAGTATAGCCTTGTGGGGGTTTTGTTTTTCCTGTGTGTCTGGGTAGATCAATCTTGGGTGCCATGCCTCAGGAGCTATCTACCTTGTTTTTTAAGACAGGGTGTCTCAATGGGACCTGGGCTCACTAATGATTCAGCTAGGCTCTTTAAACTCCAGGATCTTCCCACCTCTGCCTCCCCAGCTCTGGAATTCCAAGCAAGCTTCACCACATCCAGCATTTTACGTAGATGCCAGGGGCTCAATTTAGGTCTTCATGCCTGTCTAGCAAGTGCTTTAACAACTCCGCTATCTCCCTGATTGCTGTTTTTTTTTTAATTTATTTATTTTATGTATATGAATGCTCTGTTTTCACATACACCAGAAGAGGGAATCATATTCCATTATACATGGTTGTGAGCCACCATGTGGTTGCTGGGAATTGAACTCAGGACCTCTGGAAGAGCAGTCAGTGCTCTTAACTGCTGAGTCATCTCTCCAGCCCACTGGTTTGTTTTAAAATAATACTTCCATTTATTTGATAAAATTGTGCATGTACATGTCTTTTGATCATACCAACACACGATTGCCTTCCTCCAGTGCCTCCTAGCGCTGCTACCCTCTTTCCCTCCCAACTTTACATCCTTCATTTTGTTGTTGCTGTTGTTGTTTTTAATAATCCCTGTTTTGTTTTTGAAATGGTCTCACAAGGCTGGTCTTGAACTCACCATGTAGTTCTGGCTGGCTTTGAACTTTCAGTGATCCTCTGCCTCAATGTTCTGAGTGCTGAGATTGCAGGTATGTGCCAGCATACCTAGTTGATAAATGTGACTTAAGTGGATGGATATTACTCTTCTCTCTCTCATATGTGTGTATGTAAATGTACTTCTCAGTTATCATTAGAAGTATCCTGATTATAGTGCCTGAAAAATTCTAGTCCTTTAGTAAGAACACACACAGATGTGGAGACTCATAACTAAACCTTCAGCAGAGTGCAGGGAATCACATATGATAAAAGAGGGAAGTGATACGACAGGGAGAGGACAGGAGCTCCACAAGGACAAAATATGTCAGGGCACAGGGGTCCTCTATGAGACAGTTTCTCCAACCAAGGACCATGTATGGATATAACCTAGAACCCCTGCTTGGATGTAGCCCATGGTAGCTCAGTATCCAAGTGGGTACCCTAGTAAGGGGAACAGGAACTATTTCTGACATGAACTCAATGGCTAGCTCCTTTACCTCCCCCTCACCCCCCGAGGGAGGAGCAGCCTTGCTAGGTTACAAAGGAGGACATGGCAGCCAGTCCTGAAGGTACCTGATAAGCTAGGGTCAGATGAAAGGGGAGGAGGACCTCCCCTAGCAGTGGACTTGGAAAGGGGCAGGGAGGAGATGAGGGAGGGAGGGTGGAGTTGGAAGGGAATGAGGAAGGAGGCTACGGTTGGGATACAAAGTAAATAACCTGTGATTAATATAGAAAAATAAAAATAAATAAAAAAAGAAAAAACAAAACAAAAAAGAACCCCCCACACAAACAAACAAAACAAAAACTCCATTATCTATAAATTATAAAGCATCAATGGGTTATCAGTTGATATTTCACTATTTTTTCTTTAGTATAGGCTGAGATCTTTTCCCTTTCAGCATTCTTGCCTTCTAGCTCTCAAATTTATTACATAATATGTACATCCTTGAGAAAGAGGAAACAGGAA
The DNA here is from genome assembly GCA_028658305.1 of Pachyuromys duprasi. Classification (NCBI taxonomy): domain Eukaryota; kingdom Metazoa; phylum Chordata; class Mammalia; order Rodentia; family Muridae; genus Pachyuromys; species Pachyuromys duprasi. The sequence goes on from CM053755.1 coordinate 44,659,445, forward strand.
AGATGGTAGAATGAAAAGATTTAGCTAGAGCCTAGTTTACTTTTCGTCATGTCATCTCAGAGGATTGAGAAACAATTGGGG
>CM053755.1:44660025-44729491 GCA_028658305.1 Pachyuromys duprasi
AATTGGGGGGAATGAAAGATACCCCCACCAATACCACCACCAACCTTAAGTGGTGAATATGGCTGGGGAGATGGTATGCAGATGAGGCAGTAAGCTGGCCAGGGTTGCCCTCCTTGGCATGCCTTTGTGGTGATGCTGTGACCACAGCAGAAATCTCATACTGAATTTTTTTTTTTTTTCTTTCTACCGTCTTCGTGAGATCAGTGGTCTGTCATCCTGCCTTCCGCTTTCAAAGATGGGATTTTTTTGTCCAACTCAAGTATGTTTTCTACAGAGCCAGCATCTGGGTGGGACGCCAACTGTAGTGCGTTCAAACAAGCCTCTCTTTTCCCTAAGTGGAATCGATTCTGTTTTAAACGGCGGCATAGTGTGCATAAGGCCACACTCGCTCAGGTTGTAGTGGCAGTGTCGTGATCCGCATGCATGGTAAAGACATTGACAGTGACTCATATCTATTTGTCTGGCTATGTGTTTCAAATCGATGACTTACTCACACGGTTCAAAGTTCAGCATGTCTAAAAGAATACGAATCCCTTGTTTTTCACTCATCTAGTCTCCCTCTCTGTAGATAGTCACAGTGATAAGTTTCTTCTGTGTTTTTCCAGAGTGGTTTTTGCACACAAACAAAAACATGCATGATTGGATGCATTTCTGTATACTTAGAAAATGGAGATAGCTTGCCTCTTGTATCACTTCTAGAAGGATACAGGTGATAAGCTCCTGAAGGTTCCAACTGCCCTTGAGCCATGTTTTTTTTTTTTTAAGTTGTTTTTTCTATTTTTTACGTTTCTGCTGTGTAAAGATCTTTGAAAATAGAAACAAGAAGAGAAAACGAAGGCCCAACGAAAGGCCCAACAACTCTCTTCCCATTTTGAAAATACTCTTCTCAGGCATATTACAGATGGTACCAAGTTCCACTGCAGCTGGCTAAAGCTGAGCATGTCTTCCTGGGAATTACCCAGGACCCCCTGGCACCTTGCACAACCTGACACAGCAATGTAAAGAAAGCGTTCTCTATTTGGGGTCAGGGGTTAGAGACCAGTCTCGTAATCTTTAGCTACCGTCTGAGCCACCTCCTGAGAGTCCATCAGTTGGAAACCATCACACCAAACCTTGTCGCCTATTCAGAGGATGAAATAAATAATGTCTGGGGCAAAGCAGGTCCTCAGTAAACAATGGCCTCCTCATTGACCTGTCCAGGGTTTAAAATTTGAAATGGAAAAGTCTGTTTTCAGGGGTTGTGGTAGTTTTGGTCTTGATGTGCTGTCTGAATAGAAAGGAGCATTTGGAGAGTTTTCCTGAGACCATTCATCTTGTGGGGATGCCAGCGATAGAATCATTCTTCACCTAACAACCGCTTTTGTGCAACGCTTTCACGGTATACAAAAGTTAACTTTCCATCTCTCTACTAGAAGATGAGAAAATGGATGGGAGGCAATTGGAGATGAAAATTTCTGAACCAATATTGGTACATGAAATTATTTACGTGTCGCTGAGTCTGGGGATGCAGCTTGTTATGTAGAATGCTTGCTTGTCTGTGTGGAGCTCTGTGAAGTACTGGATTCAGTTTCTATCACCACCCCCATCCCTAAGGTTTCCTTTCTCCTTTTCAGTTGAAGGTGGAGTAATATGAGGTTTCTAAAAGTAGAATAGAAAGGAAGTCTTTGGGAGACAGCTACTTAGGCTGGATCTTAATTTACCCAGTATAAAAATAAGATAGGCAAAAAGGTCACATTCTGAATGATAAGTGACAGATAAACAAAGATTCATCACTAACCTTTCGAGCTTTAGTTACACTGTGGTGTCTGGCTAGTCGCTATGCTGAAGTGAGAAGAAAGAAAAACTCATAACAGGTTTCGGAATAGTGCGTTCTTTCCAGTTTCCCTCAGCATCATAGCCGTAAGCACTGTGAAACTTCACAAAAACAGTTTCGAGCCTAGCTTTAGAATTTCAATAGTTATTGTATATTCAAAACAGCCGCAGAAGCACTCTATTTTCATTTTAAAGATTTACAATTAAAGTGATTTAGGTATACCTCCAATGCTTGATTATATACAAACCCATTACAGGGTTTATGCACACATTAAGTCCCTTCTTATTATGGGGTTTTGTGCACATTAAATGCCTGGTTGTTGTAGATTGTTGTTTTTCTTGTTACCATTAAATGTAACATTTTCCTAGGTGATGAAATGTGTTATTATTGGGAACATTTATTTGAGTGTGCATTCTGTATTTTAAAAGAGAAAGGTATTTAAGCAGCAAAGATGTAGCTGTTATGAAATTTATTTTTATAAATAGCTTTCAGCAAAAATCAGAGCAGTGCTTTAAAATTACAGTTAAAAAAATCATTTAATCATCACACTTCTTGTTGGCTAATAGGGTAGTAGGTGACTTTTTTCTGCCGCACTACCCTATTCTCGATATGCCCACTAAGTGGGTCTGAGCACACTAGTATGTTTTATGTTAGCTGAAAGTTCAGGGAGCATTTGTTTCCTTTATCGTGAATTCATTTAAGTACTAGTCTTGCTTCAGCTTTAACTGGCACAGACAACCAGACTTGAGATAAAATGAAAATAATGGACCGAGCTGGGTGCTGGGGACGGTAGTTCCGCTGAGCGCAGGTCAGTAAGCTGTGATTCTATGTTAATGCAGGCCTGGGGGATCAGCTTTCTCTTTTAGCCTGGAGGACCGTTAAGCCCTGGAAGCTGGGTCAAGCTGATAGAGTCTGCAAATACAGCTCATCAGTTAGCAGCAGCAGTTAACCAACTGCGCTTCCTAATGTGCACGGATAACACTGCTTAAAAATTCTCCATGATCAGGACAGAGATCAGGAAGAAGATAGTCGATTCTGCTTTCATTTGCATAATCAAAGCTCCTCAGTTTTCCACCTATAGATAATATAAGAGGAGGAAAGCCACAGCGACCAGTTCCATTATGCTGTTAATCTTGAATCTCAGCAAATAATTTCAATAAAAATGTAAATAACTTGTTTCAAAAGAAAAAGTATAATTGAAAGATTTTTTTCTCTGTTGTTTCTTTGAAATCAAATTGCAGATGCAGTTATAGGAGTAATAAGAATCTTGAGGGATATGAAATGAAACTAAGGTTTTCTTCTGTTTTGAAGTACGAATGTTTATAGTGATTTGACTCAAATATAAAACTTTACAGTGTGAAGCCAGATTTCTTTTAGTGTGTGGGTTTTGAGAAAAAGTTGAAAGTTAATAAGGTGACCAAAATGACAGAGAACTTGCTCATTTATTTTCTCTCATAGCAGAGAAACTGAAATAGTTTAGTTCATACCAAACTTAAAAATAACAACGTGAGAAAGGACACAGTCAGGAGCGAGACTTTCCTTCACAGTGCTCAAACTCCTGCAGGCCTCGGCTATCAGCGTGCTGTGTGGCCTTACGACACTGTTCCTCCCGTTACCCCTTCCTTTGGTGGGTGGCCCTGTTAGAGCAAGTACCTTTGTATGTAATTTTTGAAGCTTTAAACTTCTTGCTTGGGAAGTTGGCTTCACCAGCTTATCAAAATTATTATATGGAATTCATATCTTGCAGACTCTTTAAAAATCCACTCTTAAAGAGACCTCCCTTGAGCCCTCTTATTTCCAGCACGGTCTTTCCTTCAGGAATCTACTTGTTCGTCATGTGTGAAGTTCCTGGAGTGACTGATAGATCGTAAGGGCAGCTGGGTATGCTCATTCACACTTGTAGTCTGAGGCCAGTGGTAACAGGTTTGGGACCAGCCTGGGCTACATCACAAGAGTTTTGTGTTAAAGTCTGATTGTAGAGAAAATCATATTTTGTGTATGTGTTAATGTGTCGTGCATGTGTTACACATACGTGACTGCGCCGTATTCACCCCTGGGCTGTGGCATACAGAGGCCAGAACAGCCTGTTGGATGCCTTCCTGTGTTGCACTGGCATTCTACCTTATTGCCTGAGACAGGGTCTCACTGATCCTGAAGTTACTGTTGGCTGCTTGGAAGACTCCTGGAAGTTGCCTGCCTCTGCTCTGTAACACTGGCCTTCCAGGCAAGGGTACTCATGCCCACCTTCCTACATGGGTACTGGGGATCTGGACCCAGCTTTTAATGGTTGCAAACTGAGTACTCAGACCCGTTTACCCAGCCTTGTACTTTTTTTTTTGTTGAAGTGCTTTTGTGTATCTTGTTGGAATCCATACTGATTCCCTATGAAACAAAACAAAACTACAAAAATCCCATATGAAAAGGTTTCTGGGTATGTATTAAATGCCAGCTCTCTGTTACACACTTTTTTCACTTAGTGGATCCTTTAAGAAATTCTCTAAAAGAGGTTTTACTCTTGGGTAAGAAAAGTGTGGCAACCGACAGTCAGAGTTATGTAGCTAGTGAGCGATGAGGTGGGACTGAAACTTGGCGGTGTGGCTCCAGGGTCGGGGGTGCTCATCACTGACTTCATGGCAACGTGAAGAAAATGTTAACTGGAAAATGTCTTGCTACATGAAGATGCAAATGCTGGGAGAGCGGAAAACACACTCCATTTGTCTCTGTGTTTAGCATCAAACCAGGACTAGAGAGGGTGCCCAGTGAATGTTTGTTGAGAAGGTATAAATGAGAATCATCTGTGCTCGTTCAGAGTGATGTGTCAGAAAGCATTTGTTTCAAGGTTCATTGTTCAACTTCTGCCCTACCTGGTGCCCTAAGCCAGCGTAGGTCTGTGCTGTATCCCTGTTTGGCAGAGAAGGTGACTCGTCTGGTAAGAGCACACACAAGCAAGAGGTCTTGAGTTTGAATCCCCAGCACACACATTAAAAACAACAACAAACTAGCAGGCTTGACTGGGCACGCCTATAACCTCAGCAATGGGAGACACCAGAGGGAGAGTCATTCAACATAGCTGAAATGGCAAGCTACTGGATCAGTGAGAGCCTGTCTGAAGGTAACAAGGCAGAAAGTGATAAAGACACCTGATATCCTCCTCTATCTGTTCATGGATGCACAAGGGCTCTGGCATGGGACCTATATGCTCATGCAATGCGTGTGTGCGCGCACACACAAACACACACAGTTTTCTTGTCAAAGGGGTTATGAGCTGGAAAGTTGAAGAAGCCTTGCAGAATAGGACTTACATGATTTTACTTCCAACAACGCTTTCTTTTGTCTGTATCTTTAGGTAAGATTATAACATTGTTTTATAAGTATCAACTTGGTATTAAACAGTTGAATGAATGGGGGGGAATTTTCTCATATTCTGTGCTTTCTTCTTAAAATATAAATATTTAAAGACTAAATTTTCTGGCTTGGCAAGATGGCTTGGTTGTTAAAGATGCTTGCAATTAAGCCGGAAGACCTGAGTTCCAATCCTAGCGCCTACATATGTTAGAGGGGGGAAGAACGGACTCCATTTGCACTCGATGTGATGACTACCCTCCTTTTCCAAGGACATGTAGTAAGACAACTTTAAACTAATTTTTGTTTGTTTTTTGAGACAGGATTTCTCCATGTAGCCTTGGCTGTCCGGGATTTGCTTTATAGACCAGGCTGGCCTTGAACTCACAGAGATCCGCCTGCCTCTGCCTTTCCAAGCATTGGTATTACAAGTGTGCATCACTGCACCCAGCTTAAACTGATTTCCTAAATAAATGAATATGCCAAACCCCTCTAGAAAATTTGAGCAATTAAAAACGGATAATAAAAATAAATCAACTTGGTGTTGGAGAGATGGCTCAGTGGTTAAGAGCAGCGACTGCTCAACCTAAGGACTCAGGTTCAATTCCCAGCACCCACATGGCAGCTCACAACCGTCTGTAACTCCAGTTCCAGAGGATCCCACACCCTTACACAGACTTGCAAGAAAAACAGCAATACATTTAAAATTAAAATAAATAAAAAGAGATGTTGTTTAAAAAAGTTTAAAAAGTAAATTTTTACCATCCCACTTAAGTGCTGTTCTCTTCAGTTATAAATATACATTTCACATTAATATTTTGATAAAGATTCTTCCAGACAACTCTCTATATACATGCATGTTTATGATGTACTATATGAGCTTAGTAGTATGCATTATCATTGGATACCCTGCAGTTTTCACTCAACAATGTAATTTGGAGATTTTTATTATTCTAATGAAAGTTCTATGAGGATCATTGTAACTTTAATGGCTTGCCATTATGTTGTTTCAATTTGTCATTGCTTATTGGCCTCATAATAGATGCTATTTTCTTTCTTTCTTATACTTTTGATTGTATAAACAAGCCGCTATGAATATATATTCATGTAGACCTCTGAATCACTTCTTAAAGTTGACATGGTATGTGTCTTGTCCAATTTCATGTATTGTATAAAATTATAGGAAAGTAAAGTTGCTGGAAGAGTATCAGAGTGCAAGAGGCTCAATCTATCTTTCACTGAACCAATGTTTACAGACACACAGTGGAAGCCGGGCCGGGAGGATACCAAGAAGTGTTAATTCCTACCTTGTAGGGGCCACAGCTGGGAGAGAGGCAGGCAGTGCAAGAAAGAAGACATTGCATCCTTTTGGTGTTGCTGTTGTCTGTTTGTTTCGTTTTGTTTAGACAATGGTTCTTTGTATACCTTTGGCTGCCCTTGAACTAGCTAGGTCTCTAGAGCAGGTTGGAACTCACAGAGATCTGTGTGCTTCTGCCTCCAGAGTGCTGGGATCAGAGGTGTGGACACCGCCGCCCTCTGACACTGCATTCTTGAAATTACACCATGCAGAAAAGGCATTCTGAAGCCTCTTTTTTTTTTTTTTTTTTTTTTCCAAACAGACTTTGATTCTTCAGATAGCAAACAGGGGTTTTCATGTTGATGAAACTAGATGTTCACGTCAAATTATGATGTGTGTTTATATGAGTTTTAACAGCCGCTGCAACTGTCAAGTTATATTTTTGCCTTCGTTGCAGTTAAATCTGCAGAGTGCCCCCTAGCAATGGAGAGCCGGGAGAGCGTCTGGTTGGTGTACTCTTCTAGGACAGTGAGTGCAGGTGGGGCTCCCTGCTGCCACCGTCCTCTCATTGACTCCCGCGCGTGGGGAGGAGGGCAGAAGGAATGGTTTTGTGATGAAATGGTTGAACTGCCAAGTGCTGCACCCCACCGTCAAGACCACTTAAAGGAAAGCAGAGACACGAGTGATCATTGTTCAACTCAGGCTTCAGGTGGGCATTCCATTTTTGTTACGTTTTAAGAAAACGATAGATACGGTATTAAGAAAATAGATGGTAATGACTAATAACTAGAGCCCTATTACTATTTTACCAAAATGCAAGCAATCTGTATTTGAAAACTTAAACATGGAACACTGATAAATTATGTGTAAATAGTTCTGTCGGTCGTTGGGCTAGCGAAATGGCTTAGTGTGAAGGAGGGCTGCCCAGCCTGACAGCTTGAGATCAGTTCTCAGAAAACACATGGAAGAAGAGAACTGACTGCACCAAGTTGCCCTCTGACCTCCACACGTGTGATATGACATGGCCCCCGAAGAAAGTTTTTAAAAATTCTGTTATTGGTGAAGGACCTCAGTGGTAGATTTAGTACTGTACCTTCTAGTGTTTCTGAGGCGGCTCCTTGTTTGTACTGGTCGATGCCAGACTCCTGGGTTCAAGTGACCAGCTTTCCTCTTCACTGACCCAAGTAGACTGCAGTAGATGAGGCACCGCACCCAGCCGGCCCAGGCCATTTTATAAGACATCACTGTACTTAGTATGTTTTAATCTGTTTAAACTGTTTGAAATTTTAAAGTTACATAGACTCAATATGTTATATGAACATGAACATATGAACAGTTTTTTCTTCTCTTTCTGAAAGTTTTTTTTGTAGGCACCTGAAGTTTATGAAAAGTACAAAACACTCCTTTGTCCTTGAGGAGTCCTGAGAGATTGCCCAGGGCCCATTTAAGCAACCGTGTTACCCAGCAGCTCTGTGAGTTCTAGCATAGCCCATTTCACTCCTTGCAGCTCAGGCTTCAGAAATGGGAAAGGGTCCAGTGTGGAGCCCCATTTACAAACTTACAGTACAGATGCTCAAGTAGGTATCACAGAGTTTTAGAGTAGTGCTTAGCCCTTTAATTTAAGAGGAAACTTAGTGGGAGGGAGGGAAGTGGTGGGTGCAAATAACTAGTCACATGGTAGAAGTACTTTCTTCCAAAGAAAATATGACCAGGTCAAAGGGGAAGTCGTGTGTTTGTCAACCTAAAATAGCCTCTGCTATCTGAAGCAGTGAAGGCTTATTTCACATTCAGATTTTGCAAACAACTATTCTCGATGCTCCCCCACCCCATGTTGGATAAGTTCTTTTCTAAATCCAAACAACATTGATTGTCCTCTCCGTTAGCCACACCCACACTGCTGTGGACGTCCTGAAACGCTCTATGTTAACATCTGTGCTTTCCTATTTGCTCCCTACTCTGCTGAAGTGTAAGGGCCTCATGCAATAACTTTTTCTTATTCGATGCCTGGTTATATACAAATGACTTCACACATTTAGTATCAATGCTTATGCTATCTCATGTAGAAAGACTGGCTCTGCACAAAAATAAAATAAGAAAAAAAAGCCTTGAGTGTGAAGTTAGATGGGAGGCCAACATGGAGGATAAAGAGGCACTGAGGAAGGCAGGGAGGGCCATAGGGTGCATATAATACGAAAGCAGAAGGGAGGTCCAGGGTCCAGGAGGAGAGGTGAGGAGTGTGGTAGTGGTGGATTGTTGGAAGGGTACAAGGGGCTGGGGGATGGAGGAGTAGAGGTGGGAGGAGAACCAACAAAAATTCGTTCTGCTTGAGAATACATAATGAAACCTAATTCTGTGAATGCTAGTTTAAAATTAAAAAAAAAAAAAGACCTGAGGTAGGATGATGGATATACTTCAGGAATTTATATTTGGTATTTTAACAAACTTTGTTTTATCATTTACCAAAATATTATAGTTGAGCAAAACTGTAACCCTTTTATAGCATAAGAAATTAGCTTAACACTACCATGTTGTATTCACTTGAATAGTTAATATACTTTATTAATATATTATATAAATTTTAAGGCAAATTAAGCCTAAAAAGGTAAATCTTAGTAAACATTAAAACATATCATCCTGAGGGAAGAGTACAGAGTAGGTCTTATTTGAAAAAGTAGCAGTTTTCATGTATCGGTAAGGGTAGGTAGAAATTTGAAAGGAACAACTGGTAAACCCCAGGCAAAGCTAGTGCTAGCATTTTTTACAAGCATGCCTTCCCCAAAGCAAGGGACCAGTCAGATAGCATAGATACAGGGAACTTCATTTAAAAACCTGTGACTGGCTCATTGGCTCATCACTTAAGAATGTTCTGGAGAGAGTTAATGTGTGACTGTAGAGATCCACCTGCTTATTTTCCTCTGTGTCCCTTCAAATCAAAGCCAGCATGTCCTTTGAAACCTTTCTTTTGTTTCTTATTATATAGCACATAGTACCTGAAGCACTATTGCTTTTGATTTTGATGTGAAACAAGATTGGATCATTATTTAAAAGAAAAGAATGAGGTTACCTTGCTTGATGATTTAAAGAAAAGACTTCTTCATAATATATTTAAGACATCTAAGATGCCTTTTGTCCTCGGGGTAGCACTATAGTACTTTGGTGCTTGAGTCGATATTGCAATTTAATACTGCACCTACAAAGAAAATTACAGTTTTTAAACTGTTTATCCTAATGCTTTCAAAATGAAGACACTACAAAAGTGGTAAAAGTGTGCTGGTGAAAAAAATGAAGTAGAAGATTATTAATTCCTTAAAGATCAAGAATATTGCAAATTCAAATGATCCCACTCATTATCAACATGGGGTCCCTCTACAGGTTTGCAAATTATAATATGTTCTTAAAATGGGATACATAATGACTTTGTAGATCAACTATTTATATTTCCTAGCTATGGAAACCCTTTCTTGCTGTGAAATATGTTCATTTTATTGTGATAATATGAATACATACAAAGACTATAAATGAAATGTTAAATCATGTTTCATTCAGGGTTTAAAAACACCTTGCCCATTTTAAAGACTTTTGAGTAACCTAATTTTAAAAATAAATTATTTTTGAAAAGGTGCTTGACAGCATGTGTTCCATGTAGCAGGTCATCAATATCTTCTTTAAATTTCTGAAACGTTTTATTTGTTTTGTGTGTCTGGGGGTGGGGTGCACACATGCCAGTGCAGGTGTGTGATGTCAGAGGATTATGTCAGGGAATTGGTTTTCTTTTCTACTGTGGTGTGGGTCCCAGGGATTGAACTGAGCTTGTCAGGCTTGGAAGCAAGCACCTTCCCCCCCTCCCCCACCCGAACCATCTCACTGAACCAGTGCTTTCTTTTAAATTAAACTATTTTCATGATTGCTTACTAGAACTCTCAATTTGTAATCCATAGAACTGGTGGCTTTGGGTAAGTCATGTAATTTCTGTGTCCTTTACCTCATCTGTAAAATGGAGGTAATGTTTGATACAGTATGTAAAGGATCAATGCTTATGAATAGAAAGCACCTAGAATGGGAGGTAGGATGGGCACTGACTATGACGTAGTGATTATGGTCCAAGAGACCTGCTGCCAATGAAGTTTTTATGCAGTTATAGCAAAAGAAGTCTTAAGTGTGTGCATGCCATGGCACATGTGTGGAGATGGTTCTCTCCTCCTGCCTTGTGGACTCTGGGTATTAAACTCAGATGCTCCGGCTTCACAGTGAGCTTCTTTACCCACTGAGTCATCTTGCTGGCTCCTAGCTGCCATTTCTTAACAATGAAATATGTTTAACGTCTGTTGTAGGAGGAGGTTTTCCTCCCATCTCCAAACTCCCAGAATAATGGTTCATGAGCTTCAATTATTATTTTACAAGTACCTAGGCCATATAGCTAGGCTCTTTTCTGACTAGCTCATAACTTAACTCATTCTGCCACGTGGCTGGTTACCTGGCCTCAGGCACCATGCACCTTGACCTCTTCACATCTTGGTGGCTGAATCTCTTGGTCTGGCTCTATCCCAGAATCCCTTCTGCCTCTTAGATGTCCCACCTATTTCCTGCCTCAGCCATAGGCAGGTATTAATTGACAGGTATTGCATCCATACAATACATAGGAGATTCCTCCTACAAACATCCACTAGAACCCAAAATAGTCATTTGAAGACTGTTCTGGGCCAATCATGGAAAGACAAAAATTTCAGATGATAGCCTAAATATTATTATCATATCAACATGAGGTATGGGCTAAGCCTGGTCACAACAGTTACCTTACACATTGGACCATTAGTATTTCCTGCATACACTGTCCTTGATCCAAACAACCCATATGAAGTTGCAGTGATAACTTATTTCAGTGGCAGTAGCCTTAAAAGCATACATATGTACACATACATTTAACATGCAAAATTAAAAACTGTGACGTTAAATATTTTTTTTTAGGAACCTGTGATTTTCTAAGTCTGAATACTACTTGAAAACATAAATTTCTTCTGTAGAACAATGATACACATTTGGATTGCTGGCCAATTCTCTCAACCCTCTCTTCCTCCCACCCCACCAAAACAGTGCCTTGTACGTTAGTCCGAGCTAGCTGGCAGCTGGCCTCAAACCCACAGCTCTCCTGCTTCAGCCTCCTCTAAGTGCTGAGACCACAGATAACATGGTAAGCCACCATGTTCCGCCAAGTTTTTCAGTTTTCACCTAATATTTCAAGAGTACTGGCCAGTTCAAAATAATTGTATTTGCAGCGTTTTCATACTTAGGATATGGTGTTATTTTCTCTCCTTGCTCTGTCCTAACCCTGTAGGTTGTGTGTGTATGCGTGTGTATGGTTTGCCTGTTCCTTGCTTTGGCCATTGGCTGTAGTTATGACTGGTGGCTTAGGTCTCAGCCTGGATGCTGTGTTCGTAACAGCAAAGTGGGCAGTATTTATTTCTGTCCAGCTGAATGACTGCCTGTTACAATGACTTCTGCTCTGTTTATCGGCTTTAGTATGTGTTCTGGGGATGGCGGAACCCTTCATTTCTGTCCTTATTTGTAGTAGCACCACATAGCTAATATTTAAAATGCTTTATATCTTTGACAATTCCAAAACTGCTGTCTATTTTAATAGACACAGAAGACAGTCAAAGGAAAGTGTCATTTGATGGTTACAATGAAAAGATAAAAAATGAACTGCTTTTCTTTTTAAAGAAAATTATCTTAGCCTCTTCAACCCATGTTGCTACCATTAAAGGTTTGAGCGTAGGGTTCCTCACAGTAAGAATACTTATACGTTTGTTCTTAGGATGTGTGAACTTGTTTTATGTTACCTAAAGAAGGCTCTGTCATCACTATCACAGAGTAACGAATTCTGAAGAAAAGGGAGTATTTGGGAAAAGGGAGTATTGGCACCCCCCCCCCCCCAGCAGAATATTTATGTTTTTTTCTGGTTGGTGCGGCATGGCTGAGTGAGATCAGATTAGCAACTTGAGATAGACTTCGTGAGTCTGTTTATGGTCATGAATTTTTCAGAGTTCAAGGAGGTATTTTTTTTCTCCTTATCACAAATCACCTAGCAACTAGATTAAAGCAGAAGTTGGAGTTTATTTTACAAAACACGAAAAAGCTTTTAAACCAACGTCTTTGAGGTAAATCTGTAGCCAAAGTGAGGCCACCTGCTGTTTAGAAAAGTGCTTACACATTCAGGACATTTCTGTCCCCAGTGGAGGAGATTGCCGAGTAAAACGCTGCCGTTGCCGCTCCTGCCCGACAGGTGGCAGCAGTTCCCACAGTTTCAGCGCATAACAATAGCCAGCTCGGTGGCTCCCAGAATAAAGCTGTCATGAACTCATGGGATCTTTATACAGTAAGGGCTCTTCTTTGAAATGTGATACGTGAGAAAATTACCATTAGTTTTTAGTTTCCCTTTTAAGATTTAAGTAGCTTATCTTTTTTTTTTTTTTTGTAAGTTCCATTTTGTGTTTGAAATCATGCCCCCAAACAAGTGTTAGCAGCCATCGGTTTGTTTTTCTTTTGTGTGTGTGAGTGTGTGTGTGTGTGGTGTTGTATTAAGAAGTCTGAGTCTTTGGGTTATCTGAGGGGAAGCTATGCTGCTAACTTCTTTCTCCCCTTTTCTTACCCCCTCCCCGTGCCCTAATTACAAGAATAATCCATTGTTAATTTTGACTGCTGCTGCCTTCTTGAGAAGGAAATCCTAGCTGCTGTCTGTGCAAGCCTAATTTCCCTCATGCTCAGGAGCTGAGTGGTTAATGGTTTAACAGTGTCATTCACCTTCTAGGAGGCTTTGAACCAAATTGTAGCACCTATAAAAGAGCGATTTTGCAACTGTCTTTAATAAGAAGGGGCTTTATAAAGCCGTGCCTTCTGATCGGCGACTCAGAACCGAGGCAGCATGGTCTTGGAGCAGCGTACCTTTTGGTGGCTTCCATGTGCGTACACATAAACCTTTCCCCTATCCAAAATACGTTGTAGGTGTGAGTGTGGGGTGGTTGTTCATTTTAATGGTAAAGGTGATTGCCTAAAATGTTTTCCCTGATAATTGTTTTAATTCATAGAGTTGCATTTATAAATGAACCCGTTTTTTTAATTCAAGTCAAAATAGTTAAGCCTACCTTCAAAAATGTTTTTTTCAGAAATTCAGTAGCAACCACTGTCTTATTATTCAAATTAGTCATCCAGAAACTTTAACATGATAATTTATTCAAATTAGTATGAAGAATCTGAGGAGCCTGGTTTTTTTTTAATTTAGAAAAGACTAGGCTCTATTTATTTACTTATTTATTTGCCGTGTTAGGGTAGTAAAGCAGCTGCTTGGCTGCAGCACGGGGCATTCTTGTTTGCTGTGAAGGGAATCTCTTGAGTTGTTATTTGCTTGGAGCACATCTGTTTTTATCAGGCATGTACGTTTTTGAACTTTGTGGAATTTTAGGTTTTAGAATAAATCTATTTCTATTAAGTAAACATAGCATTGAACTTTTTTTTTTAATGAAAACATACATATTCCTGAGCACTGTACACATGATACACAGAACTGCATGTTTAGTTCTGGTGGATAAAGAAAATGTAGGGTTTTCAGTTGTAAAACATTTTTATCCCTTAAGAGCAAGGTACATGCCTAAACTTGCCTGAATCTATAGACCACAGTGATCATTCAACTGGTCGGAATACCATTTAGGTCAACAGTGATGACCTAAGCAATCCTGCATACTTTCCTGCTCATCTGGTGAACATGAAGGGAAGGTAATAAAAGCAAAGGCATTTTCTGAGACTCTTAGGTGCTCTAAACAGTTATACCTAAATAGTTACTAGCATTGTCTGCTACTTGAAAAATTGTTTTTAAAGTAACTACTGTGAGCAAGAATGCAAGTAAATTTCTTTTTTAGTACTTTTCATGTTAAATATTCATAAAAATGTTTTTGAAGGAGTAATGACAATTTAATGATATGCAATTTTTTTGTCCTTGCTGGATTTTTTTTGGCATATTTGAATAGCTAAATACCACGCCCACCCTTGGAAGCAATGCTCTTTAGGTTATCTTCAGCTGTGCGTCTTTGCTTTACAGATATTTCAGTCAACTAAATGCCAGCATAGCACAACATAAACCCTACGATTTCTTGTTTGTAATGCTCTTTTAGAACATTATGTTAAAATAATTTCAGTTTATGTTAAATCGTGAACATACTCAGGTGGTCATCTTGTTCTAGCATGTACATTTTAAAAATTATTTTTAGCACAATGCTAAATGCCCTTCAGCGAGCTTCCATGACTGTTTAACAGCTGTTCCCTAATGGGTGTGTTGGTGTTTATCTTGGAAAGTAAAATCATCTTGATGAATAAAAGGCTTTTAATGAAGCTTATAATCTCTGAAGGCTTGAAGTTGATCCTAACACTAGTATGGACATTTGAAAATTAAAATATAACATATCATAATTTAGCCTTACTTAAATCCATTTTAGAAATTGACATTCTTTGTGATTAAAATTTCTGGTGATCGATTTAAAAATGAGTTTGCAAGTAATTTCCCCAAACTTAACAGTCCTAAACTTAATACGGTATTATGTAAAAAATGTTCCTAGGAACCGTTGGTACTTGAGAGGCCAGGTTAAAAGGAGCTATTTTGAGGAGAATCAGAGAGCTGATTAGTCAGAGAGTAAAGGACAGGTTCAGTATGAAGTAGCCCAAATTCAAGGAAGCAGCAGCCTGCGACTCTATGGACTGGGTGGTGAATGGAGGTTTTCCACTAATTGAGGTTTTCTCTTTGACATATTATCCATATATGTATATTGTGCATGTGAACAGCTTTTCACGCAATACAGTATAGTATGTATACAGTGATCCCTGGGGATCTGTGTGGGGTTGGTTCTGAGTCCCACTCACCCCAAGTTCATGAGAAACCCCAGATGCTCAAACTCCTGGATTGGTAATTCAGTATTTTAATGCAACAAATATACACCCTTTCACATACTTCAAGTCATTTCTGAATTGTGATACTTAATATAAGTGGCCTCTGACTGTACTACCCTGAATGTGCCCAGTTTTGCCTGATGTGTTTGCTAGACTGTATTGTTTAGGGAATAATGAGAAGAAACATAGTCTACATGTTTTTAGCACAGACAGTATTTTCTCTGAATATTTTCAATATGTGGAATGCAAAGATACAGCTGACTGTACACTAAAAATAATTGCTTCACATATTACTTAGTTGGCTTGTTGAGTCTGGGATCCAATAGACATCAAGAGTTCCTGTCGTGTTTTAGAGTCCTACTTATGGGCAATGGACTCAGTAATGATTGAGCTTTCAGATTACCTGGGTTCCAGATGTAAGAGAGTTTGTTCATATTATTTCTGTACATTTAGTGTTGTGCATATTTAAGTAAGCATACTTATAAGCATTTACTTAAAGTGTTATTTTATAAACATATTTCTCTTCTGAGCGGTGAAATGTAAGACCCCAATGCCTTGACTGTGTTTTACTCTGTCCTTCTATACGCTTCTGAGCTCTTGAAGTAGTGCAACCTAAGAGAGCCCTTTTTGCACAAGCCTTGAACTCTCTAGTAGCTACGTTGGGTGTTACCAATGAGCGTGCATCTTTCTTTCAAGAAGGGCGGGAAGATTGGAGGTAAATTCCTGTCCTCGGCATGTTAGGTGTTCCCCTACGGGGGATCACTTACTTCCTTTGTAAACACATCTCCTCTTCAGGTGTGTCTGGTTGCATGATTCACCAAAGATGCCTTTGAGCCCATGGGCATGTAAAATCCAGGTCTGTTTCAATTTAACATTTCCAACCAAGTTGCCAGCTGTGCCAGGAAGAGCTATGGTTGCCAGCGCTGTATGTAGGTTCGTGGCCTCTAGCCAGATGTATAGCATGGAATGCTGGCAAGACATGTGCCTGGGCAGTGTGAGGTTACAGCAAAGGCTCCTGGCCATTCCCAGCTACTCGCTTACCTAAATGGAGAAGAAAGCTGATACGAAATGTGTGGTGTTCTTTTTGTTAGCAGTTATGGTCAATTTCCCAGTCTACTAAGTATTTTTCCTTAGACTCTCTTATAGCCTTTCAGAGAAATAATAGATTTCTTCCCTTTCCTTCCTAGTTTCTTTCATGTCTTCCTATGTTGCCTACACTAATCTCAGACTCCTGGACGCAAGTGATTCCTGTCTTCATTCTCCATGTAGTTGGCAGTGTAGGCATGTGCCATCATGTCTGACTACTTTCAGAAAAAACAAAGACAAAATCAAAATGGATTGATTACTCATAAATTCAACCAGTTACTTCTGAGCATGACTTCTGTATGTTCACATTGTGCAGTGTATGCATGTGGTAACGGGTGCATACATGTATGTATGAGAGTGTGTATGTATTTCTGCACACGTGAATGTGGACACATCAGGTGTCTAATATTGCTCTCCACTTTTTTTTTTTTTGAGACAGGGTCTCTCACTGAATCTGGAGCTCACCTGTTGGCTACACTGGCTGGCCAGTGAACACCAAGGCTCCGGTGCTGGGTTACAGTTGTGTGTCACCATGCCTGGCTTTTACATGGGTGCTGCGGATCTGAACTTGGGTCTTCATGCTTGCATAGCAGGCACCGTGCTGATTGAGGCATCTCCCCAGCCTTAAGCATTACTATTTTATAACATAATATTTAAATTTTATTATTGTGATGTGCATGGTGTGTGTGTTTGTGCATGTGTGTGGGGGTGTGCATGACCATGCATGTGTGAGCCTGCTTGTGCTGAAGTACATAGCTGGAGGTTAGAGAACACTTTCCAAGAGCCTGTTCTCTTCTTGTACTGTGGGATTGAACTCAGGCAGGCAGGCTTGCACAACAAATCTCTTACCTGATGCGCCATCTTGAATGCCTTTGGCCCATTTTATTTTAAACAATTATTTATGTAAAGCTGGGTTCTGTGGTTTGAAGGTGCATGCCTGACCCTCATGTGCTAGGAATTTAATTTTCAGTGCAATAGCACCTGACGGTGGGACCTAATGGGAGAGTTTAGGTCTAAGAGCTCCGACCTCACAAATGGATTTACTGCCCATTTTAAAAGAGCCAAAGGCTCTCAGTTGACCACCTTTTCTCTCTCTCATGTGGTCCCTCTGCTGTTTTATAAATGAGCAAGAAAGTCCTTCCCTAGGTGCTGTCCCTTGATTCTGGTCTCTTCAGTCTCCAGAACCATGAGCCAAGTCAATGTTATTATATATTTCTCTTCTGTTCTGTTCTGTTAGCAACAAAAGAGACCAAGATATCAGGCTTAATAAAAGGAGTAACTGTTAAAATATTTGTGTTATGAAATTTTAGCAATGGCCGGATTCCCATTAATTTTAGTTAAATTGATTGATTGATTGATTGATTATGTATGTGTACTATATAGAGGAATTTTAATCCAGCAACATGGCTGCTCTAGCAAAGGATCAGATCCAAAGACCTTCCAGCTCTTTGTAATCTGGCTGGAATGGAGACTCATTCTGGATAACAATATGATCTTGCTGAAATACAGACGTGCCCTTCGTATACACCTTTAATCCCAAATGATGAAGGTAAGGTTATTTTATAGAAGGAAGCAGCCATGTTTAAAAGTGACATCTAATTGAGGGGCAGACAAAGTGATGAATCAGAGCAGATTTGACAGAATGAGTCAGAGATAGGATATGCTCAACTCTCATGAGAACAGGACAGGAAAGAGAGGCTATTTAAGAGTAGGGCAGACAGAAAGAAGAGAGTTTTGTATTGAGAGATTTTAACAGGACAGTTTTACAGAGCCAGGATGCAGAGAGAACAAGCTAGAAACTGGTGAAGACAGAACAAGCCAGAGAATGAGAAGGAGCGAGAAGATTAAAACATATTGCCAGAATTAGTTTGAGGCCAGGCAGAGCAATTCAGTCAGAGGCTAAGAGAATCCAGTTTGAATCAGTCAACTTGGAGATGCATTTGGACTAGAACAGTTGAGTTGAACCATCCAGTGAGAGTTCAGAAAGAGCTAGAAAGGCTTGGGAGCAGCTCTGATCTCATCCCCTCATCAGAGAAAATAATAACATTTACAGTACCATGTTTTAAGTTATCAGAGGATAACTTGTGGGAGTCTTTTCTCTCCTTCCATCCTGTGGATCCCAGGGGTCAAACTTAGGTCAGTGGGCTTGTTGGCAACCTTCCACCCCACCTCCATCCTGCTGGGTCATTTCACTTGCCATCCTATTGATTTTAAAGGATGATTTGAACAGAATTTGTTAGTATTTCCTGATATTTTGGGAGTATATGATACTCATAATTATAATAAATATGTTTTAGATATCTGGTGCCTGCTTTTTTAAAAGAAAGTGTACTTTCTGAGGATTGGTGGTATTGCTCAGTCGTAGAGTAGATGCTTAGCATGTTTGAGGCCTTGGATCCAGTCCCTAGTTGCACACACACATTCACAAAAGTTTCCTTTCCAGGTATCTAGGGATTTGAGGCAGTTTTCTAAGAACCATGAAGCTGCACTTGCAGCAGTGCTGAGAGATGAAGAAACATGTCATACTGAATGCCTTGTTTTCCCTGAGAAATTATTCTCAGTGGAGAAGCATGGCCCGTGTTCTGAGGCATTGCAGAGGAGACAAAAGATGTGCCATCAGCAAAGCAGAAATGATTGATCTGGATAGCAGCACTAAAGGGGTTTTTAAATGTCTGAAGTTTGGTTAATGATCCTGATAATTACATGAAAATGCTAAGGCCCAAAAAACAGTCAAGATAATTTTGAAGAAACTTTGGGGATCCACACTATCAGATACCATGGTTTATTACAAAGCTACAGTAATTATGATGGTTGTTGAGACTATACAAACATGGTATGTAGTCCCCTAAACTGACTTGCATATATTTGGACACTTATTTTGTAGTGCAGGAGTTGAGAAGGTTTTGCAACAAGATAATGTGGGTTTTTTTTGTTTTGTTTTTATATTTGTTTTCTTTTTGAGACAAGGTCTCACTATGTAACCCAAGTTTTTCCTGAAGTTGTGATCCTCTGGCCTTAGCTTCCTAAGTACTGAGATTAAAGGTGTGTGGGGGTCACACTCTTCTTCAATGAAATTCAGGATATCCAAATATAAACATAGAAAACTAAAAGGCCACCAGGGAAATGCACACTAAAACCACAGTGAGATACCAGATACCAACAGATAGCTAAAGTTAAAAAGATTGACAGGACCAATTTGACGAAGATATCCAGCAACTGAAACTCACATGCACTGTTTTATAAATGGTAAGACCAGTTTTAAAAACTGATTAAAGGATCTGTTAAAGGTCCTTTAGAGATTTCATTACCAGGTGTAAGAGGCACTCTGGAAGTGTGTGTATTTGTGTGTGCACGTTCACACACACGAAGCAAAAGACATATACAGGAATGTTCATAATAATATAGCTGGGCAGTAGAAATAACTCAAATGGCTAGAATAGACACATTGTGGTTTATTTGTATAATATAAAACGAGAGAGAGAGAGAAAGAGAGAGAGAGAGAGAGAGAGAGAGAGAGAGAAATGAATTAACTGTTCATAACTATATCCTGGTTAAATCTTACAAATGTTGGATAGTAAAGAATGGCCTCCAAATAATACAGTTTATGATCTTGTTCATATCAGGTTCCAAGGTTGGCAAAACTAATCTGTATTGTAAAATCTGGGGATGAGAGGAGGTGCTTCAGGGAAGCTTCAGATATGCTAGTCACATTTCATTTCTTCTCAATTTATTTTATTTCCTGCCTGTGTGTCTGTGTGGAACTGGAGTTACAGGCAGTTGTGAGCTGAACCCAAGTCCTCTGGAAGAGCAGCCAGTGCTCTTAACCCCTGAGCCATCTCTCCAGCCCTGCATTTCATTTCTTAAGGTGGATTGTGTTAAGGCTTATTGTGTGATGGACTCAACTATGGTTTTATGTCTTCACTTTTCCATGTGTGTTGTTTTTTAGCAAAAGTTTAGTAAAAATAAAACAGAAGAGGAAGGAGAGGGGAAGGAGGAAGAGTAGGAGAAAGTAGAAGAGGAGGATGCTGGTTTGATGAGGTAGCTCCAGCAGGCAAAGGTGTTTGCCACTAGGCATGGCTACTCGAATGTCACACCTGGGACTCACATGATATAGAGAGAGAATCTTCTCCCCAAATTATTCTCTGACCTCCATATACTGTGCTGTGTACACACACACACAACCACCATCAACTGCTTTTGTGGAGGATCTAAGTTAGCTTCCCAGCACCCACACGGCACAGTCTATAACCCCTGTTCCAAGCGGCTCTGGCGCCCTCTTCTAGCTCCCGAAGGCCCTGCATACGTGTGGTGCACACACAAAATGTAGGCAAACTGCTCATGCACATAAAATATAAATTAAAAAAGAAATATAAGAAGAGTTTTAAAAAAGAAAGGCTATGGGAAGGAATCCCCCCGGCTCTTGAGTCTTTTAAGTGAAGCGCAGGGCAAATTAGGTCAGAATGTGGGAAGGGGCTGTAGGGGGCCTTTTCTGATTTGGAGAAAGTTGTTTGTAGACGAGATAAATGTTTGTAATTTAGCTATGTACCCATCATAGTTCCTGACATTCCAGGAGGCCTCAGCGCTGCATGGTCTGTGGGCTGCGGTTCTGCATTTATGTGGGCCAGCACATATGAACCTGATAGTGGTTAAAGGGCGGGAGTTTTGGTCAGGAAGCTGAAAGCTGTTAACTCTGAGCTAATTTTGCTGTTGACAAATGCCGCTTTTTCTAGAAAGCCTTTCCTGAAGCATTAATTTGGGCCAGGTGTTTTTCTTGATGATCCTTGATGTATTTATTGCCCAAGTCACTATAACCTCTTACTAGAGTGACATTGTCTTATTTGTAATTCAGACTCCCTTGTCTAGAATAATGTCGGGTACTGAAGGAAATAAGGATACAGATAAACGTTTCTAAGTGAGATGTCAAAGCACATGTGGTACTTGTGTTTAATTAATCATTTCAAAATACAGAATTCCTGTTCGTCCTGGCGACGAGGCTGAGGGATGTGTCTTGTAGGCACTTGCCATCCATTGCTTCAGTTAAGTTCACAGTGGAAACATGAAGGGGTAACCTCCCAAAGTGCAAATAAACAAGTAGAGAAAGAAGGCTTGAGTGTTACATTTTCACGTTGGCATGCCTTCTGTCTAATTAACTGTTTTCAAAAAGTGAAGGTCTGACATTGAACTCGTATGGACCGATGTCTCTATCCTCCCACAGGTACAAACTGTTTAATGGACTGGCAGTGCCCAGCCCAGACATCAGGGTGGAGACAAATGCAGTTCTTCCTGTTGCCTTGGCTGTTGTATGAAGGCGATTACACATACAATCTGTGTCCTGGAACAGAACATGTGAAGTCGATGCAAGGCCTCACATTTCCCCACCCTGTGCTTTCCAGTGGGTAGACCGAGACCACAGGGCCCCTTAAACATAGCCATTCCCAGGACAGCAGCATTCCGATAGCCTCCGTTGTCACTTTTCCTAAGGACTCAGATGCCGCATCTCCCTCGGGGAAGGGATTCTCTTCCTACAGCAGTATTTTCATATCTGCCTACAGGCCAGAGTCCAGTGCCTTTCTGTATTTTCTATATGCCACGGCTATTTGGCTTTAGTTTCTGCTTCACAGTCTCACAGGCTTGTAGAGTTTCTTGAGCATATAAGAGAGTCCTGAGATTGAGCTTTTTCATCTGTAATCATATGAGAAGTATTTTACACTCAGGGGAGAATGGCGCGAAACATGGTTTCCATACCAGTCTGATTGGCCAGAGGTCTCATGTATTAATGTCTGCTTTTATGGCTATACTACATGTATGTCATTTTGTAATATTTGAGTATATAACTGATAACTTATGTGTAATGTTTGTGGTACTCTGAAAGTGAGGCTCTTTTTTCCGACTCAAGATATAATTTGAAAGTTATTAGTTTTTTAAAGCGAATTTTAAATACTTTTAAAAATCACATAATTTGGTTTATTTTTCAGAGTTGAAACTGGTGTCAACAGGCATGCCTTCCCCCCTGTACTATTTAATTTTGCAGAAGTGGTGCATGTGTGTGTACAAGTGTGCATGCGCGCGCACATGCACTTGGGGGCCAAACGACAAACGTGGGTGTCATTCCGTCCGCTCTTATTCTTGAGATGGGTCTCTCACTGACAGAGTTCTTAAGGAGGCTGGATTGGCTGGCAGTGTGCCCCCGGGGTCCACCTGTCTATCTCCCAGGGCCTATAGTGAGCACCCCCAATTAGATTTGTTTTTTTTTATGTGATTCCTGGGATGGAATTCAGGTGCTCCTGGTGCAAACCTCTTCCTTACTGTGTTGTCTTACCAGGCCCGGGAAGGTTTTCATTCTTCCTCTAGTCTTAGGGTTTTCAGATTTATTAATCCATGGAATGCTTTTCACTTCATGACATTGTGGCAGACCTCCAAAATGAATTCATGAGATGCAGTCGTGGGTTATAATACTCTGATTAAAACTGACAGGGAAAGAAACTTTAAAAACTGCTCGCTATGAGAAGCTGCAATTGTGGCTTCTATGCTTTGAAAACTGAATAACAGAAGAGGATAAAAAGGTAAAATATTAGACAAATTGGATTACTGTGAAAAGAACAAGAAAAACCCATTTGAAAAGGAAGTTTCCAGAGCCTTTCAAGGCTAACGGTGCATTTCTGTCTTCTGCGTGTCCGCGTAGAGTAGGTCAGCATTTCAGAGTGAGCTCCTCACACCGGGGCACCAGCTGCAGCTTTGCAGTTTGCTTTCAGTGTGGAGAAATGTGGACACTCCTTTTTCATCCAAATGATCTTGAGTGAAAAGACAAAGTCTTCAGGCTGGTACTCCTGTTGTCAAGCTATTTCTTAAATTTTTAACATTAATAGCTTACTGATGTTTCTAGAAACTAAAAGTTCCGAAAAATTTGTCTTTATGTTGAGGTACTTCTAATTTTTAACATATGGGCAATGCAGCCTATGTCCTGGCTGTAGTATCTCTCTAGCTGAGCAGTATTTTAGTTTCATTTCTCCCAACTCCAGCCTGTATTTCAGTGAAATCCAAACTCAGTTTTACTGTGGTCATTGTTGATGTCCTTCTTCTTTTCTTCTTCTTTTTCCTTCTCTTCTTCTTCCTCCTCCTTTTCTTCTTTTTCCCCTCTTCCTTCTCCTTTCCTTCTCTTTCTACTTCCGCTGTGTTTTCCTCCTCTCTCTCCTCCTTTTCTTCCCCCTGCCCTTCACCTTTTGAGACAGGGTTTCTTACTGTATTGCCAAGGATGACTTTGAACTTCTGATTCTTCTGCCTCTTCCTTTCATGGGCTGGGATTGTAGGCGTGGGCAACCACACCAAGTCCTGTGAGCAGTGCTGGGGATTGAACCCAGAGCTTTGTGCATGCTAAGTCAGCATTCTGCCAACTGAGGTGCACCCCAACCTTGTCTTCTTTGTGGATTGTTTAGAAGTGAACAGTCAGAAAGAGTAAATGAGTAGAGGAAAACAGTGATGAATGATGCCAAGAATCGTTAGTAAAGAAGGAGTCTGTCAGTGACTGGGATAAGGTTTTTGACGGTTTCTGTATTTGGAGATTCTGTCTGGAACATGGCAATTTAGCTGGTAGAGACAGCAGAGGATGGACCAGTCTTGGTCAGATAAGGTGTGTTAGAAAATCAGGGAAATCTCAAACCAACCAAGCAAAACCAGTACAGCTGAAAACTGATTTTTTAAAAAATTATCATCATGTGTTAGCAACTTTTAGATGCCAGTAGTAAAACACCCTGTCCTGGTGGGGTAGGCTGCTCCCACTGTGCCCTGAGTTTGGTATTCCATTTTATTCCAGCATTTTTTAAATGAAAAAATATCAGAAACAGTTATGAAACTCTTTAAATACTTTGAGTGCTTTACTCATTTTGTGCTTTTGAGAAGTCAGTTACTTTCTGTCGCTGAGGGTGGCTGAGGACTCACGCCCTCGACTTCCTCCTGTGTGCTGGGCATGCAAGGATGACAGCCTTGCACTACCACACTCAGTGCTGATGAAAAGATTAATAAATCATTTCTTTTAGTCCAAAAAAACCCACCCCAATTTGATTGAGCTGCTAGTAGCATAATCACAGTTTATAAACTTTAATTTGCA
This sequence comes from Pachyuromys duprasi, assembly GCA_028658305.1. Lineage (NCBI taxonomy): Eukaryota > Metazoa > Chordata > Mammalia > Rodentia > Muridae > Pachyuromys > Pachyuromys duprasi. The sequence continues at coordinate 44,684,599 of CM053755.1, forward strand.
GAGCCCCGTGATAGCTGACGAGGATTGCAACCTTGTCAACGTTTCTCTTGTGACTGGTTGTAGTCTTGCACCAATCCCGCCCCTTCCCAATATTATTTTATGTACCTCACACTTACTGTTTGCCCCTACTTATTTTACTGTTTAGTTGGTAGCTAATTGCCCTAGAGTACCTTGAAGAGAAACCATTTTGTAAAGTCATCACTAAATTTATAACAAAAGCTTGAGCTTTATAGCATGGATTTTGAAATTTTCTCTCTCCCTCTCTCCTTCTCTCCCTCTCTCTCTGACTGTCTTTTAAATTAAATGGTTAGAGTTCTAGTAACATTATTGATCTCCCTTAAATCCAGATTCTAGCTGACTTAAGTTTTTGAAATGCACTGTATTAGTTTGGATTCGGTGGCTGCTCCATCTAGATCTTAAATATGATTTATTGTTCATTTAATTTCGAAGGACAGTGGGAAAGAGAGAGATGGATGAACATAAATTTAGACTAACTGTTTGAGGATGAAATTATGTTGCTTATGGAGCATTTAAGTTTTGTTTCAATGAGGGGTGCAGATATGTGAGAAATATAAAGTTAGCAAAGGCAGTCATATTTGAAAATGAAATTCAGGCCATGATTAATAGTTTACCTACTCTTAAATTTGTCACCACCTTCCATAAACATAAATTATATTGGTTTTCCTGTTTCTTGATGGCTAATAATTATTCTAATTTGGACACTATTAAACTATAGAGCATCTAAAGAATTCCAAGTTGTTTTTTTGAAACAATTTTCTCTTCTATATAATGAGTATGTTCTAGAACTCCTTAAACAATTATGCTAATGTGTAAGTAAGGTATTGTGCATCCTAGAGCCTATTTGGCCGACATCCTGAGCCCTGGTGGTGACTTCCCTTGCTGACTCTATATTGGATCTCTGTCCCTGATTGTGGTTCCTCATGGGCCTGTCTGTCTTCTGCACCAGTGATAAAGATGCAAGTCATTAATAATATATTTAATAGTCAGTACTGGGAGTAGGGCTCAGTCCACTAAAGAGTACATCAAGATAGAGGCTTTGTTTCAAGGCATTAGCAATTCCTATAAGGGTTTACTGTATTAGCATGAGTTGTTGAACTTATTTCTTATAGTTAAGTGGTTGATCTTACAGGGATGGCTCCTCTGAGACAGTCTGGGCTATACCATAGTCCTCAGCAAACACAAACAAAACAATTAAAACATTCAGAATATTAAAAGAACATTGGACCTCTTATTTTTTTTTTTCATGTCTTTCCTCTTTTTTTTTCATGTCTTTTCCTCATGTTTTTCCTCAATAAGAATTGAGGCATACTCGTTCTCTAGGATTTGATCCAAATTAAATACATATATACATATATACATATATTACATGTATACCTATGCCTAATGTGTATGCATGGCCATGTGGAGCTCAGAGGACAACTTTGTAGTTTTGCTCTTATAAGCAACAGTTAAGAGGAAAACAGAGATTTTTGTTTTGAGTCCTAAGTAATTCATAATTCTCTTTGTAGAAAGCCTTCTATGCCAGGTTCTTCAGAATTATGAAAGAAATACTTGGACAGACTGTTCGAAACTTTTGCTCTGAAGTTTTAGTCCTCAGCTTCTCCTTGTCCTACCCATTTGAAAAACTCTCTGTGGAGTCCAACGAACTTGCCAGTGTGGAAGTCTTACTCTTTGTTTTGAAGTGTGCTGATCGATGGAAGGGGCCTATGTTGATGACTGCGGTGCCTTCTGTTGTTCTGCATAGAGCCCCCCAGGGGGAGGTGATGAGGATGTTTTTGACCATTTGACTTACCTGCTCCCTTTGACTTCATGCTTTTGAAGTCTGACTAAGCTTTTGACAACTCTTTCTTTGCTAATTCACAGAAGAAAAAAGCTTCAGGGAGAAAAAAAATTGCACTTGATGTTAAGAGGCAACTAAATTTCTTTGCTGTTTGTTTTTTTGGACTTGTATTAAAGGAAATTGTGAAATTGTAATGACTAAGTGCATATTTTTTGAAGGTTTTTACTTTGTTTATTTCCTTCATAAAAAAACAAAACAAAAACCCCCCAACAACAACAAAAAACAAACAAGCAAACCAGTAACTGTTAACCCTAATTTATTTTTACTCTTCAAGTGACATTACTTTTAACTGGCTACATTTGGATAATAAAAGCCACGGATTTTAAACCACTTAGTAATTTGGTTTCATTTTTAACACAAATAACACCTTTTCATCCATTTTATATAAACTTCAAACAACATATGTTTTAACTTACTGCCAAATAAGAAGAAATGTGTTACATTAAAGTGCGTGTTGTTTGCTTGCGCATTTGGAAATACCATTCATTTTATAGCAATTTTGAGTTATTTTTCTGTCACTTTGTATTCCTATTCAAAGAGACATACAGAAACCCTCACTCAAAACAACTCCCTTAGGCTTTACTTCTGGATGTCAGTAGGCATGAGGGAGGGGGGGCACAGTATACTACAAGCTTAGGTCATGGAAATGCCAAGTCCTGGTGACTTGCATTTAGTATTGTCCTTTGAATTGTGTCTGCCTGAAATTCTGTGAGGAGATTCTAATATATTTCTTTTATGTTTAGCTGGGGTTGGGGGGAGGAAAACACTTCAATTTTTCTTTTATATAAAAAAATTAAACATACCCAGTCTGTAGGATTTGATCCAAATTAAAAATATATTATTAGGGAGTGTGTATGTGTGTACGTGTGTAGGTATGTGTTTATGTATGTGTGTATGTATGTATGTGTGTTTATGTATGTGTGTGTGTGAATGATATGTATGTATATGCTCGTGGAGATCAGAAGACAACTTTGTGTGGTTATTTCTCTTCTTTTAGCCGGAATCAACTCAGTTTTCCAAGCTTTTGTGGAATGTGTCTTTTTGCCCATTGAACCTGATCATGGTTCACTATTTTTTTCTCTAACATTTTTATTTCTATATATTTGAGTGTTTTGTCCGAACGTCTGTGCCCCATGTATATGAAGGCCTCAAAGAGGACAGGGGAAGTTGTCGCATGCATGGGACTGGAGTTACAGTTGTAAGCTGTCATGTTGGTGCTGGGCCTTGAACCCAGTCCTCTGGGAGAGAAGTCAGTGCTCTTAACTGTTGAGCCGTCTCTCTAGCAAACCCTGCCCCCCACATTTAAAATTTCAAATTATGTTACTAAAGGATAACAGTCACGTAGAATGTGAAATGTTGATAATATTAGAGGCCAGGACAGAGAAAAAGAAGCTTTTCAATGTTAAGATGTGATTCAAATTGATGGATTATTTTGGATGGTTAGAGAATTTCTGATCAGTAGACTGTGTTGTGTTTTTGTTCTTTACAGAGTAGGAGTCGGGACAGTTTTTTGTTTTTGATTTTGGTTAACCATTCTGAGGATAAAGGACATAGCAGACATGAAAGAGAAAGAGGCTCCATTGTGAAGGAAGATTTAAGTTTGTAATTAGTATATTGGAAAATTGAAAAACTTCCCCAGGAAATGTCCCCTCCCCTCCCACTCTTGCTGGTTTACTTTTAGCTCTGAGGCTCTTCTAATCAGAGCTTCAACTCCCTTTTGTATTTAGCACTTTGTCACTAGACCTTGGGTCCTTGAAGGTAGGGGCTGTCTTATTTTACCTGGTTTTCTTATCCATGCCATACTGGGGTTGATGCTCAAGAAATAACCTGACAAAAGAATTCCAGGTGTAAACTCACGGTGGATGATGACTGTATCCACAGCTGTGTAAGGTGTAGCCTTGAACATGTTATCACTGTCTTCTCACACATAAGCTGTCTCTGTGTCCTTTAGCAAGAGTTGATGTGTGGTGCGGGAGATGGCTCAGTGGGTAAAGACACTGTCACCAAGCCCGAGACCAGCATTCTTTCCCAGAAACCCTCATGGTAGAAGGAGAGAGCCAGTTCCTTTGGGTTACTCTCTGAATTTCATGTGCATGCTGTAATGTGCATGTACACACACAGCACACATGTACAAGTAAAAGTAAAGCATTTATGTTTGTTATTTTGGAAGACTGATTAGGAATGTGTACATATATAAAGTTTTAAAATAAAAATAGTTTCAGAATATGTGAAAATTTGTAAAATATATTAATATATTACCACTTAATTCGTGTAACTTGAGTTTGCTTTACATTTTTATAGGCGTTGTGTTAATTTTAATATTGTCTTTAACCGGTGTGTAAAGAATCCAGTCAGAAACAGCTCATATCCGCTCTTACTTGCTGGCCAAGAACAAGAGAGATTTGGAGCTAGGCTGCAACATCTGGCCCGTCTTCTCTTCTTCCACAGCTGGATGGTGTGCTTCAAGCAGGAGTGTGTACATTGTTGTCTTGCGTTGATTGTGATGCCACGAGAAAGCCACCTCAGGGTGGCACCTGTGAACGTTCTACTCTTTTCCATCGGCTGCTGCTGAGCTGGTCCAGGTTCATCTCCATCAGTAAAGAAGTTAGTGTTCTTCCACTCGTCCTTGCCTGTCTTAGGCAGAGCTTGTTTTTTTGTGAGATCTAATATCTAGTAACTCACAGTAAAGAGCTGTAAATCCCTCTGCCCCTTCAATCCAGCCAAGTTTTCTCCCCCTGTGTTCAGAGGAAGGCTGCAGCCACACCAGACCGTCACTGAGCTGTAACTGTTCTTAATGCCAAAACATTTGAGGCTCTCTAGATGTCTGCTGCAAGAGTGCTCAGTACAATTTTATGCTGTCCCTTGTATTGACTGAGCTAAAGATTTAACTATTAATTTAACCAGCATTATTACACTTTTCCTGTAGACTAAATCGAGGCTTTTAGAGTGAATTGATCCCTTACTGTCCTATAACAATGCAGCATATTCAACAGCCATAGTTTTCAGATAGCATCGTGCAGTATCGTCGATACTTGCAGAGAAGAACAGCTGTAGTCTAGTGGTTGAGGTGAAAGGTAAATACTCCCCACCGACTCAGAGAAGCACAGCTACCCCACTTGGTTTATGTATGAGTAAGTATGCCTCAGTACAAAATATGGCTGGGTTTCATGTATATTTTATGGAGCAACAGCAGTCTTCCAGTTTGATCTGAAACAGCCGTTGGCACCATCCTTCCTCCTGAGTTCAGCCACAGACCCTGCAGGCTCTCAATAAAGATTAGCTGTGGCTGAGATGAATAGCCACCCTTCTCAGTTCTGTGCATGGGATAACCCAGCATTCTGAGATGAGCTAATAACTGGTCGTCGTCTACATTCCTAAGGGAATATGGCTTTGAATTAGCTCTCTTCATCACAGATACATTTGAATAGCATCCCAGTTTGGGGCTTGGGCAATGACATTTGCATAATTGATAGTCACCTGTGTTGATGTAAAATGCTTTGCTCTGCTGGCTGTTTAAGCCCAGTGGTCAGGCCTGGTGATAGTATTTGTTAGCACCAATCGCTACAGCATTACTTCAACAGTAGACTTAGAAGTGTCAGCCTTTGGCTGAAATTATCTGCAGTCTGAGACCTTGGCCTATTTCAGGCATGGGAAAGGGGGAATATCTCCATTTACTATTCCTATTTGGACTATATTTGTTATCATCAATTGCTTTGCTGAAAATGAGATGAAATATAAATGAAAGCTTTGAGGACTCAAACAGAAATTGTAATATTGATTTTATACACCTCTCACTTGAACAGTTTTAAGTTTTGTTAGCTGATTTCTTCACTCCAGCTGATATTGAGAATGCTTCATGGAGAATATTGTGGTTTTCCATATTAGAAAAATAAATAACTTCGCACTAGACAGTGCTTAGTTTTTATAAATAAAAAAATGAAATGACAGAATTAGCAAAAGTGGAACAAAGTACTTAGAAGAAGAAGCAGAAGTGGCTGCATATAGCTCAATGTGTGGGTGCAGCTAGGAAGAGGGGACCTCACTTGAGAAATTGCTGTCATTAGCTCTGCCTCTGAGCATGGCTGTGGCGTTGATGTGGGAGGCCCAGCCCACTGTGGGAGGTGCTACTCTTGGACAGGTGTTTCCAGGCTGTGTAAGAAAGGAAGCTGAGCAAGCCAAGGGGAGCACACTAGTAAGCAGCAGGCCTCCATGGTATTCTTAAGTTCATGCCTCAACCTTCTTCAAGCTGGTCTCGATGAGTGTTTTATAACAGCAACAAAAAGCAAAGTAGGGCAGGTGATATGGATTTGATCTGCAAGTTTTACCCTTCATTCATTCATTCATTTATTCGAAGTTGTTGGGGTTTTTTTTGTTTTTTTGTTTTTTTTGTTTTTTTTGAGACAGGGTCTCTCCTAGCTCAAGCTGGCCTTAAATTTCCTTGAGTCCCTTCAGCATCTGCTTCCCAGTGTGCTGAGGCTACGAGTCTGCACCACCATACCCCGTCCACTTTTACCTTTTAAAAATAATTGTTCTTCATATACACACGACAAAGATAGACAGACAGGTAGAGCTTTTTAAAGAAGCCCCATTCATGAAGAAAAGTCCTTGTACATAAAAGAAGATATACACAAAAATTATGTATCAATTTATCAGTAGTTCTTTTGAGGAATGGGTAGCTAACTATTTGGTATGCCCTGATTTTATTTATTTTGTATACTTTCATTTTACTTGAAAGTATTGTATTTATTTTGATGGCTATGTATTATTCCTGTATAAGGAAACAATTAAGAAAGCAAGGAGGGCAGATGTGAAAGACTATACACTACCACAGAGGACGAGAAGGTAGGCTGTGGGCACTGGGTTTGGACCTGAGAGTAGAGATGTAGGTGCTAGTCTCCAGTGAATGGATGGATGGAGTCTTCATGCCAGAAGAGGACTCTAGAGTCCAGGCTAGTGTGCAGTATGACTCTGGATGGAAAAGACGCGGGATTACAGAGTGGAATGCCTGGTAGAGTGAGGTTGAAAAGCTAGGCCAATCTTTACTATGATGAAATAAAGATGTCAGTGACCATGGAGTATGGTTAGGCAATGAGTATCTTGTGACAAGAGTTTTAAAGGAAAATTTGATTCTGAGGAGCCTGATGCAGTTTAGGTATGTGTCTATTGAGAGAGATCACAGTGAGCTTCTGTTATGCATTTCTGTTACTCCTGGGAAAGGAGCAGAATTTTTGGCCCTTGTAGACAGCTTCAATACAATGACAGGAACTCAGCTTGCAGAGAGAGCAGCTTGAAACAGTTATTTATTTCTCCGTTTGGGTGATGACCCATGTAAGATTTTAAAAATTGTGTCATATAAGGTTAGTCTCTTATGCCAAAAAGTGAGAAACATAAGCTACCCATCAGATAATCGAGTAGGTTAATTAGTCCTTTGCTAAGTTAGGCATCCAGAACAATAGCAGTATCCATGCATCCATATGTGTTCTATGTAGGGTTAAGGTCTACGTAGCTAAATATAGCCATTAGCAGCACTTAGGAGATGCTCTCTCTTTTGTTAGATTTCTTTGGCAAAAGCTTAGCCATTCTGTTAGCAGTGGTTTGGGTGATGAAATCCCGTAGTTCAAGAGGTTGGCTTATTCAACCAAACTGCTACCTTGGGCAACGCTGGACCAACTGTGAGGGGTCTGTTTTCTTGAGACCTGGAAAGCTGTTCTGTTTGCTAAACAAAGGAATTGTTGATTTCAGTGATTTAATTCCCCTTTTGGCTAAAGGCAGCTGAATGAAAACAGTGCTTATTTGGGAAGGAATCTGTTGCTAAGGCAACTGATATCTCCTTAATTATTGGCCAATATTCCCATATGAGATTGGTCTCTTTTGATAATTGGAAATAACTAAATTATCCCAAACATTTTCAAGTCCTGAATTCAGTGTGATGGTGGGGAATGTGAGGAGAATTTATCTCAAATATATAATCACATACCTTTTGTTTGTGCTGGCATAGTGAAGGCTGTATTGCTTGTGGTAGCAGAAATATAGGTAACCACATAGCATTTGGAAAATCTCCTTCATTTTAAAGGACCTCACTACTTAAGATCAGTTGCGGAGCTAAGATTAATGACCTATGCTCAAGCTTCTTTTTTTTTTTTAAATTGAATTCTTTGATGTCTCTAAGAAAAAATAATATGTCTAATCAGCCCTTTATCCTCAGGAATAGGCCGATATTACACATTTCTAAGTACTGTTTGAGTAATTATGCTAACAAGGACGGTCTTCAGAGCTGTCTGCAGCCATTTATGTGAAATTCTTTTCTTAACTGTTTTTCCTGGTGCATGTGCTGACCTTGGAAAGTGACCTCTTTCTGCCTATTACTTTGTAGGATCATGTAAAAGACCTATGGTTTCTTGTCCCTTGACAGTGCAGTTGTTTGATCATTTAAAATTAATTGAAGCTTTAATGTATCCAAGCTCAAGTTCTACCGTATTCATATCATACCTCAGAACTGTTCTTTGGTGTGAAGGGCATACTAAGAAACCAGAACTGAGAAAGTATGAGTTTGTCTTTAGAATTTTATTGTAACAGTAAAATACTTAGTGTGGGTCATAGTAGGCATCCATTATTCCCTGTTTTTGCAACAAAATGGGGACCTGTGTTCTTTGGTCCTTGTCCTCTGACTGGACAGAACATGATGAAAATCTTCTAATGTTACTCAGGGTGGCCCACATTTCCCAAGTGAGTGAACACGAGGTCCCGAAGTGTGGCACTCTGTTCTCTGTACTGTGGAAGCATGCGTTTTTTTTAGGAGTTCCATTTGAGCCGCGTTGCCCCCATAGCTCTGGGTTGTCTGTCCTGTGACACCTCTGGGTGGTTAATATGCTTCCTCAGGATTAGTCTTTCCGTGTTTCATTCACAGGAATGACATTGGCTTTATACCTTGGGTTGAATTGAATATAAAAAGCCTTACATTTTGTATTGGGACAACACTTGAGTTTGATTCATGTACATATTTATTATCTATTCTAGACTTGTGGGATTTCACTTTTCATTTTAAATAGCTTGAAGAAGTAAATACAGATAAGATTCACTTGATGAAAGTATTAAAATACATAAACAGAGACAATAGCCCAAACACTGTTGACTAAAGCCGAAGCCGAAGCCAGAGGGTAAGGCTCAGAGTTGTCTGTTGTCCTGTTCGTCTTTCAGTACTGTCAACCCGGTTTCTGTGGGTGGCTTTTCATCTTTGTTTCTTCTTCTTACTTTTCCTTCTTCCCTCCTTCTCTCCAGTCTTCTTCCTCCCCTCCCTCCGTCCTTCCTGTTTTTTTGTTTGTTCTGTGTAGTTCTGAAGCTCATTGTGTAAACTAGGCCAGCTTCAAACTCACTGAGAATCTCGCCTCTTTGTCTCCCAGGTTTTGGTTAAAGATGTGTACCTCCATGCCTGGCTTCTTCTTTCTCCGTAAATGAATATCTACTGACGTTCTCCTATCTCAGGCTACATTATAAACTTGGAGCCAAGTGTGTGCTACATTTTAGGTTTGCCCTCTTTTAAACAGCTCTGTTGACCTTTCTTATTTACGATCCAGTGAGGGTAGAACTATTATAGTTCCTTGAAAAATATTTTTGTGTTCTTTTGCAGTTTCACAAATATTCCAGGTTTTGTTTCAGTAGTCTAGTATATGAGATTCTTTCTTCCCAGATTACTGTAGTAAAAAGTAACTTTTTAGAAGATTGTGTAGCATCATTGATGTATCTTAAGGGGAACACTCACCTAGTACACACACAGCCACGAACACAACTCCAGTACTGAAAAGGAAAGTCTACAAGCAAAATTGACTTCTATGTTGCTTAGATAATAAAATTTAACCACATGGAGCTGTAACTTTACTCTGTCACATGAACATTTTGAAACAAAAGTACAAGTCACCATTTTCTCAGATTCATTGACAATCAAAGATGTAGAGAAGACATAGGCTAGCATTTTCTTAACTTTGTTTTAAAAATTGTATATTTTTTCCTGAAGATCTGTACTTAGTACTAATTTTCCATTTTTATGATATATTTCAATAACCTTCTGTGCTTAGTGGATTTTAAAATACACATATTACAAATCTTTGCACACATTTACATGACAATACTTGTGCTTTCTGTAATGAAGATTTTTTTTTCCAGTTTAAAACTCACTAATTTTTGGTCAGTGTTTCATTTATATTTACCTATGTGGTTGTCTGTCATTCTTAAATTTTTGTGTGCGTGTGTGGGGCTTATATCCTAGTGTATATGTGTTTTCATTCATGTGTGTGTGGTTACATGTATGTGCATATGGAGGCCAGAAGTTGATGCCAGATGTTTTCTTCTGTCACTTTTCACCTCATGCATTGAGACATGATCTCTCATGTGAGCTGGAGCTTGCTGAGTTATCTAGCATAGCTAGGCAGGTTGCCCTGGGAACACGCTGTCTTTGTTCCCTGAACTCTGGGCTCACCGGTAGGCTTCCAAACCCTCCCAGAACTCAACATGGGTGCTGGGGATTTGAACTCCAGTCCTGTGAGTTTTACCACCCAGCCATTTCCCCACCCCTAAAGTGTATACATTTATTCGCTTTTTCTCCCTTAAGACTTGTACATAGTTCTAAATTTCAATTTTTAAAATATTTCTATATATCCCATGGCTTTTAAAGCATGCTCGTCACAACTCTATCTTTGTATATACTTACATGATCAAGGTTTCTGAGGGGCAGCATTTTGTCTGTTTGCTCTCCTTTCAGAAAGCATTGACACTCTTTTTGGGCGAGAGAGAACTGTGGGTCTCATGGTGCCTGCATCAGAGAATGTAAAGGGACACGTGTGAATACTCCAGCACCAGTTTGAGAGTGTCTCCTTAAAATGCTACATGATCTGGTAGAACTAAGAATGTAATGTGGAGGAGAACTGAGGGGAGAGACTTACAGAGTCTGAACTTGATTCTCTGCTCTGTATGATCCAATCTTACTCCAATTTCTTGATATTTTCTCCAACTGGCAGAGTAACCTGCATTTATAGTTTAGCTCCATGAAAGGCTGTGCCAAGTTGGAACACTGAATCTATTTGGGGACTATTTTTATTGTTCTGAAGTTGAGTTCAGATATTTGAATTAGGTCGTACAACAGAAAATGTAAAGACTATCTCTAGCCCTTTCCTTAGGCAAAAATTAACAAACAGATAGCAACCTTGATCTTTGGTGTTTCAAGAAGAATGATCCTTTGAGCTCTTTCCCCTCTTATATAAACCCTGTCTTGTGTCCTTGGCACAGCCTCCTGCTCTGTCACACCCATGGCCTAGCTGTTCCATTCTATACTTCAAACCTCCTTACCTCTTATTCCACTGCACTCCTCAGCTTTCTTAAAACATTGCCATTCCTGGGTTGGGGAGATAAGTCAGTAGGAAAGGGTACTTCTGTGTAAGCGTGATGACCCAAGTTGGGTTCCCAGAACTTACATGGTGGAAGGAGAGAACCTACTCTCACATATTCTCTGCCCTCACACACATACACATATACACAGATTATAAATAATAATTGTCAGTCCCTTATTCCAATTCCTTTGTCGTCCATTTTAGAAATAAATCTGATGCGATTACATTCAAGTAACAGTGCTACAGGTTCTGGTTTTCTGTGTCAATTATAACACTGACTTACTCAGCTCTATGGTGCAGAATGACCTCTGTGACCTCTGTGGGTATTCATGAAAGTATTTTATCTTTTCCTTTTCTTGTTGGCTTTTAGAGTGGTTCTCATTACGTAGCCTAGGTTGGCCTCATACTTGTGGTGGTGCTTGTGTCTTAGCTCCTTGAGTGAGTATAGAAGAGCCACCACTCCTGAGAAGGCGTTTACGTTAAAAGGAAGACAAATACTGAAGGTCTAGCATACCCACCCACTCTCAATATTCAAAAATTTAAATATGATATTTCAACTGATAAGATGTACTCAACCGCCTACCAATTAAGTGAAAATATTTAAATGCAAACTACTTTTAATAGAAATAATTTTGAGGTATAGTGAGTTTCTTTTTATTTTTGGTATTTTTGAGATGACTGTTGTATGCTATAATTCTGTCAGGTTTTTAAAGCATATATTATGGGTAAACTTTGATTTATTAAATTTTAGATGGGCTCTTTTATTTTCTTCACATTATTTTTCTTATAAAATAATGTAGCAAAGAAAGAGCGAAAGTCTATTCAAAAATATGATCTAATTATTTAAAAAGTATCTTCCTCATATTTCATATTTCTTTTGTCAGCATAATGACCTCAATTTTTTAATAGTTATCCCCTCCTCTGCATGTGCCATTCAAATTTGGTACAAGAGCAAACAGTGAAAGTACTTTTAGTGTATTCTTGCTAGAAATTCTGCATATCAAAATCAATTTTTATGGGAAAGTGTGGGAAAGCAAGAGTAAGGAAAAGAGCAAGTAATGTAGAATGCTTTTCCTAGGTCCTTTTTGGCCCTTTAGGAAATCTATGTATGTATGTATGTATACATATACACGCATATTAGCATGCCAGAGTAATTCTGAGTTCTAAGATATGGGAAAAATTTAACAGTCAAGGGCATTAGAAAGAGAAGAAGATTGTGACATGCTTGAGACACCAAAGAAGTTTTAGGCTGAACTTTGATGGACAGATAAAAAGTAAGAGACCTTCATGTGGAAATGTTAGCACAGACCCCATCAGTGTTCAGATCTGCAGCATACTGTAGTCCAGCTATTTGGGAGGCTGAGGCAGGAGGATCACTTAGGATCACTTAGGCAAAAGGATTTGAGACCAACTTGAATAGGGCAGGGAGAGAAGAGGGGAAAGAGAGAGACAGAGTCAGAGACAGAGCTAGACAGAGACAAAGAGAGACAGAGACAGAGGGAGAAGGAAAGAGTCAAAGTTAACACTTGCAACAAACTGAAAAAAGAAAAAAAAAATTAACTCCTGTTTTCATCATTGCAAACCTGTCCAAACGTAGTTGGAAGTTTCTCCCAGTTTTAGATAACCTGCTCTTAGCCACAGGTCTGAAGGTTGGACATCAGAGGTCAAGGTGTCAGCAGGTTCAGTTTCTGGCAAGCGCTCACCTTCTGAATTGTGTCTTCTTATGTCCCCATGGAGCCTTTCCCTGATGCCAGTGCTTGGGAAGAAAGACATCTTAGGTGTCTTCCTCTTCTTACAAGGGGCCTGGCTTGATCCCACCATGAAGCCTCATCCTCATGACCCCACGGAAACCTTGCCAGGGCCCAAGGACCCTCTTCCTAATGCCATCATACTGAGGATGGGGATTTAAACCCAGGAGGCTTGGGAGACAGAGCTCATCAAATGACAAAATCTGCATCTGGAAGCTCACCTGTGTTAGGGTTTGCCCCACCCTTGCATGGAATGCCTGGGGATGAGAACATTGCTTAATGCCCATAGGACTCAGTGTGGACTTAACCCTGTGCCCTTCCTTGAGTGTTGTATAGTTGTATTCATTCCGATTTGAGGTATTTAGAAATGTTTTGGGATTTTACGTTTGGCTATTTTCTCAAAATTAGCTTTTTTGAAATTGGCTCACCTTATGACTCTATAATAGTGAATATTTGGCTTTAGATAAATGTGATTTACTTATTTAACAACTGCTTAATGGATGTCTATTATGTGCTCCTTTCTGATTTTGGCCCAGGCGTTTGTTGTTTCCTGTCCCTGTACTTCTTACAAGGGCAGAATTGAAGTGGAACATTAAAGCACTTAACTGTGGAATAGTTACAATTATGACTGATGGATGTTTTCAAAGATTTTCTATACTTTTTATCCTTCCCAATTTTTTTATTGTGCAGATATTATATGCAAAGTATTGTGCAAGATTAGGGGTTTACAAACTTTCTCTGAAGAGCAGAAGGTAAATATTTTAGGCTTTGTAGGCCTTGGGCTCTCTGTTGGACTTAGTGAACTCTGCCATTATAGTATCAAGTTAGACCTAGACAATTCATAAAGAGTATATGTTGTTGTGTTCCAGAAAGAGGGAGGGGGTTAAGCCCAAGGAGGGGTGAGGAAGTCGGGGAACTAGTGGAGACTGTGATGGCAGCTGAGAACATTCATTGATCAGGGCTCAGTGAAGGAACAATAGAAGTAACAAATAAGAAGCCCTGAGATCTCAGTGGGGAGAAAGGAGGCCTGGTGGGGGTGTCCATCCTTCATAGCGTCTGGACTTGGAGGCTTCAGTTTGCCATGGCAACATTGGTGGAGAGGGTAAGACGAGTAAGCGACAGCCAGCTCTCTGCTCTCTTGTCCTATACTGTCTGAACAGCAGAGTCTGGACCGGGGCAGAGCGCTGGAGTCTGTCTCACCTGTGGGTGGTCACATCAGTAGAAAGGCCTGTCTGTAGAGGACATGTTCAGGAACGCAGGGATGTTCCACGTCAGGGCATCATGAATGCCTCTGGAAGGATTACTGTCTCCAAACGGGAACTTTGGGAACTTTTCCTTTCCAAACAGGAAAGAGCTTTCCTTTCTATTTAGAAGGCAACTCTGGAGCATTTCATCTTCCCAAATCAATTTCTTCTAACGAGTTCCTCTGCATTTCTCTGCCAATCTTTCTGTTACATCAAGAAGGAATTTTGTGAACACAAGAAGGATGAAGTAAGGGTTACCTATCAGCTGAAATGAGGGTGTGTTCTCTGCTGAGACCATGAGAAGCAACTCCTATATCAGTTTCCTTAAGATCAATAATTTAAATTGCCATGCCTTCTCCTTTGTTAAAAAAGGCTTAAATTTCTAATATCCAAGGAAACCATAAATCTATCAGAGTAATAAATGTATTTATATATATATATACACACACACACATATATGTTTAGGTGCTTGTTACATATAACACACTTTTTTATTGTGAGTCATGGACTAAAATAGATTGAAAAAACTCAAGTACAGTTCTGCCACTGTGAGGGTCCCTCCTGTTGTCCTGTTACAACCTTAGCCTCCTCCTGCCCCTAATCTTTATAATACTTCATCTGTATAATTTCTATAATGTTTCAAGAATGTTATAGAAATGGAGTTTACACATCCTAGAACTTTAGTATTGGCTTTTTTTTTTTTCATTTCATATAGTTTCTTTTGTGTCCATCCACATTGTAGTGGGAAACAGCACCTTGCTTCTTTGGATTGCTGGTTATCGTGTTAAGGATGGAGTACAGTTTGTCTAGTTAGTTGCCTGTTGAAAGGTCTCTTCTTTAGGCCTTTTATGAATAAGGCTACTCTGAATATTAAGTTATAATTCTTCCTTAATATGAGTTTTTATATCTCAGGGATAAATGTAGTATAATGTAATTGTTAGATAGTGAAGTCCTTACATTTGTAGTTTGTAAGAAAGCGCTGAGCTTTTTCTAGGACTGTACCATTGTACATTTCCAGTGTGTACGTGGTCCAGTGTCCATGCCTGCTTGTGGCATGTACCATTGCCACTGATTTCATTGCAGCCATTTGGACAGGTGTGTCGTGAGGTTTTTTTAATGCTTTAAATATGCTTTTTCTTGATAGCTAGTAGTGAAAAAATTTTTTTTGCTTTCATTTTTATCTTTTTTGGTGTTTGTTTTCATGTCATCCCATTCTGATTGGATTATTTTTTTAACAATTGTTTTCAGCTTTATATATATATAATATATATGAATAATTATATATATGAATATATATAGCATATATATTCATTCTACATTTTAATTCTTTGTAGGATATGTAGTTTGCCAATACATTCTTCTGGGCCACAGCTAATCTTTCATCTTCTTTGTAGGGTCTTTGTAGGGTCAAAGGTTTTAATGTTGATAGTACCAGATTAAAATGTAAAGGCTGTGGACAGTAATTTTGCGTTATGTCTAAGAACTCCTTCAGTCTGAGATACTGTAGTTCTTCTTCTCCCTGTGTTCTTATCTAAAAGTTTTCAGTTTTGTGTTTTCCATTGAGTCTGTTATCCAGTTTGAGCTGATTTTATATAAGGTTTTGGCGAGGTTCACCAATTGATGGATGTCCAATTCTCTGTTATTTAAGCTTTAAATATAGTTACTCTTTAAGATGTCAGCTTGTCTCAGTTAACGTAAGGAGAAGCAAAGACTTTCTACCTGTGCCGTTCCAAGCAAAGAGGAAGCGTGAAGTGACTAATCACCGAGTGGCAGGGGTGCTGAGGTAAGAATGGAGTAAGGAAAGCTGAGTTGAAGATGTGTACCTCAGCCCTTCTTTTAAAAAAATTATTTATTATTTATACAACATTCTGCCTGCACTATAGATGGTTCTGAGCCACCATGTGGTTGACTGGGAGTTGAACTCAGGACCTTTGGAAGAACAGCGAATGTTCTCAACCTCTGAGCCATCTCTCCAGCCCCGTACCTCAGCCTTTCTGCAGAATATATTTTGTTTGGAAATTGTCCCTGCTGGGCTGTAGTTCATGGAAGAGCATATTCTTTGCATGTTCCAGGTCCCAGTTTGGCTCCCAACTCTGTCCAGTTCCTCCCACATTCTATAATATAAAGCAATGAACAGTTTTCTCGTCTGGGTTGTGATTTTCACTGAAACATAGTAGATGATGTCTCTTATTGCTTCTAATTAAAACCTTGGAGATGAGAGTGTATGGCTGTTTTTCACATCTGTGTAACTTACTCTTTGTTTTTCTCTTGGAATGGATATTATGTTAAAATCTTCTTGTGATAAATAAGCTGCAATTCTCATTGCAGTGGACTCTAAATAAAAATACCTGAAAGTCAAGAATTTTAGTGCTTTCATAAAGTGCTTCTCACAGTTTACAAGTGCGTGCCACATGGAAGTTCTGCAGCGAGTGCGCTGTACTGACTAATTTTCTCCCAAAATTAACTGTTTAAACCATCCTTGCTTTTTTGTCAGATTTCAGAATGTGTTAGCTAATACTACTTTCAATAATCAAGGTATCATTTTTATCTTGCAAATTTATGCTGATCAAAGAATGTTCAGCTTTGAAATGTTTATAAAAACGATTGTGTGACAGGGCTGCAAACATGCTCTTTGAGGCTGTAATTCTGAGAGCTCACAGGCGCCTCGCGAGGCAGGTTCTGCCTCTGACAAGGGCGTTGGCATCAGCATTATTTACCTGTTCATGTTGGAATCTGTAAAAATTCACTTTGGGGTGGGGAAATTTTAATATGTGAGTCCTTATCATCAGGAAGGAATAGAAAATTTGAAGGCAGTTTGGAGCTGAATAGAACTTATTAATGAGCTTAGCTTTGACTGAAATGACAGATTAATGGCTAAATTTTCTTCTATAGCACATCTGTTGAAACTTCTAGCTTTCTTCAAATTAATTTTTTTTGTCATTATTAACTGAAGGCTAAAAGCAGAGGTTTTAATTTCAATTTTGAAACCCAGACAGCAGATTCTTGGTGACCTTCACGCATAACCAAAACTGGTTAAATTTCTTTGGGGCACATTTTGTTTTTAGTCATTTGCACTATTATGCATCACACATCGCATTTATTTTTATTGACTGGAGGGAAAAAAATTAACACCGAGCAACCTTTTCAGTCTGTTCTGATTTGGTGTAGGCTATAGTATGTCCTTCTGTACCTTCTGGCCTGATTTTATTTCCTTCTCCTCCTCTTCCTTCTCCTTCTTCTTTTACTTTGTTCTGATTTCCTGCAGTGTTTTAGAAATTTTGTAACAATAGCACAGATAATAATGTGTTTAGTCCTCTTCATGTTTTCTACATATGACATCACATGTAAAGCTTAACATCCCATGGAGGTAGGCTCTCTCATTTCCCCCATTTAACTGATGAAATGTACAGCAGAGCTATTAAAAACCCAAGGCTACCTGCAGTAAGTGTGGGATCTTGTTCCAGAATTAAACCGACATTACTGCTTTCTTCCTCTAGGAAGCTTCGCTATGAACAAATGGTCAGTTGACCCGAGGGGCATGCTTGCTTGCACCATTGTTTGGTGTTCTGATGTGAGAAGCTCTACAAGCTAGTAGCAGATAGTCCATTGCCAGACTGGATCAAACTTTGAGGAGCAATTGTCCAGAGTGTTATACAAGTTAGCCAAAGGGAAGGGCCTTTGGGCATGTTTCTTTTTAAATATTTGGCTCTTATGGACCGAAATGGTCATGAAACATGGTAATGTCCAAAGTGTCTGGAACTAGAGAATGGCTTAGTTGGAGGCACTTGCTGTGTGAGCACAAAGACCCCAGCTTGTATTGCTTGAGTGCATATAAAAGTAGGACTAAATACAAATGTCTGTGACCCCAGGCTTGGGCATGGAGGTTGGGTAGAGATGGGAAAGGCTTACTGGCCAACAAGTGTAGGTAGTCTTTGATCTTTGGGTTCAGTGAGAGATCCTGCCTCTGAAAATAAGGTACAGAGTGACTGAGGAAGAAAGTGTTGACCGTGGATCTTCTTGTACATGTGCACACACATTCTCCTATGCACATTTGCACATTCAATACATACCTGCATACACAATTTTTCTTTGTAATTTATGTGATGATCTTATCTTGAACAAGTAGCAGTTAAATTATAAACAAGTATGAGCAGAATCTCCTCTTAATGGGGGATCAGTGAGTTATAAGTTATGATTCTAGGTCCTAGTGAGAAATAGAGCATCATATCCAACGTCAGTGTGAGTGTTGCCTTGGTTTGCCTTCACCACATTGATGGGAATGGCAGAGCAAGGGTTAACTGTGTCCAGGATCAGTACCTTAGTTCTCACAGTTTCCATATAGATGGTCACAACGAGGGAGCTAAGTCACCAGAAGGGAAATTCCTACCACAGAGACTTACACACTTGGCTTCTGTACACCAGAGCTCTGAATCTTAGTCTTTATACAGGAGTTTATCCATGGGAGGGAAGAGTGTCCATATTCACACGGGACCGAGGTTAAAGCACTATGGCTCTATACCTCTAAAGCGTGTGTGGGATGGGATATATGCAGTAATAGGAAAGTTTCATGTGAATGAGTTGAACAATTTGACATGGTAGATTTTGTTTTTCTTTTAGTCATATAATCATGTGGCAGGGGACCCTGGCCATTTCTACATTGTCAAGTGCGCTGGAGCAAATATGGTGTGGCCCATGGTGCATCCTAAAGTTGTGTAGCTCGGATGTGGTAACACCAGTGCAGAACCAAGGAGGATGGGCCAGGGTACGTTCAGGCTGACTGTCCATGACACTGTTTCTTCTTTGTACTTAATTTTCATTTTAAAGTAATTTGAGATTATCTTAAATAAGATTCATATGGCGAGTAGACTTCTCAAATGCCTTTCCCCCAACGCCCTTGAACAGTGTCATCTTCCTTCACCACAGAAGGATTACTTGTGACCTGGAAATTGTCACTGGTATGAAATTGCTGTGAAGATCTTATTGAGATGTCACCAGGGTTTTCACTTTCTCAAATACACCCTTTTTTGTGGTTCATGATCCAACCCAGAACACAGATTGTGCTTAACTGTCATGTGTTCTAAAGCTCCTTAAATCTATGATAGGTCCTCAGCTGCTGGCCATCCCTCATCTTCCTGACACTCTTAATTGACCTCATACTACTGCTCAATTACTTCGTAGTGTTTCTCTCGATTTGAGTTTGTCTGATACTGTCTATGATGGGCTGAGGTTTTGAAGTTTGGCTACAGTATCACAGCAGAGATGCACTGTTCTCATTAGGAAATCCATGAAGTCATCTGCGGTTTTACTGCTGGTTTCTAGTTGTCACTTGAAGCAGGTGCCTCCTTGGATTTTCCACTGTAGCACTATCATTTTCCTTTTCAATGAAGAGATGTCATGTTGAGAGATAACCTGAGACTGGGCAAATACTCTGCTTCTAAGAATTTAAGAGGAGATGTTAGCCGAGGGCTCCTCCTCCAGCTGTTTCTTTCCTTCTTTTGGACTGCCTTAGCCCTAGACTGTGGCTCATCTCATCTTTGTCCCAATTTGACATTTTCAATGAGGCCATTTTGACCATCCTATTGAATGATACTACAGTCCACCATCTCCAGCAGCCTTGTTTCCTTACCCTCCTTTCCAGTCATCTTCTTGCCTTGTTCTTTCCTTTTCTTCTTGTAATAGCACCTGACTCCTAACATCATTACACAGTTTGCTTCCCCTGCTTGCATCTTTAGCTCCTTGTGATTTGACTCTAGATTGACAACATAATGGACAGCATCATTCTGAGAACTTCCTCTGTTGGTGGGTAGAGGAGGAGCCTGGTAAAGGAGTTCTCTCCATCTTCCTTAAGCTAGCTGTAGTACTTGTGGTTATGGCTTCCACCACTTACCTAGTTTATCATTCTCCAGACTGCCACTATCTTGCATAGCAAAATCATCTGATACGTGAATGTTTTTTTTTTTTTATAGAATTCTGTACAATGAACAATTCTTTTCCTATCATCTTTTTTGAGTTGTCCTCCCCGGGGATGTTACAGTGAAGTATTTAAACACAAAGTTACTACGTTCTCATTTTGACTTTGGACTAATAGCTTCACCTTTCTGTGACTCATTTTCTTTATAAATTGAGACTAATAAATGATAGGTTTGCTGTAGGGATGAAATAAGAAAACACACATAAAGCACTTAGCAAGGCACCAGCATGTTGTAGGCATTCAATGAGTGGCAGCTGTTGTTATCATTATCCAGCTTTTATGGATGCATTTAAAACATGGCACAAAACTGTACTTTCATTTGTCTCATTTTGACAGTATACCTCAGCTTCTGACCTACACATGTACCTAAATTTCAAGAACATTTTCCTACCCTTTCATTATTGCTCACCTTTTAAGAGTCTCCTACCTTTTTTGCACTACCTCAATTCCTGGGACACGCTGCCTCTAAACTATAATAAAATAAAGCTAGAGGTTGTTCTATATTGGAAGACCAACTAGTTAAAGACAGCATTGGAGTTTTCTAACCTAGCTCTATGTTTGTATACATTTTGAAAGGCCTGATCTATAGCAAATTTAAAAGTAAATTTTATTTGAATTATAATTTAATCTTTTTTCTGAAAATAGGATGAGTGCACTCGCACATGCCCATGCGCATGCCCATGCCGTCTAATAGAAGAAAGGCTCTTTGGCAGTCCTTCTGAATGGGCCACTGTAGAGAGCCAGCCTACCCCACTTCCAGGCCTGTGCCCGTATCCTACAGAACCTTTGTCTTTTCACACAAGTTAGATGAGGGCCAGAGGAGAAGGGACTTGGGATATAGAACTGGAACTAATACACAATAGTGACTCGACAGATATGATCAAATTAATGAATGGACAAACTACATTTCCGCTTCTCTGTGACTGGTAGAAATTACGCTTCAGTTGTACTAACTGGAATAAATGTCTTTTCCAACTTATCCCTGTTTTTAATTGTTTGAAGATTCTGATTGTCTTTGCCAGTACTTCAATATCATGAGCACCCTCAGATATTTAGAATATGAGACTTCAGAAGAATTAATTTCAAGTGTATGCTATACATTTAAGTAGAGTTCCTTTAGTGATTACAGGCCAATTTCAATATATCTTTATTTGGTCACAGCCCAAGGCACCTCTTCCTCTTTCCCTCCAAGGGTGGGAGCATGTGAAAGGACTTCTCACCATCCTGACTTACTCTAATGATGTGGAGCAGCACACTATCAAAACTAGCACAGACCCTGCATTCAGTCCAACACATAAGACTGACGACATAGTCTCTCAGCCCATTTTAAAATCACAGTGAATGGTTATGTAGAGGAAGGGGGAAAACATCAATGGAGAAGAGATTGAATTGGCTACTATCCTGGTTAGTTTTCGCCAACTCAGCACAAGCTAGGATCATTTGGGAAGAAGGACTCTCAATTAAGAAAATGGCTAGTTGGGAGGTGGTCGCTCACGCCTTTAATCCTAGCACTCGGGAAGCAGAGGCAGGCAGATCTCTGAGTCTAAGGCCAGCTTGGTCTACAGAGTAAGTTCCAGGTCAGCCAGGGCTACAAAAAGAAACCTTGTCTTGAAAAACTAAAGTGGGGAAAAGGAAAAAAAAAAAAAAAAAAAAAAAGAAAATGGCTATAGGCAAGTCTATGAAGATTTTCCTAATTAATGATTGATGTGAAAGGGGCCAGCCTATCTCTGGCAGGTGGTCCTGAGTTGCCCAAAATAGCAGGCTAAACAAGCCAGTAAGTAGCATTTTCCCATGGTCTTTGCCTCAGCTCCTGCCTCCAGGTTCTTGCCTTGAGTTCCTGCTCTGACTTCCCTCAGTGATGGAGCATGAGCTGAGAGTCGTAAGCTAAAATCATTTTCTTCCCAAGTTGATTTTGCTCATAATGTTTTCTCACAGCAATAGAAACCTGAATTAAGATAGCTGTACAAGGCTAAAACCTATATCCAGAAAAGGAAAATGTGTTTAGGAGGAAGAAAAAATTTACTTAATGTTGGTACCAGCTAACACACCCAAAATAGCTTCACAAGAACTTGGACAATTGACTAGATAGTATAGAGAGAGGTGAGCCAGGTAGAAATGAGGACTCTTTAGGGTAGCATGCCATAGATAGCCCAGAATGTCCATTGTACCCAATCCAAAGTTTCTGTTTTATGATAGACAGCGCCTGGCACTGTAGCGCTCTGACACCAGGGAGCACTGGTTTGTAGGAATGAGTGCTGTCCAGAGTCAATAAGGGCAGCTAACTCCAAAGCAAAAGATTGAGGTGGTGTGAAAGGACAGGAAGACATGACTACATATATACAAAAAAAAAACAACGACCTTTTCTGTTTTATTCGCTGCTCTGATGCCAGTGCCTCCAGTAGGGCCTGATACATGATAGTTACTCAGTAATTGGGTTTGAATGACTGCATTAATAGGAAGACGTTATGCCAGGGTTATTGCTATAGCAAAGATATATGATCTCTGCTGATCATTTTAGAATATTTTTAAATAAGCAGATATTGAAGGAATGTGTTGGTTGATCATAGGTAAAGGTTATAGTTGTTGTGATTTAGGGAAGGGAAGGGACAGCTTAGCATAGTTACATGGCAGAGCACTGTTAGTGGTGAGGTCTACACAGCCTCTGGTGAGTTGAAAAGCACTGTGTAGATCATTGATGCATGTGCAGCAGGTTAGTGGCAAATGAAGCCAACTGAATAGCTTACTCTTTGCATCTCTAAGGCACTGGAGGAATGGCTGGGGATGGGGAGGACACAGGCTGCAGGATGAACAGCATACTATCATCCACAAAGCTGTTATGAACAAGTAAGTAGGGGCCTCACTTATGGTTTGCTCTTCTCTGAAGGGAGGGCTTGATTCCTCTACCCCCATTGGCAGTTCTTTGGATATTGGCTTTCCTGTCCAAAAAGCTTTTGAGGGGAGTGGGCCTGGTTACTGCCTAAGGCTTTTGGGGGACCACGTTTTAATTTAGGCAAACAAGGTACCTGTGGCACTAAGTCAGAATATTATGGACAGGTTGGAGGCTCTGGTAAGAAATCTATTGCTTTAACAGAATGTCCTATGTGGACTAGGGGAAATAAGTGGTCAAGGGGAATGAGATATTAAGTCACTCGTCACCTGCTGACCTACTCCTCTCAAGGGGAAACCCGAAATGAATGGACTTACTGTGTTAGCCAAATCAAAGATCCAGCTTTGAAATGTTGGTGTAATCATGGCACCTATGAGTGAGTCCATACTTTGGGAGGGGTAACTGGTAGGTAAGATGGATGTTTGGGTTTAGAAATTCTGAGTTTAGAACTCTAGTACATCTTGGAGCGGGTGGCAGCTAGACAGAGTGAAGCTCAGGTCAGGTGAGAATGCAGGCTGGTAAGGCAGGGTTTGCTCTTTGTTCCTCCACTGTCCAGCACTTCTAGGAAAACAATGAAGTGGCAAGACCGGCGCTAGCCAGTGGCCACTTGGGTTTCAGCTATTTGTAGTCTGAGCTCTAGAGCATCACCGTGACAAATGACAGGGTGACAGTACAGAGTAGTGGCTGCTATTTATTAGAAAGAGCAAGAGTCACAGGTAAGCAATTTTCTTTGCTTTTTTTTTTTCTTGAAAACTTCTTTTTGTTACTAAGGTTCTATCAGAAAAGTATATGCTCAAACCCAAACAAAAATGTTTCGTTGCTTATGACACGCAAGAGGCCTCACCCAGTGTTCCAGCAATCCAGCTCCAAACCATGCCAATTTACCTCACCTTTCTTTCACAGTTCTCGTTAGACTCATGCAGTAAATAAATTAAGTACCTTTCCCACTGGGAGTTTTTTTAGAAACACTTAATGAAGTAAATGCCACAGTGTTAGGCCAGAGGGGGGCCGTGCTATTGGATTATTTTTAGCATGCATTTCCAGTTTAATTTTCGTTGGTTTCTTTTGATCTGCGCCAGAGCCTTAGGTCCAGGGGACAGAGGACATGGGAGAAAGAAGATATATGATTTTAGTATCTAGTGTGTGGAACCAAGGGAAACCTTTTTTTTCTCCAAAGGTTATAAAGTTTAATCTGAAATTGTCTCTGTAAACAGCAGATGAACTGTGTCTTGGATAACTGAAGAGTTACAGTGCTAATTCTTCACCCTGAAGGTTTGGTAAAAATCTTTTTATGTTTATTTTAATTATCTTCCCTTTCAAGAAAACTATATTAAACTATTTTTTAATTAAACATAATTTAATCATTAGAGTTAGGAGAGCAACTTTCAATCTTGAAGGACTTTGAATCACTTAGAGAATTAAATGATTGTATCACAAATATGCATAGGTATTTGTTAATTGAGATTCTGATTATTAATAGATTTCCTTTAAAAATCAAAACAAAAAACAATAACCTCCATCTGTGGATAACCAAAAGTAGTTGCTACAGACACCAAAATAAATTTCTCAAATGAATCTGTTTTTGAGTGAAGACAGTAGGGAAGTACAGAGAAGATTCATTTTGGCTAAGAACAACCTGTCTGGGGGAAGTGTCAGGCTTTCATTAACTCATTCTCCCAGCATTTAAGAATTAACAAAATACAAAGCAACAAGACTTTTGTTGCTGAATTGTTCAGCAGGGTCTTATGATTTTCTAGTGTTCTGTGTCTTAAAAGCTTGGGAGTTTGTTCTGGAGGAGGGGAAAGAAAAAGGAAAGATGATTTTCTCTTTGTCCGGAACTCTCTGATCCCTCTGTTGCCATCTCAACAGGAGCGATGCTTCTCATTTTAACTTGAGACCTGTCGTGAAGCTTGCCCAGCCTTTTTGCAATCTCCAGGTAATCAGAAAGTATGGAAGAGTGTAATGGGAACGGAGTAGAACATGGCAGTATCCAGTGTTGCAGGCCAAACGGGTAACCCCTAAGACAAAGAATTTGACAGCTGTAAATATTTCATTTCACAAGGCCCCAGTGCCCCTGTGTGTGAACAATTCAGTTAGAAAGATCATCAACAATTAGATGACATCTTTATCACACTTATTACTGAGTTAAAATTTTCTTGACATGAATAATAAGGGGTCTTGTTTGACATTTAACAGTTTAATTAATTTGTTTCCCAAAATGAATGATGTTTTATACCGTGGGTTTTCAGTACGACATCTCTACATACTTGAGTTGTTTTTCTTTGGCTTTTCTTGGGGGCTGCTGTTTCGCCTTCTTTTTCACTTAGCAGGTCACTGCCTGTCTTGGATCTTTGAAGAAAGCCAGTGAAGGAGTGTAGAGGAGAAAAAAGGGAGACACTGTTTTGTTTTGTTTTGTTTTAGAAATCTGATGGTTTTTTGTTGTTGTTATCAAACCAAACTACAAGCATTGTGTGTCTGGTCACCCAAGTTCTTAGGGATCTTTAGGGGCCATTATGTGCACTCCGGCCTGCTGTGTGCCGTAACGATATGCACGATTTATCAAACATTACCATTTTAACAGCTTCTCTACACCTTCAAGAGACGTTTTTGTATTAATGGGAGATAGGCAGTGCTAGTTTTGAAAATAAAACACATAACAATCGCTAAAGGTCACTCCTAAACAGCTGCTGTGAAGGTAGGAGGAATAATCCTACATGACCATAGAAAGCACAAGTCTACTGTGTATTTCTGCCAACAGAAATAGACTCTTAAATTCAGTCAATTAAATTAAATTATTTTCTCTTAATTGCTCTATACAAACCTCCTAGTCCCCTACCTGAAACCACACCCCTTTGCAACAAGATTGTTAAATAATCAAGGACACATGGAAAAGCTTTATTGTGGGACATGAGGATAGACTGTCCTTCCAGAGACATGTCCTTAGCTATCTGATCAGGAATGTATTTCTGATGGATGAAGCATAGCTAGGTAGACATTCTCAGGTGACACCAGTTGAGTGAGTGTACATTTGTGACAAATATGAGTGGGAAGAATGTCTTAGAACCTGCCATGCTAACATGTTCAAGCTGAATTTTACAAAGGAAATACAGGCTCCAGCTCTGAGGAGAAGGGTAGACCAATATAAATCTCCCAGGTGACACCACTTCCCTTATTGTCTGATCTTATTTTATAATGGCAACTAAAATATAAAACAGGCATCACCCATTTACTGTGCCATTTCAGGGACAAATAATGATGAAAGTGATATGAAACCGAATTTCATTATTAAGCCTCTAGAATGGATAAATTTTTTTAATGCTATCACAAAGTACCACAAGATGCTTCAGCGTAATAGAGAGCTAGCAAAGTTGAAATTGCTGCTATTGTGTGTATCAGGCTTGTTAAAACTGTCCTGGACCCATGGTGAAAGAGATTGCTTTTTTCCTCAGATGGAAATTGAACATTCTGCCTCTAGATGTGTGTTTGTAAATACATGCGGACACAAACTACCCCTTTGGCACATATTTTGAAGCAAAGATGTGTGTTTGTGGAGTGTTTGATGTTATCACATAAAAGCTTCTTTTTTTCTGAAACTGTTTTCCAATTAGTAATTTTGAACCTGTACAGTTTTCATAATGATTTTTTGCCTTTCCTTACCTCTGAACTCCATCCCCAGGCCTATATCCATTTTTATTAAGTACCCCATCTCTGCCTGAAGATGCCTTAACTCATGCATAGCAAAGGATTAAATATACTTTCATGAAGATAATTAAATGTAAGCCTTGAGTGATTTTCTTTTATCAGAAACATTTCAGAAATGAAAAAGGTGTTAAAAAAATGTAATAACAAACCAACCAAAACTTGACATCAGGCACAAGAGAGGTGTGTTTACTTAATGTTTCCCCCCCTGGTGGTGCTGATGCTATGCTTGTAGAATCCAACAAGAGCCCCAAATGACACAGAGATGATAGTTAATCTTCGTGTTGCACATGAGGAAACCAGAGCATTTCTAGTCATTATGCAGTGCGTCCCCTTATTAATATGAACTAGTTATATCATCATGAATGAGTCACACTTGTCTGTCTGTGTGTAGGGTTCTCACTGAGTTGCTCAGGTTGGCCCCCAAATCCTCAAATGACCCTCCTCCTTCAGCTTCCTAAGTAGTTGTAGCTACTCACACATGAATGTACGTGGTTTTGCTTGGATTTTAGAAGAAGCAGTTTATTCGTTCAGTGGTGACCACAATAACTGCCCCTCTTATTTCATATGCAGCATGGAACAGCAGAAAAAGCCCCAGAATTAGAGTCACAATATGGATTTAAAGACTGGCTCTCTTTGTTATATGAGTCCAGATTATATATCTAATACATCTAAACTCATTTCTGTAGTGTGTACCATGAGAATAAAAATGCCTTCTAGCTTCCTGGAGTTGTTTGAGAAAAAACTGTAGTGAGTAGTCATTGTGGCAAACCATATGAAGCTGCATTTGTTAAATTTCTCCAAGGCAAATACTCTCAGAAAGCACTTTAGGCTTTCTCTCTTGGGTTTTCCACAGTGACCTTAGGTTGTAGGTACCATTGTTAGCCCAACCCTGAAGATGGGAATATTGAGGCACAGAGCAGTTGGAGAACTTGACTAGAATCATGTAGTAAGTGGCAAAGCTGCTTGATTTGAAAGTGGTAGATCTGTTTCCAGAACTGACGTCCTCAACTGTCCATAGAGGCGGATTGTCTAGGAAGATTATTTGGTTATATTCCAGTGTGTGAAGGAATGTAGGACTGTGTCTTCTCATGGAAGATGTGAGCATCAGAGCATTTGAAAAAGGAACGTGAGAGAGTCAAGGCAGTGATTTTGCAGGACAGGGCCTCTTGGTCAGGATAGCCAGTGAGCTTTCCTGAGACAGAGGTGGCTTAGGAGAACTAGTGGGGCCTAAAGAAGAGTTTGATTTCTTGAGTTTCTTCCAATGTTCTGGAGACCCTTGCTATGACTCTCTAAAGGGGTTCCAATTGAAGAAGGATATTCGGTCCCCTCAAACAAAGTGCTTTCATGCTTCTTTTCTGTACTTAGAACCACTCTATTTTAATATTGTCAAGTCCCGGAACTCATCATCCAAGTCAGATCCAAATACAGATGTGACTCCTTCTATCTAGGTTCCTTGAGTATGGGCTCTCCCAATCTGAAAACCTGCCAGCCACTGAGAGAACTTGTGCGTGCATGTACATGTGTGTGTGAGTACACACACACACACACACACAGAGGCATAAATGCACACACGCACATATGATAGTAGGGTAAGCACATACGAATGTGTGATGATGGGATAAGTATTGGATGATTGCTAATGATAATTGTATTCAAAAAGTGGCATCAGCAGAAACCATATGATTGATTGATTGATGCTAGGTCCATGTAGCTAGTCAGTCTGGTACTTATTGCTGAGGCCGAGGTAGATTTTACTTTCTTGGAGTTGCCTCTTATGGCTCACGTGCCTTTGGAGTTTCTGGTTCTACTATCAGAGCTCTCTCTTATTTTCCTGTAAGAAAAGTGTTCACAAGTGGATAACTTTGTTTTCCTGCATTTTACTTACAAAAATTCAGGAGTCTGAAGGTGTCTTCATTTAAAAAAAAATGTAGTAAGGTGCAGTTGAAATGTGTCATCCTAACTGCTTCTCTCTTGAGCAGTCTTCACAGTGTTAACACAACCTCTCTCAGCCTGAACTGATGCAGTTCCTTTGAAGAAAACATCCTTGTAGGTGTCCTGTGCATGCTGTAATTGATTGCATTCGGCCAATGAGCCCTTTTCTCCTTTAGCTCCTTGAGATACTCCTATGAGAGGAGATGTTGTAAGTACCCAAACAGAAGCTCTGTGTATCGGGGAAGGTATTCTGGGCATGGTCTTAAACCTTCAGAAGTTTTTGTCTGCCTGGGAGGGTTTCCGATCAGTAAATCCTTGTGAATTCTTAACAGGTTTTCATTCACATTCAGAGGAGATGCCTTTGTTAGGAGATCGGCTCTTGACAACCTTACGTCTAATCTTTACCTTGAAGGCATGTCTTAATTTGAAAAATTATTTCCTGCCAAGAGGTTCTGAGAAGAAGAAGTTATTCAATCTGACAAGTTCTAGAGTCTACACAGAAACCTAGCAGCTTATTCTTCAGCCTGCTCTCTCTTACATTTGTATGTGTATGTGTGCACGGATGCCTGTCAGCAGGCTCAACTGTGTGCCGTGTGGGTGTGTAGGCCAGAGGTCAACTTCAGGTGTTGTTGGTCAGGCATCACCCACATTATGTTTTGAGACAAGGTCCCTCACTGGTGTGGCACTTGCCTAGTGTCTTAGCCTAGCTGGCCAGGGCTGCAGGGACGCTCCTGGTCTCTGGTTGCCCTGTATTGGCACTGCACTTTTAATTCTACAATGTGCAGCCTTCTCACATGGGTTCTAGGGACCAAACTCAGGTCCCATGCTTGAATGGCAAAAACTCTACCAATCAAGCTCTTCTCCCAGCTTCCTACTTTACATTTTATCAACGGGAAGTCAGTAAACACTTCCGGTATTCTGCCTGGGGATTTCCTCAGGAAGATCACAAATCTACTCAGCACTTTCTTTGTTCTCTAGTCCGTCACAGACAGGTCACAGTACTGTCAAATTTTAAGCCACCGCAGAAAGGCCTTGAACTTGGAGGGGACTGAACTTGGAGTCTCACACATGCTGGCACTCTACCAGCAGCTATATCCGCAGTCCTGCAGTCTTGACGTAAGGCCTTGTGTTGGGCTTCCTGAGTCCTGTTTTCATACCCGAGCCATGTGCTTGGTAATGAAGTCTGTTCTTGTTAATGTATGCAGCAGTTGATACAAACTACATCAAACCAGAGAGCTACACAAGCACAAAGATTGAATTTGGCTCATCGACTCTAAAGGTTCAGGACTTGAGACATGCACTGCTTGGATGACTGTGCAGTGCCAGATGATTGATTACTGCAGCCTCTGCCAGGAGAAAACAAATAGCTGAAAGCTGGAGGATCCAGTTCTAAGATGGCTTTTTTGTTCATATCTCTGGTACCTCAACTGAAATGATTTAAAAGTTGCTGAATTGGGGCTATAGAGTAAAGTGCCTGCATGTGGGCTTGCCAGTGTTGTTTTGAGGGGGCAGAGGAAAGAGATCCAAGTTTCCCACTGTCACGCTCAGCAACCTGAGGACTCTTCCTAGACTTTTAGACCCTGGTGGTTTGAATGAGAGTGGCTTCTTTGGGCTCATATGTTTGAGTGGTTGGTTTCTAGTTGGTAGAACATTTTGAGAAGGACTAGGAGACGTGGCCTTGTTGTAGGAGGTGTGTCCCTGGGGGTGAGCTTTGAGGTTTCCCAGGCTCTCTCCCTGCCTCATGCTTATGAATGAAGATGTGAGCTCTCAGCTGCTGCTCCAGCACTGTGCTGGCCTGCTGCCATACTCCCCACCATGGTGGTCATAGACTCGAACCCTCTGCAACCACGAGGCCCAAATTACATGCTTTCCTTTATGAATCGCCTTGATTGTGATGTTCTGTCACAGCAACAGAAAGGTGACCATGATGGAAACCATGTCTCAGGCCAATCCAGGATCTGTAGCTTTGATCTGAAAAGAAGCTCTGGACTAGCCAGCTTATGAAGGTGAGTTGGAGATTTTTGTTAAGCATGAAGATTTAAAAGACAGAGCATGGATAAGACACAGTCAGTTGTGGATCTTGGCTTCTCAAAGAAGAGCCGCAGAAAGTGAACTGTACTCAAGTGTGGGTACAGGCTCCTCAAGGAAGAATGGCAGCTTACTGTTTCTATAATGTCATATAGAGGATTTTGGTGGAGTGTGAATTATAGTCTTCAAAGGATTTCTAAGAAACTTAATAATTAGTAAGATCATCAAGTGGTTCCTGAGGGGCACCTGACAATTAATAAGGTAAGAGAGTAGCTTTTACAAAGGGAAAGGGTTAAGGAAAGCTAGGCTTTCTTTACCATAACAAAGATAGCAGTTGGGAGTCACTAGAGCTATCTGGAGAAAGTAATGTCCCTCTATCAAGGTTCATATACATTCAAACCTTAACCCTGGTTCAGTCTTACTTTGACATAAACTATACATATATACCTATATATATATGTGTGTGTATATATATGCATACATATATATACATACATATATATACATACACACACACACACATATATATGAAGAACATTAATTGTATGTCATCTGTCTTTAGAACTTTGGGGTGAGAGCCTTCTCTCCTATTCCACGTGACCATAATTTTCTCTAGCTTTCTATCCTGGCTCTGCCCTCTGTGTGTCTTAAGGCTTACTTCCAGAGACTGCTGAATTCTGATTGGGAATGTGCCAAGGGAGGCAACTAGAGAGCAAGCCTTCCCAGTGGACCAGACACAAGCTGCCTAACCTCTTCTGGTTGGACCTCAGGAGCCAACATTTGTTCAGATTTAAGGGAAGGGACTCAAGAACCATCTCCTGACTGGAAGAGTATCAAAGAATTTGGGTGGTGTTTTAAAGCCACAAAGGGGATGATAGAATTTGAGAGTAGGTCAGACTGTCTTTGGGGTCTTGTATCCTCATCTTTATCTCCTAGATCCAGGCCTTTCTCCTTCCAAGATCAATCCTAAAGGTTTGGGGATATTTTATTTAGGATGAGAACACTCTCACATTCCTCAAACACAGCCAGGGACACTGAGAGGAGGAAACAGCTGCCTTTACCCTTTTCAGAAGATGTTCTTTTTTTGTTGTTTTAAGATTTATTTATTTATTATTTATACAGTATTCTTCCTACATGTGTGCCTGGGCAGCAGAAGAGGGCACCAGATCTCACTATAGATGGTTATGAGCTGTGATGTAGTTGCTGGAATTGAACTCAGGACCTTTGGAAGAACAGCTGTGTTCTTAAGCTCTGAGCTATCTCTCCAGCCCTACATAAAATGCTGTTATGGTGTCATGGCAATCATTCAGAAGATGACATGCAATGAAGGAGGTGTACTGGCCAGAGGATCTGTGTTACTGAGTTTAGAAAAACATGAAAGGACTGTACTACTTTCTTGAGCTCCTTTGAGTCGGTTTTCTGTCATTCATGGTAATAAAGGAGCACAGTAAAGTGGATCCTCAGAAATATTTATTTTTGTCTCTGAAGGTTATGCTTTTCTTGCTTTGTGTTGTTTGAGCCCATAGTTGGGGTGCAGTGTAAGGAGTGAGCTAGTGTCTTGTAGATCAGGAAAGTAATGTATTCCGGGCTTGATATTTGAAATTTTAAACTGATCATCCATGGGATGGGGCAGCACTTTACAGAAAGCCAGAGGATTAGGGAAGTGTGGCACATAAAGAAGCTGCCTTAATAAAATTTATTTATTTGTTTTGCAAGATATGGTTCCTCTGTGTAACAGGACCCTGGCTGTTCTAGACTTGCTTTGTAGAACAGCATGGCCTCGAACTCAAAGAGATCTGCCTGCCTCTGCCTCCCAAGTGCTAGGATTAATGGTGTGTGCCACCACTGCCCAGCTTAAGATGGTTTCTTAATGGCTCCTTTTAAAAGAATAATTTTAGGTTCCCAGCAAAATTGAGCACAAGCCACGATATTCTTGGGTGTCCCTGCCGCATCTGATGCATAGCCTCCTTCCATCATCGACATGCTTCAATTTTATTATTTATCAAGTCCGTGAGCCCGTGTTGACACCATAGCTTACCTCAGGTTCACTCGCCATGCTCTCAATTCTCTGAGTGCCCATCATTATGGCATCTCACAGAAGAGCCACCCTGTCCTGAAAATTGTGCTTTGTTTATTTATCCAGTCTAACTCCTTCCTCCACTGTAGAATTTAAAACGTTACATGGAAAGAGATTTACAGATTACTGGTGCTAACAGCTACTTTGGGCCTCTGCTGAGAACTCTTGTTTTCGTCACTGAGCTTGTCCCATACTTTCTTGTTGAATGGCCACACATAAGTATTTTAATGTTTTTCCCTTTCTCGCTACAAATGTTTATTTCCCAATTTGTAATGAGCCAGGCAGCAAATTTTCTAACTTAACAAAAAAACCTTTCTGCAGTCCTTATTTTATGGTTAGCAGTTTGTAGATTTCAAATTTTTGAAAAAGCTCCTCACTTGCTGGGATTACAGGCAGCTGCCACACCTATTCATTGTTTTTGTTTTTGATAGATTGTTTATGAGTTTCACATCATACACCCAGTTCTACTTCCTATTCTCTAATATCTACCCTTTGCCCTTGCAACCTCCCCCACAAAATAAAAAACACATACACAAACAAACCACAACAGCCATTTCTAAAAAAGCATTCTCACCGTGGAAGCCGCAGTGTGTCACGCTGTGCACCCCTCTGTCCACACATCTTCACTTGTAAATGTTCATTGCAGTGAGTCATTGTTGTGGTTCGAGCTCTCTGGCTTCTGTGACTCCATCAGTACTGGATCCTCACAGGGACTCCTCCTGGCTATCCTGCTGTTGCCCTGTGTCATGGAGACCCTGCAGCTTTGGATCAGCAGGACTGGCCCTTTCATGTGTCCCAACCATTCACAGAAGATACTGATTTTGAGGCGGGCCAACTCAGAGCCTTGGATCTGGGCCTGGGTGGTTGCAGAGCTGGTCAGCCCGTTGGCTTTCCTTCATCTACACCACCAGGGCGACTTCTTTGGCTAGGCCACCCAATGCCACCATCAATAGGGGGCAGGGCCATGTCTCCTTCTCTCGTGCCCTCTGGGCGGCTCACCCGTACCCTTGCCTCCAGGCCCAGTGTCTGTGTGCTGCCCAGTCAAGGCTCTCCTATCACGATCCTGGGAATCAGCTCTCCTGGGGAAGCGGGGGCATTACCTCTGTGCCTGTACCACCCCACAGCAGAAAAGTGGCAGGGTCAGCTCTCCCACCCTTAAGCCCTTGGGGTGGCTCACCCCCCCCCCCAATCAAGCTTGCTCCACTGTGCAGGGGGAGGCATGGGGCTTACTCTTCCAAGTGCTGCCAGTGGTGAGAGACGGGGCCAGCTCTCTAGAGCGTTGCATGCAGTGACAGGTAGGGCCAGTTCTGCACTGCTCCTGGACATCCAGGTGGTCCCCGGAGGCTAGGGACATCCCCATGTTCTCTATTGGCAAGATGAGCCACAGACATTGACACCGACTCCTGCCACTGCGCAGCCAAGGACTCAGACATAGGCCTCAGCGGCAGCTCAGGCTGCGGCCTCACCATGATTCCGGGCAGCGGGGCTGGCTCACAACAGGCTACTTGCTCAGCACTCCCCAGTCTCCTGTTCCATCTCGCTTGATTTGATTTTTATGAGTCCTAGGCATAAAACAGCTTTGGCCACCAAGCCAGGCATCAAGCTAGGATGAACAAAGGATCGCCAACTGCTCTGCAACTGGTATAAGAACACCATCACTAACAAGGTGTCTCTTTGCCCACTGCCAGGGAGTCGAACTCATCCTTCTATGTGGGTTCTGGGGATCTGCACTCTTGCAAGTGCTTTATCCTCTGAGCCACCCCCCCCCAGGGTCTGATGGCATGCCTATCTTGTTTTCTACTTCTCTTTTTCACCTCTGTGTGTTTGTGTATATGTGAGGGTACGTGTGCATGCATGTGGAGGCCAGAGGTCAGCCTTGGGTGTTGTCCCTCAGGAGCTGTCCACCTGAGTTTTTGAGACTGAGTCTGTCACTGGGACCTGGGACACCCTGATTAGGCTATGCTGGCTGACCAAAGAGCCCCAGGGAGCTAGCTGCCTGTCAATGCATCTCCAGAGCTGGGGTGTCTAGTGGGAACCACCACATCCGGCTTTCATGTGGCAGGTGGGGATTGAGCTCTGTCCCTAAAGCTCACATAGCAAGCACCTTACCTACTGAGCCAGCTCCTGGACTCGCTTGCTTATCATTTGAAGAGACTGAGTTCTTCATCTTGTAGCTTTTCACACTCGGGATTTGCTTACTGCTTGGCTAGTGTTGTCCGTGCGCTGTTCCTCCTGGGGAGTGAGACAAGAAGCTCGCTCTGAGTCTTGCGTGTTTCATTGGCAGCACTCTACATCGTTATTTCAACCAAGTATCTGAGCGACTATTTGTGAGGATTTTCAAAGTAGTGATGCCCTGATACATTCTTCTTCTCTTTTTAGCCCAAATACTTCTATAAGGAGAATAATTGAGGCGCTGTTTGACTAAAAGCTTGACTTCTTTCCTTTATCTATCAGTTTTTAGAATAATGAATTGGTTCTCTGACTTCTTCAAGGGAAATGACCTAGGTTTCATTTGGTTTGTATATTTCAGTATCATTACAAACCCAAAGAGTTGTCCCTCTATATTCTGTTTCAATCTGTTATACTAATTATCTTATTAGTGCTAATATTGAAAAATGAATAAAAATTTAAAAGTTGAATCAGTTCATGGTGACCCTGTAACAAATGGCTTCATTATAGAATTGACTTAAATGAAAGCTTCCCCATGTTTTTTCAATCTATCTACTGTATAGACTAGGTTGGTCCTGGGCAGGGGATTTGTTTATCCATATCCACTTGACAAATGTATTCATATGTATCTCTGAGACAGTGAACGCTGCCCTAAGAATGAAGTCATGCTCACCTTTGAAAGGAACCCAGTTATTTGTACTGGGCCAAGGGGGCAGCCATTCTGCAGCAGCTTTCTGGGTGCTCCAAACTGCCTCCTTGGGATAAATTCTTCAGTTCTGACCCCAGGAGGCAGCCGGCTGACCCACCGTGATTTGTCAGAGTTACCAGCATTTTCGCAGGATTCTTATCAAAGAAATTTATCCTAAGTGTCAAATTGCTGATTCTTTTCCAGCAACTGAAAGGTTTCATGGGGACTTCTGTTGTTATTTACATGTGCATTGTGAAAATTGCAATCTGTGAGTAATTTGGGAAATTTCAGCAGTTCTGAGTCGTAGTGATGGAGAAATGGAATGGGCTTTACACTGGAATTCCAGTGCAGTGCGGCATGTGTAATGTATGTGCGGCATAGGCTCAGGGCTTTTTCAAAACATTTACATTAAACCTGTCAGCTATTTATGAATAGCAAAAATTAATTTCCCCTAGTTCTGTCATCAGTTGGAGAAATGGATTTTAGCATAGAAGACTGTCAGTATTTCCTGCATACCAGAGCAGCTCACTTCAATGTCATAGTATTACACCAGGTGGCCTTCCACGATTCAGCTTAATGTGATTTCAAATGATAGGGTAGAGAGTGTGAGGGAAATTAAAATAGTATCATACTTATGATTTAAAAGCAAGTTAATTACAAGGGCTTGTTAATAAACAAAGAAAAATCCAGAATGTATTATCTGTTAGATAGCATATCAATAACAAGCGCGAAGCTTTGAAAACAAGAAAAAATCCACGACTATGTGACTTTGAGACGACTTAGAAATATTTAATTATATTGTTGACAAATGTGTTAGTCTACTAATGGCCTCAGCATTTGAAATAATTTTTAGATGCTCCTTTTAGCTCTTAAAGCACATCTAAAAGCATTGTTTAACCGAAAAAGATTAGCTACATTGTTAGCATCTTATCTGAAAACAAATCGAGTCCAACAGCATGATGCCTCGTCTGCGTTCAGTCCACAGTCAGTGGTGTCTTCACCTGGGCACAGGTTTTAAGGCTCTGAGAAGGACAAAGCATGTAAGGAGCTCTTGCCAAAGTGGGGCGCTTGACACTTTGATGGTCGCGGTGGGCAGGTCTCTCTCAGGCTCCTTTCTTAGATATTAGAAAAAAAGGAAAGAAAAAAAGCAGCTGGTATGTCTTAAGAAATTATTTAAATTCTGTTTCTTTTAAGTTACATTCAATTTTAAGGAGTGAAAAGTATAAAATGTAGCCATTATTTATTGACCTGTAACAGTTTTTCCATTTCTCCAAGGTTCTCTTTAGTAGTTGTTATTGGGTTGGCAAGAAGGCTTTGCTGGGCAGGGCGCTCGGTGGCCAGGCCAGGAGCTGCAGTTAGGTGCCTAGCACCCATTTGGTAGAAGGAAAAATACCAACTTCCTCTCGGTAGTTGTGTTCTGTTCTCCACACTGTACCATGGTCATACACTCTTGCGTACTCATTTCACACACATGCACACGCACACATACACACATACACTAAATAAATAAGTAAATGTAAATTAATTTTTAAAAGAACAATTATTGACAGCACTAATGTGGCGACATTAGAACGGGAAGTGACGATGAGGCCTTTCTTTACTGTGCCTGTGAGCTTGCCGGGAACCTAGTGTATCTTTCTGTGTTAGTATGGAAGAAGAGAGATTGGCTTTTTAAATTATCTGTCCCATGTAAATCTCGTTTCCTCATCACAAGAAAACCTGAGGAGAATTCTGGAGGATATCGTTAGAACAGGGCTGTTCTTCTGAAAATTGCTTGAAGGAATTTTAATACTTCTTGCCCTACTCTGTCTATACAATTAAGAATTAAGTCCAGTTCTTAACATCACCCTTAAATATTTGGTTCTGTCACAACAGGGCTGTAGGGAGTTTGGAACAGAAATATACTGTAGAGATGGAAATGGTTGTCTGTACTTACACAATGTTTTATGAGGCTTTCCTTCTTGAAATTGCCCTGTTTAATGTACTGTGGAATAATTTGAGACTACACACTCAGCTATAAAGAATTTCTCTGTAAAATCCAGCTGCTCCCAGGATCTTTAAATGTCCTGGCAGTCCACAGCTACCACTGCTCTGCTGACGCGGATTTGGGAGCCGTCATCGGAGTGAGAAAGGCAGCTGATACTGAGTTTTATCAGAGTTCCGTCATTATTGGTTGCATGAGCCAATATTTTGGTTCCAGCGTTCTGTCCCCTCTTACCACAGGGCTTTTTCCTCCCTGTGAGTAGATTGACATTGCCAAACCCTTTAGCAAAATTCTGAATCTTTATTTCAGATATCCTATGTCATAGCAGTTTCGAGAAGCCTTTGAATTTCATGTTGCTGTCTGTCCTTATATTTCCTATGTTACAGGTAGTTTCTTTTTAGGAGATGAGAACATGCAAGAAAAATCAACATATTCACTGTCTTGTCACAGTGTGTAATGCCTTGGCATAGTTCTGAGTTATCTTTTAGAGCAGTGGTCCTCAACCTGTTGAATGCCCCTTTCACAGGGGTCACATATCAGATATCCTGCATATCAGACATTTATTTTATGGATCATAACAGTAGTAAAATTATAGTTATGAAGTAGCAACGAAAATAATTTTATGGCTGGTGGGAGGGGGTGGGGGGCGCTTACCACAATGTGAGGAACTGTATTAAGGGGTCACAGTGTTAGGAATCTGGAGGAATTTAAACGTCAGAAATAATTGAACTCAGTGCAGAATCGCCTGGGAAGGAGACTCAACTAGGAATTGGCTAGCCTAGGTTGGCTTGAGGCAGCCTGTGAGCTGGGAGGACCCCTCTGAATGTGAGCAGCTCAGCCCTGGCTTGAGTGTAAAGGAGAAGGCTGAGCTGAGCTCCCCACATGCGCTCTGTGTCACTGCTTCTGATTGTGCATGCGGTGTGAACAGCCGTGACTTCCCTGCCATGACGGATTGAGACCTAGACCCGTGAGCCAAGCAAACACTTTCTCTCCCAGGCTGCTTTCCTCAGGGGATTTTGCCACAGTAACTGGAAAGGAAACTAAGACAGGAGGAAGGGACATTTTTAGGGACTATCTAATGAAGTTAAATGTCCTGTATAGATATCAGAAAATGTTTCTCTTTCTTCTAGAGCTGTCCTTCAGTCCTGCAGACAGTGTGTGTGTACACACATCTGATTACAACTCTCTGCTGAGCTAATGTCAGCGGAGTTGTAACAACTTTGATTAGTCATTTTAAAATACTACTGATAGTGTGGACAGCGACTGTTTGATTTTGTGGACATTGACTGTTTGATTTTTAAGTGTCAACATCCTGGAATAACAAGATATTTTGTTGAAATGCCCAGCAAAGATGTTTGTATTCCAAGTGCAGGTAGGAAGGTAAACCTGTTCAGTCACTATAAAAATTAGTATAGAGCTTCCTCAGACTAGTAAAAACAGAACTAAGTATAAGCCCAAAAGAATCTGCATTGACATACCACAGAAATGTTTGATCGTCCATGTTTATTGAAATGCTATTCGTAAGAGCCAAGGTGTGGAGCATGCTTAGATGTCTATCAACAGATGAACGGATAAAGGAAATTTGTTGTAAATGCATAATGGAATTTTATTCTAAAAATATTAAACCGTGCCATTGGCCTTAAAGTGAATAGAACAAGATTATCATGTTAAGTGATAGAAGCCAGACTTCAAATGATAAATATTAGATTTTCTCAGCATATGTGAAATCTAGATTTAAAATATATATATATATATATATGATGTGAAACTAAGAATAGGAAAATGTGAGAGGAAGCAGAAGTCTAAAGAAGTGATGGGAAACGAGAGGGTAATGGAACCTCAGTGTGTGTGTGTCTGTAAAACCCTTTATGAAAGCATACAGGGTAACTGTTGAGGAAAGAGGAGACAGGGTAGGTCTCCTACCCTATCTACCGTGGTGTGGATATATGAGAGTGTCATTAAAACCATTATTTTGTATACTTAATGCAAATATTAATTGAAAATGTTGTAGAGATGGCTGGAGAGGGTGGATGGCAGTGAAGGTCTTTGCTGCTCCTGCAGAGAATCTGGGTTAAGTTCCCAGCATGCATCAAATGCCTCTCTCAGCTTCAGTGCTGGGGATCCAGCGCCCTCCTGGCCTCCACAGGCACCTGCACACATGCGATGCACATACAGGTGTGCAGGCACCTGCACATGAATAAACATGACTTTCTTTAGTTTAAAGAAAAAAAAAACTAAAGAGGTGTTTGTTGATCAAAGTTACAAGTGTGTAAGGGATCCCAATTACTGCCCTCTCTGCGCCTGGAGAGGCTGACCCAGGAAGCTGTGGTCGGGTTACACCTATGGCAAGGGTGGTCCCACGGCGCTAAGTTCACCTGGCTTAGAGAAGGAAAGTTCAGAGAGCAGACTCAATTTTCGTCCTGCTAGAAAACCCAATAACCAAACTGTGCGCTGGACCTCCAACACATGAACTCCAAATAAGTCTGGCCTTAGAAAAACACAGCTTGCTTACAGGGGAATAATATATATTTTTTAAGAGTCGGAAGAATCAATTTGGAAAGATGATTTAGCTTCCAACTTAAAGGAAAATGAAGGGGAAAAGGGAGAAAGATTTAGTGATTAATTAAAAATATAAATGAACAAACAAATGAAATTACAAACCAACCAACCAAAGTCACAGAATTTTATGAAGTCTATGAGACCCCACGGGGCTTGCCTAGCTTGTGGGCGACTCTATGTTTCATTTTTGGCAGCATGAGAAGTGAACAAATAATAAATAATTTAAAGTAAGTCAGTTAATTTTTAAAAAATTAAAAATCAGGGAAGTTGTAATGATTCAATTGAAGGAAATGGAGCATGAGACGGAGAAACTTCAGGGAAAAAAATGAAGAAATGAAATAAAAACCAGCACAAAAATGGAAGCAAGAACATCTCTTTTTATGTCAGATATGGAAGGACCACCTCATCATCCCAACCTGGATACACGTTAATCTAGTTGGTAACAAGCTAAGGTCACAGATGAAAGTCGGAATTTCTGAGC
Source organism: Pachyuromys duprasi (assembly GCA_028658305.1). Lineage (NCBI taxonomy): Eukaryota > Metazoa > Chordata > Mammalia > Rodentia > Muridae > Pachyuromys > Pachyuromys duprasi. The sequence continues at coordinate 44,725,310 of CM053755.1, forward strand.
AGAGTGGCCTGAGGTGACTCTTTCCATTGCCACCTTGGAGTGCCTGGGCTGGTTTAATGTCTCACTGATAATCTGATTGTTCTATAAAAAGGGGCTTCATACTGGACAAGTGATTCTCTGTCTAGTCATTTGGTCTCTTGAGTCCTGATTTTTTTTCCTGTCTCCCTCCCTTTCTTTGTTTTTTGCTTCTTGTTTCTACACTAACATGACCAGAATACTCAGTATATTCTGATAGCTTTCCTTTCTCTGGGGTTAGGTTGGTCCTGTCATTCAGAGTTGCAGTTATCTGCCAGCTAATCCTGAATCTTTTCATTGGAAAAGGAGCATTGTCTGTCGTACCCTCCTCCTGGGAAGTAATGGCTAGTCATTTACACACACACACACACACACTCACACTCCTCCCCACCCCCACAGTTGTGCATTTCATTAACCTCTTCAATTTAGACTACATTCCTCTAAAATAGCTCCTTGGCCTTTTAATCACTCTGTCTAGCCCCTCGCTCTGTTGAAATTTCTTAAAGTGTGGGTGTGCGCGCACCGGTGTTTGTGTGTGTATGTGTGTATGTGTGCATGTGCATGTAGGTACATAAGGAGATCAGAGCAGTTGACATTGGGCGTCTTCCTCTATTGATTTCACTTGATTGATTTATTTATTTTTGGACACAGATCTTTCACTGAACCTAAAGCTCACCCATTAGCCAGTCAACAGCAGGGGCCCTCCTGTCTCCACCTCCTCAGCACTGGGTTTGAGGATGAGCACTGATGCGCTTAACCTTTTACTTGTGTGGTACTGGTACTCCCAACTTAAGTCCTCCTGTTTTCACAGTAAGCATTTTGCCAGCTGAACCATCTCTCCGGCCCTATGTTGAACTTGGCCTTGATGTTTTTGAGTGGTCTTTGGTCTGGGTTTGTCTTCTAGTTCCTTATGAATTCTGTTATGCCCTGTTGGCAGGTTTTAGCAGAAATGATGGTGTCTTCATCAGTAAATCATACCAAAGGATTCATAATATTGTTGTTCTTGTTGTTTTTTAATTGGTGACATTGACTATGACCAACTAGATGATGATGCTTTGGACACAGGCCCAGAGGACCCAGGCTGGATCTGACCTGAAAGCCTGTTCCCTGAGGACTAGATTTCACGGTATCAGAGGCACCATGCAAGCTTCCAAAGGAAAGGGGCAACCGATAGTTCTACCCAGGTAACACTCGTCCCAACCACAGCAATGACTAGCACAGCAAAATAACTTAGGAATTTGAAACAGAGTAAGGGACAGGTAGGCACATGGGAGGGGGAGTGAGGAAGGAGAAGGGGTAAATGATGTAATTATAATCTCAAAAATAAAAACTTTATGTTTTTAAAAACCTATTAGTGTGCTTATTGAGATTGTATTGGCTTTGTGAATTAATTAGGGAGAACAAATATTGCTATGACAGGGAACCGTTTTACAGCAGATAGAAAGGTTCTTTCCATTTTTCTGCTCAACTCTGGAGGTTGCTAGGAGCATTGGAAAAGCAAACAAGTTTATTATACAGGCTTCTTGTAAAGATTATCTATATTCTTTCTTCTTTGATACTATCAAAAAGGTTTTTCTCTGTCATTATATCCTTGAACTGGCCATTTGAATGCTGTCAACCTCTGTATGTAATTTAATATCTTGCTACCCAACTGAATTTTTACTGTTTAACCATAATGTACTATAATGATAATGTACTGTAGATTTCAAATGTATATTTTTAAACTAAGACTATTGCTTCAAAAAAAGTTATGCAAAGTATCCATATAAATAAAACCAGTTCAAGCCTGTATCCTCTGTGTGCAGAGACCATTTGTATGTACTCTGCTGCATTTAAGGTGGTTCGTGGTTTCTTCCAAATTGTTTAGAGTTATTCATCGAGTACAGTGTGGTTATTATGAATATTAGTTTTTAATATAAGTCTCTTAAAATCAACTGGAAAATCTGAAATGGAAATATTAGTGGCTAGAGAAGAGTGAGGAGAGGTTAACCAGTAGGTACTGTGCTCTAGCTAGGTTGTGGCTTGAGCAGAATAAGAAGTTGTGTGCTGTTGAACAGTAGAGTAACTGGGCATTTTGCTAATGTATTCTATAGTTCAAAAAGCTCTAAGAATGGAGTTTAAAGTTTTTCACCATAAAGACATGGTGAGGAAACAGGCACATTCAACCTGACTTGAATATTATACAAAGGCTGGAGATTCTGGTCACTGGTAGAGTACTTGCCTACCCGTTACAAAACTGGTAGTGTTTAAAAAACTATCTTAAGTTTCTAAAAATATACAGCTAGAAAAATCCTAAACTATAATGCACATTGAACTATAATACTTATTGAACTTTTGGTATGCATAAATACTACTAGATATTTGTATGTTACAGAGTAAAATAACAAAATAAAATGCATGAGGGACCTCCTTTCAAGTTGTTTAAAGTCCCATCCCCTAACCCTCACACACTTATGTACATACATGCACACACACACACACAACCTAGACTAGCAGTTAAAGATTTTCATTAAAACTAAAATACATTTGTTGTATGTCAAGGTCAAAGGAGGGAGCAAGAAAGTAGGAGGAAGTCTCTGGAAGAGACAGGATCAGTCACTAGGCCTGGATACAGGATTAGTGTTCAGATAGACCAGAGAGACCACAGTTAAGAGAGACATCAGATAAGGACCAAGTAGAAGGTCATCCCAGCATGGCCTCCACTGGTAAGTGGGCGTGGCAGAGGAAACCAACGGTCAGTTGACTCTAGCCCTGCCTCTTGCATTCCCCAACCTCGTTCTGCACTTCAAAACCAAGCTTTCTATCTGTAATAGAGATGACAGTTATTGTTAGTAAATTATTAAGGAGTCAATAAGGATGGCATGGTGTCTTATACAGGTGTGTGTGTGTATGTATGCATGTAGGTGTGTATATAAGATGGAGGTCTCACTCTTGTCCAGGGTGTTCTAAACTCCTGGGCTCAAGTAGTCCTCCCACTTCAGCCTCTGGGTAGGCGGGGCTACAGGTACGCACTCCTGTGTCTGTCTTAACACATAGAAAGCGTTTGCTTACAAGTGATTTTCTGACAAAAACTCAGAAGCCATGGGGGCAAATGTTTCCCAGTCAAAGTGAAACCTTAAGCTTATGAAGACGCTAAGAGAAGAGGTGAAGGCTTGTTGAAGTGTACTCTTTTACTGAAAGCAGTGCTCATGCAGTGGCTGTGCCCTCCTGTGTGTGAGAGTGCAGATGAAGAGGCTGTGGGGACATTCTCCTGAATCAAAACAATGTGCAATGAAGACGGCCATTCTCTGATGAGTTACGCTTTTAGCTCTGGTAAAGAATCAAAGGCCTCTCAGGTCCTGCACACATCCAAGAGAGAGAATGAGTTTAGGGTCCAAGGCTGACAGAATGGAGGGAGAGACTCCATGTGGGTACAGCAGAGATGTGTATGCTAGTATTTTTATTCTGACTGTTGTTTTCATTAGTGTCTTGGTGAAAACTTTAAAAAAAATATTTGTTTTTATTTATTATTATTTTATGCATAGGGTAGGTTTGCCTGCATGTGTGTGTACCATGTGCGTGCAGTATCCGTGGAGGCCAGCAGAGGGAGAACTGGAATTACAGATGCAGGTGGTGGGCTGGACTCTGTGTCCTCTGCAACACCATCAGGGTTCTTAACTGCCAGGCCATCTTTCTAGTCCCAGCGATGCATAATTTTTCAGAAAACAGAAAAATTTCAGGGCTACAGGGTCAAGTATTTCAAATAATTAAAAGTATACAACATAGTTGGTTGAATGCAGGATCATGCATTTCTCATGAGGTGTGGTGAGTTACCACATTAATTTTCATTATTTGCTTACTGATATTTAAAAATGAAAATCCGGGGAGATCCAAGATGGCTGCCACTAGAGGACATTGTGTCTGAGGAGTAGGACAGCAGAAACAACGCAGCGACCAGGAGACTGAACTCTGGGACCTAAAACGCCAGCATCCGTGATTGCCAGGTGAGCAGAACTCCCACGGTGAGAAAATCAAGTGGGAAAACCCTAGGGACACCCAGTTATTCCCCGGAAAAACCTCCGGGTGACCAGCTGCGCACAGCTCTGATCGGAACGAGCAGCCGCTGCGCTGGGCACCCACACCCGCCATTATAGACTGAATCACACAGTCTTGCGGGCAGTCTGAGGA
>CM053755.1:44729991-44788006 GCA_028658305.1 Pachyuromys duprasi
AATGATAGATCTGGGGGAGGTTGGTGAGACTTAGGGAGAACAAGAGCTCCACAAAGACCAAACTGAGCAGGGCACAGGGGTCTTGTAAGAGACGGTTTCTACAATCAAGGACCATGTGTGGATGTGGCCTGGAACCCCCGCTCAGATGGGGCCCATGATAGCTCGTTGTCGGACTGAAGACCTTAGTGAGGGAAACAGGGACTGTTTCAGACATGATCTTGATGGCTGACTCTTTGACCCTCCCCCATACAAGCCGGGGAGTGACAGACTGGCTAGATCCCAGGGGAGGACATTGCAGCCAGCCCTGAGGAGACAGGATAAGCTGGGGTTGGATGGAAGGGGAGGAGGTCCTCCCCTGTTGGTGGACTTGGAGGGGGTGGGGAGGAGGGAGATGAGGGAGTGGGTGGGTGGGAGGGAATGAGGGAGGAGGCTACACCTGGGATGCAAAGTACCTAACCTGTGATTGATATAAAAATAAATAAATTAAAAAATAAAAAATAAAATAAAAATGAAAATCCATGCGGGATTGAGTTAGAATTTACGACATTTTCATTTCAGTTCAGAGGATGTATATTGGGCAAAGCAAAGGTTGAAGAATGCAAGAAAGTCAAATGAAGTTTATGGTGTCCCATGAGCTTTTCTTTGGAACAGTCATGCTGTAAGAAAGCTAATGTTTTTAGTTCAATGTCCCATACCCAAAAAGAGGGGTATGAGAAAAAAATTAATTTTGGTATTAATTAAATGCATCTTATGTTTATTTCTAAAAATAGTCAAAGAAATGATCTCATAGGATGGTTTTAATGGTTACCTGAATGTTTGGGCAACTCAGCCATTATTGTCAAGGGTTATTTGTTCTGTTGCTGGCTCCCAGATGCCTGTTTATACAAACCAAAGGGGATTTCCAGCTGCTTGAGCCTCCTTTTTATTTTTCTTTGTAAGCTGGTAGAGTCAATGCTTAAAGGACAAAATTCTAAATTGATTGAGTTACAAATGAATACATTGTTAATTAGGCTAGGCCATTGTCTTTAAAGTGGAGTCAGTACATTGGAAGTCAGATTTCTCTTGCTGTTTAGTCAAACTGCCTAAGGCTGCGACTGCTTCCTTATTAGGTTACTGGCTATGGGGGAGATGCCATTGTTTGCTGCTGTCGCCAGGCTTGCTGTTAAAAATCACAGCATGAGGCTTAAACTGCTGCAACCATTATCCAGTGCTAACGTGTCCCTAAAGGTCTGCTAATAGAACCAGAGGAAAAATATCAATCTTTAATTTTAGAACAGCTGAGTAACCTGTAGCTCTTGTTCATTTTCTCCCATCAGCCCATTTAGAGCAAGGCGACAGAGATCCTTTGATGGGCATTCTGGAAGTCCCAGTGCCCGGTCTGCAGTCCACAAAGGGAAATTTGAGTAAGACTGAAGAAAACGGGGGATGGGCTGAGGGGCTTATTATATTTTCCTTAACATTTTTATGTAAAGAGTAGGAGGATCTGCAGTAATCTAAGATTGACTAGTTTACACATGATTTTTAAAAGAATAGTTGTTGCTGGATGTGGTGGCTCTTGCCTTGGGAAGCAGAGGCATGAGGATCTCTGTGAATTTAAGGCCAGCCTGGTCTAAATAGAAAGTTCTAAGCCTGCCAGGATTACATAATTAGACCCTGTGATTTTGGTTTCGGTTTAAAGGACAGTTTTGTTTCATTTTCTGCAATTCACTTTGTGGATAAAAGGTGATCAATGAGGACATGCTGCAATGGGCAAAAAGCTTGTTTTCTATAGAAAGTAAAAAGTCAAATGTTCAATAACAACCAGCTTGCATTTATCTATCCACACATAATAAATAGAGTTAGGGTGTAGCAGCCACTGGCTTTCCCTTGTGAAGTATGCAAAACTCCATCACAGTATGGACAAAGTTAAACAAGGCATTGTGGCTTGCTCTGAAGAGAGGGAAAGGAAAGAACGTGCTTCTGCAAATTTCCATTAGCAAGGTGAGTGCCAAAACCTTCCTAGAAGTGCTGACCAATTGCTGGGTACTTTAGCAGACACCATCCATGACCAAAAGCAGTATTCAACTTGTGTTGGTATAATGTTCTTTTGAAATGTATACACCTTACCCTTGTTCATTCAAGTGCTGATTTCTCTCCTCCACTCTCTAGTTGCAATCCGGACATTGCATTGTGATACTTATTCTAAGCATCACCTGTCTCATCTTGTGTAAACATGCCCAAATAAAGCAACTAGCCACAATGTTGAACAAAGGAAAGGAAGCAGGAAGAGAGGTAGGAGCCAGAGGACAGGAAGGTGGGAGGCAGAGAAGGAGAGAAGGGCAGGAGAAAGCTGGGAGAACAGAGGCAGGAGCAGAGGTCTTGGAACAACATGGAGAGATGGACTGGACCTAATATATCACTAAGAGCAAGTATAATGTGGGAAATCTAAATGTTAGGAAACTATGAGGGCTTGGAGGTTTAGGATGCAACAACTATTTCCCAGCATTGTGTTCTAGGTTAATTAAATAAATCCCACTGTCTCTGTGGTGATTTGGGTATACAGCTGCTTAAGACTAACAGCAGCTTTACCTGAAGATACATCAATAGTAAATATTGTCACCTACAACAAACTTGGAATCTTTTTACAGCCTCAAAGTGCATTTCATCTTTTATTCAGTTAATTAAAAAGCCAATGACGACACTGAGTTTTTCCCTTTATGACATAGTAAAGGCATCAAAATGAATCTAATATGTGTGCCTATTGGACCTTGTCTTCTGTTAGTGATCCTCCTTAGAAAGCCTGTTTGCAGGGCTAGTTTACATACAATGTTTAGGGGGTTGCCACTTGTCTTGTGTCACAGAACCAGAATGGGAAGGACCCCAGAATTCTTAGTCCTGTATCTGGAGCCTTCTTTGTTGTGGTTACCATGTGAAGATAAGACGGCAGAGGAGGCGATTGTGAAAGGCCAATTTTAATGGACATCTTATAGGTTAATAAGATTGGAGTGATTGTATTTGATTTAAAAAATTAATGCAAATAATAAAAATCTAGAAACAAGATACTGACACCTTCCTTGGTGTCAATAAGATGTCCAACTGCACCTTTTCTAGAGTTATCTTTTGTCTATAATATTCATCAACATCTGGCCACATCATTTTGCATTATAAGATGTGAAACACTGTGGGCTGTTAATGCATGCATACTCTCACCTTGTGGACCACCTTCACATCTAAGTTCTGACAGTTAGCCCTAAACTCTATCCTAGCCCAAAGCTGCAGCTGTCCTTGTCCTGATTAGTCTAATTTTTAGCATTTTCTTCAGTGGTCACCTGTGTGGTGCGTCTCTCCAGAGGTCCACAGCAGAGCAGGCTCAGCCTCATTCTGCCATGACCATTTCCATCATCACATGTACTTGATCTCTTTCCCATTTTATAGAATCGATAAATCTCATCCCTAAAGAGTCCAGCAGGCCTTTGATTCCTGACCTGACATTTGCTAATGCTATTCCTGATGACCTGCCACCACAGATCCACAGCACTGCACTCTGTGTTTGACAACACTCATAATATGAATCAATATTCAGCATTCAGTAAGTGAGCTGGGGAGTCATTTCACTGCTGCAAAAGGCTGCATTGCCCCTGGGCAGCTGTCAGAAATGGGGAGTTATTAATAGCCCTCTCTCTTCACTTAGCATAGTCAGTAGGGGTCAGGCATGAAATGATTTAATCAGTTTATGATATCTGTGACAGAGAGCACTTAAAATGTAATCACAAAATTTAGGTAGAAGTGTCCCTGGGCTGTCGCAATGTTTTTTGCACTTAATTTTCCCTAATGCCTGTTCAGTTAGTGCACACCGAAGACAGGCCCTACAACAAAGTGATATGTCACTTGCGTTGCTGTTATTTCTCCCTTAGCAAAGTTGCCTTTTTGTTGTTGTTGTTGTGTGGTGTGGATTTTCCCCTTTAAAATATAGGCTGTAAACACCTAAGGATAAATGAGGATACATTCATGGGGTTGTCCTGCCTGGCTCTGAAAAATGTGTCTGGCATCGAGGTACCTCGGGTAGAAACTGGGCAAGAGAGGTCCAAGCCAAGATTGTCTCACGGACAATGAGAGTATCTTGCAGTTCTGAGGGTATCATGCAGATACGAAAGCCTCCCAGAGCACCACCCACAGTCTCACTGGCTCCTAATTCTGGGGATGGAAATTAATATTTATAGTAATACTTATATTTTTATATTTTATAGTAATAGTTAATTACTCTCATAGCAGTAATAATAAAACTGTTCTGGGCTGGTATCTTAACAGGGACCAGTAAAGGTTCAAACCAGGGATTCAAACAGAGCCCATTAAGAAACAGAACATGAGGATTGAGAAATGGCCCAGCAGTTCGGAGCACCAGATGTTCCTTCAGAGAACCTGTGTTCAGTTCCCATCACCTACACGGCAGCTTACCTATTGTAACTCCAGTTCAGGGGATCCATGGCACCAGGCGTGCACGTGGTGCACAAGTATGCCTGCAGGCAAGATAGCTATACACATAAAGATAAATAAATCTTAAAAAAAAAAAAAAAGAAAAAAAAAGAAGGAGAATATGAAAGATTAACCTAGAACGTTAAAGGCAGTGAGTGAAATCATTACAGGTAAACAATCAGCAATGAATGGAATAGGATTCATTAAGAGTCTAGGTCTTGCAATCAGAAATATTCAGGGTCAAATCCCATCCTTGTACAGAAGTTTCCTCCTTTGCCGTCACACTCATTTCCTAGGTTTATTATGAGAATGAAATAAGAGCTTTGAGGTCACATCTGACAATCAGGAGATGCTCAAATGATACGATGTCTCTCTTTCCTAAGGCTGCAACCTGGTTTATTATAATGCCACAGGGAAGGTGATTATTACAGCAGCTGTCCCTTGTATTCTTTGCATGTTATCATCCATCCGTGCTTAGGTTACAAGCTGACCACTGAGACACTCTGATGGGAATTGTGTATTATGATGGGAAACACCAAAAAGCCCCAGAATGGCATGAGTCTTTTGACTCTCAAAGCCTGCTCCCAGCGATAGACTGCCTCCAACAAGGCTAGAGCTCTCTAACCTCCCCAAATAGTGCCATGAACTGGGGACCAAGTATTCACATGCTTGATGGTGTGGGGTGGGATGGGGCGGGTCCCTTTCAGACTACCACAGTGCTTTAGTATGTGAAGGACCTATGCGAGTGGCTCCTGATGACAGCAAGACAAGGTAGGCCTATCCCACAGTGTAAAGAGCTGAATTTTGATAACAAGAGTGATTATGGAAATTTGTTTTTCTCTGGAGCCTCCAGATAAAAACCCCAATTGTTCACCGCCTCAATATCAGCCTTATGATTCTGTAAATGGATCACTAGCCAGCCCAGGACAGAAGTCTGATTTACTGAACTATGAATTCAGAGGTGGGCATCAGTTTATACTGCAGGATTTGTGGCAGTTTGCTATATATCTGTCAGTGTCAACAGCACATAGCGTTGATTTGAATCACTCCTGTTCCTTATTAGAGAAAGCAAACAAAGATCCACTGTGATCTCTTCTGTTTCACTCTCATGTCTTCCTGTGGATCCTCTAAGGTTTTTTATTCCTACTACAGGAAATTATTTTCAGTTCGTTTGCACAAGACATGATTGCTATTATCAGACGGTAGTGACCTTTTCTCTAGTTAAACAGATCTGCCTGCTTCTTTAGTTTCTCTTTGGTAACTAATTACCCAAGAATCCCTTTCCCCATTTGGGGGGAATTCTTTGTCAGCATGCTATGATTATAGTTCTATAATCTTAAGAAGCCTGATAATATACATTGAGTGGGGAACATAATTTACCCTGAGGAAAGAGAAGAGTGTTTCTCTCACAGCAGGAAGGCTGTTTTCCTGTCCTGCTGCCTGCTCTGACCTCTGAAGGACATATATATACATATATATTTATATACATACACACACACACACACACACACACACACACATATATATATATATATATATATATATATATATATATATATTCCCCATCATTTTTGCTTTCCTACATTGGTGCAAGCTCTCTCCTTCTCCCTCTTGCATTGTGTTTTAAAAGGTTTTGTTTTTTTTCCTCCAGGAGCTACATCCCTGAATAAAACCTACTCTCCCTTCCACAGAAGCGATCAGTTGCCAATAGTTCTCAACTAGGAGTGGGGTCTCTTGAGCCCCTCCTCATCGTGCTGGACTTTGTACGGGTTGATCATATACAGGCCTTTTGCAGTTATCACAGCCGCTGTGAGCTGGCGTGAGCAACAGCACTGTCATGTCCGGAAAAATACCACGTCCCTGCAGACATCCGCTACCCCTGGCTCTTGTCTTTCTGCCTCCTTTTTCAGTGATGACCCTTGGACTGTGGTGAGAGGAGGTGTGCTGTAGACATCCTATCTAGTGCTGAGTACTCCACAGTCTCTTATTTGCTATATATTGACCAGTTGGGGCTGGATAATGCTATTAAATTAAAGGCCCAGTGTTGGGTATGGGTTTCCTTTTTTTTTTTTTTTTTTTGAGATGTTTGTCAGTGGGGTTCTGTAGACCCTCCACAAAAGTTGCAGGCTGTTTACTATCTAGAACTTGGTTACTGTCCAGAACATCATGGTAAGACCCTATTGCTGAAGATGCTACAGATTTTCATCATAGCACATGGAGAGATCTAACTGGTAATGGCCTGGGAGTTTTATCCCTGCTGGCCAGCTTTCACTGGCCTGGGATGTGTTATGTATGCTACAGGGGCAGGAAAGTGGTCAGTAATCTTATTGAGCTGCGAGCCCTGCAAACTACAGTAATGACTGATCTGGCACTAGTGTGATAGTGGCACAGATGCTGAGGCAGTAACCAACCAATTTTTAAAAATTGAATTTAAACCTACTCTACAAGACAGAACTCGTGCGTGATACAGCTAACTGAACCAAAGACCTGGAATTGGCTACATACCAGGTATGACCTGAAGGGAAGAACGTGATACCATTATTCTGCTAAATGGGCATTGTATTAAACTAATTCTTAAATCCTTATCCTTTTATACATAGATGAGTGCATTTCTCATTCTGTGTCAACTGACAACATTACTGCTCCATAGAATGGTTAAGAAGGAGGTTTTTAAATTGTAGATATGAGGAAAAAAAAAAAAAGAACAGGCAGAGGTGTCGAGAAAAGTCCAGAGCAGAGAGAGAAAGTAGTAGACTGAACATGGCCATCAGACTGGATCTGGTCATGAAAGAATCAGGAGCAGATCAGAGCATGGGAGGAGGGGGAAGACAGGGAAAAGGAGAGAGAGCACAAATAGTTTAGAGTACATAGTGAAAATAGCAGGGTTATAAGGAGCAGGAGTAGCTGTGGGGAAAGAAGCCCATGAATAGGGGAGAAGGTGAGAAGCTAAAATGTAATGGGTACTTGTGATGCTGAAGGAGCCTGGAGGCCAGCAGTAGCTTTGGTATGCTAATAGGCACCACAGGTAGCCATTTGTCCCTTCTGCCAGTGCTTGCCAGGGAAATGACCCCTTTTGGTAGAGGAGAACCAGCATCACAAGTTTCTGAGAATGCTGGCTTCTTTAAAAAAATTTTTTTTGTTGTTTTGTTTTTTGAGACAAGGTTTCTCTGTGTATTCCTGGCTGTCCTGGAACTCATTCTGTGGACCAGGCTGCCCTCAAACTCAATGATGCTCCTGCTTCTGCCTCCCAAGTGCTGGCCTTAAAGCTGAGTACCTGGACCACCAAGCCACAGGAGTGCTGGCTTTTGTCTAACTGCTAGAAATTCTCCGGGTTCAGGAATTGGAGTTTCCTTTGGATCTGACACATACCTCATCAGAGAAACTTCTGCTCTAGATGGTGACTAATACAGATAATGCTTGAATTATGGCTTATATTTTTACCACAGGCCTACTCCATCATGTTAAAAGTCAGGATGTTTATGAAAAGCAAGTTTATTCTATCCTCTGTCACTTAGCATATTGTTCTCATTATCTTTAGAGTCTAGAACTTTTAAAATACAAGTGATTCATTGTGATCTGAATTAGAAGTAACTTTAGAAAGTGGGCAGGAAAGAAGAACACAGCCATGCAGAAAAGGAGTGTGGGGGATGAGAGTGGGTAGGGGGCTCGGAAGGGTCAGGAGTTTGGAGGTGAGTAGGAGGGGTCAGGGGTCACAGTCTCAGAAACACCTGACTGAAGAGCCAGTACCAGCACCAAGAACATCATTTATGTAAAACAACACAAATAAAGTTTATATGTAAAATACCTACGTGGAGGTGATGAGTCAATCATGGAATGTCTCCCATGAAGTTAACAGTAAATTCTTGACTGTGGGAATTTATGGGCTCTTTGTATTATTTTCTCTGTTACATATGAGCAAAGACAGTTACCAAATGTCTGCTGATAGTCCACCCAAAGGCTTTTGAACCTAAGGTATTCTTGAAGCTGTGTAATTATCTGTTTAAATCAATATTATTGTTCCCTAATTTCAAGTTGTTGCATAAGGACACTCAATCTTTGATTACAATGAGCACTGTCACGGGTTATCAAAGGAAATGTGGGCATTCTGGATCTCCTCTCTGTATCTAACAGGCAGCCAGGGGTCCATCCATGAATGTCTGTCCAGCTAGATTTCTATTCTCTATATACAACAACTGCTAAGACTTGAAAGCCAATAGCTTATGAAACATTTTTTATAGTATAATGAAAAATAATTCTACGCCCATTTTGTTTATCCACACAATTACAGGTGGTTCTCCATGGCTCAGGATAAAGTGTACGGCAATAATCCAACCACAAGATTATGTTGCCTTGTTCAATTATGGCAGAAGCCCACATTTAAGAGCTTTATTCTCTCTCTTGCATAGCTAAGACAAAGCACTGGATACAGGGCTCAGCACGATTCCACGCAGTGGGTGGGCGTGCCTTGTAGAGCACATTTATTCACTTCACAAATTTACTCCAGAAACCTGAGCCTGAAGAACTTAGATTCCCATTGTCCAGGTGACTCTAAGCAGATGGCTTGTGTATAATACTGGAAAGGTTGGAAGTCCTGACGGGAATTGTGCATGTTGCCCTTTCTGTTCTATTGGGTGTTACCAGTGGGCCTTGAAGCTCCCTGCAGTTTTATGCATAAGAAAGACAGATGTCAAATTTGTCTTCTTGAGTAGTTTTATCAGGGTCACCTGAGATCTGTATTTAGCATTCAGTTGCAAGAGAGAGTTTCCAACAAAAAGTTTCTGGAACTCAGCCAGTCCATTAGCATTGAGACCATGCTTTCTTCAAAATATCCTGGCTGGGCTTTCAACCAAAGAATGCTTTCTAAAGGAGAGCAATGGAAAGATTAGTGGAAAATGCATGTCACTATACATGAATTTACATGGAAGAATAAAGATCATTATCAGCCCAGTAAACGTTGGGACATTACAGTGAGGCACTGTGCTGAGGGTTTTTATGTGTGTTACTTCAATGAATCTTCACATCAGCCCTGGGAATCACATATTATTTCCATTTTCCACTGGAGAAAATTGAGGCCTAATATGGCCTACCTACCTCTGTACGGTATAACCAGGAAGAACGTGCCCTGATGTTTAAGAAGCAGCTTAGTTTCCCGGGGCAAAGTGTAATTGCGGGTTCCTAACACAATGTTTGGAAATACATTCATAGTGGTGAGCGATGATGTTGTTTTGTCTAGAGTCATTGCTGCTTCTGCATCTTGTCAATAAGATTCGGAAGAGAAGAAAAAAAATTAAGCCCCTTTTACTCTGACTGCTTTGTAAGTAAGTCATGCAAATTGAGCCAAATCACTTTCCTATTTAGAGTTTGATTTTTTTTTTTTTGTTCCTTTCTAGTCTTTCCTTTGTTAGCCTTTATAGTCCACAACAACTCCAAAATTCAAGAGTTTCTTTCACACAGAACGATTTGTCTTGGTAATTGTGGAGAGTTGGTTCTAGGACCTATATACACACTACATCTGTTCCAGTCTCTCATGCAAAATGGCACAATATTTATCTATAACTTGTGCACATCTTTCTGTGTACTTTTTATTGTCATTTTTTTCATGTAGCCCACTCCAAGCTCCAGCTTTCCATGTAGCCATGAATGATCTTGAACTTCTGATCTTCCTGGACACTAATCTGTGGGTTACTCACAAGCTATGTAAGTGCTGTGTAAGAAGGATTTAGCTGTGTTGTTTAGAGAACAATGACAAGAAAGAATTTGCATGTGTCGGGTACAGATGCAGTTTTTTCCTGAATATTTTTGACCTGTGGTTAGTTGAATTCATACATGTAGAATGAATCCATGGGGCAGTGCTCAGGATTTAGTAGCTGAGACAGCTCCTCAATTTCAGTTTTTCTATTTATTGAAATAAATATCTTTATTTTTTTGAGTATATATTTTGAAAATATATGGTCCAAGAATCATGCCCCAAATTTACATACATCAGCACATTTAATTTTTACAACTGTTCTCACTCACATTATTCAAGGAGGAAACTGGAACACAGAAATACAAAGTGATTTGTCTTAGTTTGATCAGTAGATGATGTTAGAGCTGACATATGAAAATGGTCTGTGTGACTACAATGCAGACCTTTTCCACTAAGCTATTTGCTGTTTATTATTTAGTGGTAGTGACTCACGTGTGTGAGTGTGTGTGTGTGTGTGTTTTAGGGAGATTTTTTCCTGATAGTCATCAGATGGATTAGCAATGATTTTAGAGGAAAGGTGTAAGAGAATTGAAAAGAAAATAAGAGGGACCTATTAATAATTGCCAATAGCCTTAATTTAGGACTTTTCAAGGCACAGCTAGCCCTGAACTTTTGAGAATGGGTTTTAATTAATTAATTAATTAATTAATTTATTTATTTATTTATTTATTTTGAGATAGGGTTTCTCTGTGTAGCCTTGACTGCCCTGAGATTTTGTAGACCAGACTAGCCTCAAACTCAACAGAGATCCACCTGTCTCTGATCCACAACATGCTAGGATTAAAGATGTTTGCCACCACCACCTAGCCAGGTTTTTAATTTTTACTTTAGTTTATAGGACACAAATTTCTAGACATTTAGCCTAAATATTAAAGCTCTTTTAAGGATTACAATTCAATGAGTCTTTTTGACACACATTTGTTAGCCAGTGCATTCGTGTCAAATTCTATTTAACTTGAACTGTGCACAAGGGAAAATGATGCTTAATGTTCTGCTATCACAGATATTGAATATCAGACATTTGCTATGATGTAAAGTTTCATGGCACATACAAGTCTTTTTTGACAAATCTATGATATCTCTAGCAGGTAGCACACACTACTGAAACACCTATAATTGACCAATAAGTACAATACTATAATACAGGCAATCTGTTGATCATCTGTCTAGAAGGCAATAAGTGAAGATAGTACATACATTGTCTTCATTTAATATGCTGTGGTTTGGGGGGTAGTGCTCAGTCTTAGTTACTTTTCTATTACTATGAAGTTACACCATGACCAAAGCAGCTTATAAAAGAAAGCATCTAATTGGAGGCTTGCTTACAGCTTCAGAGGGTGAATCCATGATCATCATGGAAGGAGCATGGCATAGACAGGTGGGCATGGTGCTGTAGCTAAACGTTAACATGTTGAGGCAACCATGAGGGAGAGAGGGAGAGCTAACAGGAAATAGTGTGGAGTTCTGAAACCTCAAAGTCTGACCCCAGTGACACACCTCCTAATCCTTCCCAAAGAGTTTCACTGAGAATCAAACTTTCTAATATATGAGCTTATGGGGTCTATTCTCATTCAGACCACCGCACTGCCTATAAATAGAGCTGAGAAAAGCTACGTTGACTTTAAACCCCTGTGATGGATTCTTCCACTGAAATGACATAACATCCTGTTTTCAGAAGGAGACGATGCTCTCGTCTAAAGTTAGAAATGCGCTGTGAGAACAGAAGCTCAGCTCCTTTCTGTGACGTATCAGTGTGATAAGACACCCACCAGTCAAATCCTTCTTCATTTTGTTCTAATAAATCTTACAGTTATTCTTATGGATAAAGTAGAATTCCTAACTGTGTTTTATACTAAAATATGAAGAATTTCATATATCTAAAGGCATATATTAACGAGTTTAAATTTTATAATGTCACTCTCATAAAGGTTCTTGATTTGAGTGCATGTAGGTCACTTTTGGTGTCTGATTGGGTATTCTGGTCCTAAAAACCCATTCTTTTTAACATAACCCACCACTAATATTATGTTGTTTGCAGATAATTATAGAGAATCTCAGAAAATGAATGCTTGTTTATTTCTTCCAGTAGCATAATTCTAGAACTGTTATTCCTCGTGACCTTTTTTGTTGCCTCATTAGTTCCTTCTTTAATGTCCACTTTCTCAGAGGCTGTGACTGGAGTAAGGATTAGACATTTAACAAAATAAAATATTTTTTTGTCCTAAAGAAGCTGAGTGTTTCATGGAGAAGATGGGGAGAGAGTAAGGAAATCCAATAGACTAGTGTTAGGCCAGAAGTGTGCATTGGAGACATGAGAATAACCAAATTCCTGTGATGGAGTGGACCACTTTACCTAAGATCCAGTCCAGTCTCTGCAGCTTGCTTCTCAGCTGTGTGGCCTTGGACAAGTCATGTGACTTTTTACTGCTTCTTCTTTTTTTTTTTTTTTCCAATCTGCAAAATAAAGGAAATGATACCTACCTGGCAGGTTGTTATGTGAACCAATGAGTTAGTATTTGTAGAGCCCTTAGAACAGTGATAAGTAGATACAAGGAAATACTGCCTGGGGGCTCTGATAAATATGAGCTTTAAAACAAAGTAGTGAGAATCAGTCAGAGGAGCAGCACCAGTTAAAGATGGGAGGAAGGAAAGTCAGATGGTTCCCACAGAGGAGACAGGGAAGAATAAAAAGGATGGGAAGGGGGCAGTAGTAAGAGAGAGACTATAGATTTAAGCAGGAGCCATCTTGCGCAGTCTTACATGAAAGCATGGCAGTGATTTACGTGTTCAGACTCTTATTTTGGCCTTGATTTTGGCCAAGATGGGTTAGAAAAGGGAATGTCCCAGAGGTAGGTGAGAGGAGGTTGTTGGTGCAGTTCAGATTAAACAAAAATTGTGGAGGTATTTGTAGTAGGCATGGAGAACAAGAGCATTTATTAGAGCAGTGGTTCTCATCCTATCCAATGCTGCAACCCCTTACTACAGTTCCTCATGTTGTGGTGACCCCCAACTAAAAAAGTGCTTTCATTGTGACTTCATATCTGTAACTTTTCTTCTGTTATAAATAATGATGTAAATATCTGATATGCCAAAGGCCTTAGGCAACCCCAGTAAAAGTGTTCAGCCTCAAAGGGATGATGACCCACAGTCTGAGAATCACTGGATTAGAGGATAGTATGGAAGTTGAGTTGTTAGGATTTGGGTTCTGAAAGCATAGGCTAGGGAACAAACAGGAATCATGTGAGATTTGCAGGTGTCTTGTTTCTTTCACAGACCATGAGGAAGCAGAAACAACAGAGAAAAAAAAAATTAGGACAGAGATGGAGAAGGGGGAAATTGGCTTTGGATAGTTTGCGTGTGAGGAGACCAGCTGCCCCCAAAGGTCCTTGGCTGGGGAAAGATCTCAGGTCACAGTTGGATTTGAGTCTCCCCTGATGAATGCAAAGTAAAGCTGAGAATGTAGGTAAGACCTTAAGAAGAAAGAAAAAAAATAGACATCCTGATGGATTCCTAGTGATCAGGAATTTGTAAGGTGGATAGTGGGGGCAGCGGAGGCAGGGTTGGGGGAGCTACAACAAATAGACTGAAAAGTAGTGCCCCGGGAGGAGGAAAACCAAAAGGTGTTGTCATAGAAACGGAGGGAGGAAAAACTTTCAAGAGCAAAAGAGTGGTCAACCATGTCAAATCCTGCAGAGCGTTGGGTAGGATGAGGACAGAAAAGTGTCCATTGAATTTAGCAACAATGAGGTCATTATTGATTTTGGCCAGAGAGGCTTCCAGTGGAATAGGAGTGGCGGCCAGCTTGCAGGAGGCTGGGAAGTGAGTGAGTGGGAGGAGCGAAGTGGGGTGAAGTGGGCTTCTCTACAATGGAAAATCAAGTGGGCCGGCAGCAGAGAGCTGCAGGGTGGTACCTGCCTGTGCCTTTGGTGGTATCTTTGTTGCAAAGGGCCCCCAGAGAGCAGACGCAAAGTGGGAGGGGCCGTTGTTTTCAGGGAGAAATTGTACAGCAAATGTTCCTTTCCACAGTGAGTGTGACAGCTTGAAAATTTTTGACTGTCCCGTACTTACCCTCAAGTCTTTGCTGATTGTTCACTCATAATAAACAAGAATCTGTTATGTAAGCACGTATCTATCTGCCACAGAAAGGCCTAGAACAAATGAGGGGGTAATAAATAACCTGTCCTCTTTCTGGTATAATTTTAATCTTGTCCCTAGGTTTGGGGGAGGCTAGCATTGAAATGTAGGCACTGGGAGTATTTCCTGGGGTTTGTAGCTCCTTCTTCCTTCTTCCTTCCTTTCTTCCTTCTTTGTTGCTTCCTTCCTGACCTATAAGAATGTCTTTCAGGAAATCAACTACCTTTCTTCTCTCCTTTCTTCTTTTCTCCTTCGAGTCTTCTCTCTGCTCTTTTTCCCCCTCCCCTCCTCCTTCCATGTGTTAGAGGAATTACATCAGCAGTAATCTCCTTTAGAAGTGTGTGTGTGGTCAGGGGAGCTTCTAAAAAACTTAAATGGTGGTAGTGTTTTCTTTCTTTGGGAGAAAGGGGTGCTGGGTCAGCACACTGAGTCCCCAGCATGCTGACCACGCACTAGTACCCTCAGTACCACACACCTGAGTCATGACCTATTTGCTTGTTACCAACATGTGATCATTTTAGATAGATAATTTTTCAAAGGCGCGTTAAACGGTTTTCTAGATTCCTTCACTTCATGGTGCTATTTTTAGGGTATAAGAGATAGACAAAGGAAGAACTCTAAGAATTAGATTAGCCGTTGCTGGAGAAAAATGATATAGAGACGGAAGCTCTCTATTAATTTAGGTTGCTCCCCCTTGCCACCCCACACGTCAGTCAATTAGAGATGTCGGCGAGCATTAAAGGAAAACTTAGGTAATGCATTTCCCTTGGGGTGATCAGCTGCAGCACTTCTGTCAGCTCTTTAAAGAGCTCCCTTGCACGATCACGGCTTCCTTGGTGCTTGCTAAGTTTAGATCTTGGGATGGGCCGATTTACATATATGGGAGGGTACAGAGAATGCTTTCATCTCCTGTTAGCCTCAGAGGATGCTTCCTAAGGCAGATGTCCCTCTTCAACAGACAGGGTTCTCATTAACTAATTCTCAGTATCTACCACAGATGAACTGCAAAGATTTGAAGCCATCAACTTGAGAACTGTTGGATTAGAGACATGCTCTAATGGTGTCGTTGTTGGAACTGAAGTATGTCTTCCCAGAAGCAGGAATGGTGATGTCTGAAGGTGCTGTGCCGTCATCTAGTCTAGCTTCCTCTCAGTGGCTGAACTCCTATGGCAGATCTGTGAGCTCCTTCACCAAGAGGAAGTGCATTATTTCTGAGGTCATGCCCAGTTAAATGTGCAGATATGAATAAAAGCTACCCTCTGTTCTGACCTAAAGAGCACTTCCCTGTTTTCTCGAGGGCTCTCTTGAGGATCCGGTGATGATACCATGGCTTTTAAAAATCATTTCCTTAGGCTAGACGTTTCTACTATTTAATTTAATTTTTGACACTCCTGAGGTTTCAGAGGGTCACAAGGACTCTATCAGGGACTGGAAGACGAGCATTGTGTGACATTTTGGCCAGGAATACTCAATGCATTCTACCCGTGTCCTGAGAGCTTGGGCGGCTTAAGTTTGAAAGTGATGGACTGCTTAGTTTGGTTGAGGAAATTTCATGACAGGATGTTGTTCAGATTGTGCAAAGAAGCAATTGTGACTAATAAAGAAATTGGCACCATTATAGAGAAAACTCTGGAACTGTGCTGGGAGAGGTAGATACCCTGATGGCAAAACTCAGTCCTCGGATGAGACTCCATTGTGAGGCGCCAAATTGATTTAAAGGAAAACAATGTAAGCTAAAGGGGTTCCTGGCTCTTCCAGTGCTACTGCCTAGGAAGGGATGCTCATGTAGCTGGGGTCCATGGAGGCGGCGCTGCATTGTAAGTTGGCAACAGATTTAGGTTTAGGGAGTCACAGAGAGCAACTGAGGCCAGATAGTGGGTGGCGGGAGCAGAGTCCCCGCAAAGAGGCACGGGGAGGTCACTGCCTGAAACTGTGATGGGGAAGCTTCCATTGCAGTAGAAACTCTAGGATATTGGAGATGCCAGGACCATGGGACATCTGCCAAAAAGAGCTGCAGATGTGGAGTGGAGACAGCTGTATGTGCTGCAGCTGGTAGGGCTGGAGCAGGTGCTGGCCAAGCCTTTTGCAGCCAGCTGAGCATATTACAAGCTCCACATGCTGGATGTGGAGCTGCAGGACTTAGATTTACTTTAGTGTTGTTGTTCATTTGCTATGACCCTGTTCTTCCATTTTAGGATAACAATGTTTATGCCGTGGTATGTTGAAAGTCTGTAACTTGTTTTTGATTTTATACGAGCTCAGAGTTAAGAAACTTCGGACTCATAAAGTGTTGGAATTTTTAGGAACTTTGGAGACTGACTGTATTTTATAGTATGAGCTAAATGTGAAATTTGGGGGACAAGGGATAGAATGTAACGATTTAAATCAACATTTGAGTATCAATTTGACAAGGGATTTACTTGTGATGGTCCATTTTAATTATCAATTTGGCATGACCTTGAATAACCTGGGGAGAAAACCTCAATGAAGAGACTGTCTAGTTAAGGTTGGTCTGTGGGCATATCTATAGAGGATTGTCTTGATTAATTAATTGAGGTTGAAAGACCTACCCACTGTGGGCAGTGCCATTCCCTACATTGGGATCAAGAAAGGTGAATATGAGCATACATGCATGAACCCATTCTTCATCTGCTTTTGACCATGGATATGACTTGGTGCTTCAAGTTCCTACTGTCTTGATTTCCTTGCTATTATGGACTGTAACTTCCCAGAACTGTAACCTAAAATAAACTGTTTGTCTCCTAAGTTGCTTTTGTAGGGGTATTTTATCATAGCAACAGGAAATAAGCTCTATATTTTGCCTGGTAAATTTTATTAGAATTGGAATACTCCTAGTTTTAAACTCATTGTGTGTGTGTGTGTGTGTGTGTGTGTGTGTGCTAGCCAAACTGCTATCTATATCCAAATTCTTAACAAGCCATGGGAAAATGTGATGTTTACCTTTGAAGTCTCATTTTAAGTTATGGATGAAATGTTTGAACATGCTAGTTCTAACTGACCACCCAGTAAATTTCTGCTAAGACAAGGAGACAGCTACCAGCTGACTTGGCTGTTGTTTCTGATCTTGTCCTTAATGGTTTTTCTGATCTTTAGCAGAATACCTTTTTGAAATGAGTAGATATTCAAATATTTTTCTAATGATATCCTGTTTGATCTGTCTAAAGACAAACAAACAAACAATGAACTCGCACAATGCTAAGATGGTTCAGTGGGTAACTGTGCTTGCCACCAACCTGAGTTCCATCCCTGGAACCCACATAGTGGGAGAGAGCTGATTCCCACAGATTTTCCTCTGGCCTCCACACACACGTCATGATATGCAAATGTGTATGTGCACACATAAATGAGCGTAAAAATATAGTCAATTAATATACTTTTGTTCATTAGTATCTGTAACTTAGAGGATAAGATAATTGGGCTCTTTAGGACATAGTTATGTCCAATTACTTTTAGTATTTGTTTATTCGCTTGAGATAGAGTGTCCCTGAATGTCTTAATTGGGTTTCCAGGTTCCATATCAAGCTCTCCTTTGGTCTGTGCCACCCTGGGAGCTGGCACTACCCGGGTGTGCCACACACTTAGCTACTTTATCTTAAAAAAGAAATGTGAGCAAAATCTATGCTCGCCTCCATCCTCCCAGGAAACTCCGTTCTTCTGGGTCTAAAGGTTGCTAATATTAATTCTGCCATTTGCCCTCAAATTCCCTCAGTACCCCAGGATGTAATTTGTCTAAGCTTGCAAACTTAAATTCACTTGAAGTGACTTCTCGCTGGTTTCTTATCATCTTACATCATAGACGGGACTTTGAGTCCTCCTTGGTTCTTGTTCTAACCTTTCCTGAGAGGAAATTAAATCAGAGCCAAGAAGGACTTGCTGAGCACTGCCTTCTTCCTGCCATCTTTATTATTGTATCCCAGACTCTCTAGCACCCTTATCTGCTTGTCCAAACAGGCTTCTTATAATAGTCATCACTTTATTTCTTTTATGCAGTGCTCAGCATTCTGGAATTTGGCCTTTCTGACACTCTGCTGTGGACTCCTACCAGCTCTGCAACCCAAGCCTCATGTAGCTATTGCATCTCACCAGAATGTCGATTTTGTACATAGATTTAGGACTGAGCATGTAGCTCATGTACAGAGCCCCTCTATTGCATCTCACCAGAATGTCGATTTTGTACATAGATTTAGGACTGAGCATGTAGCTCATGTACAGAGCCCCGAGTTCGATCCCCAGTACCACTGGGTGTGGTGGCACGTGCCCCAAATCTCCAGCATGTAGGAAGTAGAGGCAGAAGAACCAGGAGTTCGATGTCAGGCCAAGCGAGGTGGTTCAGTGGGTAAAGGCACTCGCTGCCAAGCTTAAGAATCTAAGTTTTATCACTTGAAACTCCATGGTAAAGGCAGAGAAGCAATTACTGCAACCTTGTTCTTTGACCTCCATAGGTGTTAGTTCAAGTCTAGCATGTATACACACACACATACTTCCTTTCCATACACAAAATATATATAAACTTCTTTTAAAAAGAAGTTTAAGGTCATCATTCTCAACTACAGTAGCTTTTTGTAAGCCATCCTGAGCCTGTAGAAGACCATCTCAGTTCTCTAGTAGGCTTTTGGTTGAAAGTGCACACTTCCTAAGACCTCTAACACACTGTTATTTTTCTTTCTGTTTCCCCTCCATTTTTGTCCATCCATCGGTCCATGTGTGTGTGCTTGTGTGCATGCGTGCATGCCTGTTTAGGCTGCAGTCTGGTGTCAGACATCTCAGCCACTGGCTTCCTTACTCACCGAGGCAGAGTCTTCAAATCAATCCAGAACTCACTGGTGTGACTAGTCTCACCAGCCATCTTGCTTGGAGGGGGTAAGGGCTCTATCTCTACCTTCCAAGGCTGGAACTCCAGGTGGGCTGCTGTACTTACCTGCCAATCATATGGGTGATGTGGATTCAAACTCTGCTTCTTTGGGTTGTGTGGTGAGCTCTCTAACCACTGAGCCACCTTTGTAGCCTTATAGTCATATCTTAATCTCCACTTTCTCCTTTACATTAAACTCATGTAAATGAGTACATTTTAATCAAAAACTTGCTTATTCCTCTCCATCCATTGGAATATGAATGTTCTACTTTCTTTTCCTTCATAAACTCTAGAATGATTACTTTGCCCAATAAAATTCTTCTAAGTCATCTGTATAGGTCTCTTTATCAACATTCCTAATTTATTAGTAGTCCCATTTTTCTCTCAGTCAGTTGAGCCAATTTTTATTAAACATTTTCTCCCACCCATCTCCTTTTTAGGAGATCAATAAGATGTCTCATGAGGAGTTCTTTTGATCTGAAAACTTAAGTTATACACAGGAAGCCATGCAATGGGACAGCTAAGACACTGATG
Organism: Pachyuromys duprasi; assembly: GCA_028658305.1. Lineage (NCBI taxonomy): Eukaryota > Metazoa > Chordata > Mammalia > Rodentia > Muridae > Pachyuromys > Pachyuromys duprasi. Next base: position 44,749,734 of record CM053755.1, read on the forward strand.
GTATACTGTGCCTTGGAGTTTCTTTGTATTCCTTCACATTCGTGGCAGAGAGGTTGCGGTTGATGCCTTAAATAAACAAGGAAGTACCTATATCTGTGAGAGGTGTTAAGTGGGTGGGCTGGTGAAAAAAAAAGAGAGACAGTGGACCAGCAAGAGCATGAACCCTGGGCAGGGCTGGCTAGTAAAACGGAGAAAAGCTAAGCCTCTATGCAGTGGTCACGGTGGTGGCATTGCTTGCCATATGCAAGGTCACTGTTACGCTTGAGGCCTGGACAGGAGGCTTCCTGGGGTGTTCTGTCAAGGGCTTGTCACCTACCATGTCCCTTGTGAGTAGAGACCTCCAATAAATTTAGCTAATGTCCCCTCCCACTGAATTTTGTGTTTGAATAAATTTTTGCAAGAGAACAATTACGTTTTCTAGTATCCAATCTTTAGTTTGCTTTTTTTCTCTAATTCATTTGCTTAGTGTATTAGTCAGTGTTTCCTAGAGTCACAGAACTTATGGAATAAATCTTTTCCCCTCCATATATATATATATTTATTGGAATGACTTACAGGCTGTAGTCCAGCTTATCCAAGAATTAGCTGGCTGTGAATGGAAAGTCCAACAATCTAGTAGTTGCTCAGTCCCACAAGGCTGAATGTCTTACCTGGACTCTCTAAGAATTAGACTTTAATGTTAGTGAAGAAAGGGATGTGTTAGCATGGGTAATCAGGCAAAGATAAAGAACTTCCTTCTTCCATGCCCTGATATAGGCTTCCAGCAGAAGGTGTGGCCCAGATTAAAGGTGTGCTTTCCTTCATCAAGGGCGAGAGGCCTGTATCTTCCAGCCTTAAGATCTGAATCAAAGGTGTATGTTCTCCAGCCTCAAAGGTCAGGACAGTGGCTCTCAGCTAGGTGTTGTTTTTTCCATTTGACAGGCGAGGAAACTGAGGTATATAGAAAGGCTGAGTAATTTGCTGAAGGGTACATAGCTAGTAAGCCAGGTGTTGCATCTGTATCCAAACTCATGCTATGAATATTGTAATGACCACCATGTCAGCCCTGTGTAGGAGAATCTGAACCTAGCAGGACTGCTAGGGCTAGTATTGATGGTTAACAATAAGATGTTAACAACATGATAAAGGTGAATACATTGTGAAATATACATTTTTTTTCTTTTGACCATCATTTGATCTAAATACCAGATTTGTAACTAGTGTTATTCCTATTTTACAAAAGAAAAAATGTGCTGAAATAGTAAATTAAACCCAATGCTACAGAATTACATTTTTTTCTTATAAAAATAACCCTTTGGTGTCCTACTGCCCAGCAGTGTGACGATAATTAACAATAATGTGTTACATAGTTCTAAATAACCAGAAGAGAGATTTTTTTGTATCTTACTACAAAGAAATGTTAACTGCATGAGGTGATGGATATGCTAATTACCCTGATTTGATTATTACATAATATATGCATGTATGAAAAACCCACATTGTACTCTATAAATATGTACAGTCATTACGTGTCAATAAAAATAATCCTATAATCCTGCTTTTAAAGAGGTATCCATTCCTAATACTTGGAGACATATTTCCCATAGGTATGTATAAAATGTGTATTTCAAATAAATAGTACATTATATAAAGTATTTCAGACTATGAAGGCATTATATGAGATGATTTTTCAAAATTCTTCCCAGAAGGGATATTTAAGTTTATTAATTTTATAATGTAATATATTTGTTGAAGATTAATCTCTCTTTTTATACATGTATGTGTGTGTTCATGTAACACACATCACATGTATAAAGGTGCTTGAGGAGGCCAGAAAAGGGCTTCATGTCCCCTGAAGCTGGAATTACAGGTGTTTGTGAACTGCCCAGTGTGAGTTCTGAGACCAAAACTCGGGTCCTCTGGAAGAGCAAGAAGTACTCTTAAAAAGATACCTTTTCCAGCTCCATGATGTAACTTCCTAACTTCAGAATATTTTATGAACATCTTCAGTGCAATTGAATATTCTTCTACAACGTTATTATACCATTTGTTGTACTGGTTTTCATCGTGTAGGCATTGTGTACTGTATTCTTGATACTTTCTTGGGATGGGGTTGTAATGAGGAGAATAATACAAACTGAGAGTAGATATTCAGTAGTTTCACGTTATTCTCAGAAAAGATTCAAAGGACAGTCATTGATCATCATTCTCTTCAGATTGAACAAAGGCGGCAGTTCTCATAACGTATCAAGCTGCTAACACTTTAATTTTTGGCTGGCTTTGCAGTATCTGTAGCTATGTGTAGGTGTCTACCGTTACCTGTAAAGGAGGCTCGGAAACTAGGCTGCCCCACTGGTTAGGGTTGTGAAACACAGAATCAGGCCAAGGAGATGTTCAGGGCGCTCTGGGGTTTCCTCGCCTGGTCGCCCTGGAGTCAGGGTACTTCGTGCTCTTTGGTTAATGTTTTTCCTGGTTGAGAAGTCTTTGGAAAAGACATCATCTTTCACCTTTTTATTTCTGTTCTGTTCCCTAGCACAGTGCTGGTGAAAGGGTCTCTCCTCCGCTTGGTTTAACTTTTACTTGTATTCACTTAATATGGCAGACTCTCCAAATACTTGTACCCGTAAAGTGTTTGCCATATAAGCGCGAGGGCTTTGAGAACAATCCTCTAGAACTCACATTTTCAAACATAGTCCTGGTTGTACACACTTGTAATCCCAGCCCTGGGGCAGAGGAGACAGGAGGATCCCTGGGGCTGGCTGGCCAGCCAGTGTAGCCTGAATCGGCAAGCTCCAGGTTCAGTGAGAGACCCTGACTCAAAACATAAGGTGGAGAGCAATTAAAGAAGACCGGCAACATCTACCTCTGGCCTCCATACATTCATGCACACACACTCTTCCACACATATGCCCACAGGAATGTCCACAAACACACAAAGAATACTTAAAAAATGAGTAAGACTTTCAGAAGCACATGAAGATATTTGTGGTGGTTAGTGTTAATTGTCAGCATGAAAGAACGACTCCAGAATCCCTTGGGAGTTGGCTTCTGGGCACGCCTGGAAGGAACTAGCTTGACTGCATCGGTTGAAGCAGAAAGACCAGGCCTCGATGTGGCACCAGTTCCTGGATGGGATCCTAGACTTGTGGTGACAGGGAGCTGACATTCTGCGTCCCTTTTACTTCTTGACTGTGGCTGTCCTGTGACCAGCTGCTCCAGGCTTCTTGCTGCTTTTGCTTTCCCCATGAAAACGGCAGTTTTGAACCCTGAGATAGAATGAGCCCTTTCTCTCTTACGTTGCCGTTGTCAGAGTATTTTATCACAGCAGCAAGAAGAGAAACTCTGACAGTGTTGTGGGTCATCTTGGAAAGAAGTGAACCACGAAATATCTGTGAAACTTTGGTACCAGCTTGCTGAAAGCTTAGCTATTGACAGGTCTGTTTTTCATCTCCCTCCTAATGTAAGGAGGTTCTGCAAAAGATGACTTTTTGATCCCTCCCAAAAGAAGGATCTCGTGGAAACTGTAGTTTAGTATGGCTTGAACTTGTTCTCTGTCTCTTTTAAGACCCCAGGAATCAGCATATTCTGAAGCAGTTCTTCTGCAATTTGGTTGCACTTGGAATTCCCTTGAGAAACTTTAGAATAAAACAAAACTGATGTTGAAATCTCACCTCAGGGAATTTGATTTAAGTGACTAGCATACAACCTAAGCCTAGAAGTTAATCTCTTAACTCCCCAGTGAGTCTGAGTACAGCCCAAACCACTGTTTTCAAATGTTTCCCATTTTCTTACTGATAGATACGTGATTGATTACTGGTCATGCCTGAGAAGTACTATTCTGACCCTAAAAATAAGTGAGAAGGCTAAGTTCTCCAAAGTTGGTGACACCATTTTGGCTGTATTTATACAGAGATCATCTGCCATACAAAAGTGCTCTGTCATGTGACAACCCATGTTTGTGTTTGTCTGTACTTGTATGTGTGGTCTTTTAGACCTTTGGCAAAGATTAAATGGTTCAAAAGAGCAATTGATGATTACAAATTATCTTGGCTAGCTTTTGAATCTTTCATACTTAAACATTCGTAAAAGCCAAATATAGTATTACGGTGCCCACATAACGTTAAGAGAGTGACACAGACCTGCAAGGTAATGGCTGGTGCTGGGTTTGTTCCACCACCATGCCATGAGCCATGGTGACGTGGCATCTCTCTCACATAATGAACAGTAACATAATTTTGTTATTCTCCTAGTATGATGAAGCAGCAAGCCAAATTGGGCTTCTAGATACATTTTGACATGTGGGCCTTATTCCTAAAGAAAAGAAGCTATTGTGACTCGGGCTGTGTTCCAGAGTTCTGCAGAAATCCACATGGCAGTTATTGTTGTGTTACAAAAGGTGCTCCAAGTATTTTTATTGAAGAGAATGAAATGCTAAGTTTAATTAGTCCTTTGGGCAGAATTTGGAATTTCTTCTCAGTGTGGCTGCTGGATCCAGTGTTAGCTATTGTTTGGCACATGTAGGGGCAGCTGTAAAGGCCAGGGAACTGTAAGCCCACCGTAAGGGTTTCTAATTGATGCTACAGGGATCAAAAAAGTCCTCTTTCCTGCATCAGCAAAACATGACATTAACATCACTAAGACAAACAAACCAACAAGCAAACAAAGCCAGCCATAAAATGGGAGGTTTGAAAGTTGTGACAAGCTTGAGTCAAGTCAAGGTCTTTTAACTAATGATCTGAGAATGTTTGACCTTTATGAGCTGATGTGGTTTGAGAAACTGTGTAAGGCTAATCCACTTAGGATGTTTTTAATTTTAAAAAAAGATAAACTGAAACTATACATGCAAAAACATCTAAATTGACACTGACTCATGCCTTAACAAAGATTAATGTAAATGTGGCTTTAAGACTTGGCCTCTGAGGGCTGGAGAGATGGCTTGGCAGTTAAGAGCACTGTCTGCTCTTCCAGAGGTCCTAAATTCAATTCCCAACAACCAAATGGTGGCTCCCAACCATCTCTACTGGGATCTGATGCCCTCTTCTGGCATGCAAGTATACATGCAGGTAGAGCACTCATATACATAAACTAAATTAATAAATCTTAAAAAAAAAAAAAAAAAGAAAGACTTCAGCTCTGGTTTTGGAGTTCTGCTCAGAGAAAGAAGATTCTAGGGCAGAGCAGAACACCCCAGGATTGCCGAAAGCAGAAGCAGAGGTCCACTGTGAAAACCAACGTACTTCGGAACTAGTATTAAAGTTCTGCGTTAGAGATTGGTCGGCTGACCCACAGGTGCCCACGAGGGTCAGTAAAGAACATCGATTCTCAGTAGGAATTCCTGGGATGGCAAGAGCAGACATTGTCCTGCTGCTCTTGTAGTAACGCTGTTTCCAGAGAGCCCTCAACTTGTCCTCCTTAACATCGCTCAGGCCTTCTATCAGCCTACATGACTCGTACCCTGCAGCCACCATGTAAAATGCCCTCCACTGGACCCTGAGCAGGTTACCTCTGCACCGACTTGAGGTTTGCCAGGCCGGGACACTCACTTGTGCCATCGGTCCACAGAAGACGTTGTCGGCTGTGCATCGGAGACAGCACGTTCATTGAGGACAGTGTTGTTTTCTCCTGTCCCATTTAAACCAAGGCAATGACAGCAGTACACCTATATTTTTGTGTGCCAGTTTCCATGCACCATGAGTACGGTTGCTCTTTCTGGAAGCAAATGGTTAGTGTCCTCGACAGACATGGGAAGAAAGAGAGCTGGAGATTTGAAAAAGAAAAAGAAAAAAAAGATGAAATTACAGGGCGGTTTTTCTTTTCCACGTCAGGTTTCTTCTGCACTTCTTTCTGCGTAGTAGTCTGAAAGAGATGTTCCCCATAAATCTTGGTTATTTGAATACTTGGTCCCAGCTGGTGGCTGTTTGGGAGAGACTAGGAGATGTGCCCTTGTTGGAGAAGGCGTGTTACCAGGGGATGGTCTTGAGGTTTCAAAAGGCCTTACCACCCGCAGTGCACTTTCTCTGCCTCCTGCTTACAGATCAAGATGTGAACTCTAGATGTTTCTGTCGCCAGGCCTTTGCTCCGCCATCATGGCCTCTAACCTTCTGAAAGTCATAAACCCAATTACATGCTTTCTTTGGTAAGTTGCCTTAGTCAAGTTGCTTTGTCCCAACAATTGAAAAGTAGTTTAATACAGTCTGTTTTCCTAACATACAGGGGCAGCAAAACTTTTTGTAGAACCTCTAATTTGGTAATTGGACAAGGCAGTGTACCATTCTACGGCTGACATTCCCTTCTCTCTGCAGCTGTAGAAACATCTGTTCTTGGGTGTTTATTGTGCTGACTCAGCACTAGGGAGGCTGCCGGGTCAGAGTACTGCTCCTAGTATAGACTTTCCAAATAAGTCCCCAAGCTGCTGTTAATGTGTGCCGTTGCTGATTTTATAATGAGGAGACCTCCCTTTACCTGGATTGGGACTGGGGTGGTCAGTGTGCATCCTCAGGGAAGTAAGATTGGAGAGAGAGGCAAAGGGGTGAATGAACTATTTAAGACAATGGAAGGAGCATGCACAAATGTGCTTGAGGCAGCAAGGAGGCTGGTGTTAAAGGAACCAAAAGTTTAAAGGGCTCTGTCCAGCATTAGGGAGACGGAGGCAGGCAGATCTGAGTTGGAGGCCAACCTGGTCTACAAAGTGAGTTTCAGTACAGTCATGACTACATGGAGAAATGCAATAAACAGGAAGGGAGGGAGGGAAGGAAAGGAAGGAAGGAAGGAAGGAAGGAAGGAAGGAAGACTGTTCTGCCTGGATTGGTTAGAAGAAAAGAAGGGGCCAAACTGTGCAGAGCCTCATGGGTCATGGCTGAGCTTTGGGCCTTTATCCTAAAAGCACAAAGAGCCACCGAAGAGGCAAAGCTAAGGAAGTAATGTGTGCAGCTTGATAGTTCTAAAGAATCCTGTGGCTGCAGATGGCACCGTGAGAGCGGGGCCGTTGTTCAGCTGTCAACACAACCTAGAATCATCTGGAAAGAGAATCTTAATGAAGAATCATCTAGCCCAGATTGACCCGTGGGCATGTCTGTAGGGGGTGTCTTGATTGCTCTCATTGATAGGAAAGACCCATCTTCAATATGTGCAGCTCCAATTGTTTCATGGCTGGACCCTGAGCTGTATGTGAGGGAAGGAAGCTCGCTGAGCAGAAGCCGGCAGCTGCGTGGGTGCTTTGTTCCCCTCTGCTCTTGACTGTGGCCGCGCTGTGACTAGCTTGAAGTCCTGCCCTGACATTCCCCAAAGTGATGGACTGTAGCTAGGAAGTGTAAGCCAAGTAAACCCAGAAGGTTTTGTTTTGTTTTCTGGGTATTCTATGACAGCAAAAGGAATGAAACACAACTGACCAGGATGAGGCATGGATTCAGATGGGCCAGGCCAGAGGACTGGGCTGAAGACAGAGCAGTGATGGAGAAGAACGGAAACATGCAGGCTGTATTGATGAGGCGCAGTGACCAGCCTGGCGTAGCAGTGTGTTGGTTGAAATGCCTGTCTCTAAGCTGTCTCGGGAGTTCACCTGACTGCCCCACCATCTTATTTCCACTTCTGGATTATTTGAGTTAATGCTAGACAGACAGAGCCCCAAACTAAGTGTGTGCTCAGAGAGAGTCTACCTCATGAATAAAAATCACACTCTCCTGTGATTTTTTATTCATGGAGCAATTGTACCTAGAGACAACTCAATAGGAAAACTATTAATAACTGGTGATAATATCATCTCACTGCTTCAAAATAAATGTTTTTCATTTTCAGAAGTTCTAAGTTCAGTTACTTGCAATATTTCTGCTTACATGGTAGCAAGGATCTATAAAATCAAGATGCAACTATCTTAGGCTTCTTATGGCTTATTATAGGAATGGTTATTTTCTTGGAATTATTCTGGTAAATTTACATATGTAATCCACTGGAATATATTCATTTCAAATGACTGAGAGTGACTTTCACTCTTTCTCCTCCTGGAGTAATGAGTTTTGTTTAATGATCTGGCATCGCCATCTCCATACTGTTAACTGTTGTTACCTGCCTCAGCAGGTCAAGGTTCTGAGGGAGAGTGTGACATCTCTTTTCACTTCTGCATTCCACTGCTTTCCTTTATGTGACAGTTCCCTTCCTGTCTTTAACCCCATCTCTTCTCTCCGTCTCTATGGAGGCTGCCTTGATGGAAGTCAATGAGAATGTTTAGCTGTTGAGGGGAGCCAGGTCCCCGAAATCTTCCTCCTGCACTTTCTGCTGTACGTTTACTTCAAGTGCAGTCCTTTCACATTTAGACCTCAAATAAAATGCTCTTTGTTACAATGACATTTCTTTCTCTAGGATAAGGAAGAACAGTCTATCAGTCTGATGTGGATTTTATGGCAGTTGGCAGATTTATTTGTGTGGGACATTTTTACAGTGGTTGGTTACCTTTTTTTTTTTTTTAAGTTCCCATTTGGATCAAGAGGGATTTTATTTCTTAACTAGGATTATTTCTTTATCGGATATTAATTTGGAAGTATTTTTCCTTTATATATCAAAGTCATGGAGATGCTACATGGTTAATTTTTTTTCTTTTTAACTAGATTATCCCCATATCAGGTATTTCATAAAGCCAGGATAAATGTATTTAAGAGAAAATATCCATCTTATAAGTAATAGTTTCTCCAAATATAATGAGGTCCATTTAAATGAATACCTGAAATAAAAATAATCCCCACAACAGTTCTAATGCACTTTGTATCAGGCCCGTTGAGTTCCTTTAAACCCTATTTAATAAATGCCTGATTAATAAATAATCCTGTTAAATGAATAAAGCCTGGTGTGCCAAATGGAGGCATACAAAGCAATCATGATCAGACTTGTTATGGCCGAATGATAGATCTACTGTGCAATTAATCTACGACTGAATTATAATGAAATCCCTGTGAATATTAAATCTGTTAGAATAGATTTATCATCTTTCAAACAATTGTGTTCTAGGAACCTAACAAAAATACTATTATCTGAAGCTCATCAGAGCATGGAGAGATCTCTTATCTGTTCATTTACTTTGGGAGAAATGTCCTTCTGTGTAGTCAGACCCAAAGGTTTATTGTCATTGGGGGCAGACCTCAACCGGAGTGCTAGACTGCTAATGAGGGAACAGTCAGATCTGTTTGGTCAAACTCCATTACGTTGTTGTGAACAATTCTACTCTTTAAAAAAGTTGGAAAGCAAACCACAAAGACACACTCTATGCTATTTTCAACTACTGTGCAATGTGGCCCCCCTTCCGTTTTGAACATCCACCCACGTGCATTGAGGACTGTTTTAAAGTCCTGAGGACCAGTAGGGCATCCCCGCCACAGCTTTTGTTGTTCAGTCTTGTCTTTTCATGTACTTTTAGACAGGTATGTATTTTCTGATTTAAAAATGTCCCTCCCATTAACTCTGCATCTTTTGAACTGAGTGTTGGATCATGAATGCTTAGACCAGGGCATAGTGAAGCCAACAGAGACTTCAGGTCAAATGACAAAGCCATGTAGAATGCGGTTTTTGTTGTTGTTGTTGTTTTAAGTTCGTTTTGAGGGAACTATAGCTGATATTTTAAAACTAGTCCTTTTCTCTTTTAAACCAATGTTAGGGGATTTAAAATACAAGATCATAGTAAAAAGGTAGATATACATAGTGATTAGAAAAATCAAGGACTTTATTTTGATAGTTTTTTTCTTGATATTAGAAGAAATTATTTATAGTAATAAATAGGAAGGATAAATAGGCATCTCCTTAAACACACACACATATACACACACTACATTTTGAATATGAATTCAAGGTTTAGTATATGTTCAAGTATGAACTATGTTGATAAACCTAAAACATTATTTTATATTAAATCTAGCCTGCTCTTTTTACTTTGAGTAGCTGGGCATCATAAACATGTGTGTGTGTGTGTATGTGCGTGTGCATGTGCATGTGTGTATACCATATACTTTGTGTATGTGTTTGTGTGTGTACTGTAACCATCTGCTTCTAATACTGAGTAACAAATGAGTAATTTATATATCTGTATATACAGCAGACCTTTTTATTTACATAATGATTCATGGCCAGTATTGTATATCTAGCAGAGCTCTAAGGAATTCTTTGGTATGGGGTTTGGAGTATAAACAAAAAGGAGGACAAGTTATGAATTCTAAGACTTACCATTTAGAGTAATAGAGGAAATACTTGATTAGAACATTGTTCTAACACACTGATTGGCCATTTAAAAACTTCTTTCTGGGGGCTAGAGAGATGGCTTAGCAGTTAAGAGCACTTGTTCCTGCAAAGGACCCAAGTTCAGTTCCCAGCGCCCACATGATGGCTCACCACTCCAGTTCCAGGAGATCTGATACCCTCTCTGGCTTGGGCAGGCAACAGACACACATGCGGTGCACAAACATACTACAAAGCAATACATATGTGCATAAAAGAAAATTGTTTTTAGCAATTAAAAAGAAATGTTTCTGAGGGTTGGGGAGATAGCTTAGCCAGTAAAGAAGGTGCATGCAGTGTGAACGTGAGGACCCGAGGTAGGCTCTCAGACAAGTGTAGTGGTTCATACTTCTTATCCCAGTAATGGGAGGCCCATGGGGACTTGCTTCCAGCCTTGCCTAATCACTGAGCTCCAGGCCAATAAAAGACTCTGTCTCAAAAATTAAGGTCGATTGCTCCTGAGGAATGACATCCAAGGTTGACCTCTGGCCTCCACATCCACGTGTTCTCATAATCATGACATTCAGTATTATTACTGGAAAGTTTGCTTTTCTAGTGGTTATTTATTGTGCAGGTAAAATGCATTAAATAGTTTGTCTTTTCCTTCCTGTCTTTAAATAACAATCGCCCCAATCGTTTATCCATATGGTATATATATCCACAGAAAATGAAATCAATATGGAGTGTACACTCCCATGCCCATTGTAGAACTGTTCACAGTTGCCAAGCATGGCAGCAACTTAAGCAGTTCACACAGGAACAAGAAAAACATCCTGTCATCAATGGCAACAAGGATGGAATTGGAGATGATTGTGAGAAGTAAAATGGACTAGGTACAGAAAAAAGAGGCACTACCTGATGTCACTAATATGTGGAATACTAACAAAAAAAAAAGTTGATTTAGTAGAAGTGGAGAGTAGAATGGCAGTTACTAGAGGCTGAGAGAGTGGGGAGCAGGGAGAGGCGGGAAAAGGTTCATCAGTTGGTATAAAGTTCAATTAGAGTAAGAATTTCTGGGGCTGTTTAACAGTAGGCTAGTAGGTAGTAACAACCATGTGCTATATATGTAAAAAAAATTAAGAGAAAGGAGTTTTTAATGTTTTTACTATGAAGAAATAAATATTTGAAGACTTAGGTATTTAACTTGTTTTAAAGATTATGTGATGTATATGTATACCAAAACATCACATGGTGCCCCATTAACATGTGTATGTTTATGCTTTCATGTATCTATTAAGCGTAAGTTTTATTAAGACTCCTTATAGTAAAGTACAGTATAGAAAAAAAAATAGACATAAGGGAAAGGAGGACAGAGTAGAGGAATTCAGGTCTGAAGGAGACAGAGTTTGAGGCATAACTTGAATATATGTTAGCAGCCATCCGCTAAGAGCAGGGTGCAGGGACTAGTTTGAATGTTGAAGAAAGAACATCTGTTGTGATCAGTAGAAAGCTTGGGGCTGGACAGATGGCTCAGCAGTGGAGTGTTGTTCTTAACAGAGAACAGGGAGTTTGGTTCCCAGCACCCACATGGACCTCTCATAACCACTTCTAACTCCAGCTTCCTGGAATCTGGTGCCCTCTTCTGTCCACTGCAGGCACTATCACACATACGCTCATTCAGATATTCACACACACACTAAATCCTTAAAAAAATAATGTCTAAAAAACCAAAAAAGTTAGGAAGCTTGTTGGATTTCATGAGAGTCCAGCATAGACTTGATTAACAGTCAAAGTCCCTGTGACTTCTTTGACATCCCCTGAAGGCAGTTAGCAGCTGTGGAAAAGACGATGTGGTTGGAGAGATTATCCAAAACTCAAGGGTAGGATTCGTGAGAGGGTGCTCAAAAATGATCATAAGCTTACTACTGAGACTAGAGGGTGCTTACACTCTGCTCCCAAATAGCTCGCTTACAGTCTTAAAAATGTGGCTGGAAAGAGAGTCTGAACCAACACTGAAATGGCCTTAGGGCGTCAGCTCGGATCAGAACCAATGCCGGCCACTCAGCCTCCTCAGGAGTGTGTCTCCTTTCCGCCCAGCTTCATCTCATGAGTTTTCTTTGCAGACATGCTTTCCTGGGTCATTTCTTCCTTGCTGTCTGCTGCCAAAGTCTGCACTACTCTCATAAGCGGTCTAGTCAAATGACTCCGGGTGTGTGTGTGTTGGGGGGCGGAGGTCACCTTGACACTGGCTGTCCCAGGGAAGCGCTCTGGATTCCTGGGTGCTTTTTAAATACAGATGAGCTATAGTGACAAAAGTAATGACACTTTTGGAATGCCTCATTTTTTTTTTTATCATAGCTTGATGTAAATTCAGCATATGAATAATCCTTGAAGGTAAATTAGCATCGTGAAGAAAGGATATACCATAATATAAAGTAATTTAACATTTATAATGTGAGAGACCATTTATTAAAGAAAATACCATTATGTAATAATGAGGCTCATAATTTCTTATGGAAATAATACTGTATTAATTTGATGTATTCATACTAACAGTGAACATGATATTTAAAATTTGGCTGTCACATAATTATGCTGCTACTTTGTGAAATGTTATACTGTCACCTACAAAAAGCCCTTCTTTGAGTGAAGATCCGCGATCTTTAGCTTTAGATGGCAGGTTGTAATGTGCTACTGAGGTATTTTTAAGTGAAGAGGTGGAAAAAAAAAAAGCCTCCTGGCTGAGTCATGAGCTGAGAATTCTTTTCTTCCTGATCCGCCAGGGCAAGGCTTTCTAGGATCACACTGGCCTTAGGCAGAGAACAAGGAGACATCCCTAGTTCCACAAATTGGAAGAGCCCTTGGGTGGGGGTGTTAGGCCCGGAAGGAAAAAAGGCCAATGGACAGGCGTGGGCTTTGTAGTTGTTGCTTAAACAACAAGGTGTTCAAAGGGAGAGCAAAAGCTAAAGGTAGTAAAGATTTAATTCTGTCCTACTCAGCAAGCAACAGTGTTTGGGCTGTGAGCGACCGTTTGACACAGACCTCTTAGCTCCTTGGCTCTTTAGTTTTCTGTAGTGCTTTAAGAAGTATGTTTCGAGGAAGCTGTGCCTTAGACCTCTCCGCCAATCTGGCTAGGGTCAGAGGGAAGGGGAGGAGGACCTCTCCTATCAGTGGACGGGGAAGGGGCATGGGAAGAGAAGAGGGAGGGAGGGGGCTCCAGCTTGGATACAAAGTGAATAAATTTTAATAAATAAAAAAAAATTTAAAAAAGAAGTATGTTTCTCCAGGTGGTGCTGGCCACGCCTTTGATCCCAGTGCTCAGAAGGCAGGGGCAGGTGGAACTCTGATTTCAAGGCCAGCGGAAATCAGGTCTTCAGAGTGCGTGCCAGGACAGCGAGGGCTACACAGAGAAACCCTGTCTTTAGGGGGGAGAGGGGAATATGTTTCCAATAGAAAAATGATGTAATATGAAAGGACCTGAGGAGGTTAGGGCTGCCCCAGCTGCGTGATAGAGCACTTGCCTTGCTGGGAGGCCCTGGGTTTATGGCAAAAAAAAAGAAAAAAAAAAGTGAGTCAACGTCCCGTATGTTGGAATAAATAATGGCTCCAAGTTTACTAATGGATAGGAAGGATGCCAGAATGCGCAGATATATTTTTGACTGGCGTTTGCTAACATTTCAGAAGTGAGAAGAAGTTGATAGTGGGTAAGACAGAAAAGCAGACATATTTCTTACCACTATTTTCTAGCTGTCACTGGCAGTGTGTTTTCTTAAAAACTGATATCCAGTACTATTTATACACTTACAATTTCTGGTCAGATTAGGGCGGAAGGTTGTGGTACCTCCGTATATAAAATAGTATAATAATGTTCTGTTCTTTTTAGCACAAATTTGTTACATGAAATGTCAGATGAGTCACTTTGCTCATGTCAGCTCTCTGAAAGTAATGGAAGGAAGGCGCTGTGGAAGTCCTGTAATTCATGCGCTGGTGTAATGGAGCAAATGAAACGCAGAGCTCTTGTACAGGTCCAATTTCAGCACCTCACGCTTACCTGTCAGTCAGCAAAATTGTCCCTGAATAAAAATGAACCCCATCTGAGAGGCAGAACGTTTCCATATACATCACATTCTTTGACTCTTGTTGTGAGGGAGAAGCTGTGTGGAAGGAGAGAGAATGTCACAGAAAAAGACATTTAACAGCACCCCCCTTCCCGAGGGTACTCAAAATCTCGCTTGCACCGATGCCCACAAAAGGTTTTTGGTTTGCCCTCTTTACCCTGGGCTGTTGACAGACTTCAGCAGCACTGCCTTCCACACCTCCGTATCCCTCATCACTTCATCCCAGGTGATGCTTCATTTCAGACGGGAGAGATCTGTCCACTCGGGATGTGGAGACCCAGTTTCAGACAGGAAACTTTGTCTGGGTGCAACTGAAAGACTCTGTTTATAGCGATGACAATTAAAAATGGGCATCACACAAAAGTCAGAAATGCTCTTCCAGGAGTAATTACCGTGGCCCCAAAGCAACTGCTATTCTTTGGAAAAACCTTTCTCTTTGAATAGGTTCCCACCTATTGAACTGCTTCTATATGAGCAAGCATCTTATAGAAGTGAAGTGTCTTTTTTTTTTTTTTTTTTGACCAATTCCCTGTGGTTTTTGAAAGGCAAATGGGAAAGTTGGGAATTTGTGTGCTTCAGTGCCCACGCATCTGGCTTCCTTGTGCCCACCTCTGAGAGCCAGGGTTTGTTCTACCTTTAAAATGTCTGTTTCCCATTTCTGTGTTTCAAGACTCAAAGTGCTTATAGGAACCCAAGAAGCTATTGAAAACCAGTAATGACTAGTTCTTCTAAATGCTAATGATTGAGAATGAACTAGCAATCAGAGCTCAAAAATAAAATAAAACAAAACAAAGTGTGTCGTATTAGATGCGATAATAATTAAATCAAGCCAAGGTGCCCTGTACTTACAGCCTCACTAATGCTGGAAAAATTATGAGTATGTAGAAAATTTACATAAATCCTCTTTAAATGATGCATGTGGGGGGAAAGGAAAGAAAGAAAAGCCATGGTCACAGGACTGAATTTATTTTAATCCCCTGGTTCAAGTGGTCCTAGAAATAATCATACTTGTATCAATCTATATTGCATGACTTTTGTAAGATGTGAAAATAGTGTTTTTCACTAAATTGTCACTTATTATTGTTCATTTAGGGCCACTAACATAGAAAAATTTCTCAGCTACAGTGTCAAAAGAATAGGGACAATTTGATGTTTTCTTTTGATGCTGTTTGTTGATATCTAGACCACTGTAGCTTGATTGCCTAACATTAAACCTGTAATAACAGCGCAATCATAGCAGTATCATCATGAATGTTGTTACAATGGAAACAACATTTACACGGCCTCAGAATGGTAATTATCAAACTTTTTGTCATGAAGCGCTTATTTGCCAGCATTGATCTGCCCCGGTCAGTTGTTAGCTCTTCTCATCTGAGGTGTATTGATTGTATAATCAGTAGATAGAGGCTGTGGGCAGATGAAATTCAGTGTTGTTGGGCAAATTATTGGCTGCTTGCCTGTTGACCTGGACCCTGCTGGTTATACCTTGGATGCTGGTGGGATTATTACTCATTTTAGTGACCCTACTTTACGGCAGAACACTTCGTATTATTATAAAAGATAAATGCCATCCTGCTTGCTGCGGTTTGTGGCTGTCCACACAAATGTCAGAAGACAGCCAGTCTGAAGACTCACATTGTAACTATGTCGCAGAAGAAATCAGAAAGAAATGCTTCCAAATACACCCTGTTGTAGATTTGCCTCTCCGTATGAATTTAAGAACTAAAACTTGTGTTTGCATTCTCTCTGATGGTAACGAAGAGATTTCCTAAATAGAACTCTATATTTTGTGCTAAGTAAGGATCATGACAACGTACCAGTTAATAGTCTTGTTCCACCAATAAGAACGCCACTGAGATGGAGATTGAGCTAGGCACTCAGGCTAAGGTCACATAGACTTAACGGCAAGGCTAAGAATTACGTTGGTGTACTCTGTCTGTGGAATCAGTTTGTCCTCACTGAGTTATCTAGCCAAACTACAAAATATAACTGTCCAAAAGATCTAAGATTTTATTTCTTGATTTAAAAAAATGTCCCAGTGTTATTGAAATAAACAACTGTGTAGGATAATTTTGAGACTGTTTGAGTTATTAAACATAACATTCCAAAGGCCAAGGTCCAGCAGGGAACCTTTTTTACAAACAAAATAGTTTTAAATAGAGAGCAATACAAATTTTATTTACAGCTTGAATTGCATTTTATATACGGCGGTGTGGGTTTAATTCCTTTAGCCATGTTTTGTTTTCCTGGTGTCCTGTTTCCTCACATATAGGATCATTCTACCCAGTAAGTGTCTATGGGCTGACATCGCATCTTAATGCCCAGACCAGCTCTTCAGACACTGCATGAGAGCACGGGACTGGTAGCCTATTTTTGATAGTCAAATCACTCTATCAATACAAATTTTAAACCTGACATTGTTTGCAATAGCTGGTTACCCTTTCTCTCTGAAAAGAAAAGGGCATATCTCCCCAACGGTGCAATGCCATGAAACTCTTAATGTTTTGAAAATGATCATTTGACTTTCCAAATAGCAATAAAGATGAAGGGACACTTACACATAGCCCCATGTTTCTAAATGCACCTGGTTGTGCCTGAGAAACGGTCTGGTTCTTTTTGCCAACCCCTTGCCCATTGTTTCATAAAGGTCAGTGGTTACCTGCTCATTGTATTTGAAAGGCACACTCGCAGCAAGCAGCCGCATAAGCAAGTCTAGAGGCACCGCATTCCTCCTTGAGCTTAAGTTCTGCAGCTTCTGAATTGTGATTGGGCAATGATTTATGTCTTATTCCTTGGAAAGCATTTTATATTCTTATTTTTAAAAAGCAATGCGTGAATTCTGATCCTAAATAGTGCAGAAGAAGATGGGTGAAGAATGTGAAAATGGCATACAGAGCTGTTTGCACAGTGACATAATAACGCTTCATCTCTTTGTGAGTACCAGAGAAAATGGCTGCTTGAGTTCTCCTTTCACACACTGCCAACCTACACCAGGCAGATAACTACAAAATCCTGGTTTCCTGAATTTTAAGCTGTTACAAAACAAAACAAACTATGGGAGACCATTTTAAAGTGAGGTTTTGCAATAGGCCTTGGCAGACTAGACCACACCAAAATGGAGTCACTCATGCTAAATGTTATCTAATCAAACTGAAGCTTTAAGAAAGCAGATAGATCCACAGACTAGATTTTCTTTATAGATAGGAGATTCCAGATATCTGAGCCAACATAATAATGAAGTACACCTTGCTTTAATTTAAAAAAAAAAAGAGAGAAGAAGAAGGCAAATGTTAACAGTCAGAGGCTTTGGGTTTCCTCCTCTTTTTCTTCTTCTTGTCCTCCTCCTGCACCTTCTGTTCCTCCTCCTCCACCCCTTCCTTTTGTTCTGTTGCCTTGTTTCCACCTTTAAAAATGTATGGATCTGGGGCTGCAGAGGTCGCACAGTGCTGCTGAGAGGCGGTACTTGTTGCCCTTACAGAGGACCTGGTCCAGTTTCCAGCACCTAAGTGGTAGCTCACAACCGTCTGTAGAGTAACTCCAGTTCCAGATTATCTGATGTCCTCGTCTGGCCTCTGCTGGCACCAGACACACACGGTGCACCAACATGCATACAGGCAAAACACAAAATAAACTAATTTTTACAATCCACTGTTCTGCTATTGTTCAGGCAGGGCTCCTTGTATTTTGTAGGTTGGAAGTTGCCTGGGCAAACAGATCACGTATAAAAACCAGTTGAATCTGTGCTTAAATTTATAAGATTGTCTTTTACAAAGGCTTCCAAAAGAATTCTAAATCTGTGGGCACATTCCTCTCTTTTATCTTATTGCCACCGAAATACTATCAGTAATTTCTAAAAGAACATGGTTGTCTAAAATTATAACTCTTCTGGTATCCTCTTCCTAAATTAACACAAAGGAAACGCTCCTGCAGTCGGTTATTTGTGTGTTGGCTTTAGTATACTGTTCACTTTCTGTGTCTGGCCTACTTCAGTGGTTTCTGCATTGCTCGGTATTATTCTCTGTTGTATAAAGGGAACTTAAATACTCGTTACAATGGATTGGACGTTCAGTTAGCAGGTTTTGAGTACCTACCGTATGGAAGCCAGCCAGTAAGCATCACATGCAGTCCCTGCTCTGAAGATCTCACAGTGGGGGAAAGAGGCAGGTGTGCATTAAGTGACTAATTAAATGATTTCAGTGCCATTTTCATTGCAACACTGTGTGCTTAAATAACATTTTAAGGCTTTTCCAATAAGAAGTCTGATCAAGAGATAGGGATGTAGTCCAGTGGTAGAGCACTTGCTTTGCAGACACTAGTCCCTGGGTTTGATTCCCAGCACACGCATGCACAGGAGGGGGAAAAAAAAAACTACTTTCACGCACACAGGAGGAGAAGAAACACTCATTCATTCTCTCTCCCAGAGTGCAATCCTGAGCTCTTCTAGGCTTCCAGGAGTTCCAGATCAGTGAAATCGTGCAGCATCCACTGTCTGTGTCTGCTTCTTTAGCTCAGCCTGCTGTTTTTGAGGTTCATCTCTGTTGTGTGTGTATTAGTGGCATTTTCGTTATTGCTGCTGACTCACATTCTTTTTTTGTTTGATTTTTGTTGTTGTTGTTGTTGTTTTTGAGACAGGGTTTCTCTGTGTAGCCTTGGCTGTCCTGGGCTCTTTATAGACCCTGCTAGCCTTGAGCTCACAGAGATCTGCCTGCCTCTGCTTCCCCAAGTGCTGGGATTACAGATGTGCACCACCACGCCCAGCTGACTCTGATTCTCTTTTAGGGATAGACTCCGAGTCCCCTATTCATCTCCTCAGCCTATTGTTGATGAGCTTAGGTGAAAGCAGGGCCATGTCCTTCTTTTGACTATAGAAATGCACCATAGTATCAGGGACATTACCTTACATTGACCCCATATTAAAATAATTTTATACTCAAAGTCTGTTAGAAAGACATAACCCACCTATAGAAACTGCTTTATTGGAAGCTTATGGATAGCATTAAGTGCTCTTTAAGTTGTCAGTAAAACAACAACAACAAACCAGTAAGATTGTTATCATGACCCTATGTTGTGGGATAGTTAGGAAATATAGCAACATGTTGGATTCAAAGTCAAGGACAATGGTCTTTGTCTGCTGCACACAGAGCACAGTGTTCCGTTCTGTGCACTAAGGGTGAACGAGACAGAATTCCTTCCCTGGAGGTGCTGTGGCTGAGTAACCCGGCTCTGCATGAAGGATGTAAAACACTGAGCCGGCCTGGGGACTGAGCGAAAGCAGTGCTGTTGTCCAGCCTTCCACAGGGAGCAGACTCTACCTCCTAGAAGCTGGTCAGGTTAGGTTTGCTACCTTTAAAGATCCTGCGTTAGATGAAATCATTGACCAATCAATTAGTCACTGTGCAGGAGAGCACGCAGCACTCGGTACTCCCTATCTTGGCTTTGCAAAGAGCAAATTGTACCAGATCGATTTAATTTCCTCTTCAAGAGATTGACAGTTTATAGCGACATTTAGGAAGCAGGATATGTAATTTATCTGAACTTCAGAAAAGATGTTTGCCTCAACCACGCGTGACATTTTAGCACGAGCTCAGATGATCTGGGGCCTTCCAGGCTGTTCTGCAGCGAGGGCCCACTTCACCAGGCAGTCACCTTTCTGACGCATCATAAATGGCTCTTGCTTTGTCAGTGTATGCCCTAACTCTGCAGTTTTCTATCTGTGTCATGGATAAATAGCTGAAGACTACACATGTGGAGCTGGACAGATCTCAGTGAAGTGCTTGCCATGCAAACATGGGACCTGAGTTCAGATCCTCAGCATACAAGTAAAAGCCAGGCGTAGTAGTGCTGTGGGATGGAGACAGGCAGATCCCTGCAGGCCAGCCAGTGCGACTGCACTGATGAGCTCCTGTCTCAAAGGATAAGCTGGAAGTGACTGTGAACAACACCTGATGCTAGCCTCTGACTTTCACATGATGCTCACAAATGTGCATGTCCACCCACAAGCATACACTCACATCAGCAAGTACTTACACCACACACACACATACACACACAAACACAGAAAGGAAACTCATGTGTTGTATTACAAAGGAAACCTTTGGTACAAATACTTTGGGAGACTGTTCGGTTGTTAGATTGAGTGAGCTTTAAACTATAAAAACAAGCCATTCCATACTCTTTAAAGAGCAAGAAGCCCACAGCCAAAATAACGTGCTGTGGTTATCATAATACCAAAGAGAGAAGCAAGATGGGAGAGACCTGGCCCTAAATATGATGGAGAAAGGCTGGGGAGCCACAGTGGAACTTCATACGCGTTTCACAGAGCAAACCTGTTGTTAGCTAAGATCAACACATAGTCACAGGATGGGTAAAGAGGGATATAATTTGCAAGCATAGGAAGTAGAGAAATAAGACCTTTGCAATATTTAGTCAATCACGCTGAGACTGTTCAGCTTTCACACTTTGGAGAAGCTAAAGTGTCCAGAGGAAAAATCTTCTAAGTACGTAAGAAGATCAATAGATTTTTTTTTTAAATTAGGCCTAGAAAAGATTTTCATTCTTTAATTGGGGGTGCTGTTGCATTTTATAGTAATTTATTGACCGGACAGCTAAGTGTCACCTCAGCGTGGAAAGCATGTCACCTCACCAAAGTGCAATTGTTTTGTTTTGATTTTCACAAAGAATGCCAAATGAATAAGAAAGATTTATTTAGTTAAATAAAGGTAGAAGTCTCAGTGCTGGAGTCACACAACACTAAAATCTGTTGTCAAATGGTTTCTGAAATGTCTTCTTGGAAGCTGTTTGGAAACATAATGGCACCTTCTGTCCAAACAGTGTAAGTGTTGATGCTTTTAGATTTAGTCTGGTGGATCCAGAATCTGACAGTGACAGGGTCACTTGGATTGCTCAACAACAACAAAATACTTGGTGTCTTAGTTTGGATTGCTGTGAAAGAGACACCATGACCACGGTTTCTTTTATAAAGGAAAACCTTTAATTGGGCTTACAGTTTCAGAGATTCAGTTCATTATCATCATGGCGGAAACATGGAGGTGTGTAGGCAGACATCGTATTGGAGGAGCAGAGAGTTCTATATCTTGACCCATGGGCAGCATAAGGAGATTGTGTGCCCCATTGGACAGAGCTTGAGCATAGGAGACCTCAAAGCCCACCCCCACAGTGACACACTTCCTCCAAGAAGGCCACACCTACTCCAGCAAGGCCACACCTCCTAATAATGCCACTCCGTATGGGCCAAGTATTCAAACCATGAGTCTGTGAGGACCATACCAGTTCAAACCACCACGTTTGGTTACCCTGTGTATGAACCCAGGAGATCATGAGCTCAGGGAAGAGGAGTGTCTTTACCACCACCCAAAATATTTGCATGCCTCTGGTCTTCCTTTTCACCATTCTCTACGCAAATGTTTTCTACTTTCTGTCAGTATAAATTATGTGTATTTCTGGAACTTTATCTAAGACCACTCACTCTGTGGTCTATCATACTTCACCTGATTTCTTTCATACAGTGTAATTATTTTGAAATCAATCCATGTTGCGTGTTTCAGTTGTTCATTCTTTTCTTTTTTTCTTTTTAATTGCCAAGTAGTTGTTTGGAGGTGTATGTGTGTGGGTGGGTGTTGCTTCTCCATTTATCCATTTGTAGATGTTTGCTATTTTTCCAGGTTTCGTTCATTATAAATAAAGCTGAAGTGATATTTATATAGATATATGCTGTCATCTCCCTAGAGTAAATACTTAGATATGGAATGCCTGAGTAATACACTAACTATATCGTTAACCCTTTAAAATTGCTAAATGGTTTCCCAAAGCACTGGCTCCATTTTACAGCCTTCCTTCAGTGTATGAGAGATCTGTCAAAATCCCCCGTTCAGGACCAGTGAGATGACTCAGCAAGTTAAAGGGGCTGCCTCTGAGCCTGTCAGCCTGAGTTCAGTCCCTGGGAGTCACTGGCTGGACGCACAGGACTAACTTCTCGCAGGTTCCTCTTACCACCATACTAGCACTATGGTATGTGTGCACCATAGTGCACACACATGTAAATAAATGTTCAAAAACAAATCAAAACATCGACAAAGAAAACCCCACCTCGGACAGCAAGTGTCTTCAGCTTTAGCCATGCCAATAAGCACGTGCTGGAATTGTTCTGCTGCTTTAAATTTCAACCTATTAAGTAACTAAGATGTTGAGCTCTCTTTTGTGTGCTTATATGTTTCATGGATGCATTTTTTTAATGAAATATATGCTAAAGGGCTTTTTTGTTCTTTGTCTGTTGCCTTTTAAAATTTTTGTCTAGCTGGCCATGGTGATCCACTCCTTTAATCTCAGCACTCAGGAGGCAGAGGCAGGTGGATCTCTGTTGGAGGCCAGCATGGTCTACATATGGAGCTCCAGGACAGCCGGGGCAGAGAAACCCTGTCTCCAAAACAAGAACAACAACAACAAAACCACACACACACACACACACACACACACGCATGCATGCGCACATATAAACACAGAAATACACCAAAACAAAAGAACAAAGCGTTTTGTCATTTGTTTCCTTATTATAATTATGAGTTGTTTATTCAAATTCTGAATAAAAGACCTGTAACAGACATGATTTGCAAATACATCCTCCAAACTTATGGCTTGCCCTTTCATCCCCCTATTTTAAAATATTTTTATTAATTTGAGAACTTCATACAATTAATTTTTATCATATTCTTCCCCGCAACTCCTTCAAGATATAACCACCTCTACGCTGTCACCTCCTTATCCCATCCAACTTCGTTTTTCTCCTCCTCTACTTCTTTCTTTCCCTCCTTCATCCCTTTTCTTCTTCTCCACTTCCTTTTCCTCCTTCCCTTTCTTCTTCTTATTGAGAGCAATTGTGTTACCCGTCTGTTCTTGGGAGTAGGGCATGCCCTGAATGCGTCCAGCCTACCAGCAGTCACCCCATTAAAGAAAACTGAGTGTCCCTCTCCCAGCAGCTATCAGCCGCCAATAGCTCCTCAGTTAGCTGTGCGACTGTATGTCTACTTTCCCCCACTGCGTGGATGGAGTTCCGCCTGGCTCAAGCTTATGCAAGGGTTGCGGATGCTCTCACAATCTCTGTGAGTGTCCGAAAACCATTGTTTACTTGCAGTTATCACCACCTCTGACTCTTACAGTCTTCCCCCTCTCTCTCCAGGAAGATCCGTGAGCCTTGGGGGAGAGGTGTGAGATATGTGTCATCTAAGCTATGTCACTCAGGATTATCGTTCTCACTTCCGTCATTAATCTCCTAGTTTTATGATTTAACAGCTGAATAATATTTTGTTGTATACATATACTATGTTGTCATTACCTATTCATCAGTTGACGGGCATCTAAGCTGTTTCTGTTTCCTGGCTGTTTTGAAGAGAGCAGCACTGAACAAAAATAAGCAGTAAGGATCTCTTTAGTCAAGCCATTAGGCTTTTGGATACATGCTCAAGACTGGTATAGCTGGATCTTCTAGTAAATCTATTGCTAGCATTTTGAAGACTCTTCACACTGATTCCCATAGTGGTTGTACAAGTTTGCACACCAGCAGTGAATAAATGTTCCTTTTTACTACAAGCACACTGTCTTTTTTTTTAATCTTTGCCATTCTGATTGGGGTAAAATGAAACCTCAAAGTACGTTTAATTGCATTTTCCGGATGGCTAACGCTGTTCAACATTTTGCAAATGTTCCTTAGCTATTTGTATTTCATCTTTTGAGAACTCTGTTTAGTTCCATGCCCCATTTTAAAATTCAGTTGTTTTTCTTAATGTTTAGTTTTTTAATTTAAAAAAATTGATGTGTATGAGCATATTGCCTGCATGCATATCTGTGTACCACATGCAGGCATGGTATCTTTGGAGGACAGAAAAGGACATGGGGTCTGCTGGACTAGAGTTACAGA
Organism: Pachyuromys duprasi; assembly: GCA_028658305.1. Lineage (NCBI taxonomy): Eukaryota > Metazoa > Chordata > Mammalia > Rodentia > Muridae > Pachyuromys > Pachyuromys duprasi. The sequence continues at coordinate 44,773,956 of CM053755.1, forward strand.
TGATTGTGAGCCACAACAGGGTGCTAAAGACCGAACCCGCGTCCTCTGGAACAACAGCCAGTTGCTCCATCCCCAGAGTTCTTTGTATGTTCTAAGTATTTATGTCTAGCCTTTTGTCAGATGTGTAGCTGGTAAATACTTTGTTTTTCCCTATTCTGTAGTTTGTCTGTCCACTTGAACCATGGTGTCCTTTGCTGTCCAGAGTTTCTTGGTTCCTGTAGTAGGTTTTGTGTTGTGAGTGGTTATTCCTCTTGTCCCTTAGCTCCCGGGATAACAACTCATGAGACTCAATTATTACTTTACAAATCATATAGCTAGGCTCTTCTCTATCTAGCTCATAACTTAAAATAAGCCATTTCTACTAATTTACATTCTGCCACGTGGCTGGTTACCTCAGCTGAGGCACCATGCATTCATCCTCTTCAGTTCTTGCCATTGAATTTTGCATGCCTGGCTCTAGCCTAGAATCCCTTCTGCCTGTAAGAAGTTCTACCTGTTTCCTGCCTTAGAAACAGGCCATGGGTTTTTTAATTGACAGGTGTTAGATCCATATAATACACAAGAGATTCCTCCTACAGGTTTCATATGGTCCCATATGTTACTTGGTCTTAATGCCTCTGCTGCTGAGGTCCTATTCAGAAAGTCCTTTTCTGTGGCTACAAATTCAGGTGTGTTCATTATTTTCTCCCTTAAGAGATTCTGAGTGTAAGATCTTATGTTGACCTCTTTGGTTCATTTGGATTAGTATTCTGCAGGGTGAGAGACAGGGCTTCAGCTTCATTCTTCCATACGTAACTATCCAGTTTGGCCAACACTATTTGTTGAAGACCCTGTCTTAACTCCAGTGTGTATTTCTGGCCTCCTCAAAAACCAGATAGCTATACATATTTGGACTTACAACTACATCCTCAATTCTAGTCCATTTTTCAATGTGCTTGTTTTTGTGCAAATACTATGTTGTTTTCTTATTATTTTAGCTCTGTAGTAGAACTTAAAACTTGCGATGTGATACTTCCAGCAGCTCTTTTATTATTCAGAATTATTTGGGCTATCCTGGGTCTTTCTATTTCCAAATAAAACTAAAGTTTGTTTTTCAGTTTCTGTGAAGAGTTGCTTTAGAATTTTGGTGGGGATTGCATTAATCTGCAAATTGCTTTTGGTCATTTTCACAATATTAATCCTACCAGTTCATGAGCATGGGAGGTCTTACATTTATTTTACGAGTTTCTTTTTTGCACGTGTTTGTGAATGAAATTGTTTCCCTGACTTCATTCTTGGTATGGTCATCATTTGTATATGAAAAGGCTGATAATTTTTGTGTGTTAATTTTGAATCCTACTTTGAGGAATGAATCAGTTTTAGGCATTTGCTCAAAGACTCTATGTTTGTTTTATGTGTAGAATAATATCATCAAATGAGGATGCTTTGACTTCTTCCTTTTGTTTTGTATCTTTGTCTTTTTCATTTGTCTTATTGCTCTAGGTAAGACGTGATTTATATATGTTGACCCATCCCTGAATCTCTGGGAGGAAGCCAACTTGATCGTGGTGGATGATCTTTTTGATGTGTCCTTGAATTTGGTTATGCAAGTATCTTATTGAAAAAAAATCATCTATGCTCATCTGAGAGACTGGCCTGCAATTTTTTTTTTTTTGGGTTGGGTCTTTGTTTTGTTTTGGTATCATAGTAATTCTGGCTTGATAAATGAAATTTGGAAGTGTTCCTTCCTTTTATGTTTGCATAGAGTAATTTGGGGCATATTGGCATATTCAAAGAAAGTATTAGAATTCTATGCTCTATCTATGTGGTCCTTCCCCTCCCTCCCCCCCTCCAGTTAGGAGATTTTTTTAATGACTGCCTCTTCTATCTCATTGGTTGTTATAGATTTATTTAAAATTATCTACTTCATCTTGATTTAATTTTTATAGGTTTATAAACCTAGAAATTCATCAATTTCTTTTAGATCTTTTAGTTTGCTTGAATATAGGTTTTATTGTATATCCTTATAATTCTCTGAATTTCCTTGGCATCTGTTATAATGTTTCCCTTTTATCTCTGACTTCATTAAATTTGGGTCTTCTCCCTCTTTCTTTTGGTTTGAACATATTTATAACAGCAGTTTTGAAATCATTGTCTTTTGTATTAGCTAAGTTGCTTTTCTCAGAGAACATTCCAACAGAGTGCTAATTTCTAGCAGAGTAAATTGTCTTTGTTATTCCTGTTGTTTGTGTTTCTGCAATGAGACTGGGCATCTGGAATTAGGTGGTGTTTCTTTGTGTGGCTGTCTATTCTCGCCTTTGTTTTGCAGGTGTCTGAATCTGTGTGTGCTGTTGCTTGCAGGCCATCTGAGCAGTACTTAGTGTTCAGTTGTGGTGCCATGCTCTGCTGACCTGTTAATTGGGTGTTAGAAGTGGTCCCAGTTCAGCTAGGGATATGTGCTATTTCTGAGCATAGAGTTAAGGGTTGGATGTCGTTTGGTGTGTAGTGGTATTCTAGGTCCACTTAACTTTTTAAAGGCTTTTATTTTTTATTTTTTTTAGACAAACTGAGATATTTCTTTTTTTTTAAGATTTATTTATTTTATGTATACGAGTGCTCTGTTTTAATGCACATCAGAAGAGGGAATTAGGTCTCATGACAGATGGTTGTGAGCCACTATGTGGTTGCTAGGAATTGAACTCAGGACATCTGGAAGAGCAGCCAGTGCTCTTAACCACGGAGCCATCTCTCCAGCTCCCTTAAGGTTTTTAATTTAATGAAGTCCAAGCCATCTTGTTTTTTATCTTTTTATAGACTACACTTTTGATTTCATGTTTAAACATTCTTGTTATCAAACCTGAAGCCATGGATGTCTTCTCTCTCATTTTCTTATGTGGTTTTTATACTTAACATTTTATAGCCAGGTTTAGGATACATTTTAAACAGTTTTATTTTGCAGATGGTACAAGGTATAGATCAATAGTCTTATTTTACTTATTGGTTTCTAATCATTCCTCTTTTGAAAAAGCCATTCTTTCTCTACTTAATTTTCATTGAACCTGTGTTGAAACTCCAGTGTGTGTGTGTGTGTGTTGGAATTCTGAATTTAGTTCTATTAGTTTGTACAGTTTGCACTGAAACATTACTCTTGATTATGGCAGCATTCAAACAAGACTTAAAATCAGGTTGTATTAATTCTCCAGCTTTGATTTTCATTTTCAAGGATAATCTGGCCATGTTAGCTCTTTTACGTTTCTGTACTTTTAGAATCAGCTTATCAATTTTTCCTGAGTCCTGGGATTCTGATTCTGATCACACTAAGTCATTAGATCAACTTGGAAAGACTTTCTATGTTAACAATTCTGTATCTTGTAGGACTGGAAATGGCATAGCCCTCTTTACTTCTAAACTTGTGTGACTGGTATTTTGTAATAGTCGTTTTACAAGATTTTACATATGTCTGTCAGTTTAATGACAAAATTTTTATGCTGTTATAAATTTCATTTTCCAATAGTTTGTTTCTAGTATTTAGAAATATGACTGATTTTTATAGGCTGAACTTTTATCCTGAAACCTTAACTAAACCTACTGATTTTCTAGTAATATGGCTTTACTTTTTTGTTTAGCTCTTAAGACATTTTTCACATGGACCACCACTTTATGTGCTAATAATTACAACTTCCCTTAGATGCCATTTATATCTTCTTTTCTACTGCAGTGTGGCTAACACCTCTAGTAGAATGTTTAAAAATTAGAAGTGATAGCTGAGGCCAGGTGGTGGTGGTGCACACCTTTGATCCCAGCACCCAGGAGGCAGAAGCAGGAAGATCTCTGTGAGTTCAAGATTTTCATGGAGTTTCTATCAGTCTAATGCTGTCTTCATGAAGTTGTGTAAAGTTCTTCCTGTTTAGTTTTCTGTAAAGTCTGAGAAGACCTGGGTTATTTCTTGTTCTCTAGTAGAGGTCACCAATAAGCTTGTTTGGCCCATAATGTTCTTTGTGCAGAAGTATTTAGTCACAAAGTGTTTTGTTTTGTTTTGTTTTTTTCCTTTAACAGATATTGGGAGACTTAATTTATCTATTTCTTTTTTCTTTTCTTTTTTTTTTTAGCAAGATTTGGTGTTTGTGTCTTCCAAGTAACATATCTAAGTTATCTAAGTTGTAAATTTATTAACACAGAGTTGCATATAATTTTCCTTAATTAAGAAAGGTGCTTAAATATCTGTAGAGTCTATAGTAACAACTCCTTCTTTTAGTCTCACAATTGGTAATAAGAAAGGTGCTTAAATATCTGTAGAGTCTGTAGTAACAACTCCTTCTTTTAGTCTCACAATTGGTAATTTTTATCTTCTCTCTCTCTTTTTTTTTTTTCTGATCACCCCGGCTAGATATTATTGCTCTTATTTATTTCCTCACACAATCAACTTTTGGTTTCATTGGCTTTTTTCCATTAAAATTTTCATTTATTTCTGTTCTAATCTCTAAATCTATTTCTTCTGTCTGTTTTAAACTTTGTTTTTTGGGTGTTTCTTTTTAATGATGGGAAGGCCTATCTTCCTCTGGGGACAGAAGGCGGGTAGATCTATTGTGTCGTCCAGGCCACAGCCACAGTCCTTCTGCTTCATTCTCCCAAGTACTTGGATTATCAAATGTTCACTACCTCTGTTGGCTTTTGTTGGTTTTATGAGAACTTATTATTAGATTTTATTTTATAGTTGGATCTAAAAGCATCCTATATATTTGTATATGTTGTATCCTAATATATAGTCATTTTCCTAACTTGAATTTCTTTTTTGTTTCTTCTTTGACCCATGGGATATTCTGAAAAGTATAATTTAGACTCTTTTTTTTTTTACTTTTTATTTTAGAATTGCTGTTATGTACAGACATCATAAAAAAAACACACATATACTGGATATTTTTCCATGACATAAGAGCTGGAAATGAAGTTGAAGGGCAATTAGGAGAACTGAAATTATTCACAGATGCCTGAGGATGGCTCCTCCTTAGAGGATGGCTCCTCCTTAGAGGTCCTTGATCACCTCCTCAGTTCCTCCTTTGTGAATATGTGGAAATTCTGACCAGGCTGCACCGTGGCTAGCTCTGTTAGTTGCATGAGCTTCTCCTCCATGACTTGCTTGAGGATGGTGAGTGAAGACCTGATGACTTCTTTCAGTGTCATAGACCTGTGGTAAACTTCTTGCAAGGAGCTCTGGGCACCCTCTGGAGCAGAGAAAATCACTCGAGCATCACACTGTACAAAGGTTCTAGCTGGGTCCATGTGGAACAGCTGGGGTCCTTTCTCGTCAATTCCTCCAAACAACAATGATACTCCAAAGGGACAAGACATGGCACCTGGATCTGCATCTTCCTCTCCAAACTGCAAAGCCAGATTGGACACAGCCTGGGTCACACTCTCCACTGTCATTGCCTCATTATTAGATGAACCAGTGGTTCTGTGTCTCCACTCTGGCTTTATCAATTAAAGTCTCAGCATCAGCAATTAGCCCACTCATGGCACAACCTATATGAGCATCAATCTCTACAATTTTCTCAATGCTGCTAGGCTCCATTAGTGGGGAGGTAGTTCTCTTCTCCACAGCTAGACACACACCTTCTGATGTCTGGATGCCAAAGGCTGCAGAACCAAGCTTGATATTCCATTTGAAATAATCTTCCTTCAAGAGAAAAAGTATTAACACCCATGTCATACTCAGAGCAAGCAAGGAACATGACAAGGACAGAAGGAGGAGGCAGTAGCTATGCAAGGTTTCCAAGGGCCACAACCTGGAAGCATCCTAATCAATCACACCGCCATAGCACCAAGGACCCTGCTCCCGTAATTTAGACTCTTGAGTATTTGTTGGGTTTTATAAATACCTTTCTGCTACTGATTTTCAATTTAATTACTTTGTGGTCGGAGAAAATATTTTCTATGTCTTAGAGGCTTTCAACAATGACGAGGCTTGTTTTATGTTCCAAAATAAGGTCCCAGGATGGTTAAGGCTTCTATTGTCATTTCAAAAGACTGTATCTATTCAGCTCTGGTTGGGTGTTATCGTTGGTAAATATCAATTAAAATTGGATGGTAGGGCCTCCTCCTTAGAGGTCCTTGATCACCTCCTCAGTTCCTCCTTTGTGAATATGTGGAAATTCTGACCAGGCTGCACCGTGGCTAGCTCTGTTAGAGGGCTCCCCCTGCAACATGAATTAGCTCACTTCTCCTGGGCTTCCAGCTAAGGTGGTGTCAGCCTTGCATCCTGGCTTGTGACATGATCCCTCATTTTCACCTGTCCTACTGCATCACGGCACGGGGTCTTCACCGCATCTGAGCTCCTGCTGGCACCATGCCTTTGACTCTATAAAAACCTTGTTTGTTGCTATTTTGTTTAGAAGTACTCAGCCTAATATTTGATATAGTAGCATCAAATGGATAAATACAGTATCCTTACTAGTTTCTGTCTGCTTGTTACATCAATTATAAGTCCAAATCTCTGACTGTAGTGACATTTATTGATAATAGTCATTACTTTTTAGTGCAGTACTAGTACACATGTTACTTAGAGCTTGATCTTTTGAGATGCTGCTTTGAAATTTGTTTGGTGGGATCAGGGAAGTGTTTGTGCAGAGCTGGTTTTTTTTTTTTTTTCAAACTCCTGACAAAATCTGTATATTCAACATAATACTCACTGAATTGTGAATGTTTTTCCAAACAGCTAGCAGAAACAAATGGTTCCTATTCTGTGTCTACTCTGCACACAGTTCAACAGGAATCTGTTGAAATATGCTCCCGATCTGGTTCTGTAGTCCATCCAAACTTTAGGACCACAGTTGATGAAAATGTGATCTCTTAAAGTTCAGTCCAGTCCTTGAGTAGCCAGGGCCACAACATTTCTCAAGAACCAATGAAGTCGTTATCAGCTGGTGAGGGTTGGTTGTAACTGTGCTCACGTCATCACACACCCGTAAAACTGAACTGTGGGACCCCCACCCTAGAAAATCCCATAAACACTCTAGAAGGAAGACACTGATTCTGTTGTTGTTATGTGCCTCTGTGTGTGCACGTGAATACGAAGGTATACCTGTATATTTGGGCTTGTGGATGTTATGGCCAGAAGTTGCTTTCAGATTTCTTCTTCAATTGCGGTCTCTCTGTCTCTCTGTCTCTCTGTCTCTCTGTGTCTTTCTCTCTCTCTCTGAACTCACAGAGCTTCACCTGCCTCTAGCTCACAGGTACTAGAGTTTTAAAAAGGCCTGTACCTCACATCTGGTGCCTTTTGAGATGGTGCCTTTCATTGAATCTGGACCTCTTCTCTTTGGCTATGCTAGCCGGCCAGTAAGCTGCAAGGATCCTCTCTATTTCTGCATGCATAGAATTTCTCTATTCCCTGCCAGTGCTGAGGTTAGACAGGCGCTCTTATACGTGGCTTTTCATGAGTACTGGGTACCTGAAGCAAGCTGCTCATGCTTATATGATAACCACTTTGTCAGCGGAGCCATGGTTCTAAACTTCTAAGGTCTACATGGTAATTAGAATTATGCACATTCAGCCTATTCTATTTTTATAACCAATAGAAAATTGAACATTTACTCCAACCTGCCACAAAACAGCTCTTCCAAAAAAAAAAAAAAAAAAAAAGCACATTTTCATAAGGACCATGAGTCTGTTAGCCATCAGATCTTATCTGGTAAAGTTTAGAATGACTAAAATTCTATTCAATAATTAAGCAATATCCAATGTTAGTTTCTTTTATGGTGCTGTTATAAAACACCATAATCAATGCAACTTATAAAAGAAAGGCTAATGGTTCCAGGGGGCGAAGAATCAGTTACCATCACAGCTGGGAGATATGACAGCAGGCAGGCTTGTGAGCAGCATAGGAAGCTGGGAGCCCACATCTTGGACTGCAAGCTGGAAGCAGAGAGAGCCAACTGGAAGTAGGCAAAGCCTTTTCCTCTCAGAGCCTGCTCCTAGCGATGTACTTCCTCACCCCCCAAAACTGCCCAATACCATCACGTGGGACCAGAGGTTCCAAGACTCAAAACTATGAGGTAGCCATCTCATTCAGAGCCCACATGGCTCCTCAGAAAATCACTTTTGGGAGTTTATTATGTGCGTGTCTCTGTTTGGGGCTGTCAGTGGGGCAGTCCCCGGAGTGCGTGGTGACTGACTGGTCGATTTATCTGCAATGCTCTGATGAGCTGTGGTGGGATTGTTCATAAAGGTTCGATTCCCCACAGACTGGTTAAGTATGCGCTAAGTTCTGCTCTTAGAAAAGTGGGTCTAATCTGTGAGAAGTGGATCTCCCTCAACTACTGCACAGGTCTATTTTGATTAGCTGGGATGAAATAATTTAAAATCTCTTATCTAATTATTTGCATTGTTTCTATGATCGGTAGCTCGCCAGTTAGTGAGAACACCGTCTTACCTAGAAAGAATGTCACTTTATGGGCTCTTTGTAGATTGCAATTTACGTTCTATTAAAAATGAGAATGTAGTGGATCATAGGTGGTGAGTGTGTGTGCATGACAGAGAGAAGGAGGGAGGGAAAGGATCGTGTAGCTCCGATGTTCTCAGCCCTTGTTGTTCAGGGGCTATGAACACCTTTGATGTTTGATGCTACTGTTTATGATTTTTTTTCTCAAAGTGATATTTCAAATATATTAAATTTAAATGCAGTAATAATAAAAATGCACTAAAATATAATTATAAAAAGATGTGTAAAATGGTCCAAGGAAATGGTTCAGTCAATGAATGTTTAGGGAGGAGTAGGACCCGAGTTGGAGCCCAGGAGCTGATTTAAAGGCATGGTAGCACATGCCTGTAATCCCAATGCAGGAAGGCAGAGGCATGAGATCCTCACTGCTCTGTGGCCAGCCAGTCTCTGCAAACAGATGTGTTTCTCTGAGAGACTGTGTCTCAAAAACTAAAATAGGAAGGTATCCAGGAAGACAACCAGCATCAGCCTCTGCCTCCCACACATGTGCACACACATGCACATACTCTCACACACACATACATAGGAACATGCATGCCAAAATATGTATGTTTTAAAATACAGTTGTGCTATCATGATAAGATGCTTCCTTATTAACATGATAAAATGAAAGGGTCTAAGAAGCTCTAGTAACTACTGTAAGTTTAATTTTGAAGAAGATACTAAATCCATTTGAGCTTTACAACAAAGAATTAAGTTTTTTTCTACATTTTGTTTATTGAGGCAAACTAATTAAAAAGTACAAACATAGGGCATGTTTATAAGGACATTATGATAAACATATGCATTAAAAGTGTAGGAAATTGTTGCCTTCCTGCTAAACAGAAATTTCCTAAGCTTTATATATGCAAAAGTTGTACAGTTTAATGTCCTAAAGTACAAAAGATCATTTATAAAATTATTTTACACTGGGTACTATTTATTTTAATTTTTTCCTATGTAGCTCATCCCCCTAGAACTGTTTTGTATAATGACGCCCAGATATCTGCTTTAGATGCAAGGTATTTTGATGTTTGTACTGACACAGTAGGGTATAAGCGGAAGTCATCTTCACAATCAAGTTTTAATCAAAAGAGAAAAAAAGTAGCTCATGGACTCCGTGGATCCCTCCATGATTCCCAAGAAAGTTTTCAAATTTCTGGGAATTTTTAATGAGAACTTATCTCTGAATCACAGAAGAATAAACTAGGCAAAAATAAAATCTAGGGGAACCTGAGAGGAGAGGATGAAGGTCTAGCTTCATCCTGGAACAGGTGTAAGGCTTTGCTGAGCCTTACGCTGTGATACACAGCCTTCCACTGCATGATTTTCTGCGGGGTCCTCACTGTGCTCTTCAATGAGCCACTGAGGAAGAAGACAAGCGCCAGCTTGATCATTCGGCACTCTGAACTCACAAAACTTATTTCGGATGTTGACCATGGCAACCACAGCCGAAACGGAGTGATGAAGGGGATTTTTATCCACCACCGTGAAACCCCAGTTAAGAAGAGCAGCAAGTCTGGATGCTTCACATCAGTTCCCCTTTGGGTCTTAGCTTAGAAACCTGTCAACGGCTGTGAGTGGTGAAAAGATAGAAGATGAGAAGGAGGAATAGAGTCGGGTTTTTAAAACACAAGGTTCAAAAGCACTGTACCCATCACAGGTGTTCAGTACATATGCCAAACCTCATATCTTCGAGTTGCTAACTGGAATGCATGATTAGATTGGGTAATTGCACATGTCGGTAAAAAGCCATAATTACCCAAGAAAAAATGTATGCATTTTATCTGTGTAGGGCTCCTCCATTTAGTATGTCTTTTAAATTTTGATCAATTATAAATCTATTAGCATCTTGGAGAATGAAACACTGTATTTTCTAGGGATCTTGACACATGTGTGTTCCCCATCATTGTTTACTGAAACTCAGCTTTAATCCTTGGGGCAGAGTGGGGGAAATACTTTCAACGTCCTAGTGAGAATTGCTAAGAGTGGGTAGCTCCGGGACTTTGTTAGAAAGTCTGTTGTTATCAGTTTCTCAGAGACTGTGACAGTAACCCACAGCTTATTTATACATGGAAAGTAACACTTCATAATACCTGGCAGCTTTCAAAAGTAGATTATATCTGTCCTCATCTGAAGGGCCTCATAACACTATTGTAAGATATTTTCTCCTGACCATCTGGCAGTTCTTAGGAGCCATGCTCTCTCAGTGCTTTATAGCCACTGCGCTGGTTACAGCTAATCCTTTCAATGAGTGAGCTGAATGGGGTAGATACATCAATATCATATTCTTTTAGAGCCCATTTAATCCATGCCCTATTATTATTTCGTTTAATAGGCTCATTATCTTCTGTGAGAATGAAAAGTAATTTGTCAGAGTCAGTTTTTAAAATTTGAAGATTAATCTATGTAAATTTTTTTAAATAAAAGAAACCATAGGGTTTATTATTATTATTATTCTGAGCATACTCATTAAGAATCTCAAAGATGGAAATCTGGGACTTAAGTTTCACATACTTTTTAGGAATTATTTTTCTGTTTAGGTTCTGAATTTGTGCAGTGGCCAAGCATGGCTGGGCTGCCATAACCCCAGGAAGGGTTTGTGTTGATAGTGCGGTTGGTTCAATAGGCTAATAAGAACATCTCATGTTTTCCCTTGTTCTTTGGTTTGAGAAGCTAGAAGGAGATTTATCCTGGGATGGAGATTTTCAAATTTTCTTTAAAAAAAATTGTCACTTTATGAACTAGTGTTTTAAATGCTTTACTTTGTAATTTGTGAAACAGTCACGTTCTCATTTTAACCTGTTTTTCTTCATGACAAACTCGCTGTGGTTGAGGAGTTTTGTTAGGAAGCCTGGTGTTACCTCCATACTGTGAAATCTACGCTTATTGTCAGATTAAAATGTCAAAAACTATTGATCCTTTTAAATTCACAGTTTAAAACTGTTCACCATCCCCAGCTGCACCAACTGCCATCATGAGACCAAGGTTTTCACAGAAACGTCCTCTCCCTAAATGTTTGACCTTTTGTGTTTAGAAATCTTGACTTGAGCATGTTTTCCTCCTTGCTGCTCAATAACATCACACACACACACACACACACACACACACACACACAAGGGGAGAATCAGCAGGTGTGTACAAGTTAATTGGATGGAAGTAGTATTTCTGCTTTGGGTGGGGACTAATGTCATTCTTAAAATTGTTTTCTAGAAGGTTTTATGGTGATTTTGGAATTTTTTTCTAACAAATGAGGATGGAAAAAAAAAAAAAACCTACTTTGTAACAAGATTTTGAATAGACACAGGAGTTTCCATAACGTTTGGCTAAAGAGTTAACTGATGTAAATTAGAGTTTTTTAGTACAACAATCCTGTAATGCTCTCTTTTCTGCCCCTGATTATCAGGATTCTGTTATATCCCAAATTTAAGTTTGAGTAGTAAATGATACAATTAACTTTAGCATTTATTATAATAGTGATGAAGCGGGTCAGAGGAATTGCTGTTCTTTGTTAGCCTGTGATAATCATAAATGTCTCAAGGCCTGTGTCTTCCTTGATTCCCACGTAGTTGTAAAAATGGAGTGCACCGCTTGGGTCAGGGTACGCACACTGTTGTTCTTCCTTCTCCTAAGTATAATTGTTAGCTCTCCATGGGTTTATGATAGAGCTGCTAACTTTCATTATCTGATCCATCCTGGTTTCAGAGAAAACTGAACAAATGGTATATTTGTGGCTTATCGTGTTTAACCCACCCGAACAAGTATCTTTCTCCCGTCAGCCCAGCCTGAGTGTTACATTGCTTGGGTCCCAGTGTGAGTTCTTCAGCCATGAGCAGACTCATCTGAGTGTGGAGGAAATGCAATTCCAAGGCCCTCAGACCTTTTCTCACCTTCTTGTCCCTCTCCCAAGAAAACTGTGGCAATAATTCTACCCTCTGCCGTGTTCCCTTTTCTTTCTCTACAGTGTTTTTCCTTCTGAATTATTTGTAGGATAAGGAGACAAAAACATCTGAAGATGAAGAAGCCATACTTAAAGGAGAATTCCACTGAAGTAAAACTCCAGATTAGGAAATGATTATCGTATTTCTATAGGAACACTTATCTTTACAAATGGCTTCTGTACTATTCTCATTACTAATCTTAGCCCGGCTCTGCTGTTTCTGCTACAGAAATTTTTGTTGTGGCCTTTCCAAACTGTTGCATTTTGTCCTGAATATATGTGGTGGCAGTGCATCTTTCTTTAGTTGTGGGTTTTATTTTTGGGAAAATACTCAGGTTATTTGCAACTGATTTTGGTGATTCACCTTAATATACATACTCACCTACACATAGGTCATACATATATACTGAGAATAACTGTGATTTGAGACTGGGGATATAGCTCAGTAGTAGAGCACTTGCCTAGCATCCCTGATTTCACACAGAGGCACACAGGCACAGGCGCGCACGCACACACACACACACAAGCACACACAGAGACACACACACAATGTCATTGAACAGTATCACTGAACAAATGTAGTTCCCTTAAGTGTTTGGAAGAACAGCATTTTACATATTTTAGATTATTGAGTCAGACTGAAGAAAAGTCTTGGAAGTTAAAACCAAGAAAGATGGAATGACTCACCTGAGTCATGATCGGTGATTGAGAGTGAGGCTGAGTGTCCTGGGAAATCCATTTTCTTTTCTGTGCTCACACGAGTGAGTATGGTGGAATTCAGTCTTGTATGCACAGGTTCTTAAGAAATTGTTATGACAGCCAGAGAGAAAACATTTTCATACAGAGTACTTCTTAAATCTTTGATTAGCTCCAAATTCTGATGGTGAATTATGTCTATAGGCTAATTGTTTAAATCAGAAATACATTCAAAGAGGTAAAAATCTGATGTACCTTCTGAGCCATTTGGACAGTGAGGCTACACTCAATAGTTCGTGAGAATACTGTCCAAAGTGAAGGACTGGAAGAACCGGCAAATTCAGTGTTTGGATCTTTCTTTCAAGTACATTTCTTTTGCCAAGTCACCTGTTTACCACTTTCCCAAAGCTGAACTTTAAAGACATTACTGAAGTGTATAAGTGAGACCAGTTGCTATCATAAATGCTGTCCCTAAAGTACATATTCCATAAAGTATTCAGAAAAGAAAGTCACAGGTGAGGGAATTAAATAATAGTCTGGATGGAAAAGGGGGTGTGCCTCAGAATCACTAGTGTCTTTTTCTATTTAAATAACCTTGATGCGCTAACAAAGAGGAAAAGATCTGCAATTGGTTTTCATTCAGTATTTAGTTAGAGGATGGAGTAATAGCATTGAAATGTCAATCCCCGAACTGTATCAGCCTGACACAAGCAGGCAGTGGCTACATTTTGGCTGAGAGACTATCCAGGCTTTTGTTACTAAAGTGCCATTCTTTTTTAAATATTTATTTTGTTTTTAATTCTGTTGTGTGTGCATGAGTGCATGCGTGTATGCGCGTGTTTGTGTGTGTGTGTATAAATATATGTATGTAAGTGCAGATGCCCTCGGAGGCCAGGGCTGTGAAGCTTCACAAAGGTGTTTGTGAGCTGCCTGACGTGGGTTCTGGAGACCAGTCTGGGT
>CM053755.1:44788506-45003623 GCA_028658305.1 Pachyuromys duprasi
CCCTGCTAGAGCAGTGTTTACGGCTACACAGAGCCATCTGTCCACCCCTCTACAATGCCATCCTTGATCCAGTAATAATACATCTTCACTGTTGTTTTTACGTTTTCTTACGTAGCAAAGTTTGGTCCCCAGACTTTGAAAGTTATCCAGTTCAATGCTCTATCCTTTCAGAGTACAAAGTACAGAATTTGAATTTAAAGTAGGATCAGATTTGGAAGTTTTTTTCATTTTGACCCCTCAAGATGGCTCTGAGAGTCTGTGCTTCCAAAGTTTATCTTTAAAAAGTTACTGACGGCTGATTCTAAGCAGTAACTTTCCCCCTCCCTTCATCGCTTTGTGAGCGCATCCTGAGCCTTCCTCTCGCGCTCTGGCTGCCTCTGTAGACTCTGATTGTCAGCGGTGCTGGCTCGTAACGAGTGATGCATGGTGCAGAACATCTTGCAGAACAGCTCTGTAGTCTCAACCATCATCCTGGGGGCGGTTCTTTTATGATCAGAACAACATTTGCCTGGGTCAGAAATTCATTCTGTGCACACAGGCTGTAAATTCCCATGGCAGGGCAGGCTCATCTGTGAACAAATATTTTTATTCTCATTTACCTTTTTGATTACATTCAGAATGTCCTAGCAATGCTGATGAGATCATTCTAAGTTGTAAGAACATTTTATTTTACTGATGTTTCCATCATTTCCAATAACATATAAAGGCTTAACTCACAGTGGAAATGACAGCGAATGCTCTTCCTTTTCTCATCGGGAAGCTAATTTGGGGAAGGAAGGCTTATATATGAATCTTACAAATTTTTTACAATTAGCAGTGTCTATGTTTATTTCTTAACTGGGCACTCGGCTGCTCTTTCATATGCTGTGGGTACTATGCAGGAGCATTAAGAGCCACCCATGAGTTACATGACACACAAAACAGACTGATTTATTTTAAATTTGACCAATATTGCACTAAAATAATAGAAAATGTTGTAAGTTATTGACACATGTTTACTGAAAAATAGCATTTTATGAGAATCAACACAGGTAAACACTTGACTGTCATGACTTGCGTGAGGAAATGTGTGATGATGCAATTAGATGTCGCATTGGCATTTTAAAAGAATTCTCTGTGTGTGCATGTGTAATTGTAACTTGAAAATATTCTGATTTTATAATAGTCAATTTTTCCAAATGTGTTTTCCAAACGAATTCTAGAAGTGATATTTTCAGTTTTTATTGTGAAATTTAAAAGCCAATAAAGTAATGAAAATGTCTGATGAAAACAAGATATTCGTTGCCTACCTCAATAATCAAGGGATGCTCAATCTTATTTTATTTATGTCTCCATATATTCCCCCTTATCCCACCATTAGTTTATTTAAAAAAAAAAGTCAAATGCCAGATATCATTTCATTATGATACCTCTCATGATGAATAATACCTTCTTTCATAATTTGTGTATGTATTTTCCTAATCACATCAAATATGCAAAGCTCACATTTTTCTACCTTTTGACTATCTCCCAGTGGTGTAGAATCCACTGCTGGTGACAAAAGCTTCACTTCCCTCTGATGTGCTAGGATGGTGGAAGCTTTGAGGACCTCTGTCAACAATGGGCCTAAGTCTTACAGGAAGGCAGCTGCGTAAATCTGTAGATTGGCTAGTGGGCACTCCAACTCATCCTATTTTAAGCTGTTAGGTACCAAGAAGACAGAAATGTCCCTGACCTTTTCCTCCCCACCAATAGAACAAGCTGATTTTATATAGTTAGGTTAGAGGCACCAATACTTTTCTTCCCAGAGAAGTGTTGTTTGCTCTATCAGTGGTGGTTTATTGAGCATCCATTTGTTAAGAAATTGTACAAGTCTCTGAGGACAGACGGAAGTAAACACTCTAGTCCCAGCGAGCCTATAGTTCAGCCGAAAATAAAAGACAAAAATAAAATGACTAGCCTAAAATGAAAGACAATAGATGATTAAACATTAATACTTGGGATGTTAAGGTCTGGGGGATGAAAAAGGGGTAGAAGTGAGAACAAGAAGATTTCTGAGGAAGTTTGGGGCCTCTCTTATTGGGAAAGTGGTAATTTTATAAGGTAAAGTGAAATTGATAATACTTGGGATGTTAAGGTCTGGGGGATGAAAAAGGGGTAGAAGTGAGAACAAGAACATTTCTGAGGAAGTTTGGGGCCTCTCTTATTGGGAAAGTGGTAATTTTATAAGGTAAAGTGAAATTGATAATTCCCAGCTTCTAAGTTTCCTCCATATTTGTGATTCACACTAGAAAATTACTCAAATTACTAAAATCTACAGTTCCAATGAACAAAAACTGTCAGTACAACCAAAATAATGTAACTCTTTCAATTAAACTGACAAGCTACATTTGCAGTATATTTGCTAAAAATAAATGAAGATGAAATATCTCAAAGTAAAAATAGGGTGTGACTTGCTAGCTTCAGTTGTGTTCTGTTACTTGTGTGAGGGTGGAAAAGGCTCTTAATAGTTTTGTGTAGGGAGAACTGAAGAAAGCTATAGAGCCCCACCCTAGAAAAATACCTTTACTCCCATAAGGAAAATTGAGAATGTTTTTGAGACTTTTCATATAGAAGAATGAAACGGAGCCATGGTTTCCAACCTTTTTAAGGGGTTAGAGTAGTAGTAGGTCCACAACTGAAGATGGTTCACCATTGAGCCCAATAAACTGCCAACGGGAAGAGAACAGTAAGTTAGGTGCAGGAAGGCTTAGCAGGGCAGAAGGGAGAGAGATTAGGGAGACTGATGGTCCCAGGATGTTGTTTCAAACTGAGTTTTCAGAGGGGGCCGGAGAGAAGGCTCAGTGGTTAAGAGCTCTGGTCTTTGAGAGGAGCCACCTGGCAGCTCACAACTGCACAACGGCACCTCCAGGGGCATCTAATGTCCTGTTGTGGCTTCTCTGTGGGCAGCAGGTATGTAGTGCACAGACGCACCTGCAGGCAATTTGCCAGACACATAAAGCAAAATAGTTCCTTTAAAAAGATGTTCATGAAGGTTCATCAGTGGTCAAGTGGAACACACATAGAAAGTATGATATATTCAGGCACTATAAGGAAAATATGGAGTGTTTCTACTTAAATAATAATAAGGAGGAGGGAGGAGGAAGAGGATGAGGAATTGCAAAGCATGGAACAGTAGCCCCAAGTAGCTTTATTTCAGAATCCTGTGCCCTGACGAACTCACAGAAAGTAATTCTTGTCTTCAGCCCGTAGAGCCTGGAAATTTCAAAAAAATTATGATGTGATGTTTCAGAAACATCACACATTATTTTAAAAGCCCTGTACTTAGCATTTGTGACCTGGAGTTATACTTTCAGCCTAACAGAAGCCGTTGTCATTAAAATGATCAAAACCAGGAAAAAAAAGCCAAGTTTCATAGGAATAATTATTCAGGAAACTGAATAACCGTACTGCATAGCATTGCTGTCTTAAGAAGGGATGGCTGTAAAGAGTGTGTTACCACTATCTAAAGAATTTCTAGAGTATCTTTGTTACATAATAAAAATTCGTCACTGTAGCTGTTAAAAAAGATATATTATTGCCTAAATTCAGTGCTGTAATTTTTTGACTGGTGTGCTGTGCTGTGTGTGGGATGCTGTGTGTGCACATTCACTGATGTTTAGGTGTATTTAGAGGCGTGGACCAGAGATTGATGCTGAATGTCATTCTCAGTTGTCCTATTGAGACAGGTTCTCTTGCTGAACCCAGAACTCAATGGTTCCAGGTAGTGAAGCCAGCCAGCTTGGCCCACAAATTCCGTCGCTACCTGCTCTTAACCACTGAGCCATCTCTCCGCCTGCTGGGATTACAGGTGCCTCTGTGCCACCCAACTTTTTGATAAGGACCCTGGGGTTCTCATGAGGAGTGGCACGTGCTTTATCCACTGAGCCACATCCCTAGCCCCTAAGCTCAGCGTGTTGGAAAGTAGAAAGGAGAGTTGACTCTGAGGAAGTAGGATCCTGCAGTTTTCCTCATTGTACTTTCCTCTTCGCTGAGTGACATTCCACTTGTGAGTACATCCCCACCCTCACTCAGCTTTGGAAGTATAGCACAGTGCTTTCCTGGTTCCTCTTATAATAAGGCTCCTCTGTAGAAAAATGACTTATGTGTAATTGGACATGCACACACAACACAAAGAACAAACAAACACAGGTCAAGTGCCAATGAGAGGCACATTCTAGAGTTTAGACAAATTTATTAGAATGTGCTCCCCAGAGTCATACCCAGACTCAATAGTGATGCATAAGCCCATTTGGTTGATAATGAGCAAGACTACTTGTTTTTGTTGTTGTTGTTTTGTTTTAACTCACTTTTCATCCCCTTCCCTCCTAATTCATGACGCTGAGTTTTAAAGCCCAAATCAGGATTTTCCATTGACTAGGTCTTTGCCAGTTTACTGTGTCTGATATCTGCATAAAAACTTCTCCCAGACACATACATGGCAAATAGAGGTAATGGTGAAAAGGGAAGATGGATGGATATAAGAATATTTAAAAATGCATAGTTCTCCTTTTACACTGACATTTCACTAATGATTTCTTTTTTGTAATTTATTTATTTGTGTGTGTGTGAGTGTTTTACCTGCAAATATGTCTGTGCCCCACTGGCATGCCTGGTGGAAGGTGGTGTTGGATTTCTTGAATTGGAGTTACAGCTGATTGACAGCTGCCATATGGATTTGGGGAATTGAACCTGGGTCCTCTGGAAGAGCAGCCGGTATACTTAACCACTGAGCCATCTCTCTAGCTTTTGATCACTTCTTTTGGGGAATCATATAAGATTTCTGCCTTTGACACTATTTTGGTAACATGAAAATATCATTGACATGAAATTTTAACTCATACAATTTCTTTTTAATCGGTTAGCATCAGAGTAGCTACCATTGGCAGCAGTCCGCTGGTTCACAACAGAAAACACAGCAAGCATGGCTGGGTTTTAAACTGTGAAGTAGATCTATAATGAGTGGGCAGTAGCACTTCTGAATGCCATCTCCTGCCTCCTCTGTTCTGGCTGTCCATGTCTGGATCAGATCCTCCTCTAAACCCCAAAGTCTCCTGTGATCCAGTAAATGAGAGAAAAATGAACAACACAATAGATGGGTTCCAGGGCCCTGACAGAGCACCAGGGTGGCATCCTGCTGATTGGTCATGACTATGCTGTACTCCTTGCTAAGTTATCTTATGATTGAGATTGTCTTTGGCTGTGTGAGAATGTTCTGAATCACACCCTTCCTCTTAAGGAGCTCACAGATGACTCAGTAGTCCTCACAGCAATGTCCAACATTTTCTGAGCACTTATTAGAAGCTGACATTATTCTAAGTGCTTGTCGTGTGCCATTTCATTAAGTCTCATGAAAGCCTGAGGAATTGCTTCTGCTCTTTCATAGGTGAGAAAACTGAGGCGTAGGTCCTATTTCTAAGGTCATCTAAACAATGATGGGAATGGGCACACTACATGCTGGGGAAGCAGTTAGACTCCGTAAAGGGTGCATGCCCTGTTCTAATTTGGCACTAATTTTTAGGCCCCTCATTTGTGAAATGAGGGGCTTAGATTACAGCTGTTGAACAGTCTGGAAAATCTGTGGTTCCAGAGAAGGGTTAAGACAAATGTAGACAATCAAAGTTAAAGGTGAAGCATTGAAAACCCTATAAAACAGATAAGTGTGACGGATGGTAAAGATTATGCATAGTTTTGCTTTTCTTTCTCCCATACCTTCTTTTCAACCAAAATAAGTCCCAGAAAGAAGGAATACTAACTCCTCTTTTCAGGGGTGGCATTTGAAGGCAAAGAAAATGGGGGAAAGTACGCTGGTGGGGTTGAGGGACAAAATGAATAAGTGTTTCATGGTGGAAGGGTGAGGTAGGTCATGGGATTTGTGTGTCTTTTCTGTGCTAGGGGGTGTATCAGTGCTAAGGGAAGTAAAGCCGACCAAATTCCCCTCCTGTGTAATGTGGGTAACAGAAGTAGTGAGCAGTAGCAACATTGTAACTGGGGCATGGGCCGTTGCAGCCTCCATATCTATAGGGAGTCACAGAGATAGGTCTATTTTCCAGGCAAATGGAAGGTCCTAGAGATATACTAGAGAAGAAAGAAGACCTACGTCTCTGCTTTCACAGAGGCTTATTTTTATGAGTAAGATCAGGGGGAAATAAAAATAAATAAACAAGTAGGTAAGTAAGTAAATAAATAAACAAGGAATGTGACAGATGGTGATATATGCATGAAGACAAAGAAGAACGGGGATGAGCCGTGCCAGAGCTGGGAGGACGGGGCTACAATTTTCAGTGCATAGATCAGGAAGCTTCATTGAGGAGACAAAGTACAAAAAGCCACATAAGGGTCCCACCCTAGTATTCAGGGCAGAAAGGGCACCAAATGCAAATTCCTGGAGGCGAAAGTCACATTCCAGCAACAGGAAGGAGGCAGAATGGCAGGCTAGAGTGAGTTGGGGTCACTGGCACAGACTGGGGATATGAAAGGACAGTGAGCTGTTGCTTTCTGAGAGGCATTGCAAAGCATGACTCTAAGGATGTGGAGACCAGGCCTCGAAGGGTTGTGTAGATCATTCTACGGACCTTAGTTTTCATCTTAATAGCACTGAGGAATCACTGAAAAACTTGAAGCAGTGACAGATCGGGGTGTCATATAAAGAGTGAATTGAAAAAATGATGGCCCAAAGTTGGGGAGACAGTTTGGAATGAGGAAAGAGCAGCCATCAAGGAAAGAGAAGAGACACGTCTGAATGTTGGTTTTAGGTGAGGGGCAGAGCAATGTGCGTCATGAGAGATTTAGAAGGAAGTCATTAAAACAGTGATTGCTTGGGTACAGTAACTGAAGATGGGTGAAGGCCCCAGGTTCCCCTCTGGAGGATCCAGATATGTGGTGATTCAGGATAGATGACGAAGTGGCCTAAGCTTAGTACATTTGACGCATCAGAGTGGGGCATGGTCTAGTTAGGGCCCAACATGTATGTTAATGAAAATAATGGTCACTTCATGTGTCATTAGTACCTTTAAGGTGTTATAATCACATTTCATAATTGAACATGTCGTCACAGGGTCTTGAGAGAGAGTGCTAGGGGAACCCATCCAAAGAAGCTCCCACTGTGGGCTTAGAAAGGACTCCCGGCAGGGCTCAGCTGGTATGTGGCCATTCACCCTTGTCTTCAAAGATTCCAGTGCTCACATCAGAACTTACAGCTGTGCTCTGCCGCTTACTTTCCCTCGTGGATACAAGGCCAACAAGGGGACCATCTATGTCTAGCAACACTGGACCAGCACAACCTTTGTCCTCTGACCTCCAACCTCCAGTCCTGTGGAGGTTGCCATACAGCTACCACTGCCCTGCTGGCCATGAAGCATGCGGTAGCGACCCTCCCGTCCCCTGCTTGCATCCCTGTCCCCTTCCAGGTCGGCCTCCTTCTCCAGCTAAGCAGTCTTGAAAAAATGAAAATCTACCCCCAATACATTTTTATGAAGATGCTTAATTACATACCAACTCATTTTAGACCTTTAAGGTTTTTGCTTCAACTAACTGTCCCCTGGGAAAGATGGGCTCTAGTGACAACTGCTCACTTTGTTGACTCAGATTCTGATATTTTATACCGCGTGTGTATTTTTAAACTATTGTTATTTGATTTAGATGATTTAAAAACTTTTTATTAAAATCAGGTTATCCTGATATTATATATATATATGTATGTATATGTATATATATATATATATGTATGTATATGTATAGGAAGGATTTTCAATATATTTTTTTAGTTAGCCAGGAAAGGTGATCATTTCTTGATGATAGAAGCTACAGCTCTTGTCCGTAGTTCAAGCTCATTATAAACGCGCATTTGAGCACACTCAGGTATCCCCCGAAATGAGAAACCTCATCCCAGGAATCAGCCAACACGAAGAATTACCTTATTTCTGTTGGAAAACCTTAATTAGATTAGGTTGGCCTTTCTGAACTTCACACATTGCTACATCCAGGAGTGACCTGTGTATCACACCAATCAAGAGAAAACAAAGGAAAGCCCGAGTGAACTCGTGCGTCTCTGTGCAGCTGCTTTGATGAAGGTATCTCAAATAGAAACCAGAAGCATGAAACTAAGGTGATAATAGCCGATGGAGGGGAGAAGTGATTAATTCAGATCAGGAAAAGCTGCGGAGTTCAAAGAGACGGTGATGAAATTATTAGGGGCTGTTGGAGATGTAATCCATATCTCCTTGTCACACGTGTTCTATGTGATAGTGCTGAGAATGTCATGCAAAGAAATTAATGCCTTAGAAAATAAACATACTTAGAGCGTATGGAAAAGGCCCCCGCATGGGGCTGAGGTGCGCGCATTTCGAGGTGAACGTGTTTGCCTCTGTGAGGAAATTTGTGTGCTTCGTGATGATGGAAGTGGTCAGGAGTGCCATCACCCGAGACACAGGCCAGCAGGACTGTTACTGCCAGGAGTGTGCTCCATACGGTGTTTTCACTCATGTAATGTCCACTGTCACGTGACAGCACACTTTTATAAGATCAATTTCAACAAAGCGCATCAGGAATACAACCTCCTTAGACAAGGGACAGGCCCTACAGATGTTACCTCTGCTGCTGGCAAAAAGAAAAGGGAACTCTGCTGTGTACGAGTTTCTTTTTTCTTTTCTTTTTTAAGAGAACAATTCCAAGACTCTCATAATATTGATTCAACTTGAAATTATTTCTTAGTTCTTCATTACTCTAAGAATACAGTCTTCAAGAACAGAGGCTTGAATGTGAGATGGAAATAAATGGTTCTCTAATTTTGCCTTATCAGTTACACTGCCCCTGCGTTTACTGAGCTTTGATTAGTGAGTTTGAAGGTACCTGGGGTACCTGAAGTGAACAGTTAGGTCACTTAAACAAAAAGTGCATGGCTTTAAACAAGGCCACTTTCTCCCCAAAGATGCACTCAGTTTTCTGCAGGAAGGAGGAATAACATAAGAAAGCAGATTGCTTTGTTTTGATTGAGAGTTGAATTAAGGCCGCAATGCCAAGGCTTTGCATACACAGTCAGCAAGTACATGAGTGTGTGGTGCTGAAATGCAAGCATGGCATAAATCGGCCTCTATAAGAAGCAAGTGCAGTGGAGGCCCACAACCACCAAACTTGATTCAGGCATCAGGAGAGCATCGTATCTGAGATGTTGTTTTATCTCATTCCCACCTCCCTTGTGCAATTCTTTATGTATATTTCTAACAGCTAGCCTGATTTTTAATGGATAAATTTTCATTTAGAAGTGGAAAAAAAGATGTTGTCTGATTCGAGCAGCAGGTGCGTTTTTAATCTTTAATAGGTCACCTTCCCAAGAGCAAGCGGCAAGCTGTTATTGATCAAAGAGGTTTTGTTGGGTAGCTCTCAGATTATTGAGTGACAAACTTTATTGAATTTGACTTAACAGAAGTCAGGAGACAGCTGAAGCATAAGAGCCTGCACTGCCATCAGAGTCATTTTACGACAGCCAGGGGAGCAAAGCTTGGAGATGGATACGGAGCTCTTTGCTGGCCCTTGGAGATTAACTGAACAGCCTTCCTACCAATTCCCAAGCCTGTCAGCAGAACCAATTAGATTTTCAACCAGTAGACAAGAAGGGTGGCACTTGGGGACCTTTTTGCTTTAGGTCGAAGGCTTTTCAGACTGCGATGAGATGACATTGATGATGACACGTTGAGCATTGGTTGGTTTTAAGACAAGTTAAATTAGCAGTCTTGAAATGATTCCAACTGTCTCCTGACTTCTCACTGTTGCCGTATCCAGTGGATCCTGTCAGGAGCAAGTTGATGACTTAATAGTCTTTCTTGAGTGGATTTGAGCACTTTGGCTGTGTGTTTATGTGTAGTTGTCATGCTTAAAATATTCATACGGAGGTTTGAAATATTTATTTGAAGGCGCCTTCTGCAGAGTTCAGCAGTAAGGTTCCCATGCTTCTGCTTACTTTCTGTTTCCTTTCTTTTTTTTTTCTTCTCTGAGCAGTTATTTTGTACAACCACCCTTTATTCTATTTCATGTTTAATTGATGAAAATGTTTCACGTAATTCTTGATAGCTACATTTGTGATAAAGTTAGAGCCTTTTGGCATCATGTGTCTCCTCCCGACTACTGTAATGCCATATCTACTTCTCATAATAGTTTGGGACCCACTGGGGATAAGGAAGGGTACTATTTTCCCCCTGTGGTCTTAGGACACTGAGGCAGCATTTGATTGAAGAGATGTAACCAGAAGGCTAGAAGCGTGGATGTTGAATTCATGCTATTAGGATTAAATGATGCAAAAAAGGCTATCTTTAAGAAATTTTAGTTATACAGGATACTTAGAAAAGTTATACAGGATACTTATCTAGGGTGTAGAAGGAATCTCTTGTATATTGTATGAATGTAACACTTGTCAATTAAAAAAACACAAAACCTGTGACCTATAGTGTAGGCAGGAAATATGGGTGTGACCTATAGTGTAGGCAGAAGAGATTCTGGGACAGAGGCAGGAGCAGAATTCAGCTACCAAGTTGTGAGGAAGATGGCTGCATGGTGCTTGAGCTCAGGTAACCAGCCATGTGGCAGAATGTAAATTAGTGTAATGGGTTATTTTAAGTTGTCAGCTAGTCAGAGAAGAGCCCAGCTATATGGCCTAGGTATTTGTAATTAATTAGCTTGAGTCTCATGAGCTGTTATTCTGGGAACTAAGGGGAAAACACCTATTGCTGGGCCTGGAGAGATGGCTCAGTGGCTAAAAGCACCTGCTGCTTCTTCAAAGGAACAGAGATCAGTTCCCAGCCCCCACATCAGGTAGCTAACACTCACCTGTAACTCTGATTCCAGGAGATCTGAGACCCTCTTCCAGCCTCCTTGAGTACCAGCACACATATGTACCTACACATGTGCTCTCACTCACACATATACATAAATAACAACATACATTTTTTAAAAAGAAAATATTGCTAAGTTGATCTTCATACTTAAAGTATGTGAGAATAAGCCTCATATCCACTGGTCTCAGAAAGTTATTACAAGTGTACTTCTACTTTATATGGATAACAGAGAATGTGTTTTTGTTAATGTGTGTGTGTTTGAGATAATGTCTTCACTATGCAGCCCTGGCTGGCCAGGAATTTTCTGTGTTGATCAGACTGGCCTCCAATTCACAGAGATCCTTCTGCCCCCTGTGCCTCTGCCTCTGCCTCTGCCTCCCTGCCTCCCTGCCTCTGCCTCTGTGTGCCACTACACCTGGCAATAACAGAGATTTTAAAAAAATTGTCCAAGTTAAAGTTTTTCACCATATGCACTTTTGTACTGAACTGCACTGAATTGAACCCCAGGCCTAGTACATGACAAGCGAGAGCTCTATCGCTGAGCTACATTCCCCTAGTTTCCAATATTTAGTAGAGTAACTGTCATTTAAGATGATTTGCAATTTGCTGCTCTGAACTCCTTTAAATTTTCATAAGTGAGAATGACTTGTGCAGGTATGGAGTTATGCATATGTAAACATGTGTGCTTATGTATGTGTCTAGGATAGATAAATCATCAAGTTTTGTAACAAAGGAACAAAGGTCTGTGTTTTGTGCTATTACTTGGCAGTTGTCAACCCTCAAAACCAATAAAAATTAAATAATCCACAGAGAGAGGGTATACTTTAGAGAGTCCTTTTGCCGACCTACACTCAACATTTTGTAACTGGCTCTTTGGTGACCTAGAGTGCTTACGTCCATTTTGAAGAGCTTGCTGTCGCTTGTAACAGATAAAAACAGAATGATTCAAGATGTAATTTGGAAGTAAAACTGAGGACCTAGTAAAACATTAGAAGTGGGACATGGTGAAGGAAAACTAAGAGTCAAGAAGACTTCTAAGTTATTGGCTTGAAAAATAAGGTGGATGGTGGGCTAATTTATATTAACCTCCACGAGTGTCAAAAGCCTCCTTGTAAACAAAGGGTTTAAAAGTAAATAAGGTAAATAAACAGTCCAAGAATGTGGTACTCATCTGTATCATGATGACAAAATACGTGAGATAATCTACTTAAATGGAATGATTTGGGCTCACAGTTCAACGGTTTCAGTCCGTAGCCACTTGACCTTGTCATCTTTAAGCCTTCTATGGCGTATTATCACCCTGGGGGTGTAGAGTAGGGAACGTGTTTACCTGGTGGTGTATGAGAGGCAGAACGAAGGGACTAACCCTCCAGTAGCCCCTTCACGGCCAGAGGTCATGTGGCACAATTTCCTCCTCTACCTTTTAAAGGCTCTATCACCCCCTAGTAGCAGCAGAGGCTGGTGATGCAGCCCTCAATGTAGAGCTTTTGGAGAGAATCAGGATCCAAACTAAACTATTCGTGTTTTTTTCAGATGTCTTTGATTTCTCATTTCTCAATGTGGTAAAGGGAATGTCCGTTTATTTAGATCTGGTGCCTTTCTAAACAAACAAATTAACCGCTTAGGAGGCAGAAGCAATGGGATCTTTGTGACTTTGAGGCAGCCTAGTTTACATAGCAAGTTCTAGGCCAGCCAAAGCTATATAGTAAGACCCTATCTGAAAGATAGATAGATAGATAGATAGATAGATAGATAGATAGATAGATAGATAGATAGATACATACATACATACATACATACATACATACATACATACATACATACATACATACATAGACCAACAGATTAAATGGGGCTGAGAAATGGTCCGGTTATTAAGAGCACTGGCTGCTCTTCCAAAGGACATATGTTCAGTTCTGAACACCCATATGGCTGCTCACAGCCAGCTGTAACTCCAGTTTCAGAGGAGACCAACTCCCTCTTCTGGCCTCCCTGGGCACTAGGCACACACACACACAGTAGTATATGGGCATGCATGCGGGTAAAACATCCATACATATAAAAAAATTAGATTAAAATTGTAAAGCACCAAAATCAAGTTTTTGGAGGTTACCATTTGCTTGCTGTCAATACTGCCATTTTAAATTTATTTCAGGAGTTTTAACAAAGGTGTGGCTTAACCACTATTTCTCTGACATACTCAAGGTGTACCATGTTTCTGTCACTCTGAAAATTGCCATTGTTAGTAGTATTATATTTTCATCTCATTTTATGCCTGCTCATTGCTAGAATATGATTGATTTTGTATACCTGTCTTGCATGTCGAAACATGGCTAGTTTCTCTTACTAAATCTAATATTTTTATTATGTAAGATTATCTTTACTCATTTAATTGCTATATTAAAATACTACAAACTGGATAGCTTAAAAACAACAGAAATAAGGGGCTGGAGAGATGGCTCAAAGATTAAGAGCACTGGCTGCTCTTCCAGGGGTCCTGAGTTCAATTCCCAGCAACCACATAGTGGCTCACAACCACCTATAATGAGATTTGCTGCCCTCTTCTGGCATGCAGGCATGCATTCAGGCAAAAAATTGTATATATAATAAATAAATAAATCTTAAAAAACAAAAACCAAAAAAACTCCTAAGAGATACATCCACATGTGGTAAACACACACACACAAGAAAAAATAAAAAAATAAATTAAAAAAAACCAGGAATATATTTCTCATTCTGGTGGCTGGTTCAGGTTTAGTCTATCAAAAGCCCATTTCTCATAGTTGCTTCTCAGTGCATCCTCTGTAGTGATTTGTCTATTGATAGCCACTTCAGCTCTTTCCATACCTTAGCTATCGTGGATGATGCTGTCGTCACACTAGAAGCACAGATACCATATGACATATTGATTCCGTCCCTCTGCTTATATATCCAAGGTTGAATTGCTGGATCAGTGATATTTTTCTGTCGTGAGTATTTTGAAAACTTTGTGGAATTACATTCCTACATCTTCTGAGATCATATCATTTTTAAAAATTGTTTTATTTATGTGTGGCTCTGGAGCTTGGGCACAGGGGCACCTGCTAGGCTAGCAATCTAGCCTGAGCTAGACCCTCAGCCCAATTCTCTTATTTTTAATATAATAGGTTACATTGACTTGTCAAGGTTTACTTAACC
Source organism: Pachyuromys duprasi (assembly GCA_028658305.1). NCBI lineage: Eukaryota > Metazoa > Chordata > Mammalia > Rodentia > Muridae > Pachyuromys > Pachyuromys duprasi. Next base: position 44,802,531 of record CM053755.1, read on the forward strand.
TCAGGAAATAAATAAGTCCTGTTTTGTCATAGGTTACTATTGCTTTAGGTGCTGACACACTTGATTTGCTTTATTTTTTTCTCTTAAGCCTTGGTATCTGTGTCTATATTAGTCATAACCACCTGTGTTGACCATGAAGTCTTATAATAAGGTCTTTCTCTAGTTTGGGTCTTAGGATATTGTTGTATTTATAAAGTAGCAAGTATCCTTTCTTCTTTTCTAAAAAGCAGAATTCCATCATCTAATAATGATTTTCCACATTATAGATCTAACCGGGAAGACCATCTAAACCTGAAATTTTCTTTTGGAAAAAAAATCTCGATTTCCAGGTTCAATAAAATACAAATAGGGTGTTTCAAACTTTCATTTATCTTGCGTCCATTTTGAAAGTCACAACTCTAAAAGGATGTGTCTGTTTCTTGTACTTTTCCCATCTTACTGGGATGTAGTTACTTAACACAGCGCCCGTTATCTTTTTGCGCCTGTGGATTCATAGTAATGCCCTCTGTTTCACCTGGAACCCTGATGATGATGATGCTTTCAGCTCGAGCAGCAAGCTAGGGGTTTACTGACTTCATTGATCTTTTCAAAGAACTGAGTTTTGGTTTGATTGGTTTCTTTTCCTAGTACCCATTTTATATTTCAGTGCCTTCTCTATCTTGTTTATTTTTTACTTTTTTTGATTCGCCATGCTCTTCTTTTCTAACTTTCCAAAGGTGAAGCTAACCCTTTTGCTTTCCTAATATCATCATTCAAAGCCAACAATTTCCCTCCATGGCAGTACACACTTGGCAAATTTTGATGTGCTGTATTTTAAAACTCATTGATCTGGAGATTATTTATATGTCTGGTTTTGTGTTGCTTTTGGAGATGAGTATGAAATTCAAGTCCTCCTCCTTAGGAGGCAAGGCCTCTACAAACAAGCTATACGCCTAGCCCCATTTTCTTGCTTTTGAGATGTGAAGTGGTCTTGTCTCCCTGTGTGGTCCTGGCTAGCCTCAAGCCTGGTGGAGTCTAAGCCCCCAGATGTAGAGCTTAGTATGCAAGGGAAGACTCACAGCTCTTGGTCAGTGTTCTGAAGCTCTGCCTCTGTATTTAGTCTAAGACTCTTCTCTGGTAGTCTGCCTTAAAATTCCAGCATACCAGCTTCCCCGAGTCTTCACCCATCTCCACGTCCTCATCCATCTCTGCGGAGGGCTTATGCTCACTTCCTTTGGTCCCTTTACTCACAGACCTCAGCCCTTTACTGCCTGTTGACAGTAGCGGAAATCAATGGCCTCGTATTGCTTTGTTCACTTTTCTAGTTTATGATTTAGAGTCTGGTGTTAGTTGTTAGTTGCTGGTAAAGCCGGAATCATTCTAATGTCTTCAGCTAAATAATTTGTTATCTACAGGTTCGCTTATCTACTACCTCACTGCAGTTTCTTGCTTCCTGTGTTTAAGCAATCCAGTCTATTGAAGAAGACAAACATATAATATAAAAAAAATGAGTTATACAAGAACCCAGAAGAGGGGCTGGAGAGACAGCTCAGTGGTTAAGAGTATATGTTGTTCTTGCAGAAGACCCAGGTTCAATTCCCCACACCTGCAACCATCCATAACTCCAGTTCCAGGAGAGCTGATGTGGGTACCAAGCGCAGTTATGGTGCCAAAAATACATTCAGGCAAAGCATTCACACATAAAATTTTAAAAAATGAATAAATCGAAGAAAAGAACCCAGAAGCATATATAGGTAAGTGTGTTGTAATGTAGATGCACAGATGAAGTCATGAACCTAGTTTTATAGGTTTCTCTGAGGTTGGCATAAAGGGAATTCTAATCAGAGAGATTAGTAAGCAAACTTCTACAGAGATATGAAGTAGCTCAGTATCTTTATAAAACTAGCTTCATTAGCCCAGCCATTCACTTAATAATATGTAATTAGCATTTGCTGCCTGCTATGTAATACATTGAATATTATACACGCAAAGGGTGAGGGTCAAGGATTCCTAGTTTTAGACAGCATGTAATCTAGTGGTTCACTGTGGTATGAAAGGAAAGTAGGATGTTTAGATAAGGCTGAATTTAGATAAGGCAGCAGGAATGAGTCACCTTAGATACTGTGTGTGCTTAGGGGTTATTGAATGTGGTCAAAACCCACTGGCTTCCAAACTCATTTATTTTAGTCCCACCTGAACTTTTATTTCATACTTATGACATACATACATTTTTTATTATTTGTACTGCTAAGTTAATATATATACGCTAAAATGTGTTTCTCACCAGAATGGGAAATGAAATTACAATATCTTTCTTCTTGCATTCCATGCCTCCTCTTGCATAGCTTGGGCTTCGTCTTACTTTGTAGACCATTGGGCAATAGAAAGAGTCTGTGCAGGGAAACAAATTGATGAGATCCTGCTTCAGATTCTGGACATGACTTTCATCCTAGTCAGGCGGAATTCTGCTTTCAAAAGTAGAGGAGAAGCTACACTAATATGCTTCCAGCTCAAGGGTGAAATAGCAGGGGCTGTTCCTTGGAAGCGGTTCGAAACCTCACCTAGCATTGTCATTAGTTGCATTATTTAGACCCCATACATTAGACTGGTGCCAAGCCAGCTTTCCCTGCCAAGAAAATGACTTACGTGCAAACTGTCACTTCCAAGCAAGAGTTACAGCAGACACAAATAAACCAATTGAGCTTCTCTATGGGATACGTCTGCTTTCATAGCTGGGGGATTGGGAGAGGCAGAGACAGAGAGAGAGAGACAGACAAACAGAGAGACATACAGACACAGAGGGATTGTATGTTACCACTTCCCAAATAGAAATGGTAAGAAGGACTTGACATTGTTTTTTTTCCCCCCTTAAGTAAAAGTGGACAAATTATGTTTTGATTCACATTTGTTATATCCAGAGGTGGAAAAATGAGGGCTGAGCATGCTGGACAAGGAAATGGATCAAGGAAATAGAACCTAGTTATATTCAAAGTCCCAGAAATCAGTTGTACCAGCTAGCAGGCAAGCTGCAGTGGGCCAGTTGAAGAGACCAGTCAGGTTGCACCCAGCTGTGTAGAAGGCTAGCAGTGAGAAGTTAGGATCCAGATGTGTGGCTACCTGGGGAGTGGATGTAAAGAAACAGCTCGGAGGAAAACCTCAGGGGTTGAGGAGGCGGCTTGCTTCAGTCTCTGCAAACACTGAGGCTGTTGCCAGGGTAACTTAGGTGCAGCTAAGAACTGCAAGGGTAAGTTGGGTGCAGCTGAGAACCTGACTGAAATGGGGCATAGAAGAGGTGAAAGAGAGATGGTTTGCCAGTAGTTAGTATGTCCAGCTTACCTGGGGAAACATTGCTATCACATGTTTCTGAACTCTCACCAGGTCTAATATGGCTTTTTAATATTTTTTTTTCCAAAGGAGTAATTGAAACCTCCTCCCCAAACTATATGAGGATATTGCAACTGTATCTTCACAGATATTTTGCCAGTGGAATTTAAGAGCAGATACTGTAAATTTCTCTGTTGCCAAGAAAACTCCTGTCAGGTGGGTTAGCGTTCAGCTGGCTTTCCCTAGCTTTTTGTTCCCTGCCTAAATAACTATTTTGAACAAACGCACCCCCTTTCTAGCGCCTTTGTACCTAACTAATCCGAAACAGCAGAGACACCCTCCCATGGAAGGCCTAGAACATTCTCCACTCTGCGTTTACCAAGCGGTAGATAAAGCAGCCCTCTAAGCTGACAGGCCTCGTGGCAAGTAGGAAGAAAAAGCCACGTTCCCGAAGCGTCTGACACAGCTGCTGGAAGCTGTCCGGAGGCTGGTAGGTGTTCTGTAAGACCAAAATGGGCCATGGCCAGGGGCACCTGGAGAACAGTTAATGGCGGCCATTTAGCTGTCACTCATTCTTCAGTTCAAATTATTGTAAAATACTTTGTTAGTTCAGAATATGTTTGCTTAAGTCGCTTTGGTAGTAATACTTTTCTCTGGGAGGCAATTAGGTATTCTTCATTTTACAGCTCTTGAATAACAGCTGAGAAAGCCGGGACTCACACGCAAAGCACAGATAAACACCAGATTATCATATTAAAGTCCTTATTAATCTGTCAGAAGAATGCTGTGGACTTTTTTCCCCCCTCTTTCTTTGTGCTGAATGTTTTTTACTTTGTTATTTAAAAAAAAATCAGGAAATCTCTGAATGTTACTTTGGTTTTAGAAAAATTGCTCAGATCTCCATTTTTAATAGGAAGCACTCTTTCCCCCTACCTCCACATTACTTAAGCCCCAAATAGCAAATTTTCCTTATAACTTTTAAAAATATGGATTACTTTTCATTTTTCCCTGAGCCATCCAAATGCCTGCACTGGAAAAAATGCAAACCCCTTCTTTCAGATTTGATTGTGGTATTAAGAAGTCTTAGTAATACTAAACGCGACGTCAGAGGTTTTGTCCACGTGACAGGAACCTAGATGTCGCTTGAAAGAAAGAATCTGAGTCGAGGAATCTCCTGTATTGCACTGATTCTCCTGTATTGCACTGGCATGTGGGCCTGTCTGTGGGGGCATTTTCTTGACTGTTCACTGATGTAGGAGAGACCAGCACACTGTGGGACACTGCCCTTGGACAAATGGGCCTGGGCTGTATATGAGAAGCAGCTGAGCAAGCCAAGAGAATCAAACCAGTAAACAGTACCCACCATCCCATGAACTTGGCTTTACTTCCTGCCTTGAGCTTTTCCCTGGCTTCCCTTGATGGCGGACTTTCTGAAATGTGCCCTTTCCTCCCCTCATTTGTTTTTGGTCTTGGTGTTTGTCACAGTAACAGAAAACAAACCAGAACACCCAATGTGACATGGTTGTTTAAAATAACATCTCCCATTTGTTCATGGCTTCTTTTGCGCTTGAAAAGTCACCAGCTCGATGTGTTCTTCCAGCTAGTTCTGTGTTTCTGCTTTGCCTATCTAACTATCAGTACCTTCTTTTCAACCATGCTGCTTTCCATAAGAAGAGAGAAACTGTGTCAGTGACCACTGTCTCTCTTTTGTCGCTTTTAAGCCTAGAAAAGCAAACAATCACCCGAACAGTGCTCAATTTCTACTTGAAATACAGATGCTTTTCCCAACATCTGAGGCAAGTGCACAGAGCTACCTCCCTCCCACGAAACCTGCAAGCTACCTTTCCCCTGTGGCAGCCACTGGGCCAGGTTTAAAATGGAAGAAATGGAAGCTACTTATTTAAAGGACTGAGAAAATACCCCAGGGGTTCCCAAACTGAGTGTTTCTCCTGAGACCTCGCTAACACCTATCACCTTCCACAGGGAACCAAGTCTTCTCAGAGAGAAGGAAGTTTTCTTCTGACATAAAATCACATGTGAGAGTTGCTCTGTTGTGACGAAATCACAGAGCATCTAGTCTAGCTGCTCATTAACTGGGTAGGCCCTCCATGAGGAATGTTGTTTGGTCCACCCAGAAAACAGACAAGTAGGTGACAGGCTTCACCCTTTGAGGTTTCATCTGATGAATTACCTCGGACAGTGTTTGACCTTTGCCGGCCCTGATGCATGTGGTCAGTGGCAGGGGGCCATGGGCTGCTGTCTCTGCTCCCCATAGGTCAGATGGACATATTCATAGCCACGGGCAAGCCCTTAAGGAGTGGGGAGATTTTCTCTGGGTTGTCCGAATTGCCAACTTAGCTCGCAGGGTGGTTCGTTCACAGCACTGTTGATCTCTTGAGTACATTCTGCACCGATTTCCTTTGGCTCTTTTTCTTGGAGAAAACAACATAGATGCTCCTTGATTTGCTATAGAGTTGTGTCTTGCTAAACCAATAGTAAATTGAAAATTGTGTGACACACAAAAAATCTCTTCAAAGGGCTAAGGATGTAGTTTACTGAGAGAGTAACAGCCTACGGTACAAGACCCTCAGTTTGATCATCAGCACCGTGGGGTGGGGTGGCGTTGGGACATACATTTCCAGTCTCAGATTTTTAAAAAATATTTTCTAAATTTCATTTTGTCTATGTGTGTGGGTGTTTTGTCTGCGTGTACATCTGCACACCAGAAGAGGGCATCAGATCCCATAGGACTACAGTTAAAAAACGTTAGGAGCTGCCATATGGGTGTTGGGAACTGAACTCAGGAAGAGCAGCTAGTGCTCTTGACGGCTGAGTCGTCTCTCCAGCTCTAAAGATTTTTATAGTTTTGTTTTACGGGTATGAGTGTTTACCTACATACATGTACATGTTCCATGTGGTTGGTGGGAACTGAACCCAGGTTCTCTGCAGGAGCCGCAAGTGCGCTTATCTCCTGAGCCATTTCTCCAGTGTTCCTCCCCAAAAGATGTGCAATAATTCCAGACTTCCTGGCATCCTGACTTAGCAGCACCACATGCTAAGGACTAGAGTTGTCTGTGGTTTCTTGTCATGATTGTGTGGCTGACTGGGAGCTGCTACTTGTTGCCACCCCCCAGAATCTTGAAAGGGATTACACTGTACATCAACAGCTCACGGGGAGAGGGCGTTTATTCTTTGAAGTACAGTGTCTGATGAATGTAACTCACATGACACCAGCATAAAATCAAGAGATCCGATTATAAGCTGGGCACAAGAACATGAAGACTGATTTCCTGGTATGTAAGAAGTATCCAAATCGACATAGGCTAGGTATGTTAAGAAAGGCCACTTGGAATTCATAAAGGTTGTCAGATTGGGATGTGCCACTGAAGTAAATTGGTGGGAAAGCTGTTAGCATCCTGTCTTTACCTGAGCTTCTGGTGGCTCATGGGAAGGTGATGGATACAACTCCATCAGGAGGTCATCTTCTATTCTTGGACAGGTTAGCAAGGAGCTGGAAACATACTGCATAGGCTAAGTTGTGTTGCTGCCTTTTTCTAACAAACCTGAAGAAATTACTTAATCTGTGCTTTGGCTTCCTCATCTGTAAATGTAGGAGATCGTGGTACTTATTCGTGTGGTTGTACTGGTTTCATAAATGACTAGACATGTAAAAGCACGTCGGATAGTCCCTGCTAAACTCTATGCATATGTAGCTGGACTGCTGGAATTGGGCAGCTTTTAGTATCAGCCCCTGGAATCAAAACAGCATGGGATGCTTTGTTCTGTTTAGTCTGTTTCCCAGGGTACCTCATTTGCTATAATTTGCTTCTATACTTGGAAAATAAAGAATAATCTTAGGAATTATGTAAGGATGCTGGAAACCTTGTATACAACACATTATATTTGTGATATCTGGGCTGAGCTCATACTTTACGTTAGTTGTCTGAATAACTGCCTCAGTGTGACTGACTCAGGGAACACAAATTTGTTGTCCCCTCAACCTCACCCCTTTTTTTGCCATAATCCCCCATTTTCCTACTGTTTGAAACCAAGCTTTCCTTGTGCAACACACATCCTCTACTTAGCACTTGAGTTCTGAATATTCACATTGAGCAATAGTTTAAGTCATTCTACTATTGATATGTCATCAAACAGGAACATGACTATCAATAATCTGCCTCCTAGTAAAAAATGGAATAGAGTATTTTAAGTAGAAGCATTGTAAGTGAACAGTGGTCCTTAATGGTTTAAAAAAAAAACACCCCTCTGAACAACACAATAAAAGAAACATCACCTGTGATTTTTGCTCCCCTTTTGTGGGGAGCTTTGTTTGTCAAGATAGCATTTGATTTATCTTGAAGCCTTCAGCCTGTTTACCTTCCGCTGCCAAGTCTGGGATGTCAGTGCATGCGTCCCAGGCTGCTCATATCAGGGCAGAGGCTTTAGAATTAGGCTGCTGGCTTCATACCCTGGAAGCCAGTAGCACAGCTCTGCCTATCACTAGCCCCGGGGGCAAGCCACCTAACCTCTGTAGACCACAGTTTCCTTTTACATAAAACAGAGATGTTTACCTCATACAGGTGTTATGAGGGAGAAATAAATGACTCATATAGATATTGTGTACCACGCGCTGTCTACACCTGAGCAGAACTTAGCCGCCGCCGCCGCCAGTGCTATGGCATGGTGTCAGTATTGCTCACTAGCAACAGTACACTTTTTCAGCGTCCTTATTCCACCCTACCAACCTTTTCCTCTCACCGAGTCACTAGGAAACAGTTGGTGGTGGCGCTGGTCCTATGATGCGTTGATATTGGAAAGCCTGAGGTATTCCCAAATTTTCTTTAAAATCCCAAAGCTTCTTTGGACCTCTGAGCATGTCCAGCCGGTGTCACTTGATGGATAATGCATTGCTCATGCCCATCCTGTTATGTGTCAACCTGAGATGGCTGAGGCCACCAGTTCTAGTTCCAGAGAAGGGCCTCCTCCTGTGTTTTAATGTTAGAGCTTTGGGAAATAGATCGCTGGTACTTACCAGTGATTTACTGCTCTTCAACAACAGTTTTCTTTAAAAAAAACTTCATCTCACTGATCTCACATGCTATCTTTAAGCCTAAAGAGTGTTTGAAGTCATTGTGTAAAAATACAGTGTGTTCTAAAATGTCAGTGTTGCGCCTGGTGAGATGTAAGGTGGGTGGGAGTTCTTGTGATCCTTTTGACTTAACAGGCAACCCATGTTGCCTGTTTTTGTCTAACATACCTCTTCCACGCTCCTCCCAACCAGTTGTGAAAGAAGATCTTAGGAGCGTGTTCAATCTGGCCCCTTACTTGGGCAAATGTGCCTTTTTCTGCATTAAGAGTAGCAATTTTCCCAGCTGAGATGATCGTGTAGCCAGACAACCCCAGCCCTGAGCCAATAGACTCACATACCAGATAATCACTTATTGTTGCAGACATAGACAGGGTCAAGTCCCATTGTTGAGAGTGGTTGGCATGTAGTTGTCTCCGATTCCTAAAATGAGGCAGGAATTCAGAAGGAGCATATTGTCCTTGTGCAAATGTGGACAATCACCTTCCCCAGTATCCTCTGAGCTACACCTCAGCTTTCTTGCATTCCAGACTCCTGAAGCACGATGGAAAGGTTTCTCTGACATTAAATTCTCATAAAGGCTTGTGTTCTTTCTAGACTGCTGATTTTAATAGCTTGTGTCTCTCATAAAAACACATGTCACCATCATGATGTGCTGCTTTTCTTTTCCTGCCTCCATACAACAGTATTAATGGAAAATGTTGGTAGAGAAGATACTTTTGCCTTTGTTGGCTCAAACTCCTTTTCATTGTCATCTGAATACAGCTGCATTTGGTGTGGGAGCGTTATAGGAGGAACAAGCCTGAAGGAGAAGCGCAGAATGGGCAAAGCGAAAATAAGAGGGTAAAGAAAACAGAGGCTCATCTGGTGGAAGGGATTAAAGTGCCCTTGGAAAGGGTCTCAAGTGCTTCCTAGTTGCACTGGTGCCAAAAGGCAGCTGCTTGGAGTCCCAGCGAGCGTCTTCTGAGCTCCACTGTTTCTTGGAGCTGAGAGGGGTGCTGCGGGTCCCTTGTGCACATGTTCTGACTTAGGGAATGCTTGTGATGCAGGTATTCGACTGAGGAAATGGTCTGAAAACATCCTTCCTGCTTCCTTGCACTGTGTGGGTGACCATGTGTGCCTTTGTGACAATCTCTGACCTTTCCTCTGGTCGAACCTTACTTTGTAGGCTAAGCTGCCACCTGGCCAGGGTGTAGGTAAGCCTAATGACTATGTCTGAAGGCCTTCTAGAGGCAAATTGCGGGGGTGGAGTGGGTACCCTTGGGGCCCATCTCTCCAGAGCACAAAAGGACAGGACCCAGCTGTATCAAGGCTCTGGGACCTTCATAAGGGGCTTTGCCCACTGCATGAGACAGTTACTCTCTCTGTCAAAATGAGCAGAGTGCTCACACCCGTAAATGACGCCTGCTGAGTGTCTGCTGTGCACATGGCATGGCTGTAAGCATAATGGGTCTTAAGACAGGATTCCTGATCTTTGCTCTGAGGGTGATCAGGGTGAAATGAGTGGGGGGATGGAAAACACATGCATTGAACCCTATAACCGAGTATTAATGCCAACATGTCTTACTTCATTTGTTTAATACCCATCATACTTTTCAAAAGACTTCCAATTAAATTATTTTCTTTGAGCACGTTCAATTTCATTTGCAAAATTAATGCTATTTCATATTCACACAAGATATTTCAATCAGACAAGTAGATTGGTACTATAGTGTCAATAACACGTTATAAAACTACTAGTGAATGTGAGAAAATATACAGTTATCAGTGTGAATGAACTAAACTGCAGTTGTTTGAAGGAGAAGAGTATGATAATGACTTGGAAAGATGAAGAAAAGCAGGATGAAGGAAAGGGGTAAGCTAGGTCTTGAAGGATGGATAAAAGCTGATGGGTACCAATGAGACTAGAGATTGCCTGGCCAAAGGAAGTGATGGCTGAGTTGCAAAATTGTTAAGAAGTTAGTGGTTAAGAACCATACTTGTGGGGTTAGCAATATAACTAAATGAGAAAAGGCTCTTGCAAAAAGCCTGTCAACCGAGTTTGGTTTTTAGAGCACATGTGGTGGAAGGAGAAAACCAGTCCAGTGGTTGCCACCTGGCCAGGGTGTTGGCAAGCCTGATGAATGTGTCCCCCTCCCCATATGAGCTCAGTACATACACACACACACACACACACACACACGGGGGGGGGGCGGGGGAGGTAAAAGGAGAGACAAAGAGACAGAGAGCAGATTGGAGAGGGCTTAAAAACCAAACCAAGACTGGAAAGATGGCTCCATGTTTAAGAACATTGCTGCTTTTAAAAAGGACTGGGGTTCAATTCCCAGCACCATATGATGGCTCACAACCATCCTAACTCCTGTTTTAGGATCCATCACTCTCTTCTGACCTCTTCAGATACCAGCCACATATGTGGTACATACATGCAGGCAAAGCAGTCATGCATATGAAATAAAATAAATAAATCTTTAACAAAAAAAGAAAAAACCCGATACTTTCAACTTTGCCTGGTGGGAAGGGGGAAAAAAGCTATTTCCAAAAGAGTTTAACAACATTTTAAATCACAAAAAAAGTTCTATATTTTTCTCAGAAAGAAAAAAAAAACATTTATTGAAAGTAACGTTTGGAACCAGGTGTGGTGGCACATGCCTTTATTCCTAGCATTTAGGAGACAGAGGCAGTCAGATGTCTTTGAGTTTGAGGCCAACCTGGTCTACAAAGCAAGTTCCATACCAACCTGGGTTATTAGTGAGACACTGTGTCGAAACGAAGCCTAAAGAACAGAACAGTGATGCTGAAGCTTAGTGTGAAACCACTTGCTTCTTGTTACGATTCAGAAATGCTTCTGGATGGAGTGTCCCTGGGACTGTCATGGCGGCTCTGGAGCGACCCCCTCCTCCCCACTGTGAGCCTGGGAAGTTGGGATCCTAGTGCTATAGCTGAGATCCCTCAGCACTTCCACAGTGTGCAGACATGATTGATGTTAATACGGTATGATAAAACAGACCAACTAGAGATAGTGACAGAGTGTTGAGATGCAGGTATCGATGCGCTGTTATCTCTGCCCCCTGCAGGAGATGCAGCAGTCCTGTGTCGTGATTACCATTGTGACAGAAGACACCATCTTCTTTTTTTTTTTTTCATTTTAAGTCAAAGCATAAAAATAGGCAGAGATGTTTTTAGCTAACATGACTATGATAGTCTCTGTGCTTTGATTTAATTGTTCGTAGAGATCAAATTGTACTAGAGCAGAGAAATCTGAATCCTGTCTTGAGCTGTCAGTGGAGAATGTCAGGCATCTCACCAAATCGCCCCCTTAGTGTCATCCTGTATAATTCCTCAATTTTAGGCCTTAAAAACCTATGTAAGAAACACTGTGTGAAATAAACCTGCAAAGAACTGCCCTGGTCATACATTTTATACTGCGTTGAGAAAAAAAAACAGATACCACAACACATACACTTGTGGGTCAATTTTATCAACATATTTAGGTGGGAAGGTAGTCACCTCACTAGGCCCATGCACTCTTTAAAAACAGCATCACATTTTCAAATTATGCATTTAATTTAACCTAGCTCAACACATACAAGTTTCTACATAGTTCATTTCTCAGCCAGCTGCAAAGAGTCAAAAGTGATTATCAAGGCTGAAAAGGCTTTTTGTGTTTTCTTCAAACGATACAGCCACATCCGCGAACAACAAGGCTGATGAATTTGCCATCTTATTTAGCTGACATTTTAATTCAAGTTGTAAACTGAAGTTTCTTTTCATTTCTTTGCATTATTAATATTATTCTGTTTTTGGTTAGCTTGGGTAAAAACTGTTCGCTGGTGTCATTTTTGATAATTAGCCTTTTATATCTTGGGGTTTGGGGTAAGCAAATAAATATTTTAAATGTAATTGGTGCAATTACCACATGTGCATTGAACAACTTTATATGGAGCTTCATGCCATGTCATATTTTTATGCTGTTTTTTTATTATTTTAAAAATTGTATGCAGTATTCTTCTGAAATATATAATTACCATCTCAACCTTGAGGTGGAGAAGCAAGGGTTTTGTCGTTCTTGCAAACACGCTTGTATTGAAAGATACGAAAAGCTTGCCTTCCCTTCAGCATTTTTACCATGTCTACAGGAATAGTTCGAGTCTGACTGTTGATGTTATTTTTACGTCTTGTACAGTCCCACCATCATACTGTCCTAGTAGGAGTCTAAGCAAAGCACAAAAGCCCATTCAGACTTGGCTGGGAAGACGCCAAAAAGCTGGGGAGTGGAAGGTGGTAGCGATCAGGAGGCCAGGAGCCGCCTCCCTGTCCTGTCCTCATGGCCTCGGGCACCTTGAAAAGGCTCCAAGCTGCAGTTAGCTTCTAACTCTTCCTGTGTCAAGATTCTGCCTGCGGAAATCTGGGCCACAGAGGCGGAGGGTTTGGTAATAGGAGCACCGCGTGAGGGAGAAGCAATCCCTCCCCTGGCTCTAGGCAGCGGAGGGGATGGCTGAGCAGAAAAGAAATACTAAAGGCAACGTGCTTGAAGAAAGTGTAGTTTACTACAAAAGTAGGGGGAAGTGGCTCTCACCTGAGTGTGAGGGAGGGTGATGCCTTACCTGGAGGGCAGCTCAGGAGTTCTCTTTGCAGTCTCTGGTAGTGCTTCAGAACACCACCCTGGGACCCGCGTGTGCTCTCATTGCATGTTTAGGACTTTTTCGTCTTAAAGGTCCCAGCACTACCTTCTGTCTTCTCCCAGGCTTCAGGTAGACTAGACTACCAGAAAAACTGTTTCTAGGACAGTCCAACCGCTCCATGCTAGTGAACCTCCACGGTACAGTTCCCTGCCTGAGTTACGACTGAATCGCCTGAATCACGGGTGGCAGCACTGAGGAGGTATTAGCAATTCCAACGGAAGACTGAGTTCTGTCTTCTAAGAGGGAGTAACACCGCCTCGGGACTGGGTCCGAGAGGCAACAGTGTGGATTTCAGCCTTGTCTCCCATGTGCTTGCAACTTCACCAAGTTAAACATTGCCACTTTTGTGCCCCTTTCCATAAATAAGTAAATAATAAATAAATAAAATCTATAATGGTTTTGAAGTTTGCCTTCACAGAATGGCTACTTGGTTTAACAACAGAAGAAGCCGTGGTGGTTTGAATCGGTCTGGCCTTCATAGATTTAGGTGTTAGAATGTTTGGCTCGTGGGGAGTGGCGCTGTTAGGAGAGGTTGGAGGAAGTGTGTCGCTGTGGAGGCGGGCTTTGAGATCTCTTATATATGCTCAAGTCTGGCCCATGAGAGACAGCCTCCCCTGGCGGCCCACAGATCCAGATGTAGAATTCTCGGCTCCTACCTCCAGCACCAGGACCGCCTGCACGCTGCCATGCTTCCTGCCACGACGACAGTGGATTAAATCTCTGAAACTGTAAGCCAGCCCCAATTAAATGTTTTCCTTTGCAAGAGTTGCCTGGGTCATGATGTCTCTTCACTGCACTAAAACCCTAAGATGCCATGGGAGAGGGAAACATGACTCTCTCCTAGGATTTCACCTAGTGATTCTGAGTTAGGACTGGCTGCGGTAAAAGCCAGTGAGTAATTTCAGATCTTCACCGCCTGTGTATGTGAATCCTGCAGGGCACCCCACCTCTGTCTACTTTATCCAAAGGGGACGTTTGCCAGCTAGCCTAGAAAGTCTTACCACAAAAAAACTTTCACCACTTTTTCTTTTCTAAAACTGTAAAATCTGGGTAACCCTACTTTGTTATTTGTTTTTGTCTTTTAAAGTTGCTTTAAAGAAAACTAATACTAAGATCCAAGCTTCCTGTGGGAAGCCACAGACCTTCAGGAGAGTATAATCTCTGGGAAGGATTTTTCCTGCTTTTTAAAGAACTTCAAGTTGTCCCTCGAAGTTCCACAATTTGGGCTGGAGGAAGGTCTTCCAGAGGCCACAAGGGCTGCCTGGCCTATGATTCATAACAGTAGAAAAATTATAGTTATGAAGAAACAATGAAAATAATATTATGGTTGGGATCACCACAACATGGGGGACTGCATTAAAGTGTTGCAGCACTAAGAAGGTTGAGAACTGCCTATCCAGAAGAATTAGATCTGTAACTGCTTGTCGTGGTTCCAATGTATGGTATGGTAAGGTACATGAGTTCAAATCTGGGCTCGGTGGTTTTGCATTTTGAGGATTTTAAGTTTACTTCATGGGGGGTAGCTTTCTTAATTACAAAACACAAATACTCAGTCTGTCTTATAGAGCTGTTGCAAAGAAGAAATCAGACTTAATTTGGAAACTATTGCTACACTGCCTGCCTAGGCCATTGTATTAGAAATGGTAGGTACAATTGTAATTATTGGTTATTTTTATACTAGCAACTAATCATATACTCAAAGGGGATGAGAAAAGAATGCTAGTATTGTGTTTCATTTACTCAACTTCAATTAAAGTTTTTAATTGGGTGACAGAATTATATATGTGTGTATATATATATATTCAAAGTATATATATATCCATCATATATATATATACATACATATATATATCCATACTGTATATACTGTCTACAACTATGTAAAATACACTGGGGGGCAGAATCCAAATCTCAGAGAGTAGAACAAAAGACTATACGTTTATTTAAATTTAAGAGCTATAAATGTAAAGTCTGAAGCTGTGTGCATGGAGCTAGTATATGATGTAGATGGTTTTAGATATCAAGTATTAAACAAGGAATTAAGGACTGAGGAGATAGATCAGCAATGACATACTTGCCCACAAGCGAGTTTGATTCCCAGCATCCACCTAAAAGCCAGGCAGGTGTAGAAGCCTCCTGGAATCCCCCATGGAGGAGGCAGAGACCCAGGAACCCAAACAAGCTGGATAGCTAGACTAGACAAAGCAGTGTATTCTGGTTTCAGTTGCTCAACACTATCTCAATATGGAGAGCAGTTAAGGAAGGTAACTGATGTCAGTGTCATGCCTCTACATGTGTGGCACACTGGTGTGAGCACCCATATCCTTGTGCATGCATACCACACATATACACATGGAAAAAATGAGGGGCTTGGAAGTAACAAGACAGAAACTACTACTATGCTTGCTTGCATTAGTTTGAGTACACATCAAAGCTCTCCTTTGCTGCTGAGGGTGTAGCTCCTTGGAGAAAACCTTCATTAGAACCTCAGCATTTGATGGGCTGGAGAGATGGCTCAGTGGTTAAGAGCACTGGCTGCTCATCAGAGGTCCTGAGTTCACCTCCCAGAAACCACATGGTAGCTCACAACCATCCATCCTGAGATCTGATGCCCTCTTCTGGCATGCGGCATACATGCAAATAGAGTACTCAAGTAAATAAGTAAACAAGTAAATAAATAGATAAATCAATCTTTTAAAAAAAAACTTAGCTTTAAAAAGAGAAGAAGAGAGGAAAAAGAACAGGAAAATAATGAAAAGGAAGACATTCTTCTTTGTAGTTAGCCCTGGCTAGCACATTCTTAGGGCATAGTCTTCCCTCTAAGGACCACCTCCTAAAGGAGATGGAGCACTGCTTTCAAGACTGGCAGTAAAGTGTCTCAATTCTATGCCATTTGGTAAAAACAAAGACAAAAGAAAAAATAACCCAAAGCATTGTTAGTATTTATGATTTAGTTTTATTTTCAACCAATAGACAATAATCTTGAGTCCTTGTGGAACATAGCATGTTTGGATACCTGAGGTATGATCAGATCAATTTTTACTGTAGCCACCACGCCAAACATTTCTCATGTCTGTTTTGGAAATATTCAGAACTTGTTTTGAATTGTACTATAGTCACAGCTGTTGTGGGGAGACATTTTCTGGAAAGACTAACCCCAGAAAGGGGACCTGTAACAGGCCAAAATAATGATTGTACCAAAGTCCAACTTGGTGAATAATAAGTTTTTATTGGAGTTAAAAACAGGACTGTGGGTACAGGGTTACGTACAGGAACAGGAAAAACCCAGAAGCCCAACCCAGCCCAACTCAAGAATCTCACAATGCTGTACCTTGGAGCTCTGTAACTCACAGGCAAATGGCGAAGAGCAAGCAGGAAGCTCACTGTCTCCTCCCCCAGTTGTTTGCTGTAACCTTGAGGAGGGACCTTTTGCCTGCAGAGCACCCCCATCTGCTAGAGGGAATACTTCAGTCCAGAGGAAAGTGTTGTACCCAACAGCACAACTGCGGTTTTTGAGCTATCGCTGTGAGGGTTTCTCTTAGAGATAGGATCTTGTAGCACAGTTCTCATTGGCCTCAACCTTGCAGTCTTCCTGCTTCTGCCTCCCCCTCATCGAGCTGCACTAGACCTGGGATTGTAGACGTGCCAGCTTTAGTTCTTCATGATGGGCAGGAAAGGTTACTCCAATTCCCCTTGGATGGAATCACGGCTTTTTAAAGGAGAAATTTCCCAGTACTTATCAAACTAATAATAATGTATGTACTCTTTGGCCCAACATTCCCCCTTTATGGGCCTAGGCAACTGGACTATTCAAATTAAGTATCGATGGATATACGTAGAAGTGGCATTCATTTCTACAGCGGTGTGAGACTGGAAGAGCTGCAGTATAAAATAATGTTAATAATCACCAGAAAAGATGTGATTGCTTCTTATCTTTAAAAAAATTTTGTCAAAACATTTAAAACTTTCTATTGGCTACAAGTATATAAGAAAAAGGAGAGAATTGTAAAACTGATATAATAGTTCACTGTAACTTGAAACATGAGAAACATTTAAAATTAAGTTTTATTTCTTTGCAAATAGCTTATCAAGAATAATTTGATCAGAACTTTCATAGTCTCATCAGATAAGTTATCATCCGAAGCAAGCATCTTCCCTACACCTGACAAATTGTCATATTCATTTCTAAGTTTGGATAAGCTTCCAACATTTTACTCTTTGTACTTTCAATATTGTAAAATATCTCCAAAAATTCTTTTAATGTGAAGTTTTTGGCAGACGTTACTTCCTCTGGGGCACCCTCATTCTTTCTGATGCCACCTTCCTCATTTATGTCAATATGCCTTTACCAGGTTCTTCTAGCTATATCCCCACCTAGACCCAGTCTCATGGTAGTAATTGTTAATGTTCCCACCATCAGATACTTCTTGATAGCTCCCTTGACATTCAATTTAAATTTCACTTCTGCTAGTATTGCTTTTTGTTTCTTTGTTATACTTTTTGTCAAGTGTCACGTGGGTTTCAGCTTCGAGTCAGAGAAACAGCACAACTTTATACTCTGCCAATTGTGCACAAACTAACAGTGAACAGTTGGGTGGAGTTCCTTAAGCATATGCAGGGCTGCCGTGGGAAGAGTAATTACATTTGTCCTGAAAGACATTGAACTGTAGGAATAGGAATGGGTGCAATGATGAGATTAAAAAAAAAAAATCAAATTTTTTATGATTCCAGTGGGCTTGGAATCACTTTAGGGAATACTTGGTTCAAAGATTTTTCTACACTGTGTGTCTTGGGGGTGAGGCACAATAATGGCAATGACTCAGCTCCTTTATGGAGAATGGATGGTTTAACCTCACTTGTGAGAGTTTGCTGTCAACAACTTCCTGTCTGTATAGGATTCAGAAACAGGATTCTGAGTTAGCCTAACCTCTACACCATCTTACTAGTAGCCATCTTACTTTCTAGCTCTTAGCTTTTCTGTAAAGGGCAGTGATCAAACTACTAAATGCATTTGAGATCAGTGATGTCTTTGAGATAGGGTGACTGGCTTCGTGTCTTCTCAGAGCTACTGTCAAGCTTGTTTCTCTAGGCACCCAATAGATATAGACATCTAGGTTTTTAACTGTTTACCAGCTGCACAAACACAGTTCCAGACAAGCATTTTAGTTATCTACTTCTAACCAAATTACTCCTGAAAATCCTTTTTTTTTTTTTTTTTTAAGTGATCATGAAGAGACAGGGGTGTGGCATCACAGGCCTGTAATCCCAGCTCTTGGGAGCTAGAGTGGGAGGATCATGAGTTCAGGGCTAGCCTAGGCTCCATAATGAGTTTGACAGCAGAAGGTCATTGAGATTAAACAAAATAATTACTGTAAGACTTTTACCACAATGCCTAGCAATTAGTAAATAAGAATTTTGAATGCATGAATACCAGTGAATCATAATTTTATTTAAAGTGATGATATTTGTCAAGTTTTCCATTCAGTGAGGGGGTGTGTATAGAATGACTAGCAAAATAAAAGCCTCCCACCTTCCTGTGTTCTTGGACTCTTATTTTCTTTCAGTTTTCAGGCTCAGTGGCTTTTCTCATCTCATTGTTCATTCTACAATCATTTATTGAACCCCCACTGAGTTCCAGGTTCAGTCCCAAGGTGCTGGGAGCACTCAGTGAGGGTTGGGGTGGGGGTGGGGGGCAGGGCCCCTGTGCTTAGGTCTTTCAGATCAGCAAGGTAAAGGAGTTCAGGTAATTGCAAGATGGTGTGATTCAGGTTAGAAACAATAGTGTCCAAGTAATACAAATAGAGCAAGAGGGAAATCATACAGAAGTCTGGGAGGGGACAGAGCCAGTGGAAGCTTTGCCAGAGGAGTCACCTCAATAAAGACATCAGCCATCATAGGCCACAGTCAGATGTTTGGTATTTGGTGTGACACCCCCCAAGACTGTTTGCAAGGCTGAAATGGCAATGACTTTGGTTTCTTTCTTTCTTTTTTGTCCTCAGCACTTGGCTATAGTGACAGCAAATCAAACAGGTAATGATCCCGGTTAGAGGTATGCTGTAGCATGGGATGACACAGCGCAGCCTGCTCCCCTAACCTTACCACCCGGCTTCACTCCCCTCCTGTCAAGGCCTCCTCCCTTATGAGCCTTTCTGATTTTTGTCTCGGAGAACCCCTTCCTCAAAATCCAGCGTATCTCATTAGACAGAATGCTGTCCTACAGTCTTGAGCTGTGAGAGAGGTTTAACACTCCCCTGGTAAAAGGTAAAGGCTGTGAATGGCATCCGTTTAAGCTCTAGCAACTATCATAGCAGGAACCACACTAATTCCTCTTCCTTGTAAGTAACCATTCAGATTAGTTTCTCAGAGCTTCTGTAATAAAGTACCACAAAGCGAGGTACTCAAACAATAGAAATGTCAATATATAGCAGTTCTGGAGACTATGTGCTCCCTCTGGTGCGCCTGGGTGAATCCCCTCCCTTGCCTTTTTGTAGCTTCTGTTGCTTTGCAGCAAGCTGACACCCCTTGGCTTGCAGCTGTAGAACCCCTGCTCCTGGCATCACTGTGCCCTCCCCTGCGTCTGTCTGTCTTCACATGGCAAGTCATTCTGGATTGGGGGCCCGCCCCAGTGTAACCTCATCATGACCTAATTATACCTAGCATGCCTAGTAAGGTACCTTCCAGCACTCAGTTGTTGTGGGGATGGAAACAGCTAGCATCTAATCCTTTGCGTCACCTCCCTGCACTTGGTGTCTAAATAAGGGATGCTTTGTTTCCACCCTGTCTTTCTTTGTTAGGTTTTGAATACGTTTTTAAAAGCCCTGTTTTATTCCTACTTTGAGAAACAGTTGTTTCAATTACACGACTGTGACAAAAAAGAAAGACTACTTGAGATTTTGTTTTCCAAATATGGTGGGAGCTCTTTTCCATTCCTTATACCATTAAAAAAAAAAAAGTACAACTGTGAAGAGCTGAAGATTTCATAGAACTTCTGGGGGAAAAAAAAAACAAACCGTGCTCTTTGGGATATTTTTAGAATAGTAATAAGCAATAAAAACGATAATAAAAAAAATCCGAACAACAATTCAGACAGCCATTGGGTCCTCCAATCGGTCAGAGGGCTGGCTGGTCTTTAAGAGCACCTTGTTCAAAGCCAGGCACAGTGGCACACACCTTCAATCCCAGCACTCGGGAGACAGAGGCAGGCAGATCTCTGTGAGTCTGAGGCCAGCCTGGTCTACAAACCAAATCCAGGACAACCAAGGCTACACAGAGAAACCTTGTCTCAAAACCAAAAACAAAACAACAACAAAAAAGAGCCCTCTTTGATGGGCTTATGGGGAAAATACTCAGTAATGATTAAAAACACTAATTACAGAGTAACTGACAGGTTTATGACCTCATTTATGGTGATATGAATTGATTAATCCTCTGGAAAAGCATTTGACAAATATATAGAGAGTTATAAGACTGAAAGGTTGGAAGAGCCAGAGGATCATCTCAACATGACTACCCGAACAGGAGCTGAACATGGACAACAGCAATCGACACAGCAAAGTGGACTGAGGAAAACCCACAAGTCCTCAATCCTATGCAAAACTACAGGCAACTTAGAAATGCTCAGGATGGGAGAAATAGCCTCCCCCAGGGCAACAGCCTCCAAATTACTTAGGTAATACCTGTTGGCTTGCCCTGAAAACATAAATATATACAAGTAACATTATGCTGACTGAGTGGGTTATATCTAGGAAGATATATAAACTCACGTATACATGTATGCATGTAAAAGCAATTTAAAAAGAGGCTGTGAGTCAGAGGGCATGTGGGAGGGTTTGGAGGGAGGAAAGGAAAGGGAAAAATGAAATTATAATTATGCTATAATTTCAAAAATTTTTTAAATAAAGAAAAAAAACCTACAATTATACCTTTAAAAACTTTTATCCTAAACAGATAGGCTAAAGAAGAAAAGGATCTATGTTCCTGAAGCTGCTAATTGCAGACTCATTTATAATAATGGGAACTTGTGAGCAAGCTAGACTACTGGTTAAAGGCATAGTTGGCAGGATTATGATGCATCATGCTTTTGTTGGGATATACAGCCATCAAAAGGTGTAATTACAAAGACCTGCAGTAACATGAAGAAGTACTTGTTCTTTGAGCTTGCGCGGTTTGTGTGTCCTGTGTGTGTATGTGGGTACATGTGTGCGTGTCTGAGTGTCTGTGTGGAAGCCAGCGGTCAACACTGGGTGTCCCTAATCTCCCCCTCTCCCCCAACCCCGGAATCAAGGTCTCTCACTGGACCCGAGGCTCTCCAGTTTGGCTGGGGTGGCTGGCCAGAGAGCTCCAGGGGTCTATCTGCCTGTCTCCTTGCCAGCACTAGGATCGCAGGGGTGTAGCACAGTCATGCTTTAAGTTTTCATGGCTGTGCCAGGGACCCAGACTCAGGAGCTCATCCTTGTCTGACAAGCACTCTCCTGATGGAGCGTCCCAGCCCTAAAGCTGAATGGCTGTAAGTGTGTCCATTTGCAGCTGTGTAAAGTATGTGATGGGAAAAGCTCAGCGGCAATGAGATGGAGCAGGTAAAAGTCGTCGGGAACATGAGATTGTTGTAAAGTGATATGATTATGGATCACTTTCCCATCATCCTTGAAAGTCTCTCATAATTTAAAAAGCCTTAACATACTCAACTTTCTATGGACTTAAAATCCTCTTATAATTCTTGCACATTAATGAAACTTTTAGGGCGATCTCATGAACTTTTTGAAAAAAAAATTTTTTTTTTGGCTTACAGTAGTAGTATAAATCCCACCAGACTCTTTCTTTCCTAAGTAAGTCTTGTACTAAGTGGTTGGATTATCCTGATCTGAAAAGTGACATTTGAAGAAAGCGTTCCAGTATAGTATAGGTGCATTATATAATTAACGGTGATGTCTTTGACTGGCAAAGTAATTATTTTAATCCTGTCTCATCATTCAGTTCAGTTTGGGTTTGTGGCTTGGACTTGAAAGCTATGTTTTCAGAGAAAATAACTTATCCATAGGCTAGAGGGAACTAGGCTTCCTTGCACCATGATCTCGTCTGACTTTGTAGGAATATGTGAGCTTGATGCCAAGTAATCAACGCTGTTGAGCGTATCATAGCAGTCTCTCCGTTTGCATCATTATGAAGAAGACTTGCCCCCCCCACTTCTCGGGCAGAGTTAAGAACTCAGCCATGCCCCTTCTCCCTGCTGCTTACTCCTGGCAATGGTTTGCTGGGAGAGCAGGACAGCTCGCTGTCCCTGAGGGAACAGAGGTGCTGCTTCTTTCCAGGGTGTGAGAAACAACAAGGATGGCAGCCCCTCTGCCTCTCTGCTGCTAAGAGCTGATTAGATGATGCCTCTGTGGCTGACTCCGCTCTGAATTCGCTACCCTAGATTGCCTACCTGAAGATTAAATTTGGGTGATGGTACATCTTACCACTCTCCGGCTCCCTAAGTCATACACTCAGAGCATTCTTCACTCAGGCTTAATGTGAATAAAACAGCGTATGCCTTTTAAGAGAAGAGAGGAGTCTGAAGGGGTGGCTGTGAGAGTGACAATGGAAAGGAGTTAATCCGTGTCTCCAAAATAAAGACTAGACAATGGGGATCCATGCAAAACAGCAGTGGACAATTGACATTCACTGACTCCCAAGTGAAATGTACCCCGCCCTCCAGTATTCAGGGACCAGATCATCCAGGGTGTAGATTATCCAGGCCATATGCTTCTCTTCCTTTGCCATCTGGCTGATTGCCTGCTTCTCTTCCTGTTAACATAGAAAATACTCAAAATACTCCAGTTCATGTCTGCCAAGCCATTTCTATTGCCTCATCATCCCACCTTTTAAGCGGACCCTGTGCACCTCCTGGCCAAGTCCAGATTCAGATTCACTTGCCGTATTCAGATTCATCACAGGACGTGTGGGTGAGTTTCTAACCCATACTCCTCTGCTTGTTGAACCTAGCTTTGTAAGAGTCCTTTTCTATCTCTTGCATTTATTATTTATCACTTCAACTAGCTAGTGAGCACCTTTAAAGCAATGGGCATCTGTGCCTTTAATACCCTCTTCAACTGTCCCAGAGAGCTCTTCTTCACAGGACAGGAATTGTAGGCTAAGTACCATTCATCCTTATTTCGACAAATATTTCATGACAAAGTCACAGCTGTAAGGAGAAACAAGCTGAAATGCTGTTTGCTATTAAAAAAAAAAATCAACCAAAAGCAAATAGCAGACTTTCAGAAGAAACGTTGAAATAATTTTATATTATTGCTAAAAAAGTTGAGATAGAAAATTTTCATCTATCGATAGACAAGTCACATGTCTTTGGTCACCAGTGACTCGAGTCAGGACTAGGATTCACATTTCTACAGCCATTTCTGTCACTCTGGTCTTCTGGGGGTAGGACAGAAATGGTATTTTATAGAAAAGGAGTTTAGATTAGAGTGACAGAAAAAAGAGCTATCTCCATTCTAAACAATCAAAACTCAAAAAACAAACAAACAACTTGCTTCCTTTCTGTGGAACCTTTTTAGGGTTACAGTTATGATAGCAATCATTTAGAGGTATCTTTGTTTTAAAGGTTAAGAACTGAAAATATTTTACCCATTCCCTACACTACAACTGATACAGTAGGCATCAATCAGTGTCTGTTGACTGAAGGAGTGAATGTAGTATTTTATCATTTTCTAAGGATGGGGAAGGCTGTAGTCCTGGTGCAATCAAACCTATTTTTGAAACAACTTTTTCCACCAGTTTTAATTGGCTTTAGACAAATAATGCTGCCAGAAACAACAATGGATGCATTAATTTCTTGTTTTGGGATGTCAGAAATTACCAGAGAAGAAAGCTAGTCGTCTGTCACTTACAGATAAACTTTTATTGACCATTTTAAAATCATAACCTGAACATTACAGATATGATTAAATTTCCAAGTTAATTCTCAAACATCAGATAACAGTTTGAACTTTAGTTTTGGCATGGGTGGGGGAACTCATGTCCTTTACATAGAATTTCAGTTTAACATTCTCTAGTTACAAACCTTTCATGAAAACAAAATTTTTATTATATTGTCTCCTTTAAACTTTTTAAAAAGACTACTCAAACAATGCATGTCCATTACAGGAAAATTGGACAATAAAGGCAATCCTTAAGAAGAATAAAATTACTTAGTCCTGGGAGACAAAAGCTGTTGACATTTAGTTGTGTCTCTGTCTTGACCTTCTTTGTGGGTAACTCATTCCTTCATACGACATACTATTTAGCACAACTTCCTGCACGTGTCACAAACATTATTCAGCATCAATAAACATCTCCGAAACCGTTTTTAGTGATCGCAGTAGTTGATGCAGGTGTATCATACCTTGCCTAACTCCCTGTCTGGGATTTTTTCACATTGTCATTATAATAGATGATATCCAATGTTATTCGTAGAATTATTTTGAGCTGTGCCAATGCCACACTGAAAATACAAATAGTGTACAGTTGGGAAATGTGAGATTTTCAGTTGAAGAGAAAAAGTTTAGAAACTTTGAATTGTTAGCTTTCAGAGATTTGGTTCTTGGTTCTTGGTTCTTTGTGGCAGAAATGAACACTTTCTTATCCTGTATTAATATAGTTGTTCTTGGCAGTTGATGACCTCCAAAATGCATTGTTTTAGATGGTCCATTGGATATTTAAATCCCTTAAAATGGTGGTGTTGTCCAATGATGGTAATAATGAATTGTGCTGATGAGTTCCCATCCTACTCTGTGATGGAGGATGCTTTGTGCGCCTGCTTAACATGAAGCAGTTTCTTGCTGGGAGCAAAATGTCACTAGACCGTATGCTAATCTTCCCCCATCCCCTGATTCTGCCCATTTCTAGGCTGATTATAAAAACAATAAGGTATTGTCTCTTCAATTAAACGGGAGTGGCTCATTACAGGTACTTTTCTATTATCTGAACCCAAATAGATCTCGCATTATCTATCCCCAAGTGAGAACAGGATTACTCCAGTGAGGCCTTTCTAGAAGAATGTTTAAAGCATAGGGTCCAGAGTCTCCTCAGGCTTTGCACAGGATAGGACTAGGATGTAAGAGAAGTGCTGTCCAATTAGGAGGAACAGAGGCAGGGGGCGGGGAGAGAAGCCTGCTTACAGATCTTGTCCAATCTGATGATGTCATGGTTCTCAAAATAAAGTCTCCAGTAACCTTTGTTGTTTGTGTTAAACTAAATGCCCTTGGAATCTGGAGAAGCAAACAGAACCTCTTTTGTTGTGCGGCAACCATCAGCCTCTTCCCCATATAATTTTTATACTAACTACGAGACATAAAGTTAAAAATAGATCAGGAGGCTTTCTACTCGCCGCCACCTCAGGCTGGGACAGAGGACAGGCAAAACAGTCCTTTATGTGCTATCTAGAGACTGTCAATGAATAACAAAGAGGCTCAAGCACTGTGCAACACTGAGGACTGAGTCTCTTGAAGTGAGTTCTTCTCTAAAGCATCAGAGAGGAATTAAATTAGCAAAATTATTTCAAGTATATACAAATGGTTTTTACTTGGAAGTAAGAGAATGTTGTTTATTTAGACAGGTCCATTGTCTTTACATAAGGCATAATAGAAGAGATGAGTGTGTGTGTCATCACTCATAAGAGAGTATTTTAAGTCTAGAGAGAAATTAGTTCTTTGCTGGGTGTTATTTTTTTTTCTTTAAAAAACAAAACAAAACAGATGAACAAAAGTAAATGGTATTCTTCCAAAAGTATGTTTAAAAGGCCCTGGCTTATCTGTAAGGATGGATAAGTCCAGAAATTTCAACTTTTCTCAAAAACAAAACAAAAGAGAAAAAGATTTTATTTTCTGGGGTGGAGGTGTGATAGCATCTCTCTGAGGCTGGTGTTGACTCAGGAACGGGACACTGCTGCCCATGTGCTGCGTGTTGGATACAGTTTGAGTGCATCCCTCAAAATGACCCATACCGGAAGCCCCATCCTGCATGAGCCCGTGTTGATGTGGGGGAACTTTTAAGAGTTAAGACCTAGCAGAAGCTGGTCAAGTCAAGGAGACACTGCCTTCAGAGAGAACACAATGCTGGTCTTATCAGAGGGAATTTGTTGTATCTTGCTTTCTATCTCACCATTTAATCCAATTGTCTCTTGCATATACCCCACCATGTTGTCATCATCATGCTGTGATGTAGCCAAAAAGACCTCACCAGGGCCAAACAGATGTCAGTGCTGTGCTTTTAGACATCCAGGATTGCAGTCTAAACAAACCTTTTTTGTTTATGAAGCCCCTGCCTCCAGTGTTTTGTTAAAGTAGCGTAGCACAGGCTAAGCCCATGGAGAACCTTGAAGCCTGGTATTCTGGGATGCCCTCTAGTTAGTAAATGGAATAACATCTCTAGGAAGTCTTATTTTTATTTTTTGTCTTGTGTGGTGCATGGCAAGCATGCACCAGATATATATCCCTCACCACCATTACACTCAAAATAAGAAAAAATAGGGGCCATTGAGACGGCTCAGTGTTAAGAGCACTTGTTGCTCTCACAGAGGACCTGGGTCTAGTTTCCAGCACCCACATGGTGGTTCACAGCCATCCATAACTCCAGTTCCAGGGGCTCTGATGCCCTCTTCTGACCTCTATAGGCACCAAGCACAAAGGTCGTACACATACACACACACACATATACACAACATACATATATACATACACATAGGCAAAAACATTCATACATTAAGGTAGGCGGAAACACCCATTTCATCTGATAGCACACACTTAATGTCAAATGATCGGATACCTTGCATAGAGAGTAAATAAATCCTCTTCTATCCCAGCAAGCAGGAGGGTGAGCATCCTCTCGTGCCCCAGACCTGTGCCTTCTTGAGAGACCCGACACCTTTGGGCTAGTTGTTTTCACAAAGAGTCACAACCCCGAAATGACTGGTTTCTGACTGGGACATATGACACAGATGGGCACCACGGTGCATGGCCCAGGGCTCTCTTCGGTATGTTTCTGATATCTGAGGCTAATTGGTTCTAGTGTACTGATCAGGGCATTCACACCGCCTCCCAGTCCATCCTGTGCGAGGAGCACGCAAAAGCTCCGAAAGGGGTGATGGACCCACAAAATGACGTGGTAGAAGAAAACTCAAAAAGACACCTGCGTTTTTGAGGTTTACAAAGAACAGAGTTGTAGGAGGTTATTGATTTGCTTTATATATTTACATATAACAAATGAATAACCGAAACTTATGCAGACAAAATACAGTGACCATTGTGGCTAACCTAACTCATTTGAAGAGAGCTTAAAAAAAAAAAAAAACGCCTCACAATAGAGACTGCTCATGAATATCATGATTTTGAAGTTAAGGACAAAGTGGCTCCTCTTTCCATAAGAGGATGTGGCAGATCAGAAGTGTGTTTACTTGTACCGTCAAGTATTTCTTCCTAGCCAAGGCCATGCCTCCCATGTTCTTGGTGCATGTGTTTGGAAAGAAACTAAACCTTAAGCTCATGAATAGACACGCATGGAACTTCCCTGCAGACAAGCCTTGTACCTGACTGTAGGTGCCAGGAGGCAGTTTCTGAAAAGAGGTCACTACTTTATGCAAGCAGGGAAGCAAGGCGATTCCATTATAAACTATGTCTTTGCCAGCTCCATGCTTTCTGCCTTGTAGATTTTCAGGATAAAAAATATATTTCAGTAACATAGTCTTACTGATGATAGATGTTTCAAGCATGTCTGCTAGCCAAAGAAAGAAAATGAACCCGACTCCTTAGGATCAAGAGTCCGAATTAGCATAACACATTCAACAGCTTTTTAAAAAATTATTTTATTTTATTTTATATGCATTGTTGTGAAAGTGTCAGACTGTCCGGAACTGCTTACAGACAGCTGTGAGCTGCCATGTGGGTGCTGGGAGTTGAACCCAGGTCCCTTGGAAGAACAGAGAGCACTCCTCTTAACCACTGAGCCATCTCTCCAGCCCCCATTCAACAGCTTTTTAAGGTCTTAGATTTTTAGCTTTAAAACTCATATAAATGTCATATTCCTCCCCATAGTGTTTTATATAAAATAATAGTACCTTTCCCCTCAAATTATTTTTCATAGTTTTACACTATGGACTTTTCTAGAAATGTGACAACAGTAAAAACGTTTTTAAAGATTTAAAATTGTTTTTAGTTTATGTGTATGAGTGTTTTTTCTTCCAGTGTATCTGTTCACCACTTGTACAGTGCACACAGAGCCCTGAAGATGGTGTCAGATGCCCTCGAACTGGAGTTACAGACAGTTGTGAATCCTCATCTGAGTGCTGGGAATAGAGGAACCTCTGGAAGAGCAGCTAGTGTTCTTAACTACTGAGCCATCGCTCTAGCTCTGAAACACAACTTCTTTTAAATCAAAGGAAGACTATAGTTTGTTCTGAACTTTGCCCTTCCAGAAAATCGTGTCCGTTGACGGTAATGGCGCTTGAGCCTTTCGAATGGAAACAACATCGTTCGGTAATTGTCATCACTGTGTCCTAAGTGATTCTATAGGAGCAAGTGGCTGTTTTTTTGTCTTCTGAAGTTGTCTCATTTGGGTTTTTATGCATTCGTATTATACACATTATTTGCTGTGAATTTTTTGCTAGTTTGATGTGTCATTGAAGGGAGAACCTCCGGTGTGCTAGAGTCTCCACGCATAGCTATGTGCAGTGGTGTGGCTGGCTAGTTAGTAGGGCTGCCGCTTTCACAGTTGCTTGCTGACCTTCCAGAGTTGTTTTTTTTTTTCTTTTTACAAAAATGTCATTTAATGTGAAGACCTTGACAGAATTAGCAAAGTGGTTGAGACGCTCACTTCTGAATCAGACAGACTCTAATTCCCATCCTGGCTTTGATACTTAAAGCTAGCTGTTTGACCTTGAGCAATCTATTTGCCCTCCAATAGACTCTGTTTCCTCAATTATAAAATAAAGTAACTTGCGAAATTCCTTCTCCAAGGTTACCATGGGCTTTTCTTCTTCTCCTCACTCTCCAGGAAGAGAGTCTCATGACTGACTGCTTTCAGAGTTCATTCCCCAGGAAGATTATGCTGGTCTGCTTCCTTCCAGACCATGTGAGCCAGTTGATTCAAGCACCGCTTTCCTTCAGCCTGACTGCTAGCAAACACGGAGCTAAGTACTGCGCTTTCCCGCCGCAGCCTGCCCCTCGTAGGGCTTCACTGCCCAACTCCTCCCTCCGTTTTCTCAAGGGCTCTGTTTTGGGCTTTCTTCCTGCGGCTTGATGCTAAGTTGTTTCACATCAGTGCGAACCTTGGTGGAAACCAAATAAGAGGGAAATAATAAGTCTCCTCTAAGGCACTTTATAGTGTTTATTTCTGTCGGTGTCAAAGCTCCTTTGCCTCCTAGGTCCCATAGTACTATTGGATCTTTACTGAGCCACTGCTTTCTTGGGAAAATGGGAACATAACAAGATGTCATTTTACCCAAACTACCCACTAAGAATGTTAGCTTAATGTGAATGAGTTCTACTTTCCAGCAAAAAAAGAAATAAAAACAAAACAAAAAACCTGAACAAAATACACCTTAGTATGACTTAATATTAATTATATTGTTATTAAATAGTGATCCTTAAGATTTATTTTTATTTCTGTGTCCTTTGGCACTTTAAAAATTATTGAAAATCAAACTTTTGTTTTATGAGTTATACTTGCCTCAATTGTCATATTTTTCAAAAAAATCAATAGAAAAAATTTAAATATCTGCTTAAAAACTATTTAAAATATTAAACACTTTTGTGTTAATATGAATAACAAATATTTCTAAAAATAATATTTCCAGACATTAAGAGTAGTAACACATTTCAGTGAAAGAGATGGTATTGGTTTTTTGTCAGGTCATTTACTGTCTATTAATAAAGGATAACTAGAATCTCATGTCTGATTCTGTATCCAGTTTGTCACTATATCATAGAAAATGAAGTCTTATGAGAAAATGAGACTGAATTTATATGTTATTATTATTATTATATTATTTCAACTCCCATGAACCTCATGAAAGGACCTTAGGGATGTTCAGGGACCTTACTTTGAGAATTACTTATGTAGAACATAGTCAATAAAAATAGTAACATAAGAAACAAATAATATTTTACTCATATGAAAATTTTTAGTGACTTCAATGAACTGCTGTTTTCTAAAATTGTTCTTCTCAACCTTTCTCCCAGTTAAAGTCAAATTATGGTAAACAGGAATGTTTAGATTTTTTTTTTTAATGACCTGGCCAATGTATTTTAAAAGGTGGGATCTATGGAACCAATGCTGTGATTTTGGCATTTGTTTGTGTGCCTAAGAAAAGATAATTGTTTTGTGTAGCATATAGCTGTTTTAAAGCCTTCCAGTTTATAATGGAAAAGCTCATTTTAGTAAGCCATTATTTTTATTTGTATATGTTCTTGTTGTGTCATCTGCCACTCAATAATGAAAGGAGAGCAAGTTGATTTCTGTGTCATCCTTGTCATGAGGGACAGGTAGATGGCCTGCCTGTTTTACAGAGTGGCTAACACAGCAAAAGGACACATCTTATTTTACCCTATTTTTCTTTCTTTACGTGATAACAGTGGTGGTAGCAGCTTCTGAGCTTAGTGTTCTATGAAGTTATACCAAGGAGGTCAGTGTGACGGACTCTCCAACTGAGGGTTACTTCCCTGCTTCAAGTACATACTTGCTGCTCTTACAGAGGACCCAAGCCAGATTCCCACCCATGTCAGGTGGCTCACAACTTCCTCTAACTCCAGCTCCAGGGAATGCAGTGCCCTCTTCTGGCTTCCACGGTCATCTGTATTTACATTTACAAACCCACACACAGACACACATATATACACATAATCACACAATCAAAAATAAAATAAGCATTTGAAAAAGATAACAAGTTTTTTATTAATTTATTTATTATGTATACAGTGTCCTGCCTGCATGTATTCCTACATGCCAGACAAAGGTACCAGATCTTAGTGTAGATGGTTGTGAGCCATCATGTGGTTGCTGGGAATTGAACTCAGGACCTTTGGAAGAGCAGCCAGTGAAGTGCTCTTAACCTCTGAGCCACTCTCCAGCCCCAGATAACAAATTTTTAAATTTCTTTTTCTGTGAAAGAAAAATGTCAAACTCTCAAACATTTAAACAGAAGAGACCGAAGGCTTCCAATGAACAACTTGCCTAACAGGGTACTACAGTTGGATTTAGAACATGTTGAAGTACAGCTATTTTTGCTTCTGAGGAATAGCCCAAAATATTTCTTTAGGTTTTCAGATGGGGGATGGTAAAGTAAAGAAGTTCCAACAACCACCACCTTTGAGACTAGCAGTACACCACTCTCTGCCCCTTGAATCTTCTTTTACATCATGCCATCATACTCTCCAAAGAAGCAGCCTCTGAAGAAGTAGCTTGCATGTGCATATGATTATATGTACATATACTGTTATATATACTCTTCTGTTTCTATTTCACCAAGCGTTTGGAGATTCAGTCATACACACTTAGACAATTAGAAAGGACTTACAGAGATGATCTAGCCTTTCCACCGCCACTGCCCGCTCCCTTGTTTGCTTGAATGATTTTAATGGAATCTGATGATTTCTAAGTAAGACTCTTGGTTTTAGAGAGCTCTGATTATTGGAGAAGTTTTTCCCAGGTTGACCTGAAACCAAAAGCAATACTGTTTTCTATACAAATGTACTTCAGGAATTCAAATACACCCACCCCCACCATGGTTCACGCTCATATCTTCGGTTCTTTAACCTGAAGAATTTTGTCAGCCCTTTGTTCTCTTTTGTGCTGTCTTACTTCAGTTTTAGGATTCCTTTTTAAATGTGTGATACCTAGAAGAACATAGTGTGCCTCGGATGCTGAATGACCATCACAGGGGAACATGGAACTGTGAGGGCCTGGTTTTCATAGTCTGCCACGGGGCTGATGATCTTCTGGAATCTTTGGCAGTTCTGTGATATGACAGTGCACTGTGTTTACAATTAATGGTAATTGTAGCTTAGCCATATAGACCTTGGATAGATTATGTGAGTTCTTTAAGACTAAAGTTCTGTGTTGTGTAAAATGAGACTCATAATACTTCACTTTATAAGCGGGTTGAAAGGATTCAATGAAACAGGAAATAAGCCCACCTTACTTTGCTGGGCTCATAGGTCATTTAGAAATGCAGCAATCTCCTGTGTGCTTGGTATGAGCCGATGAGTGCTAACTCAGTACCAGGCATAGAATAGATGTGTAATAAACATGTGGATTCATCCCCATTCTTACTGACTTAATTTTCATTTCATTAACTTATTCATGTAATATTTACTAATTTCATATTATACATAAGGTGCCATGAGAATGATTACAACCCTAAAGTATTGATAATTCAACCAGAGGAATGAAGACATATACATCAACTAAACTAGACAAGTAAGAACACAAAGGGCTGTTGATGTTCAAACACAACTGCCCTCTCAGAGGAAGAGAAGTTTTAAGAACAGACAATGTGGGAATGTTTCCTGAATTCCTAGTGGACATTTCAAAGGGAGGAACAAAAGAAACAGGCAGGGAAAGTTACAGTGATTCTCAGCCCTGGCTGTAGAGTAGAATTACCAAGTGCCCTCTGAGAAATGCTGACATCCAGACCGACCTCCAGGGATTCCGAATTAGTGTTTCTAGCACGGGGCCTATCCACTGATGACCTGTTTAATATGTAGCCATGGCTTAGAACTCCTGAGCCAGTGTATGCAAAGGAGTTTTAAGGTCAGGTGAGAACAGCGTGTTGAGGCTGTACTATGAAGCTTACATTTCAGAGTAAGGCATTTGCTTTTAAGTTAGCAAGTTATTGAGAGACAATAATAGCCTGCTTACTTCTGAGCCACCTTGGTGGTTTAAACTTTTGTGAGGCAAGTGTCCTTTACCATCCCTGTCTTCATTGCATTCTTTGGATTTAATTATAATTCTTATATGCCCATAAAACAACTCGAAGGCAAAAGATACAGCACCTTCTGACCTTATTGGTACTCAGTAGTCTCTCTCGCTCGCAAACACACACATACACACACACAAAATATTCACACACACTAGGTTTGTTAAATGAGTAAATGAATTAATCAATAACCTGAACTGCAATTTGGGATCTGCTTGCTTCTTTCCCCCCGGTGTTGGGATTTCAGGCACATGTGGCTATGCTAGGCTTTCCACATGGCTTCTGAGGATATGAACTCATGTCCTCTTGCTTACTCAGCAAGTACTCTTACCCGCTGAGTCATCTCCTCAGCTCCTGGAAGGTTATTGAGTACTTTTCTACAACTTCTTTAGTTACCCATCTTTAGATTAATAGAAACCCCATATTGTGTGTGGTTCACCCATGTTTTCTATACTGTAGTACCTTATTGTGATTTATCTTCCCCATTTTACTGTTGATGGGCACGTGGGTTACTTCTGTTAATCCTAATGGAGTTCCTGTGGATTATTTTATACCCGATGCCTTACCGGTATGTGCAAGCATTTCTGTAGGTCATATAAGCAAGCCTGGAATTATTGGGGTGATTTTACTAGATACAGTTTTCTAGAGTGCTATGAAATCACATTGATGTGGATACCTGATGAAGTTCTCTCTGTTCTGCCATGTCTGCCAAAACTTGGCACTGACTTTTAATTTTTTTTTTTTTGTAAGCATTGTACTTAGGTAATGGCATCTTGTGGTTTTAATCTGTATTTCTCCATTTGCTAATCAGCCACTTTTCAATAATTATAGGCTTTCATTGTCTCTTCGTTGAAATGCCTGCATACTCATATTTTTTTTGGCCCATTTCTCTCGTGGGTTAATTGCCTTTTCTTACTGACTTAAGAATCCCTCCTATACTCGAAATCCTTGGTCAGTGATGTGTTCCAGCTGTCCGAGCTTTCAACTGTCTTTTTAAACCAATGTCCCCATGACTTAACGCACAGACATTTCTAATGGTCAGTTACTAAATTGAAGTACAAGAAAATTTGACTTACAAAAGTAGTTTCATGTTCTTCCAGAGTGTTCATTAAAAGCCTGACTGCTACCTTTCAGCTCCATAGCTTCAGATTTCCTGGGTCTCGGGCAGAACCCTGCTCATTTGCAATTCCAGTAGGTTCCCAGGAGCCATGCTTTAAGAAACTATCTCAGCCCTTCTGTGTCTCTTCACTGTTCCCTCTAGGTAGCTCTTTAGATATTATACCCCAATGGCTAAAACATAGCCAGGCTTCCCTGCTCATTTGTGCTGGGTCTGGGTCACCATCCTCCCAGGGCCTACTGCAGTCTAGCAAATGCTTGCAGTAATAATAGGCTTTCTCTTCCCAAGTAACACGAAGCTCTCCAACTGCCCAGTACTATCGATTAGCTGACTTTGTAGTCTCCTTTATACTATATTGTATATGAACTTATTTTGGCACAGTTTTAAATCACAAACCAAACTCATCATCTCCTTCCACTCCAGCACCAAAAATTCCACCATTTTTAATCCTTTCAAATTTTCACGTAAAATCAGTACCCATTTTCTGACATCAATTAGTTCCCTACATCCCTGACTGTGGATTTCCCTATATTCTTCTACAACATTTTAATACTAAAGACTTAGGAGAGCAGTAGGAATACATGTAAATATTACATTAACATACTTAGAGCTCCCCTCTCAGTTATTGAGAGCCACGCTTTCCAGCAGCGACACTGTTAACTTTTAGGTGGCTTCTGTTCATCACCCCAGGGTGTCCCCAGACAGGGCCTGCTGTCCCCTGAGAGCAAAACTGAGAACCACTGATTTCTCTCATGTTTAGCTGATATTGCCCCTGAGCTGTGTATGTTTGGAGCACCCTGTAGTCTCTATGCCCAACCATTTTACTCTTCTCCCTTTCTCTCCTATCACACATTTGCTTTTGTTTACCACTAAAGGAAGGGATTGAGTTTTCTGAAAATCACTTTTACCATGACAAAAGGCAGCTGCCACCAAATGCACAGAGGCAGAACTGGGGACAGACTTCAGAGTCTGCCCTTCTGCAAGTATTACTCTCACTATAGGATGGTGGTAGTTACTATGATTAATATACTTTTAACCATAATGTGATTATAGAAAATCATGCCAAAATTGCTGGAGCTAAAACTTGACCTGCCCTGACAGGATGATGAAAACTCAATACCATTCTCTCTGACCCTCCCCACCCCCCTGCTCCCCAAATAGTCTTGCTTCTTAATGAGCAAGAGTAGTTTAAGCTGCAATTATTTCCTCTCACACTGACTGTCCTTTTCACCCTGATTACTCTTTGGATGTATAATGGCGAGATGGCCGCTTGCGGGCTAGCGAGGAGGTCCGCTGACTGGCAGCAGCACACTCACTGGCAAGACTGAGTGCACTCCGCTCTCACAACAACCTGCCTTGCCGAGCGCCACTCCTGAGTGGAGTGAGGAGGGCGGTTCACAGTTTCGATTTTTGAAACGCCACATTTCTTGTTTCAGTGGCCAATACGGTCAACTTTTATAAGATTAAGTCCCCCCGCCCCCCTTCTGTCTGCTCTTGGCCCAACATTCGTTGAACCCCTCTGGAGTCTCTCTTTGGAATCAGACAAGCAATTATTGGACAAGCACTGGCCCAGTTTGGCTGGGTTTTGAGACCTTCTCTAATTTAGTGTCTTTCAACATGAGTAAAGAATCTGTCATTCAAAAGGATCACCATGACACAGTGGGCTTTAGGGTGCAGAAGGCATTGCCTCATTTCAGAAACACAGTGTAGCTTTACTGGCCAGGCCATCACCTAAGTTCTGGGTTTTCAGACACTTCTGTACAGTCGCAGCTTTATCTGAGTTGGGGCAAGCAGTAGCAACCTGAAACACTGTGAGGGCTCCCACGACTCAGTGCTAATGGCATTCTTGTATAGTTTGAGTGCTAGGTGAATTCTATTTGCAGCCTCCCCCACCCCATCTTTTAGTAACAGTTCTTGTAAATAGTATTTCATAACCACTAATCAAAATAAATCAATGCCTCGGTTATGTGTAATTTTCTTTTAGAACAACTTTAGACCCTGGAATAGTTCTGAAACAAGGAATAATGATCTTAACCAATTGCATACTTGACAGACTTCAGAGTACTTCCTTTTATACACATGATCTTTTTTGATGTTGAAAATTTCTGTTGTGGGCAAAGAAAGAGCCCTGGGACAGTGAATTGTTAACGTAAGCTGAGGATCTGAATTTAGATCCAAAGCATCCAAGCCAGGGGTGGCTGTGCACAGCTACAACCCCAGAACAGAGCTTGTGATTCCCTGCCAGCCCAGACCAGAGAGCTCAGAAACTACTGTGGAACAACTGAGGGAAACACTAAACATCGACCTCTTGCTCCATACAGACATATTCACACACATGGGCACCATATAAGCATGTGTATCTCTACCTCCTTGCCCCCAAACATGTACACACACACACTACACACATATTCAAGGTAGATAAATAAAATTTATATATTTAATTTACATATGCAAGCTCCCCCCAAACTAAAGCACATCCCGGGGCCAGTGTGGTCAGCTGGTTTGCTACTCAGTAGGAAAAAGAAGTGTTCTGTTGGTTATAGAAGCCCTGTAAAAGCAAGACATTTGCTGCAAAGCTCCATCTCTAGAAGAAGAGAGATATGAAGGAGGCTGAATGAGAACAAAAGAAAAGAGGAAGAAACAAAAATCCAGGGACTGGAGAACAAAAGAGGAAGATCAGTAGAAGGACAGCTGAAATTGAACCGCAGTTGTAAAAAAAAAAAAAAAAAAAAAAAAAAATGAGAGTTTGGGTTACACTGGAAGAGAGGACGGTAAAGTCGTGTTTCGGGTAGAAACACACGGCCTTGTCTCACTGAACAGATTTTTGGGACCCACAGCCCCGGGGATGACAAGACCCCAATCAGAGCCTGGTTGGCTCCTGGCTCTTTCCATTATGCCATGACACCAATACAGCTTAGCTGCACAGAAAATCTCTTCCAGCAGAAGAAACGGTTGGATCTTGTGTGCTGTTCCTCATGCACCAAATCATCCCGCAATCCTGAAATATAAAAGAAAGCACCTACGGATCCCAGAAATGGAAGGGTAGAGTATGAAGGATCACACTTTGTCTGGCAGGGCTCATGGGGATCTAGCAGGTGATCCTCGATCCCCCTCACTGTATGTAAGCTAACCAGATTACACTGAATTGTCATTCGAGCTATCGAGGAAGGAAGAGTTGATCGCCAAAGACGGACTGCAACCCATCAGGACTTATTTATTTGAGGCTGTTTGCTCTCCATGTTAACATTGCACACTGCCTTCTTTGTGGGACCAGAATCTTCTCCCCCAGTATCCCCCAGTATCCTATCAACTTCTGGGACCATCTTAGCATTCAAGTGCTGGAGCACACTCTTGGGCATGTAGCTGGTGTTCAATAACTGTTGAATAAGGGTCTAAAGAACACACAGACAGACACACACACACACACACACATCTGATATGGGGAATCGAGGCAAACGAAGTACCTATGCTACGCAATAGAAAGCCACTCAGCAGCACCTGGAGTGCTTAACTGCTTGTCCCTCAGACTGCCGCAGAAGCCCCCAAGCTCAGCCCAAGCGTCCTATGGTAGGTAAATCCTTCCCCAGCCACGGAAGTGGTTAAGTATTCAGGTGTCAGGGTGTCACCCCACTGGGCTGCAGGCCACATCCACAGATATAGTAAGTTGAGTTTGAGACGCTAACAAAGCAAGTAATTAAGCTGAGTGAGGGCTAACTTGCTTGAAAGCAAGATAGGAAGCTGGTAAACCGAAATGCTGATAATTAAGAGTCGATTATGCAGCTTTGTTGTTTCTCTACCCTGCTAATAGCCTCTCCTTCTTGGCATGTAATGATTTCTCTCCCACAAGGGGACTGGGGTTGGGGGTGGGAGGAAGAAAGAAAAATAAAATCCCAACCATCAGTCTGTGCCATTCTGCTTCCATCCTAAGGTGTAATCCTGTTCCCTACACTAAACCCCCTCTGTTCGGTCTGTAGGGCCCCTCACCCTCCCTCTCTACCAATCTCTCTCTCCTCTGTTTACAAACGTGATTAAGATTTGCCACCTTAAAAAAAAAAGCCAGTAGATGCTAGTGTGAGACCCCCCCCTCTACATTTCCTTAATCCCCACGCTTTCTCCTCTGTATTTCCTAATGTCTTAGAAAATGAATCCGTAGTCTTTGCCTCTTCTGTTTGCTGGTTCACTACTTATTCCCTTAAACCAGTGGTTCCTAATGCTGAGATCTAATAAAGTCCCTCATGTTGTGGTGACCCCCCCCAACCATAACATTATTTTTGTTGCTCCTGCATAACTGTAATCCTGCTACTGTTATGAATCATAATGTAAATATTTTGTGAAGATAGAAGTTTGGTAGAGTGGTCACAACCCACAGATTGGGAACCAACTTAAACTCATATATTGGGTTCAACACTCTAACAGGGCTCTGTCATAAGTCTTTAGTAATTAGATGATAGATCAATAGATAGATGCTTAAGTCTGATAATTTTAAAATGACTGACTATATATGCATTATATGCACATACAGTCTTCTTTAAAAGTTTTTTTTGTTTTGTTTTGTTTTGAGACAGGGTTTCTCTGTGTAGCTTTGGCTGTCCTGGAACTCACTTTGTAGACCTGGCTGGCCTCAAATTCACAAAGATCCACCTCCTCTGCCTCTAAGTGCTAGAATTAAAGGCGTGCACCACCACTGCCTGGCAAAAAGATTTATTTTTATCTTTATTTATGTATATGTGTGAAAAGTGTCTAGCTGTATGTCGTGTGTATACAATGTCCTCAGAGGTCAGAAGAGGGTGTCATATTCGCCTGGAACTACAGTTATAGTTGTTGTGAGCCACTTGACATGAGTGTTGAGAGCTAACTTAGGTGCTCTAAGAAGCAGGAAATGCTCTTTTAACTGCTGGACCATTGCTCCTGACCATATGCATACATTTGCAGTAAATATATGTATTTTTTTCTTAGTTCTTTGAGAAGCATATAATGTATTTTTTTCACATTCACTTCCAGTCTTCTCTCTAACTCCCTACTCTCCCCAACTTTACATCTCCACTTTAATCTAATTTGTACTGCCCATATACGCATGGTTTGACCCTCTTACTAGGAGGTCACACTTGAAAGAAAACTGACTCTTCTCACAGAAGCCATGAACTACCAATAGCTCCCCAACTAGGGTGGGGATTTGAATGTTGTCAGGTTGATCTGGAGCAGTTCTTATGCAGACAGCCATAATTATTGTGAGTCCATGAAGACACCATTCTGCCAGATCCAGAAGACACTATTTCAGTGACCTCTGGCTCCTAATATATTCACCATCTTCCTCAATGGCCCCCGGGCTTTGGAAAGATAGAGTTCACTTATGCTGAACACGCCACAGACACTTACTGCCTACACTTTGGCCAGCTGTTAGTTTCTACATTAAACTCTGCCCGCTATGTAAAGAACTTCACTTACACTAGTCTCTGTTAGAGACACTAATTTAGAGAGCAGTTTACTATGTTCACTTTAACAACATAGGCTCAATCCCCAGAATCTGGGAACTTTAACCATGGGTTCTTAGCCAGACTTATAGCCCTGAGCATGCCTTATGCACTCAGAAAGTGGCTGGTTACCTCCCTATAACATTGCCACTGTTCACCCATGGGCATATCCTGCCATGCTGGTCAGTATTATAGTTTGCAGGACTCATACCTGGGTAAGACTGTTGATGACTTTCCCCCCAGCAGCTTACATAATAACTTCCAGTTTTATGACAGCTAATCATCAGGATGCCAACTAGTCTGTACCAACTTAATTCTTCATGTCCTTATCCAAAGTGTTTGTCTTCAACAATAACATCTTCCCATCAAGTTCTGATGTGTAGCCAGGAGCAACGTCAATAGGCTATATTGTGGGGGCGCGGGGCGGGGGGGGGGGGGAGTTTCCAGGAAACTCCTGATCAAAAACGCAAAGGAAAGTATCCCATATCCAGAACTGGGCTTTTTATCTGACATCCTAGGGCTTCTGGGAGTGACATCACCTATATGTGGCTGTGTGTGTGCGTGTTATAAAATAGTAAGTTTCCATATAGCTTTTTTTTTTTCAAATCTTTAGTGTTATTTTTCCTCTCCTACATTCTCTTCCATCCTACTTTTTTATCCTTCTCTCAAACTTCTCTCTCTCTTTGTTTTGTTTTTTGAGACAGGGTTTCTTTTTGTAGCCTTGGCTGTCCTGGACTTGCTTTGTAGACCCGCCTTCCTCTGCCTCCCCGAATGCTGGGACTTCAGGCTTGGGCTCTCAAACCTCTCTTGAACCTCCTTCTCTGCTAATGTACTGCTGTCACTCACTTCCTTAAGTTTTTTTTATCCCCTCTCCTACCAATGGTCTCTGTGCCGATTAGTTTTTTTTATCAGTTTGACACAAACTAGGATCATCAAGGAAGAGGAAATTCAATGGGGAAATGCCTTCATCATATGTGTCTATAGTCTGTAGTCTGCGGGGTGTAGCTCAGCCCACTTCTAACACTTCTGCCCCTGGGCGGGTGTTCGTGGGAGGAAAACAAAAGAGAGTTGAGCTGGG
The DNA here is from genome assembly GCA_028658305.1 of Pachyuromys duprasi. NCBI lineage: Eukaryota > Metazoa > Chordata > Mammalia > Rodentia > Muridae > Pachyuromys > Pachyuromys duprasi. The sequence goes on from CM053755.1 coordinate 44,843,210, forward strand.
TGTAGTGACACACACCTTTAATCCCAGCAGTCTGGAGGTAGAGGTAGGCAGATCTCTGTGAATTTAAGGCCAGCCTATCTACATAACAAGGTCTAAGACAAGCAAGGCTAGGGAGACCCTATCTCAAGAAACTAGAGTAGAGGGAAGGAGGGAGGGAGGGAGAGAAGGAGGGAGGAAAGGAAAGAGGGAGAGAGGGAAGGAAGGAGGGAAGGAAAGAGGGAAGGAGAAAGAGAAGGAAGGAAACTGTATGCAAGTTCAGAGAAGAAACTAGTAAGCATAGTTCTCATGGCCTCTGGACCTCATAGTTCCTGCCTTCAGTTCCAGCTCTGACTTTCCTTGTAGAGTAGACTATAAACTATAAGTTGAAGTGAAACCTTTCCTCCTCAAGTTGCTTTTGGTCATGATGTTTTGTAAAAGCAATAAAAGGCAAACCAGTATGAACCCTGTCTGGTATTCTACAGGTACTTCAAGTTAAATTCCCAAATATAAAGGTGCAGAACTAAAATCCACTGAGTGATAACACGTGAAATGTCTCTTTCTGGTTCGGCTTACCTCACTTAGTGTGATGTGTCTCAGCTCCACTCATTTACCTGCAAATTTCATTTTTAAAAAAAAGCTGGATAGACTTACGTTGTGTATAGATCCCACATTTCTATTGTCCGTTTATCAGTTGACAGACAACCAGGTCGTTTGTATGACCTAGAGACTGTCCATAGAGCAGCTGTGGATGTGGGTGAGTGTATCGTTCCTATTGTATACGCCCCCAGGAGTGGTGTGGCTGGGTCATAGGGCAGATCTAGTAGCAGCCACGCTGATTTCCATCATGGCTGTAGCAGTGCATGAGGGTTCCCCAGTCCCAACATCCTCATTAGTATTGGTCCCTTTTGTTTTCTTAATCTTAGCCATTCTGACAGAAATACAGTGGAATATCAAAGTCGTTTAAATTTCCATCTTCCTGATAGCTAAGGATAGTGGTCACTTTTAAAAAATAGTTTTTAGTTATTTGTATTTCCTCGTTTGAGAATTCTTTGTTCAATTCCAGGGACTACCTTTTATTTGAATTGTTTGTTTTCTTGGTATTTAATCTTTTGGTGTGTGTGTTCTGGACACTGATCCTAATCCTCCATCACTCCCCCACTTCCGTAAACTGCCTCTTCAGTTGGTTGACAGTTTCTTCTGAAATACAAAAGTTTCTCAATTTTATGAAGTCCCACTTCTTGATTGTTGGATATTTCCTGAGAAACTCTAATCCTATTCAAAAAGTCCTTACCTGAACCCATATCCCTACTCTTTCTTCTACAAGTTTCAGAGGTTCAAGTCTAACATTAATATTTTTGATTCATTTGGAACTGAGTTGTGTGCAATGTAAGAGAGAAGCATCAAGTTTCATTCTTCTACTAGAGTCTTGTGATCTCATTCGTTAAAGATAATGTCTTTTCTCCAATGTCTACACATATATCCTTAATGAGATTTCTTTCGCTTCAATTTTGGCAGTGTTACACATTGCTGATTTGCCTTTTGCTAGAAACACATCTTTCATAACTTCCATGATATTTTATATTTCTGGTCTTTTTCTTTTGTTTCTTTTTTCTCCCCTCTCTTCTTTTTTTTTTTTTCTTTTTTCCAGTAAGAGGAAGAAATCAATCTTATTAACAAAGTATACAGCAGGTGCCTTAGTCACTGCTCTGTCACTGTGAAGAGACACCATGACCAAGGCATCTCTTAAAATTTAATTGGGGGCTTACTTGACGTTTCAGTGGGAGGAGTATAATGGCACACAGGCAGACATGGTGCTAGAGCAGTAGCTGAGCGCTTTATATCCGGATCTGTAGGGAGCAAACAGAGAGGGGGAGGCTGGGCCTGTCTTGGGCTTTTGGAACCTCAAAGCCCACCCCCACTGACACACCTCCTCCAAGAAGGCCACACCTCCTAATCCTTGCAATCTTTTTAAACAGTTCCGCTCTCTGGTGACCATATATGTATGGGGTATATGCATATGGGGGCCATTCTTATTCAAAACACCACACCAGGTTTTTCAAACATTGGCATGTTTTTCTCTGTGGAACTCTGCTGGATGAGGTTGAAGTCTGACCTATCCAGATAGCCAGTGGAGCTTGGTCTATTGGGACAGACTGTTTTCTCAGTGGAGTACTCTCCCCTCTTCATCTCGGTGACCCCAGATTTTATAAGGAAGGTCACATAGCCCTCAGAGCAGATTATAGGCTGGACCCTTTCCTGATAAGAAAATCAGTCCAGCAAGCATCTGGGAATTCCTGGAAATGCCCCACCCTGCTAAGGAGATCTTAATTTTCAGAAGTGACCTTCAATTTTACTTGGTGATTCTCCCATCCATAGGATAATTAAGTACTGTGTTCTCAGTCTTGTGATAGGACTGTGCTGCTGCATGGAAAATGAAGCACTGTACCACTACATGTAAATCAAGTATCTCTGACCCCTTGACCCCAAACACTTTCAAACACTTTCACCCTCAAAATCCCTCTCACTGCCCAAGGTTTATAAATCCCCAATATCAAACAAACTAGCTGCTTGTGTGCTATATGATACCATCAGCTTTCCACCATGGCCGCCTGAGAGTTGTCATTTCTCCTAAGGGAGGGAGGGCTCCTCCTTTCCTGTGGATTCAAAACCTGACCCCACTCCCACCCCCGAGAGCTTCTGGACTGCCCTGGGGCTTGACCACTGGTCGGGGCTGGACCACTGGTCAAGGCTTGACTGCCAGTCAGTCTGCCATGTGCTGCTGGCATGTCAGGCAGCTGATGAAGCCTGCCGCATCTCTGCTGGATTGGTGCTGACCTCCAGCAAAGCACCTGTCAGTCCTGCGTTAGGCCCTTAGGCTTGCATCACACCAGACCTGTCTCTGGCCACTGTGCCTGGGCCTCGCCAGGCCTGTGTCTCAACTGCAAGCTCACCAGGCATGGGCTTTCACCCACAGCCTCTGCCGCGTTTAGCACAGCAGCTTCACCAGGAGCTGCAACACTTTGGTATCACCATAGGCTTTGGAACACCTGAGTTTCCACTGCCTCTGATACTAGTGATCCCATTCCAAAAGAGCTAGCTAACTGTAACACTCCATGGAAAATTCTTTCTATACCCTGGCCTAGCACACACGGGCCTTGCCCTAAAGCTCTTTAGCAGTTCCTGAGGGAAATGGAATGCCCTTTCTCCACCTGGAAGCTGAGTTCCAGGCCCTTGATGAAATCTAGGCCCCTGCCAAATGGAGAACATTTTTCTCACATCAATCCTAGGATATAAATATTCTTGTTGCCATTTAAAATTGTGTTATTTACCTTTTGTAAATTGTGGTATATACATATAACAGAAAATTACCATCTACATGTATTAATATATTAAATATGTTCATTTCATAGTACAGTCTTCAGTACCATTCTCCCTCATAGTCTGACAGTCTATACCCGTTAAACAGCAATTCCTTATTCCTCTCACTCCAGCTCTTGGCAGTCATCATTCTTTCTGTCTATATGGATTTGACTATCTAGGTATGCCATGTAAGTAGAATCTTATAGGCTATCTTTCTATGACTAGCTTATTTCACTTAGCATAATGTCCTCAAGGTTCATCCATGTTGTGCATGCATCAAAATAGCTTGCATCTTTTAAGACTAAATAATATTTTATCATATCTATACCTTATCTTATATGCTCACTCATCTATCCAATATACTCTAAGCAGTAAAGGAATTTTCTGAGACTACATAGCTTTTCCCTGTGGGAAAGGAGTCTTCTAAATTCTATATTTAGTCTTACCATGCTCTCCCTTATCCATGCTTATCTGCGTTCATATTTTTAAGTATTACCTATATATGTATTTCTTAAGCTTATATCTTATGCAGAACCTTGGAAGTGCATATAGTTCTATATTTCCAGTGGGTCCAACATTTTCCTAAAAGACCCTTGATTCTCAAAACACATCACTTGGACCCTTGCTCTTCGAGTTGTACTGCATTCTTTTTGTATGCTCCAAATTCAGTAAGTCCCGAAGCCTGTCAGTTATGGCTCCTTGATTCCTCACTTAGATATTCCATCCTAGCAGACACAGTATAGTATACGTGACCCTGAGGTCAGGTAAACCAAAGATCTCAGGCTGGCTTCTAAGTTCTGCCTGCCCACTCACTGGCCTGGGGAGGACGGAAGTGTTGGACTGGTTTCCTGACCTCACTGGGTTTAGTTTCCTTATCGGTAGTAGAGAGCCTAATATAGAGGACATTCAGACCATTTTAGTAGGCGCAAAGTCAATGCTAACTTTTCTTCTCAGTCCTCAATTCCTGTCTCCCTGCTTCTAGTCATCAGCCTTTTCCCTCATAAGGATTCATCTCTGCTTGAAGTTTTTTCATCTTTAGGAAAGAAACTAATGTATTTTACAGTTATTTTACTTTACAGTGCTCTTGATCCCAGATGCTAATCAAAATGCCAGTGCTGTTTGTTGACCCTTCTTCACATTTGAGTTTGGGATATGATTCGACTTAGAATTCCCAAAAGAATCTTGCAGGGGAATCCCGCTATTTCAGCTCTTTTCAAACTACGGTTCAGCCAGAAGACAGCCAAAGCTGTATGATTTCGGCCACAGAGACGCCTGATAGAAATTGTCTTCAGTTCTTGTAATAAGAGCAAGGTAGATCATGATAGCAGCCTGCACTCTGGGGAGCTGTCCAGAGCACACATGGCATCAAAGATAGAAATTCCACGTGCAGATTCTCAGCTGGCTGTGCTCTTTACCCAGCTGGTTCTCTGGGATTCATAAAATCCATCAACAACCACAAAACCCACACAGTCTTTAAGTGGCTTGGAGAAGGACCTCCATCACAGCCAGATATGGAGGGCACATTGGCTTGTGACAATGCTCTCGCCATGTCTTCTCGCCTGTAACACTTGGAAACCAGGGACAGCAGTGGGTACGCATTTCATGTTAGACATCCAGGCTCAGGTGGGCACGTGACGCGCTCATCTCTACTGGTCTCTCCCTGACCTTGCTGTGGAACCTGTCTGGGATAACGTGGCTGCTCTCTTAGCAGTAAGACCACCCTTGTTACTACACTCAGTTTCCAGCTAATTCAGGCATGTCTACAGAGTGGCCAATCTGCCACTTGAGGTGGATTTGTTACTCTTGACTCATTCTTGGGCTCTGTAGTCACCTGATGACCCATTGCTTTGCTGTGACTTTTCTTTCCCACAGCAGGGCTAACCCAGTAAAAGCAGATGATACCACTCAATGGCTAACTTAGCTATTTGTACCTGTTTTGTTTTCTTCTCTGGCTAAGTCTGTACGTGTAATTGCATTTGTAATGAATTGTTGGTGTTTTCTTCTGATGCCTGCCTTCCCATCCCTTCTTAACCTCTCTCTCACTGATCTGAAAAGTGGCAGCCTCTGGTATTCTTGCACAAGGTTTTGAAAATGGTGACTCCTTTTGCTAACTTTTCTTTCCATATAAGTAGCTGCCTTGGCCTCCACAATAGCACTTACCTTTTCTTTGTGTCCTTATCTTTGATAGTGTGGGTCCTCTGCTCTATATGTTTAGTAGAAAGCCCCCAGAAATGCAAAAGCAGACTTGTGATTGTGTTGATGTGGTGCCAGAACTATAACAGAATTCCCTTTCACTCCTGTAGGATTCTGATGCCCCAAGCTAGTCTGAATGACCAGCCCAGTTTCCTATAAGCTGACTATTAGAGAGGGGGCCATGAGCTCAAGAGGAAAGTCTAGACTCTGAAAGTTGAACACAAGGATTTGGAGGAATGTGGATAAATAAATTCTTAAAAGAATGTTGTAACTGGGGCCGGAGAGAGGGCTCAGCAGTTAAGAACATGTACTGCTCTGGCAGACGACCTGGGTTTGTTTCTCAGAAACCATGTCAGGTGGCTCATAATTACCTGTAACTCCAGTTTAGGGGACCAGATACTTTCAAGCCCCTGTGAGCACCTGAACCCAGGTAGCACACATAAACTCATGCAGGCATAAACACATAAACTTTAAAAAAAATGAAGCTTCCTTTCAAAAGAATATTATAACCCTTTCTTTGTTTACTCTCTTTGCTCCTGCCCCAACAACTGGATACAGGAAGACTAAGTTTTATAAATATTAGGCCTTGAGGTTTTGGCATTTATTACAAGACTATGACAGTGTGACTATTACCACAGTCTCAGCCACCTCTCCCCTAGGTGTCCGAGGATTGACTCAGAGCAGACGGTTTAAGAATACCACACTGCCCAAACCAAGGGCAGTGGTCTTTGAAGTTCTGTATGAAGAACCATAAAGTGATGAACACTTTGATTCCCAGTCACTGCTAAATGGCTTATTAGCGAAAGAATGCATAATCCTCAAGAGGAAGAAGTCCCATTAGCGTTCTACTCCAGGCACGGAAGTTCCTATTTAAGGAGAAGTAAATGCATAGCGTGTACCATGTCAGAAAACGAATTTTAATGTTAACAATGAGTTGGCTATTCTTGTAGTTATGACAAAATATTCCAGCCTTCATTCCTTCCACAAATAAGTTGCTGGCAGTAAACGAGGTGTGCTATTTCAGTACCAATTTAGCAATTCCTCTGCTCTATTATCAGCAACATGCACAGTTGGTTCGTGGCGGAATACAAGCCACTCTTGTCTGTGAATAAGCATCAGGCTGACTGTGCAAGACGGTAATTGCCTGCACTTCCTTCGGCACCTCCTGATCGCCGCTAAGTGGTTAGTAAAACACACTTTTGATGGAATGTCAAGCCCTTCTAAAAATTTGAAGGACTCAGTTTTCGATTGTTCTTTTTCTCATGTTCAAGCTGGGGAGAGTTCACACAAAGCCGCTGCACCGTTGACATTACCCCCAGCTCATGTCCTAAATCGTAGGGTGCCCTCGCATCTGTGCCCGGCATGTTTTAATCAGTCGCATTCCCTTTTGCATACACTGTGATACTGGCTGGATGTGTTGGGATATCAAGTGACTGACTTCAAATGGATGGCAAATTCACTAAAGGAAAAATGATTGTGATAGTTTCTTCATTTCCCCCCACAGCGTATGTAAAACTGACTTTTTAAAGTGTTTAGTGGATAATGGATTGTGTAAGGTCACTCCCAAGCATGGCAGCCATGGCTATTATTTTCCCTTTTCATGGGAGGGTGCTCAGCAAAATGAGATTGTCACAGTTATTTTTTTTTTCCTTTTTCCTTTTTTTTTTTTTTTTTTGAGAGGACAGCGACAGACAGTTAAAAGCCTCTTCATGTAAGGATGTTATTTCATGAACACACCAGCCCTGGATTATCCCCTTCACTTTAAACTTCTGCCAGCTTGTACAAAGAGATAAAACAAAATAGCCCCGGTCCCAGGGGTGGGGAAGTGCCGGCCAGCTCAGCCTGGGTCCGTGAGCTTTCGTTTTGATTAGTCACATGTGAGGAAAATTCACTTAGGCTGAGAGGTAAATTTAATACCAGTTATGTGCACGTTGTTCCCATCCCAGCCACTTTTCACGTGATGCCACTTCACTCCCTAAGAAGCAGAAAGGTAACCGGTGGCTGGCCAGCAAAGGTGTCACAATGCATTAAGACCAGGACTCGCTGCAGGGGATAATGGCTCTGATTGCTGTTGACTCATGTCTCTACCAACTGCCTCATGTAAAATAAGTGACATTTAAAAGACATCAAGATGTGAGAAGAGGCAAGGGAGAGAGGGAGGAAAGGAGAGGAGGGGAGAGCTTGTGCTCCTAAACTTACCAGGGAGCGTGCCGTTTCTTTCCACCCTAAGTGGTAGGAAATGATAACGCGACATGCCATGGCTGACCTGCAGTAAGCTTTTAACTTCCTGTCTTATGTTTTTAGAGAAAAATCCGTAAAATTGCTTCTGGGAACTGCTCCAACATGTTATCATTTATTTCCAATTTAATTTTTTTTAACTTTTATTCTTTTGCCCCTGCATATCAGCCTATTCATCTCTTGAAAAGCTCTAGGCTGAATCAAGTTAGGCAGCGGTAGACAAGAGGCAGGCTACTTTCCGAAGGCCCATTTATGTCTATTTTTATAAAGAGAATCAAATTCCAGTTTACAGTAAGCATATGCTTCACTTGACATCTGCTTCTAAGACTTGGATGCTTTGTTTGCATAACAGTCGCCAATAAATGGCCTTGTTTTAAGTCTGCTCACTGAGCAGTGTGTGGGTTGTTCAGCTGGGGATATTTGTCACAGCTGATCCCCTACCGCTGATGGCTGATAGGAAGGGGGGAAATCCGAGGAGCCCAGTTCTGTTTATTAATGCAGATTTTAACATTCTCAATGAACCACTTACCCAGTGTGGTTCGGCAACCAAATCCTTATTTGGCCGGGCAGAGGAGGGGGTTCTTCTCAGTGTGCTGAATTAAAGCTTACCAACTTCTTCTTCTTCCTTTTTTTTTTTTTGGAGGGTAAGAAGAATGAGGGGGAAGGAGTGAGAGCAAGATCCTCTCTCTAGCCAGTCCAATAATTCAGAGTACAGTCAGATGGAATCTTTAAATGGGGCCTCAGAAACGAAGCATATATTTAATGAGTTTATCAAAAACTAAGAATATCAGGTGATTGTAAAATTGTACATATCAGTCTTTTGTGCAAAGTCTTGATGGTGTGTGTGTGTGTGTGTGTGTGTGTGTGTGAGAGAGAGAGAGAGACCAAGGTTAGCATCTTTTCATTCACCTGCTTCAGTTGTGTTTTAAAGCATATGTGATTCCCACGAGTATGGGAAACAGGCACAACATTAAAATATTTCAATGTGCTCATGTGACTGCCTTCAGCATGCATCGTTACTACTAATTAAAGAAGTCACTACTCAAGTTGAGCTGCTTCCAATCCAAAGCTAATCCACAGACTCTATAAATCTGTCCTTTCTTGCCCCTGCAGAGCGTGCCAGCAGTTAAAAAATGCTCAAGTCCAGATATGGGGGTGGAGTGGGGTTTCCTGTGTGCCTTAGAGATCTCAGAAAGCTAATGGAGGGTATCTTTGAATTCTCAGTTTTCCCTAGGTGAGATAGAACCTTAATGTGTTTGAAAATACAGTGTCCGCCGATTTAAACATGTAGAGCTTTTTCTCTGGCATTATTGTATAATATTCAGGAGTCATTTGTGGAATGTGTAACATTTCTCAGGGGGATTTACATATCAACTCTTTGCAGCGGAATCAACAACAGTAGCATGAAATGTATCTACTCCATTTACTCTTATCTATCGCACCTACTTTCCTTTTCCCTTTAATTTATATATATGGTAAAAAAAATTCATTGAAGAGAGATTTTTAGATGACAGGACTGTAATTTTAAACCCAATAGAAGAGGTGTAAGCAATTTGAGCTTAGCTGAAGCATAATCTTAGGTTGTCAAGAAGAAACCCATTCTCCCCATGCTAATCAATCAGTGTATCACCAGCCAGTCGTCTCTTCAGCTTAGCATATATCCCAAGGTTTGATATATCTATTAACTGCCCATCATGCAGCTGGTCTCTGGATGATGAGATTCTCCTATCTTGGCATTTGGTGGCAGACGGCTGAGCTATCACAGTCCCAGATAAATACCAAAGTGGAGATTTCAATCCCGCTCCTGAGAGCAGAGACAATCCAGAAATACTGAAAATATTCTTAGAAGAGAATACAGCGAAAATTACATTTCTCTCTTCCATGGTGCGGGTGAAAATTGTATATATTACATGATTCCCCCTCCCTAGACACAAGAGTGTAAAAGAGAATTACTCTTTTATTATGTTTGGAATGCTGGTAATCAAAAGAATTGTTGGGAGCTGCTAGGAACTCTTAATTGCAAGACAAATGACATGTAGATATTTGAATAAGTAAGACTAATGACCGTTTAGAAGATATATTTCCTGAAAACAAACAGCGGCTCAATTACAGAACGCAAGGCACACAATCATTGTAATTCCAGAGTCGGGATGCGTGCGATGGGGACTGCATGCTCTATTTGTGAAGATTGTATGTTGTTTCCTGGCCTCAATTCAGAGATCCTGGTATTGCGTGAGCTGCAGCTGAGTTTATCTATAGCCACTTCCTCCAGCCATGTGTCTAGGCATGGAAATAGAAACAGAAACCAAAAATCACTTCAGCGAATTGCTAAGCACCTATGGCTATATGGAAAGAGGAATGAGTCATATCCTTTTCTTTAAATTCTGATTTTTCACCTCCAAGGTTAAAAAAAACAATCTCTTTATAAAACGCAAACTGAAATCACAACATCATTTTTCCTTATACAGTTGCTCAAGTCACTTACTCCTCAAAGAAAATTAAGGTGAACTATTTGGTTATTGAGGCTCCAGCACCAGCTCAACTACTAATTGTCTGTACTGTGTGCTGAGAAAAACCCTTAATTTTTCAAGGCTTTCCTTTGTAAGTGGGGATTTCTCTGAAGTGAACATGAAAAGTAATAAAGAGTTTTTCCCATGGGATGCAAACAGTATCTCATGTTCTTCCACAAGGTAGGTTTTCTTGTCAATAACGGTAAAAATTTAGATTAGTTCTATACAATTTGCTCAGCAGAAGTCACCTCCATGCTGTTTGATAGAAGTAGATGAGAAGTATATTTTAGCTGGCCTGCAACACTCTGGGCCCAAAGCCGCCATTGTTTCAATCATCCGTCAAGGATAGAGAAATGATGGAGTTCACGATAACATGAACTCTGCTGCTGGAGAGAGAAGGAAATCTGTTTTGTGTCCTGAGAAGTCTGGTGTGAGCCCATGGGGACCGTGATGACTTCTCTGCTCTCAACAACTCAGCCCAGGCACTCTGACCTCAGCTTGCAAACACTGGTGTGTCCTGGTGTGAAAAGGCCAGTAACAGTATAAAAGACTCTAGAAATTTTGTGTCTTTCCCAATAGAAAGATAATTGTGGTATCAGTTCAGAGCAAGTGCTTGGTTTAAATAGCGTATTTTGAAGGCACTTCTCAAGGAGTTGTGAATTCTCAAAAGAAAGCTGTATGGGCTAAGGTTACAAATTTTGTCATAGCAGAGACATGGACAAGAAAAGTAGCCAGACAGAGGGTCATATTCTCTCTCTCAAATCACTTAAAGAACTCCCTCTGATACTCATTCCAGGATCCTGTGATTAGAATCCTGCCTGTTTATAGATAGCAGATAAGCCCAGATAGGAGAACCCATGACATAGGCTCGATGGAACAAAGAAAAAGGATTGACTTAAGGAAAGATGAAGATGGTCTATTGAATGTGGAGTCTGTTGCTGGCCTGGGAGTGTGTAAGCACATACCCTTCTGGCCTAGCGCAACCTTGCTCCCCAGAGCATCTATCCTGTTTTCTTGTGATAATTGTTTTTCCAGGTCTACAGCTTGTGTGGCTCGGTTAAGAGGCCAGTGAACATGGCTTGAGTGCAGTGAGACACATCCGCACAGAACCTGACCTGGGGCTGCATTCACGGGCAGCATCAGGTCCTGAGTAAATACAGTATAGAAAGCTCAACAAATTGGTCTTGGTGGCAGGAGAATAATTCACTTCTCATTGTTGTGAATTACAGGGTTGAAAACTGTTTGCTATTGCTCTACATAAATACAACATGACTGCATAGATCATCTAAGCTGGCTCCAAGAAGGAAGCACCAAGCTATCGCCCCTCGAGAAGTTTATGTTCAAAGGCAACGAGACTAAAGGAATAGATCAGAGTTGCTTTGTCAGACATTGAAGGTGATATGGACACTATTTCTTCACTGAAATGGGATTCTTCTCCAGGGAGAAGAACTGGAAAGAATCAAGGGGAGGAAGAAAGTTTGGGTTCCATTGGTCCTGGAGCTGTGCTGTCTGCTCCCAGGGCCTTGTCTGTATTTTAGGGATGGAGAGGAAGTGTATGCCCAGATATCGGGCACCAAGCTCAGCCACTGGCAGAGCCAGCGAGGACCTCTCCAAAGTCATCTTCGTTTCTTTCTTTTTTTCTGTTTTACTGTTGGAGATTCCACTTTTAGTGGTAGCTAGCCTGTGAGTGTCGATAGGACTCTGGAAGCAGCGTGCTCAACCCTTGAGCAATGGGCAGAGGGGAGGAAGCTGGGGCAGGGAAGAGAGGGCTGAGAGACACTTTGATGGCTGAGGAAGGCCAGCCCCTGACTTCTTTGTGGATCTTAGCTCGTGCTGCCACAAGACTGGTAATAGGACCCATCTCATACTGTGATATGACAGTATTAATTGAATAGGGCAATCTGAATTTCTACAGGAATAATGACTTAAATAATATTCTTCCTGGTTCAACAATGGAATAGGAAACTAAAGCTTCATTGGCTCCAAATTTTCTTTATGATGTCAGATATTTTTTTTCTCCCTAAACAGTGTGGTGTATGTATTTTGGGGTCCTGTTTTAACTCTTAATGTGAATTTCTTTAGTTAACTTAAGAACAATTAAGGGAAGGGAATGTATGATAGTTGCTACTACTATCCTTTAATTTGAATCTACTGGCTTTCTGGTGGGTACCTTTAACTCTTGGCAAAATTATAAGTCTCATCTTCAAGATAAGCACTTGAATTTAAGTTCTGGAGGCTTGAGAAGTAAAATGTTAACAGCAGTGGAAACTAGGAAAAAACGAGGTACTCTTTATTTATCTTGCAGCATTTCTTCTGTAAAGCCAAAACTTATTAAACAAACAGAAAAATACACACACACACACACACACAGAAAAGCATGTGGCTGTGTTTTACAATTAACATGCAACTCAGAAAGCTTTCTGCTCCCCACTTATAGGAAGGTTTTCTTTCTCTTTTTTTTTTTCTCTCTCTCTCTTTCTTTTCTGTCTGTCTCCTTTCGTTTTTGGTTTCGTTTTCAACATAGAGTTTCTCTGTGTGGCCCTGACTGTCCTGGACTTGCTTTGTAGACCAGGCTGGCTGCAAACTCACAGAGATCAACCTGCCTCTGCCTCCCCGAGTGCTGAGATGGCAGATGTGTACCAATTCACCCAGCTTGGGAAGGTTTTTTTTTTTTTTAACATGTGTGCAGATGTGTGCTTATTTAAGTTGATATCCCAAGAAGCCACTGGCTAGCCTAACAATGATGTTTGCTATCAGACAGCTCACTTAGCCAGTAGTCATCAGAAAAGGGAGGTTTGAGAATTATCGAGTTCCTTGGAATGCCACTCAACACTAAAATAAAATGATCTCTTTGCGTGTTTTCCAGCCAAGGCTCACTGTTTTGCAGTGCAAGTTGCTTCAAAGTTTGTATTTTGTGTTAGACTTGCTGCTTGGTATGTTCACGCTCTGTAAGCGTGTCTAATGGTTACTGTAAAATTAGAGGCTGTCCAAACAAAAGTTAAAATCCTAAAACTTTCTCTCCAAAGTGTGGTAATTCTTGGCTAGCCTAGTAAACAGTTTGACATGTGTTTCAACATAATTCAATTTTTTTCAATCAGATTCATCGTTTCTTAAAGGGATGTCTAATGAAGTGTGTGACTGTATAATAGAGGAGACAGCATTTGATTTTTAATTTTTATGTTAAATAGCTTCCACTGTGTTGCATGCCCATTTGAATTTTCTCAAATAAAAGGCGAATGTTAAAATATGCATCTGTAGCACTGTGCTCGAAACCTTGTTCTACTTGAGTTTTTTGTGTTCATCTTTTCTCCTAAAGAAGAAGAGGGCTTTAGAAGGAGCTGTGGGTTCAGTAACTATCTGGCCCAGTGATGTGTGTGTGTGTTTACATATATGTACATGGAATAAATATTCATCTGACTGAACAAGTGAATGAACTCACACTCAAATGAATTACTCCCATTTTTACAAGAACGGATAACTAACTGCCTCTTGCTCTGTTCTCCTCACAGCCTTGGTTTTGGATGTCATCACAGTTTGGTCTGTTCCTTATCATTGCTATCATTTAGCTACACATACACCTTTCAAATCTGTGGAAAGTATTTAAAAGAAAAAGAATTTGTTCGTGTTTCAAAACCTATTATAATGCATTTTCAAATATGTCAGACACATCTTTGTTAAAATTAAACCAGGGATTGGTTTTGAGCGAATAGCCCTATATCCTTACAGGCGCTGTGGATGGATGCATCTAAGCTGCTTATTATATTGATGGGTTTTGCTGCTCTGCAGCAAATGAAAACAGGCAGCTGCTTCCTCCATCAAAGCAAAAAGGCAGCCTGAGTTTTTATTAACCGAGTGTTCATTTCTTCTATTGCCAAAATTCTTACACAAAACAAAAGAGCAGTTTTAGCACATTATTGCTTAACTAGACATGAACAACTGACAGCAAGTGATAAGCCTGTCTGCTTTTCACAACTGGTAATCATTTTTGGAATAGATGTTTTAATATAGTTGAATATAAATTTTGTAATTTACATCTACAATGGTTCGTAAATTTATAGATCTAGTTTGTTGCAGGAGAACGATGGCTATAATCACAAAAGGTTTTTCTTGGTGTTGTTTAATTTTTAATGACTATTTGAAAACTGGGGAAGGAAAATGAAATCAAATTCATTTCTTAAGAAAAAAAGTGTTAAAGACAATCATGCAAGTTGGTTGGAGACATTTGTGGAAGTCCCTGACTGAGCAAGACTGCTGTGTTTACAGGCAAGACGTGCTTAGCACTACATTTCCACATTATTTTGTGGTGAGAAGCCCAACTTTGTTCAGCAGCAGAAATTTCTAGGGGGGGCAGAACATCATGTTTCCTTCCTATCAATGAATAATGACAAATGGAGAGGCAGGAAGAACAGAACCCTGGCCATTTTGCACAGCCGATACTCTCAGCTCACCCATATATATACTGTTTACCTCTCCTTTCCTCCTTCCCTCCCTCCCAATTCAACGGGAACATCACAGATATACTTTCAGACGAAACAGCAAAGAAGACTTTGTTTAAAGCAGGGTTATCCTTAACCTCAATAAGATGTGGCTTTATTACAACATCGATTAGCTTAGTTTCGGGTTTTTGGAAGTTGCTAAGAGCAGTTTCTTCCTTGAGGAGGAATACATGGGCTGGGGATGTAGCTCTGTTAACAGAGTGCTTGCTCAGCATGCACAGAGCCCAGTATCATGTAAACAGGTAAGATCATCCTTAGCTATACTCATGCAAAGCCAGCCTGGGCTACATGAGATCCTATGTCAAAAAGAGAGAGTGGGAAGACAATCAGCCTCTTCCCCCTTCCCCACAAAGACATTTTTCTTTTCCCAAGGCCAAAGTGGGGGAACTTACATTAAGGCAATGTTGGTATACTAGGATTCCCACTTTCCACACAACAACTTCAAGAAAGTTCCATTGTATTGCAGGCCTGCCTCTAGGGCTGGTTAACGAATATTCACGAATGTTCCACCAACATTGTGCACCTCCTCAGTACCATTTTCGCTCCTGGAAGGCTTCCGTAACGATGTAGAACACTCCTTCCTCACTGGAGCATGCAGCCTCTCACGTGTTTGGAATGGAGCCACAGTGTTTGCCTGAAAGTAAGAAAAGCTAGACTCCGCGATAGGCATCTGCTTTACAAGTTGGACACAGATCCATGGTGACTCCTGGAAGGAAGCCCATTCTTGCGATTTTGGTTTGCCATGGTATGTCCATGTTAGTGAAGTGGCCCAGAAGCTAAAATAAGGAACAATTATGACTACCACTTTCTTCTTTGTTTCTTTCTACTTGACCCGTTGCCTTTTGGGGCTTTTCAAGGGAGACAGGTGATTTTACCTAAAAGAGTGGGCTTGGCCACCCCATCCTCAGTGTGTTCAGCCAGGCAGGGCTTTGGGGAAAAGTGTTATTTTGAGGACAAGTTGGCAATAAAAGCTCTGTCACTCCTCTCTTCACTGTGGGAGGGATGCAGTACTTCTGAGGATGTCTAGGCCCGCCTTCCATCTTTCCTCCTGCTAGGAGCTCTTTGATCTCATCTTCTAGAGTCCATTTTCTCCTAGAAAGGATGCTTCTGATACCCTCTGACTAGGAACAATGGAACTGTTCTCCTCAGGGTCACAGTCAGCTCTCATTGGAGGGAGGTTCCCCTCTGCTTATCTTTTTACCCAAAGGGGATTCTTATTACTCCACCATGGAGGAAATCTTGAGTAAAACACCCAACAGAGGACTTTGTTCAGTTTGGGAGAGAGAAAATTTCACTTTAAGATGGGTTCTGTTTTAACATGTTCTATTCTCTAGATCAAAATATCACTTCTGTGGCCCATAACGAAGCATTGTCATCATTCGTCAATTTAAAAATTAGCCAGAAAAACTAGTGGATATGGCTGTTCTTTTCTGAAGCTGGGAAAGTTAATTAACCAAAGCACTTCCAACTCAATTAAAACTGACACGTACTAAAGATTTAACTCACAGGACTGTTTAAATCCATCTAAAAGAGTTCCCAGTAGAAGTTTACATTTGAATGCTGGTAACAAAAAATATTTTAACCAATCTTCTTTCTTGAAGATGTCACAGGCTATGGCCCACTGACAATCTTTGAAGTTCTTATCTGGGAATGTGTACAAATATAATACCTACATCCTGGGGCTCACACTTGGAAGAGACTCAGAAATCAATTCAACCCTTTCAATTTATTCTTGAAGGTAGAACCCAAATATGATTTGTCCAAGGTCCTAAAATTAGTCCTTGACGGCCATGAGAACTGTAAACTTGTCCCCTTTCATCCTGGGCCCAGCCACTGTTCAAGGGAGTAGGCTTCCATAGCTAGGGAATGTGGCCACAAATCCCATCCAGGTCACATAGGCTCACTGTCCGTCTGTACACTTCATAATGATAGCACATGGCTTAGGGCTAAGCAAGACAATCCATACGAAGTGCACAGCCCACTATTGGGCAAGTAGCAGGTACTTAGTGCGTGCCGCACCTGCTCCAGTAGTAAACATAGGAGTAATAGTAGTGAGCAATCACACTCGTTTACCCCTCAGTCTGTGTTGTGGAGTGGGCAGCATTCTTGTATTCAGATAAGGAATCAAGGCAACGAGATGCAGGTGGCTTGCTAAGGTCACGAAGCTTGCACATCGGGGATGTCTTTCAGGTTCACAGTCTTACCGAGTGAGCAGCTGCAGCTGTGCCTGCCATGTGGCTCTGTCTCTCATAGTGAGTCTCATCATAGGTCCTATTTCTGGCACCTGTCCCCAAACCGACCATCAGACCCACAAGCCAGAGCCCTGGGGATGTTCTCAAAAGAGTGTCTTTCCTCCTCCGCCTTCCGGCCAGATTCCTGCTGTCTTTCTTTCCCCTGTAGTCCACACCTCAGTGGAATTCTGATCAAAATATATGGTTCACTTCTTTCTGCTTCTTAAACTTGAGCCATACCTGAAAACCTATCTTGAGGTCTGGAAAGCATTGAAATCCTGTTGATATTCCTTCTTGTTTGTGCTCATTATTGCCCCTTTCATACAGTTCTATTGGCTTTTCCAGGAGCACACGCAGCAAAACTGCAGGCCTGTTCACATAGCCAGCCCTTGGCATATCACATCTAGATGATAGGAGTCACCTGGGGCCAAGTTTCAGCTCTGTGACAGAGTATTTATCTGACTTGGGCCTCGGTGTTCCCCTTTGCAGGGTTGTTCTGAATAGTATTAGCATTAAATGCTCTAACAGTTGTTAGCGCATTGGCAGGCAAGTTCTGGGCTGCAGAGGTATTCCCTCCCAACCAGATCTACTTGTGTTCTCTGTGATCTGGATTCGCAAACATAGGGTGGCTTCTATTTAACCCTTTATGGTACAGAGTGAACCTTTCAGTGTCACAGAGCAGGACCGTAACTGTAGAGCAAGTATTGCACACACAACATATACGTATGCACACAGAGAGATGCATAGATATATGTATATATATATATATATAAACACATCAGATCCGTGCATATATATATATATATGCACACACACATATATGCATACACACATATATATGTATATATATGTATATATATATGTGTGTATATATGTATATATATGTATGTGTGTGTGTGTACACACACATTTGGAACACCTGTTTCAGACTGAGGTTTAAAGTCTCAGAACCAGGACACATTTTTCCAAATGCAGTTCTAACGTAATTTCATGGGTTATTAATTAAGAATGAGACATTCCATGAAAGTATCATATAAATGCCCTCCAGATTGTATAGAAACATGTCAACGTAATAACAACAGCAGCCACAGTGACAATGGCTCCTGCCATTTATAATGAATCTGCTGCGCCCGACCTTATTTTAAGTGTTTTATGTGCATACTCATTTAGTCTTCTCGGTGCTCTGTGAAGCAGTATTTATTTCATGTATTTAATGAATGAGTGACTCAAGGCATTGTCCAACAATGCTGGCTACGGAGGCAACACCCCCACCCAACGGTCATTGCTTTCCGTTTCATTGCCATGTTTTCTTTTCCTTATAGTACCAGTCAGTACCTGAAATTATCTTTATATTGTCTACTGCTTCTATTAAAGCCATTTAGGGAAGGGCTGTGTTTCAATTACTATGATATCCTGTCTTCTAGAGAAGACATGGCTGTTAATAACTGTATGTTCCTGAGTGAATGAAGACGTTTAAAAAGGTTAAGCACCTTGCCAAGGTCACAGAGCCGCAAGAGCGAGTATTCAAGCTGAACTCTATCCAACTTTGGAGCATGAGGCCTCTTTTTCTTTTGTAGTTTTGTTTTGTTTATATAGGTTGAAGGCCCCTGGATATAATCTGACTGAAACCCATCATTTTGCAGGTGAGGATTCTGAATCTCAAAAAGGTGACATTACATAAGTCCCAGTATCTCTCTGTTTGTTGATGTCACAGCCCAAACCTCCCCTGGCTGGTATTTAATACACCATGAAGTCAACCACTTCAGCTCATGGAAAAGGGGAAGAAAGTCCTTTGTGCATCTGTTCATTGTCCACCCTCTTGTTCATGACCCAGACCCGAGTCCCAGTCAATACTTTCCTTAACACTCCCAAGCCACTATTAGCTATTACCCGGGTAGTGGTTAGTAGTGATGATTGGAGATATATTTAAGAAGTATTCTGACAGGACCCACAAGATGACCAGCTATAAGGAGTGTTGAGGCTCCAGAGGCAATGACAAGGGGTGAGGGGCGGTAACTTTCTACCTGGTTTCCTCCTGCCTCCTCTTGTCCCTTGTCAATCCATCTTCTTTAGGCTGGCCACGATTATCTTCTAAAATGTGCGTCAGATTCACCGCTGTGTCGGTTAAACAATACCGTAGATTTTTAAGGAGACTCTAAACTTTTAGCATTGCTTTTGGAGCCTCTGTGACCAGGTCCCTAACCGCCCCTCCAGCCTCGTCTCATCTCACTCTATGCGTTTCTCTTCTTGATAGAGCTCTACCCCTAGAACATCACCTCCCTCTCTTCAAAGCTTTATTTCACAAGGCTCTCCTTGAAGGACCACTCCATCCATCCTTGACCTCCTTCCTCCTCTGTTTTGCTGTGTCCTCTGATCTCATCTTCTGCAGTATTTGTATGGGGAGGCATCCTGTTTGGGGATCTTTCCCACCTCTTCCCACTAGACAGGGTCCCCTGAGACACATCCTCCTAACCGCCCTGTTTTTCCTCCACAGCTTGCCTACGGTTATAACTGGCACACCAGGTTTCCTTCTCCGACTAGTTGGAAGCTCCATCCTTTGATACCCCCACCCCCCGCTCCAGATCTTAAATACAGTACTTATCTAGTAAATATTTTGGAGGCATTTTGTAGTCCTCTTCTTGGTTCCTATTGTGGACTGACCTATCAGTGACAGAAGAAAAAGGTGAGTTGAATTAAAGGAGAAGGAGAGATAGTACAAGCACTGAAAATGGCCTAGAGAACTTCACTACTCATTCCCATGCAAGTAGCTTGTCATTCTGGTGGCATCTACCTGTGTGTGTCTCCTTCCAGAGGTTTAAACAGCCTTGCTAAGACACTAAGTAAGTTCTGATGCTCCATCTTCCTTACTTTTTGACTCTGGTACAACACACATGGTAAATTTGAGGAAGTAGGGATAGGTGCTTTTTGAGTAGATACAAGCTCATCACAGCAAAGCCAGATGTCTGCTGTGAGAGTTGGCCATGTTGTTACCAGAGGGTGAGTACCCACTACTGAGATGAGCTGTTTGTCAGAGCCTTTGGACTTCCCTTTTATGTGATCTATCCACAAACAGAAAGCCCTGAGATGGAAATGATCTAGAAGGATACCCTTGTAGTCTAACTTTCAGATTTGTTCAGCCATCAGCTCAGTGATGAATGTCATTGATTCTAGGTTAACCACGGCACTTGGCATTTGAAACAGCTCTAAACTAGCTACTTCACTTACAGTAACAACAAAAAGCTCCATATTTTAAGTTCATCCTGTTGTGAACATTCCCTGTCATAGCTAAACAATAGCGCTCTTGTTTAACCAGTGCTTTTCTGGAGCCAGCCCCAGTGGGAGAAGGAGGCCTTTTCTCCTGTGTAGTCGACTTACTTGGTTTGTGTCGAGACCCCTAAGGGATAAGATATTTCTTGCTCTTGAGTAACATTTGAGGCAGGGGTCCTCAGCCTTCCTAATACTGCAACCCTTTAATACAGTGTCGAAAGCTGTGATGACTGCCCCCAACCATAAACTCATCTTGTTGCTACTTCATAATTCTGCTACTGTTACGAATCATAATGCAGATATCTGATATGCAGGATATCTAACCCGAAGGGGTTATGATCCATAGATTGAGAACTGCTTATTTAGGGGAATGGCCTGAGTTTTGAAGAAGAAGCTTTCTAGAATAATCTGTTGATTAAAACATTGTAGCACATCTTTTTAGATCAACAGGTTAGCTTTAAATGTCACTTTAGGCGCTGCTGTTCCTGGTTGACAGACGTCAGGAATATAGCAGAAACGCTAATCCTCGATTGATAAATCCCCACAATACTAATGACATACTAAAATCCTGGGACATTACCATTAATATTCTTGGCTTGCATGTGCTTCTAAACGCACTTCATCACTTTTCTGATGAGCTTGCCTCTGTTCCATGAAGCCCTGCTATGCACTATTCTTCTGGAATGTTCACTAAAAAAAAAAAAAAATCTACCACATAGAGCTTAAAGTATTCATGCTTAAATCTACACGGAGGAGTTAAGAGTGGTTGCTTTGTGTCTTGGATTGTAGCACCATCCTATAAAGTTCTATGTAAAAGAGGGTATATTTCTGGGTTTCAGGTAACCTTGATAGAATAATTGCTTAGAATGAATTCCTTTGAGGGGCTGAGAGACGGCTGGGCAAGGAAGAGCAGTTTATACACATACCTATACATATACATTTAAAAAAATAAATCTTCAAAAAAAATCTTGAAAAAGCACATAAGGATTCTATAGAGTTCTATTCTTCGTCATAAATTCATAAAGACAGAATTTGGGAACATATAGCAACAGCATTGTTTTTGAAACTGAAAGGTAAATGGTTGAGACGTCATTAAACTAACAAACAGGAGAAAGTTTTGATATGTCACATTTCTTCAGATAGCTGGTAATTCATCTCTTATTAAGTGTGATGAAGGAATACAAAATGTCGATTGAAGGTGAAGGAAGCTGGGTGTGGGGGTGAGTGGGTGGGGGAAGGGCCCAGTGTTTGATCTATATAAAGTCATTTAATCTTTTTTTTCCTTTGTGCAAGATTTTATTAAGCATCTTTATAGGACAGCATCCAGCCTCCACATGTAACTGCCAAGACTGTTATGCTGTAGTGCTTATGTTATGTATGTTATGTTATGTTGTATTGTGTTATGTTATATTATGTTATATCATGTCATGTCATGTTATGTTATGCTGTGCTATGTAATGTTATGCTGTTATGCTGTAGGCTCTGGCTGGGGCATGGCAGGTGGCTCTGGCTTCCCACCCTTCTGTTTGGAGATGGGGTGGTGGGCACGATTTCATTTTTCAGTTCTGCAGTGCTCACATGATCAGGCAGAGGCTTCCTGGGGCCAGTCTCACCACTTGGGTCTCAGGGCAGCATGCACTTCACTTTGATGCCCAGCGCATGCTGTCTGAGGAGCACATGGCACACGGCAGTATTACCATCATAGTTAACAGGGTCTACATAATCAGACCATCCACAGACTTCATGGACCTGGCCCTCTATCCTCAGAGCTTCCCAGACACTACCACCAAGCCTTGAAGCCCTTGGCCCTACTCCATAATGAACCAAAGCACACCATAGCACACTCTTCCCATAGCAAGCCTCCTAGGAGTTTGTAACATAGAGACTGCCTGGGCAATGGCATACAGACCTCTGGTGGCCACCTTTTCTGCAGGAAGCTCTCTGCTGCCCTCAGGGACCACTGCAGTCAACTCTCTGATCTAACCACCCTCTTCCCCAAGAACATTCTGTTTTCTGGTGGCTAAAATAATGATTTCTGTCCTGGTTGGTGTAACTTGGACTTCCACTCCAGCGAAGCTGTCTTCAGCCAGCTGCTGAGTGAGAAACTCATTCAGTTCAGCTTTGAAGATGCCATCAGCCACAAACTTTCTCTTCTTGGAAATCTGTACTGCCATCTCAATGCTGTGAGCTGCCGAAAGAGAAAACGTTCATCTAACCTTTCCATCCTACTTTTGGTGAATACCTTGTTAGAAATGCAAGCATCCAGCACATGGTTCTTTGTAAATGGCTTCTTTCACTTAGCGTGCTTTTGAGTTGGGTCCCTGTTCTAGCATATGTCAGCGCTCCACTCATTGGTAATGCTGCTGTAAATATTTTATACATTTTTTGTAAGTTCTGGACTCATAGTCCTCTAAATGTAACTCATTTTCTGAGCAACTGCAGGATAATTTTGCAAGATTGTATTACTTTACATTCCTACTATAACCTCTCACACCTCCTCACTATCTGACTTTTTTATGAGAGCCATCCTCGTGGGGTTGAAATATCTTGTCTCAGTCTTAATTTGTAATGATAATTTAAAAAAAATCATTTAAAATAAAACGGCAGGCGTTTGCCCTAGCTGTTGATTGCATACCAGAAACAGATAAGACCTAATTGCTAAAGATGTGATACGTACACTTTGATTTCAGGACATAGAGAAATCAAACTGGAACCAGGATAGAATCCTGATCCCTGCTAACCAGCTCTCACAGTGCCTCAGAGTGCTGGTCAGAGGAATTGTCATAAATTGTCTTACTCAGCCATGGACCCTGAATGCTCCACTACTAACCAAGCAAGCAAGAAGTGCCCACTTGGGCAATGGTAGCAAATTTGTGACAAGGGTAACTAACCCCTGCCTGGCGAGATCTGCAGTCTGCTCCTCAGGATGGAATCCACATCCTATACTGTATTCTGGTCAACGCTTAGGGCTGTGCAGGTCGTAGGTCCTAGTGGGGAAGCTACGACTATTGTTTTGCTAAATGAACACCATGTATCCATCAAAGTAACTTTGAAGTAAGTATGTTCATACCTTAGATTAGTGCAGAAAGGCTTCTTTTTACAGCGGGCCACGGTAACTGCATGACTCATTAGTAGCCAAAGTGCTGGCCACTTTGGATGCTCAGCCATGAATAGAACTTTATATCACTCCCTCTAAGGATCACTGCAGAACACTGAAGAAGGTGGGGCAAGAAGAATGTGAAAGGTAGAGGAAGGTGTGATGTGATGTCTTCAGAGCTTGACATTGCCATTGCCCTTCTGCCCTCACAGCAACTATAAGACTGGCTCTGTGGGCATCCTGCCGTGTGAGGCCCAAAGAAGCCTAAGAACCTATAGGCAGCTAATGAGGAGGTGTTCACCACCCGGTGTCTATAGGGACTTAATGATGCTGAAGTGGAGAGAGAGCCTTTGTTTCACTTACACAACCTAAGTGAAACTCACTGACTTTTATCAAGAGCTAAAATGAAATGAAAGTAGAAGAAGGACCAGAAAGAGAATCTGCAATAGCAGAAAATGAGATAGGGTAATAGAGTCAGTATTTTTAAAAAAAAGCTATATATATATTAAAATTTATATATATATGAAAATGCTCTAATGAACCCATTAGGTATATAATTAACATACATTAACAAAATTAGTAATTTAAAACACATCAATAAAGCCATGTCTTGGTAAGGCTTTGAATAAACAAATATGCATGGTATATCATGTGGGGCATGGGTACCTCAGTCCACGTGTGGAAGTCAGGGCAGTTCCGTGGAGTTATTCCCATAATCCCTTTTGCTTTTACATATAATCTGAGACTTCTGTCATAAGAGCCAGCCAAGAACAAACATGCTTATTGGAGACGTACGGAAAGTGTACAAATTTCCCACAGGACAGTTATATGTAGCTCCAACAACCCTCCTTTATCCTAAACGCTTGTAACAAAAGGTACTTTAGATTAGGGATCATTTTAAATTGGGGAAACATAATATCCTGTAAATAAAGTCCAAGTGTAAACATGAAATTCAGTTGCTTCATATGTATTTTATACAAGTCTCCTCAAGTTAGTTCTAGACAATGCCTTTGGCACAGCTGTGTTTTGACTGACGTCATCTGAGAGCATGTGACCATTTGCCATCATGTGGCCACTCAGAAAAATATCAGATTTTGAAGTATTTTGTATTCCAGATTAGGGACGCTCAACCTGTCTATCAGAATATGGACTATATTTTTTTGAAGGATTTGTTGGTTTCTATTTTCTGTGTATAGTGATTTATCTATATGTATGTATGTACAGTGTATGTGTGTGCCCTGGTGCTCTTGGAGGCCAGAAGAGGTCAGTGCATACTCTGCAACTAGAGTTAGAGATGGTTGTAAGCCATCACGGGGGTGCTAGGAATTGAACACCGGTAATCTGCAAGAGTAGCAAGTGCTATTGACTAATGAGCCATCTCTCCAGACCCTGTCCTTAATTTTTGACCAGATGTGTTAGGAAAAGGTACATCTTTCTACTACTGCTGCTACTATTTATAACTTGTAATATTACAAACTTTGAACCTAACTGAACTGTCTGCTAGGAGGAAATAGGTTAATTGACTGCGGATCCACGGTGGAGTATCTAAGCAGTCAGTACAAATGGCAAAGTGGAGTGTAGGTTCAGTGCTGCGGACTCTTTCTATACCTTACTGGGTGGGGAGAAAATCAAGTTACTGAGTCCCTGCATGAGAAGATCCCAACTGGGAAAGATACCTTTATGACTAGAAAGGGCTCTGCAACGATGTCTAAAACATTAGCAGTGAGTGGATTGCTAATGGTAGAAATTTAGCCTTTCGATCTTTGTATTTAACTTAGTTTAAAAAATCACTCTATAATTTCTTGAAAAACTATAAAATGAGTTGAAAAGACTATGCATTTTAGAAGTCACATTCATTTTTCACTGGGGCCTAAGTTTTAGTTAAATACCTTTCCCCTATCATTACTTTTAAAAAACCTCACAGCCATGTAGTCAGGATATAAAGGAAGCCATTCGTGTGGTGATTATATTCATTCAGTGAGAACAGTGTCTTGGCTCTTCCTTTGGAGAATTTTATTATGTGCTTTGGTCTTTATGGAGTTCTTTATATGGAAGTGCACAAGGCCCATGACTCCGGGGTCCTGACAAAGCAAAGGTAAAAAGGGTTCTCCACCTGTCCTGACTCCTGGGATCATTACTCGGGTCCATATACGTTCTCTCTTCTGCCCCACTTTGCAAGAGACCAACAGTAATAACCTGCTTTCCCTTCACACTTATTATGAGTTCAGAAGTGTCCCAAGTACTCTGCGTGTATGTCACTCATCTGATCCTCACGGTGATCTGTGAAGCAGACGTTATGATTATTAAGGTTTACAGATGAAAAGCACAGAGAGTCAGTAACCCAGCCAGAGTCTCAGCCTTTACCTTCTCCACACTCCCGCCTGTCTGCCTTCCCTCTAAATGTGTTTCCAAACACCTCTTGTTGGTTTTCCTGGTTTTTATTTTGTTTCCCCAAGTTGTCCTTTCTGCTGGAAATGCTGGGGGGTTGGTGTGTTAAGTTTGCCTGCCTGGGCTTCCCTGCAGACCTTCTTCCTTTTCAAAGTAGGAGATCCGTCTAGCGAGAAAAATCAAGTATTTTCAGAGTGTTTAAGTTGTGCCTTGCGGCTCTTTCCCTGGGCCACCTGGAGTCCTTACGCTTATATGGGAAGCCGGGTAGGAGTGGGGCTGACAGATGGATGGCGGAGTCTGATCCTTTGGAGGAAACTCACTTTTATGAGGTTATTTATTCTAATCATATTGAAGGTGTTGTAGGGTCATTCTAAACATTTTGGGAAATACAAAAAAAGTATAAAGAAAAAATTAAAAGCACAGATGATCCGACCATCCTATGACAAACCACTTGTAACTGTGAGTTCCACCATATTTACCTAGAAGCAATTCATATCCGTTCTTGAACATTAGGTCCTCTCAATAAATGTATAGGTCTATCCATGCAGTTTAGTGTATAGAAATACTGTTTGATTTAAAGGCATGCCAAAGTTGGTGAAAGCAATGTCTCTTAATTTTATAGTGCAGTTTGATTTTTAAATTAAATAAATGAAGGCATTGTAGATATTTTAAAACATTAATCTGAAAAGGTATAGAAAGATAGAATGACCTCAGCAGTTTTATTTGCCCCCTAAAAGTGATTTTTTTTTCCATTCTTATTTTATTTTACTTTTTGCCTAACAGGAACTGCATATATAGCAAGCCTTCAACTGACGTGTATTAAGTTCGCATAACTAAAATTAAGATAATACTTGAACTACCATCAACATTTTAAAATTTTTATATCTGTAATGTTGGTTTTTAATAGTTTTCCTGTTTTGTTGTGATTGAAGTTTGGAAAAGTTTATTGAGACTGTTCTATTGGGAAAAGTCCTAACTCCAACCATTATTAAAAACAATAGCTGAGGAAACTCACAATCTGGCACATGGCAAGGCACCAGGATGTTAATTTCGGTTTGAGCTGCAATGGCTTGTGCTGAGCTTAGTGTTGAAGACAAAGCCCGTCTAATCCCAGTATCTCCCCCTGTGCTTTCAGGCATCTGGCCGGCTGAGGAAGTTTTGGCTTACTACTGCCTCAAGCACAGTAATATATTCAGGTAAGAGTCACAATTAACAGGTATCTGTTTAGCCCATCATGGATGTTGAATCTGCCTATTGAAAATGGCCTACTCTACAGCCTCCAAACTGCAAATTGTTCAAAGGAAGAAAGAGGAAAAAAAAAAGGAAACAAGTTCCTCAGAACACATGTTGCTTCCGAAAAGGGATCTGCATTGCCTTTGGATACACAGCAAGCTTCTGCTGTGTGTCAAAGGCTTTTGATTTTCACTCAAGGCATTTTATTTCGCTTTGATTTGGGGGAAACAAAAGTGAAGGTACAATCAATCCTTGCTGATTGTGGAGGTCAAAAAAAAAAAAAAAGAAAAGAAAGAAAGAAACACATTCTGTAACTTCTGCTATGGAAGTTTGCTCAATGCCTCACCGAGATTAGCTGAAGATGCTCTGGTTTTAAAGGTAGTTCTTGTGTCCTTGACACTATGTCAGTATTATTAAATGTCAATAATAATATAAATTACTGTACTAAAGAAATCGATTTTTTTAGCTGTTAATATGTGTCATGTATGAAACCATAGATGGGATTTAGGAAAGAAAAAAAAAGGTCTTTTATTTAAAAATTCTGGAGATCTTTGATACAATCAGAAAGTAGGATTTGTTTTTTTTCATTTGAATTATAATTTTATGAACATCTTTATATGTACTTCCTGAATAGTCCATTATGTTTATAATAAGCCATGATGTATTTTAACCGTATATTCTTAAAAGACTGGGTTGATACCATGTAATTTTCGAAGCTCTGTGGGCCCATATTTACCAACAAATCTGTGATCACTCTGAAAAACTAAATCTACATTAAATAGTTTCTAGTATGAATGTGCTCTTTTATCACCACATCCCACCCACCATCACTTTCATTTTGCCTTTTTTTTTTCTTTCTCTCTTGTCTCATCAACTGCCCAAACTGGGAAGACAAAACAGTGTTAAGACTCCAAGCATGTAACATATGAAGAGGGCAGGTCTGAACCAGGGCTGCAGAGCTGCCCTGGGGGCTGGTGTTTGCTCATCTCACTGTGCTTACGTTCCAGTCAGCGAGCAGTGGGCCGGGGCGAGAATGTCACACGTTGAGGGCTGATGTTTAGGCACAAAAGGGGAAGGTAAGCGTAGAAAGGCACACTCAGCCTTACCTCTCAAGCCAATCATGACGTCAGTCTGGGTTTTGCTGGTGTAACCACGTATGCCCTTGTATTGTTTATTCACTGTGTTGTGGTGGGGTCAGTTGTAATATAAGTGTTAATTGCTAAATGCTCTTTGTGTGATTGTGCTTTATGGGGTGGTTTAGCTTTCCAGAATGTCTCAGCTTGTTTTAAGAATTAAAAACAAAAACAAACAAACAAACAAACAAAAAACAACAGCCACCTCAGGGTTGCATTTGTTTGTGTGTTTGTGTGTGACTCATGTAAGTTCGTACTCACTCATATTTACTCTTCATTTACTTGCCTAACTGTTTTTGAAGGCATGAATGTGGATTAACAGTGTTATCCTTTCCTAACAATTATCTTTCGCTACTCTAGCTAGTTTAGTTCCAAAAGACAGCACCATTGACAAGGGAAAAAAGGGACCTTCTCAGATTTTTCAGCTCAGCGGTGGTAATGTTGCAGTGAACGCTAATGAGGGGACCCCCACTGGCTTGCCTGCTTTGTGACTTTTCTATTTCATAATTATTTTTAAAACGCAAAACGACATGAGGTAGCCCAGTCATGTCTCCACAACTCCCTGGTAGCGTGGATCTCACTGCAGATGGCAGTCTGTTCTGGTAACATATATGTGGCTCTGACCATTTTCATCTAATTTGTATGGGTTCTACCATTTCTTTCTCTCTTTCAGGGACCTTGCTGTGTGTGAGCTAGGGGGTGGCATGACATGCTTGGCTGGGCTCATGGTAGGTCTTTTCTCAATTCCAATCCCATTCAGAGGGAGGAACAAAAGGAAAAATGTTCCAGGGCCTCCAACTGCTGGGTCAGAGAACTGTCAACAGCATCAGCTGCGGTCAAGCTGCCGGGCCTTGAGAGACCTTCTAGATTGACTTACTTTCGGATCATATTGATTTTATGGTTGCCTCGATGAGCAGAAACATTTTACCTCAGTGTAGTCAATATCGCTTGTTGTGACATTCCAGGCCTCGCACAGTCTTTCTTTGCTATAGCAAAAGCATTTTTTTTTTTCAGATTATAGTCCCATTTGCTAAGATACAGGAATAGCCTGGCGAATCACAGTTGGAGCACCATGAGATAGCTGCTAATGTTTTGCCTGCATTATTACACCAACAAACATGATCCAGAGCGCTCAGTAATTAGATTCTTTTGAATTAGATTGGCCATTCAGGAACGTCGTTCCCCATTCTCTGGGTTCTGAGTCATGTATTCAGGAGATATTATGTAGCAGCACAGTGCATTAGACAAGTTTTTATGTCTCTACAAATAAAAGCATATTGTTACACTGATTGGCATTTGACAAACCTGTCGCTCTTATACAATGTGTCGAGGTTACAGCCCAATGTGCGAGCATGTCAAAGCTCACAAAAAAATTACCCTCACAAAGCCATCTGCCTGCAATGCAAAGTTATATGAAGGGCATCAGGCAGCCAGACAGAAGCAAGCTGAAAGGCAGAGTGACAGCCTTGTATGATGGCTCTACTAGATAAACAGAAGCCCACAAATGAAAGCCTCTCAGAATACCATCATCCGCTGTCACAATGCAATTACCGAACAGAATGATAGCAAGATAGAGGCTCCCGCAAATGGAATGATAAAAGTATTGACTGATTTGATTGAATGATTAAAATAATGCAGACATAAAATGAAAAAAGATTGAAGATTGTTACAGAGAAATAGGTGAGGAAGCATGATACTGAAGGCTTGTCACTCTTGTCTTCGCTTCCACACAGACAAGCATATTTGCTCATTGTTTGCTATGCTCCTTTTTTTTTTCTTTCTTTCTTTTTTTTTTTTTCAGGTTGCTATTTCTGCAGATGTCAAAGAAGTTCTGTTAACTGATGGGAATGAAAAGGCCATCAGAAGTATCCTTATTCAGATAGAAAGCCGGTCTGTTGTGCTCATTCCCGTCCCTGCCGAGTAACAATTGATATAAAGAAAGACAGCACGGGGTATTAAAAAAGAGCTCTTCATACACATGATCAGTAATTAAGAAAAACTAGAAATATATGAGTTCACCGCGGATGACTGTGTGTACTTCTTCCTTTTCATAGGGTTGCTGGACACTGCTCACTGAAGAAGTCTATGTTTTCTGAGCCTCTTGAGGCAATTTGAAATTTTATTTCATAATTTTGAAGCATTCTTGCTCTTTTGTTTTCATTAAGATCTTCCAGCACCAAGCACATTAAAATTATTATTTACTGTATCCAGTGTTGCTTGTAAATATTAATGTCTAGCACCTATGCATGTGATATTACACATGCCAGTCATATTGTACCTATGCTAATTGCTAAGGAGTTGCCTGTATCCCCTACTGGAAACAACTATCGCTTCTTCATTATCTCCTTTTATTTAGGATTAAAAAGCTATCTTTCTTTTTTTTCTACTCTGCTATTACAGTTCAAACCCCATTATATTAGATTATGCTTTACTAATATGTACACAGAGTTCAGAAAATTGAACTGTACTTTAACTAAGAAAGCAAGCATAATTTATGGCTACTTTAGCAGGCTAGCTGATTTGCTCAGGGGCAGTTAGCAGCAGTTAGAAATTGAGAGGAAAGGTGGAAGATCTGTTTGCTTTGGATTATTATTATTTTTTTGACATGGTGAGGAAGACAGGACCGACCCTTATTTGATTTTTTTTTTTTTACTCCCTTCAAAAGCTTGAAGCAGCTTTGAATTTTGTGGCATTTTACATAAAGCCTATTTTTCTATTTTTGAGTTTCTTTCCCTGCTTCCTCCACTGTGTAATTTTTCGAAAATAAAATCCACAGCAGCTCCATCAGAGGCTCCAATAGGAGGCAGGAGGACCGAGAAGCGTGGTAGCTAACATTGCTTGGCAGCTGGGAGCTCTGCAGAGCCCCACCCAGCTAATTGCCTGACAGCCCTTTAAAAAAAAAAAAAATTCAGGAAGGCAAAACAGCCAATCACAACCTTGGCCTTTCACACCAGGGAAAGAGATCACAAAAGGTGCTTCTTTTCTTTTTTTAAGCATAGGATTTTAATCATGATCTCGAGACTGTGGCAAGTTTTTCTAAATATTCCTGAAGACGGCTGCTGCTGCTCTATTCACTGCTTTATTCTGGGTTCTTCTGTGCCTGTATCATTTCACTGTTCTCCTCGTCAGGGAGCACGAGAGCCACGGGAAGCCCTCAGGTGTGCCGGTTCAGCCCCACACGGCGTTTTTGAGGGAAGAAAAAAACAAAACAAAACAAAAAACAAAAACAGGAATATTGAACAAGAGAGAGATGGTTTTGGTTGCAGAAACTTTCAGATTGGGCCCAGTATCCTGAGAGCTTTCTCCCCCCAGAAGTCAGCAAGTGACTTTATTTAATAGCACCGGAAATCAATTAGAACTTTTTATCATCAGACTGTGGGAAGCATCTGGAATCAGTATGTAAATTTAATTGTTGTAAAATTATTATCGAGCTAAACTTCAGAGTCTCCAAAGAAGGGAAGCAAGGCTTCTGTCATTAATTATTGTTGCACCTTTGCTTTGCACAGCAGAGATGCCGCGCCAGCCCCTGGAATCAGAGAGGAAATCTCAGATTCTGCCATTCACTCTGCTGGCCTTTCAAAGAAATGATTGGTGCAGCCCCCTCCCAAGAAAATGGATTTTTAACATTTGGTCCTCAGAGGCCCAGCCCTGAGAGTGCTTTATTGTGCTGGTTTTACAATGGGTTTAATATAGGGGGGTGCCAAAGGGCAGGAGGGGAGAACCTTACAATGTAGATGAAGTAGGTCCTTTCAGGATGCAGACCCAAACTGGCAGTGGGTTTTATTTCTTCTTTTAGGGCCTTCCTGATAGGGCTTGGGTTTTATGATGTGCTCGTTCCATGTTTGTGTGCCTTTTTCTGTTGTAAGTAGATCTAATTTATTTTAATTAAGAGAAAAAAGCATGCAAAAGCCTTAAAATTGGCAATGCGGTTTCCTGCTTTTAATACTAATGTTGTTCTTGCTTTGCAAACAGCTTGCAGCAGGCAGGCTTTATAATCTGTTTTGCGGAGTGAGATTAAGATGAGTGAATCCCCTCCCTGTGTGTGCCCCCTCTCTGTAAGAATAAATCATTCCAGCAAATCACATACTGTCGATGCATATAGATCAGACAACTCGTTTAGAAATCGCTGCTTCTGTCTGTCTTTCCTTTAAAATTTTAGGAAGTCCAAATTATACAGCAGTTGTAAAATATTATCCAAAAATTACTTTCTAAAAAGTAAAAGTCATTAAAAAGGGGGAGGGGGAAGAATCATTGCCTGAAGCTAGCACGTCTCTAGGCAAAAGCTGCTAATTATTCTTAATGGACAAGATGAGCACATTAAGAAACAAATGAACATACCAGGGAAATGATAAAAATCGACCTGGCAGTCACTCATCATTGCCTGTGTATTAGTCTCATCATTCTAAAATTGTTTTTGTTGTCCTTGGCTTCTGAGTGGAGTGAACCCAGCTCATTTGCTACTACTCTCTTTAAGTTTCTATCATTCTGATTTTTATCTTTTCATTTTTTTTTTTTTTAGGAAAAATACTGTGTGTCATTTCATTTTCCTGCTTCTCCTGCTTTCAGTATGTGAGGTGATGCGGAGATTGGTTCTGTCCTGCATATCACAAGAGCAGGTTAGCCAGCTGTGTGGCATTTCTTTTTCGGAAATGTACCACACCGGTCAGCGCTGTCCCTAGGCCTCTGTATCTTGACCCTGGAAAGCTAGTTGTTGAGCTGAGATTTGCTTCAGAGAGATGTCTAAAAAGAAGTTAAACCTGAGGTAAAAGGAATTGTATGACTTGGATATTTTCTCAGACTCCTGAGTAGGCTTCCTTACATTTCTGCATGGTCCTGAAGGTGACTCACTGACTTTAATCCAGAGGTCCCCATCCTGACAACCACCTCAAAATACCGTGTCATCTGAACCTGTAAAAATTCAAAAGATAAATTGGAAATGGACTCATCTGCTTTATCCAGTTCTCAATTTTGTTTTAATTATTATTTTTATTTTGTAAATGCGGGTGTTAGGCCTGCACGCGTATCTGCGCTCCATGTGCATACTTGATTCCCAGGGAGGCCAGCAGAGGGCATCAGATCCCCTGTAACTAGAGTTACAGATGGTTATGAGCCACTATGTGGGTGCTGGGAACCATACTAAGCAGCCAGTGCTCTTAACCACTGAGCTCTCCAGCCCTCAAATTTATCTTAAAATAACATTAAAAAATACTCTTTGCTATTTCTCTTTTAGTGCAGTAAAGAAATAAATCCTGGGCGAGGTGGCACATGCTTGTAATCCCAGCACAGGCAGAGGCTGTGAGTTCAAGGCCAGGCTAGTCTACAAAGTGAGTCCAAAAAAAAAAAAAAGAGAGAGAGAGAGAAAAGAAAGAAATTATATTCACATATAATAACTACTCAGTAAGATATATCTGGTGATGGCAATGGGAAAATCAGAGCAAGAAATGGCAAGCTTAATTCTGATTTCTACCAAGCCCTGTCCAAACAATAATAAGTGAAAGTATGGGGAACTGCCTATAATTTTAGCAGTGGGAGGTAGAGGCAAGTGGATTAGGAGTTCAAAGCCAGCATAGGTTACGTGAACCCTGTCTCAAAGCAAAGGAAAAAGGAAGGAGGGAGGGACTGGATATAGGAGGAGCATGTCGTGCATAAAGGTAACGGGTGGCATTGCTAACAGACCTGGTGCCACCTAGGTGTCATCTCTCAGTTTGTCGGAGTAAGGGACAGATTTAAGAGTAGTATAAATCTGGGCTGTGGTAGCACACACCTTTCATCCCAGCATTCACCCAGGAGGTAGAGGCAAGCAGATTTGAGGCTAGCCTGGTCTACAGAGTGAGTTCCAGGACAGCCAGGGCTACAAAGAGAAACCCTGTCTCAGAAAACTAAAATAGATAGATAAATGGATGGGTGGATGGATGGATAGATAGACAGACAGATAGATAGATGGATAGATAGTGGGTGGATGGATGGATAGATAGGTAGGTAGGTATGTAAGTAGGTAGGTAGGTAGGTAGTAACCTTAAATCAGAAAAAAAAAAAAGATTGCTGCTCTCAAGCATTTGAAAAGTCATTTAGAGATCAAAATTAGGGCTGGAGAGATGGTTCAGCCATTAAACGCCAGACTCACAACTGAAAATTTAAGAGATCCAAATTAATAGGATTTATGTTATTATCTTAGTATTCTTTCCTCCCTTTTAATCCCCCAGTGAAACTGAAGATAATATAAACTAAAAAAGCAATGCCTCACAGTGTTATTAGCGCTTAAATGTTTTCTGGTTCAGAGAAGTACTGGGCTGCAGAGACATCTCAGCAGGGAAGACTCTCTACTGCGTTTCCATTTGGGTTCCTGGCTCCAGGAGTGATCCAACCCTTCTGGTCTTTGCAGGATCCACATACATATCCACATGCCCACACACAGGCACTCATCCATGCATAGTTTAAAATGAAATCTTTTTCTTTTTAAGAGCAATACTGAGGTTGGTCAGGTAGCTTATGGGTCATCAGATGACCCAGGTTCAATTCCCAGCGCACACATGACAGTTTACAAATGTCACTAACTCCAGCGTTAGGAGATCTGATGTCCTCTTTGGTCTCCAAGGACATCAGGCACACACATGGCACCCATACATATATGTAGGCAAAACACCCATACACATTAAATAAATAAATAAAATTTAAAAGAACAACCTGATTCAAAATGTATATACAACTGATAAATACAATTTCTGACTACACAGATAGACTAATATTTTCAGCAGTGTTTTACATACTTAAAATAGATGCAGTTGACCTAAAAGACTTTTGTTGCTATTGTATATGCGTATATATATTTAAAAATAAATAAACTGGTAATTAAAGTGGAACATCATTCCTGACACATGCTGTGTTCAAAAAGGAAGCCGGGGTTAGAACTCTGGCTCCCTTTGAGTTGCAAGCAGCTCCCCTGACAACAGGCTGGAGACAGGAGCTCCTTTTCCATCTCATCCTGAAACTACAGGAAGGCTTTTCTGGCGCCCAGAGCCCCAGTGACAACATGTGGAAGGCGGGTGCCGATCACAGAGCAGGATGGGGTCTGTTGTGTTGAGCATTATCCTGGTCATATTGACTCAGTTTGATTGGATTTCCTTTATTACCCTGAGGTGACACAGGGAGATGATAAAATCTATTATTGGATACAGTGCCATCCAGAAAGACCATCAAAATCTTACCTGAAGGGTGGGAGGTAGAATATCATAGCTTATATCTTAAGGTAATGTTTTTTAAAAGAACACTGCCATCTTTTTTCTTTGTGCTTCTTTTAATATGTTTTTAAGCCCTTCCACACCACAAATTATATTTCCTGCCCAGTTCTAAAACTAAGGCAGCCTAAATGCTGCTGTGAATTTTTCATTACCAAAAACCCTTCTAGAATATAAATATCCATGCTTGCTCCAGCCTGACCACCCAGAGTCACAGGTTTATAAATTGTAGAAAGTATATAGTGTTAAGATGTTTACTAAAAATTATTAATAGGTTTTCTGAGTTATATAATTTAACTTCCCTGTGACTATTTTATAAAAAGTATTACCTCCACTAACAAAATAATATGTTTTGCTTGATAGATTAGTCATGTACTCATAGGACGCTACAGGTGTGCCAGCACATTATGGCAGGCAGTTGGGTACCATGGAAACGCAGAGTAGGGTGTGGCTAGGGGAGGGGACTCACTAAAAAACAGTTGTCAGTTGACTCTACCAATTTTTGCTTCTCAGAATGAAGATGTCAGCCATCCTTTCCTGCAAGATATTTCCTCTAGAACGCTCCTAAAATAGACAGAAGCCGTAGGCCGATGTGTCATTTTAGTTAATCAAAACAAGTAGGCAAATTAGTCTCTTTTATTTTTTTTTAATGAATGTAATTTAACGGTATTTAATTTGCATACAGGAAAGTTCACCCAGGAAAAAAAAAAGTCTGCATTATGGCACTTTTGTAAACCTCAACAAAAGCCCATCATTAGGAGACCTAATTGATTTTTCCTCCCTACTCCTGAGGGAAGAAAGCCATGGCAGTACCTGCTTATTCACTCAGAGAAGAATGGGTGTGCCTGGTGGTTCAAGCAGAGATTTGGGTTTAAGAATCCTGTGGTTCTGTTCTGTCAGGGAGAGCTCGGCCAGTGTTTGCTTTGAGCACTCAGGAAATCTGTTTTTCCGAGCAATAGGAGAGCATCGCTGTCTGCCCGGTGTCCTCCCCATGGGCCCAATTTCATTTAGCTTGCAGCCTTCACTAGAATTATTTTCTTTCTTGTTTACTTAAACCCACCTTATTCCAGGGGAGGGGTTGTGGGGTTCTTATAAGAAACGTGTCCTGTCAAATAAAGGAGAAGGTGGGCGGGGGGGGGGGAATTCAGAAATCAGGATGCCAGGGAGGGGACTGTAGGGAAGCCAGAGACAGAGGTCAGAACAGAAAATAAGATCACAGGAGCTCTTCTGGGTGTCGGAGTTAGCGTATTCATTGGACTCCAGCAGTCCGGGGGTCAGAGCAAAGACAGAAAGAGCAGCACTCAACAAAACCTATACTACCCGTGTGGACCTGAAGCCCCAGCCTGTGTTTCCTGGTGTTGAAAGTAGACGTGGTTTTCCCGAGAGCCTTTAGATGCCACATCCTCAGGTGACTTATAAATATGCTCTTCTGCATGAGTCCTTTGACGCCTGCACACATCCAGAAGCCACCGCAGAAGCTCTTCAAGGGACCTTCCACCAGATGGACTGACTTCTTCAGTGTTGCGTTTTCTCCCAAAGATGCTCCAAGCTTCTCTCCACCTTCCACTTTTTGCATGCTCTCAACAGTCTCCCTTCTGCTCATCTCCTCTCCTGCTACAAGCAATTAGGAGATCGGAACCACTTCAGTTTGCAAAGTCAGCAAAGGCTGGCATCGCCCTCCTCACTGACCGATGGGCATCTGTCTTTGGATGCCTGTCCCCAGCCATTCCCTCCCCCCCCCCCCCAGGGAATTGGTGCAACAGCTTATGCTCCCCGGTGCCCTACCAGCATTTACCCTCTGGGCTCTGCCATGATCCTACACAGATGCTCCTTCCACAGGTGGTAAAATTGCAGGCCAGGGCATGAAAATTGCCAGAAGTAAGTTAGCATTTCATGGCAGAACATCGACAGCTCCCTTCCGTCCCTTCTGTTGATCCCATAGTGATAAGAAGTCAGTGCGTTTGCAGGGTTGTTGTTGTTGTTGTTTTTAATCCGTTGATAATCACTGTAGAAGTTTTCTTAACTATGTCCTGTAGATGTAAACAGCATCATCGCGAGCAATAAGAAGACTGGCGTGTTCAAGACTCAGAAAATATCAAGCAGGTAAGATACCTCTCTGCATCCTGTCTGAATTCAAACATCCCAGTTGCAACTGCTGCTTCCTGATGCTATGGGTGATTAACAGTAATACAATAATGCTAGTCATGTTAATTGAGCACTTACTGTGTGTCAGCCACTGTTCTGAGCATTTCCTACCTGTCATCTCATTGAACCTTGTGAGACTCTCATGAGGCAGGCAGACACTCCAGTCAATAGATAAGAACACCAAAACACATATAGCATAGAACACTCAAGGTCATGTATTATACAGTGAGCTAGGGTCACTTCATGGCTAAGATTATTCAGCACAAGGTTGGGAAAAGCCTAGCTTGAAGCCTTCGGAAATAGCTTTGTTCCAGTACTACTCAGCATGGGGAGTTTTGTATCCAGAGGGGATTCTAGCAGTCCCTGGGAATGTTTTTGATTCTGTTGTCAGGACTTGGGGTCAGAGTGCACAATGGCAGTACTGCGTTCTGTTGGTCCTGATGTCTAATGGTAGAGATTATTCCTAGCTAGCTTTCAAACTACAGCAAACCCCTCCATACTCCAGAGGCGCCTGGCCCAGGAGATCAGTAGTGCCAAGGCTGAGACGCCTTGATCTAGCAATGGTTTTCACAGAGCAGGTGTGCCCCGTCCCTCCGGGTTCCGTTCACTCTTCTCCAGGCTAAGAGAACTGCTTTCCGTTGGCAAAACCACTGTGTGTTCTGTGATGCCCTTCCCTGTGGCCAGTGGCCTACAAAGGGGGGGGGTCCTCATTTAGTACTTTTCACGGGATATGGCTGTACCTGTGCAGTTTTCCTCCGTGCATTTAACCACGGATGGCGTTACTGTAGCAGTCCCAGCTGAGACTCCTTCATCTTTTACTCTTACTCCTTCATCCTCTGGTGTTTTAAGGTTTCTCAATGTTGAGGACACTTGCCTACCCCAACTGTGTAGTTTGAGAAGAGCAGCCGGATGAACAGAGACAATGGATGAAAACCAAAGCGATGCTTGGCACAGTGGCACACATCTGCAGTCTCAGCTCAGGGGGGACACTTAGGAGAGCCCTTCCTCCGTGGCTCATACGGCCATCTCCTTCTGGGAAGGGCTTCATTTTGGTACATGCTTTTCAACCTGGTCTTTTAGTTATCAATCAAAAGTGCATTTTCTATGTTGTTCTCATTTACATTTATTTAAAGCCTAAGGTCATTTGTGACCATTTGAGTGTATTTCAGCATATGGAATCAGGGGATAATAGACCTCAGCTTCATGCTGTGCAGCGAGATTGTGTTTTTACAAGACATAATGTTGTTTACTGAGTGTTAATAATCACTAATTAATAAACATATCTAGGCTTCTAAAATGTTGCATTTTTAAGGAATAAAAATGTCAAGTGTTTAACTTGGGGAGTGCAGTAGAATTTCCTGCTATCTCTTCATAAAATAATTAAGTTACATAAAGAAAAAAAATGCCGCCGTTCACCACAGGGCAGATCTCAAATGCTTAGTGCCTGGCCTTTGTTCAAATGTGTCTGCTCTCAAAAATGCCACTTCGAAATGTATTCTTCGGATACATGGTGGGACATAAAGACTTACAGACAACCTTTCAATGACGACACAAGTTCCCCTAACGAGGAACTTGGTTTCCCCCCTCCCTTTCCTACCTCTGTCAAAGACCAACTGTGGTCAGTTTCCTCCTGTTTAGAAACTAGGAGCATTTTTATCCAAAGTCTTCTAACGCATCGCCAGGGAGCAGGTGCAGGGAGGGGGTGGCAGATGGCTCACTTGGTGAAGTGCTTGCCATGCAAGCTTGAGGACATGAGTTCAAATCCCTAGCACCCACGTTAAGATTTAGTGGCGTGTGCCTGTAGTTCAAGCACCACAGAGAAGACAAGAATGTCTCTGGGCTTTGATGGCTAGCCAGTCTGGCCAATCAGATGGGCTTCAGGTTCTGTTTCATAAAATAAGGTAGAGAAATGACTGGGGAGAGCACACAACATTGACCTGTAGCCTCTACATGCACACACACACGCACGCACACGCACACGCACACACACACACACACACACACACACACACACACACACACACACAGGGTGGGGTGGGACAATGGAATGACTCAGCAAGTGTGAGGAGCTGCTTGACCACTTAACCTCCAGCAGCTCAGGAAGCGAAGCCACCAGCCACTGTCACAGTAATCAGCATCCCTCTGTGCCATTGCTTTCCCACTCAGAACCAGTACAATGCAATGAACATATTAGTTCCATGAGAAAAGAAATAAAAGGAACCCATTCACAAAGGAGCTCAGATATAGTTCAATATTCTTTTCTAGCGCCTCAATGCATATGCAGAATTTCTCCTCCAAATTGGAGGTGTGGAATAACA
Source organism: Pachyuromys duprasi (assembly GCA_028658305.1). NCBI lineage: Eukaryota > Metazoa > Chordata > Mammalia > Rodentia > Muridae > Pachyuromys > Pachyuromys duprasi. The sequence continues at coordinate 44,883,033 of CM053755.1, forward strand.
GTAGCGACAGATAACTAAGAGGTATTTACCATAGCTACAAAGCCCACACGTGAGCCAAATATTTCTGCTATTAAAAAGCACTTCAAAGCTTGACATGAAGTTTGTAACAGCTGAATGTCTCCTGTGACTTCATTTGCACAGGAGATGTAAAAGCTGAAAGGGAAGTCATGATAGAAGAACCGTGAGCCTACAAAATAGGGGGTTTTCTTTGAAAGGAGCGAGAAGCTGCCCAGAAATTTGACTGGCACCCCACACTCTGGTTCCCCCACTCAGTTTCCGTAGGAAGTGCTATGGTTTGAGTAAGTGTCCTTTAAAGGCATGGAGCTATTGGGAGGTGCTGGAATGTTTATGAGGTGGGGCAAGAAGTTCATTCTTTGGAGGTGTGCCCTAAGAGGAGATGTTAGGATTCAGAGCCACCCCACCCCTCTGGCTTTCCGGTGAGTCGCTTCCTTTGCCACACACTCCAGAACTACAGACTGCCTTACCACAGTTTCAAAAAGCAATGGACCATGGACTGAAGCGTATGAAACTGAACCAAAGTCCCTCCTCTTTCTAAGTTAATAGTCTCAGGTGTTTTGTCATAGTATCGGAGAGCTGACCAGCACAGTAACTATCAGTCTTCCTCCTGTTAATATCTGATCTGCAGGATATTATATGCGACCCCTGTGACAGGGTTGTTCAACAACCTCCAAGGGGTCATGATCCACAGCCTGAGATCCACTGCTTTACAGACTCCTATGACTGTGTAAACACAGTATTAGATCTCATTGGCAGGGGCCTCTTGCAAGTGAGGGTCTGTGACAGGTGCTTCATTTAGCCTTGTAAATCCACCCTGCTGTCACCAACACCTCCTTCCTTGTCCACCAGAACTTTTGTTTGTTTTTGAAACAGGGTCTCACTATGTAGCCCTGGCTCTCCTGGAACTCACTATGTAGACCAGGCTGGCCTAGAACTCACAGAGATCCTCCTGCCTCTGCCTCCCTCATGCTGGGATCAAAGGCATGTACCACCACACCCAACATTTTATTTTTTAAAAAAACAACTGTTAAATAGCAAACTACCTTGCTCCCTCTGATCCAGCTTAATCCTGCCTCACCGTGTTGAATATGAAAGCCTTGCTTGGGGAGGTGGGAAACCTTAGTGCTGGCCAGTCAGGGATCCATGTAAATGAAGAGTCTGTATTTCACATCTCCAGGATCTCAGCAGCCATCTGATAGTTCCGTTCATCCATCCATGCAGCCATTCATTCATTTATCAAATGAGTCCAAGGTATGCCTTTGGGAATCTAAATACAGAACAGTTGGAAGCAGTTTGTGAACAAAGAAAACTGTACTTCTAAATATAGGGAGAAACTTATGAAAGAGCAAGGATATTTACAGCAGCTCAATTGTTGGGTTTATCTGAAGCTGTCTTCAAAATTGTGACTCTAACAAAGAACTACTTGGAGCTTTTGACGTCTGCATATTTCTGGGTCTTCCAGAATCAGTGAATACCATCATTCTTTGGTTAACATTAGTTAAAAGTTACAATTTAAAGAATATTAAACTAGCCCCTCTGTGAAGGAGAAAGTAAATTTCCCTTAAGGAAAAAAAAATATTTGTATTTGTAGGAAACTTGTCACTGAATTTAAGCTGTAGCTTTTATTATTCCTCATTAAGCTATGTGTGTTTTGTGAACTAGTCAACTTGTTTTTAGGGTTTTTTACCTATGTGTGGGACAGCAGGGTCAGCCAGTAGTACCATCACTGTCCCAGCCTAAGATCTGTGCCTGCCCTGTAGTCTCTTTCCTTTAGAGGTTAAATTGGAGTGATGAAAAAAATTTTTAGATGTGCATCCCCACCAACCAGGATCCAGTTGTTTCCTTTTCCAGGCCTTCTGTCCTGACTCTCCTCATCCTATCCATCCTCCATATCCCCAGCCTGGACCTTCTCCTTCCAGGGCCCATACCTCTGGTGTTTACTTTCTGTCACCATCACAAGACCTAAGACATTCTCATACAGAGAAAAAGGTTTATTGTTAGTATCAGTTTTTTTTAAACTCTTTTATTTACGTTTCTTACATCTTTTTCTCCCTATTCCATCCCAATCCCTTCCAACACCCCAATATCAGGTAGGAGAGAGAAAGAGTTAGTAGGAGAGGGGCACAGCTCTTTCTTAGCTGCTTCCTGCTGGTTAGGGTCGTTGGGTTCCCTGGAGCCAGTCCAGTCCTCTCCAACTTCTTGTTTCACAACAGCAACTGGGACCAGCAAGGGAAAAGCAGGAGCAGCCTTGTTCTTTCTTGGATCTTCTCACTCTCTGGGTTCTGGCATTTATTCTCTGTCTAGACTCCTCAGATTTAAACTATCTGCAGCTGGCAAAGATCTCCTCTCAGAGCCCACACGAAGCAAATAGTCTGCTGCTGTGGACCATCTGAATTGGTCCCACATCCCACACCTGGGACCAAAACAAAAACATGTTTATATCTACAACAGTTTGTTCGTGGCTTACCTTTTTGGAGGGTCTATCCAATGGGTGATTACATTGCTCTGGGCCCTTGAGGGTTGAGACACATGGCAATAGTGGAAAGCATATGGCAGACCATAGTGCTCACCCCATGATCAGGAAGAAAAAGAGGGGGATGCAGGATCCTGTATTGTGTTTCAAAGGCATGCCCTAGTGACCTAAGGCCTCCCACCAGGCCCTGCTTCCTGTAGGCCCACCGCCTTTACCATGCTGGGAACCACACATTAGCACACAGGCCTTCAGGGGACACCACTCAGGCTATAGCATCTTATCATTCTTAACACGCTTCATCAAGCTCATCCCCTATTTGTCCATCTAAATCCATCCTTCTGAATGACTCATTCCATCTGTCTACTCTGCCTGCTTCATCTCATTCTGTTCTTTCTTTTTAACTGCTTTTGGTCTTGGACTCGTACCTCAGTGGAATGACACACACACTGTTAGTAAGTATGCTGGTCGTCTCCTTGCTTATTGGTCTGTTCCTTTGCTGACAGGTATCTTGATCACTTTCTGTTTTCCAAGTGCTGTCTAAGTGCCAGTGACACAGTGGGTTACAGACAGCACCCAGGAAGTCCGTGAGCACCTTCTTGCAGTTGACATGCTAGGGAGGGAGGCAGCTGATTTTCTTGGAGACAAGGATTCTGTTTAATATGTCTTTTTCATTCCGTGAAGCAATTAGTGTATATACTCCCCAGAGTGTGAGAGCTTTTAGGGTTTGTATTTGAAAGACGTGGATCCATAAGGTTTAGGGAACCGAACAATTTTTAGTGGAAGAAAAGTCAAACCCCTGAGAGTCAGACAGCAGCTTCTTCATCAGATAGTGGCTTTCATTTCAGGATGGCTTCTCGGGCGGGCGTGTGCAGTGTCTGCAGACAAACTGACAGCGTGAGTAGGCATTTATCTGCTCCTTGTCAGGTTGAAGAGGAAAGTTAGGAGAAGGTAACCGAGATAAGGGAGCTGAGGACTCTTTGAGAAATTTTCTGATAAAATATACCTGTTAGTGAGTTTTAGGGTAACAGAATCTTGAGAGGCGCAGAGAATTCTAGAAACGCTGGGCTTCTATCCCCTTCTTTGCCATCTGGCATACAAGAAAATGAAGTTACCATGTGTAGTCCTTTCTGCTCGGTTAGCATTGTGGCTTCCTTGCTGAGTTTGCGGAGGAACCCTGGTCCTTACTAGAGCAGTTTTACCTTGATGAGAGCGTTCTCCGGAAATGTTACCCAATGTTTACAGATTTTGATACAGTCCTTTTTTAGTGAGAAGGAGCCAGACTTTAACATTTGGGGACAGTTTTTCAGGGGCACTCCCAAACTGCAGTAAGTTAAAAAGCAAGGCCTTTTCTTCTAAGATAGCATTGTGTTGATTCTTTGAACTTTCTGTTTGCTAAGGGCAGAATCTCATACCAAGAAATGGGCCAGATCGTATGCTAACAGTCACATACGCATGGCAGACTGGTGCATTCCCTGAGGAAATGTCTTCTACTCTGAAGCAACAACTCTTCTTCCTTTTCAAAATTCACTCTTATAGAAAGAATAGATCTAGGCCTGTGGACAAGCTCAGTTGGTAGACTGCTTGGTTGATAAGCATGAGGAGCTGAATTTGATCCCTGGGACCCCTGGTGGAGGGAGGGGGACACGGTTGGTTGGTTTCCCAAGACAGGGCTTCTCTGTGTAGCCCTGGATGTCCTGGAGGGACACTCTATACTCTGTAGAGCAGGCTGGCCTCAAACTCAAGAGGTCTGCCTGCCTCTGCCTCCAATGCCCAGCTGAGGCGTGCTCTTATAATTCCAGGGGAAGTGAAGACAGGTGGTTCTCTGCGTCTCACTAGCCAGCCAGGCACATCTGCGAGCGCCTAGTGAGGGACACTTGTCTCACAAAACACGATGAATTGCACCTGAGGAGTGACATCTAGGCTGTCCCCTGCCTTTCTTATGCACGTGCACTCAGGCATGCACACCTTCAGAGCCACACAAAATAAATACACGCCGATGAAAATCTCTTTATTTTCAAAGGAGCTCACTTAAAAAAGGAAAGAGACCATCTTCAAGACACTTGGAAGTGACTCTATGGCAGACTGTTCTGAAACACTAATCTAACTTCGGCTGAACAATGGACACTGATGCTCAGTACTCTGCTCTTACAGATGCTTCGGAGGCACACCTGTCCCGGCGCCACACATGTGAGACACTCAGAAGTGGACTTTGTGTGGCTCCTCCTAATACTCATGCATTTTCATAAGCTATCAAGGCCAACCCCTTGGTTTCACTCTTTTCTTTTTCTTTCTCTTTTTTTTTTTTAGAGGTTTTGTTGGTAATTTTCCGATATTGGCATTTTCATTGTGATTAGAAAAATTTAGAAAAACCTTGACATTTTAAAAACTCTGAGTCTTCCTATTCAATAGTGAGGAGCTTTCTTTCGAAGGTGTCTCACTGGCATTTCCATTTCGCTTGCTCATTTTATTTCTGGAAACTTTTGTTGGGCCTTTAAATAGAATCTCTGCTTCCAGTATATTTTCCCTTCTTTCTTTCATTCCTTCTCACTGTTTATTCATTTAAGACAGAGCATCAAGTAGTCTTAAGTTCACTACATAGCCAGCAATGACCTTGAACTCCTGTCCTTCTGCTTCACCTTCCAAGGGCTGGGATTGCAGGTGCGCGTCACTACACCTAGTTTGTGAATTGCTTTGTTTCATTTGACACTGTATTTCCTAACGAGTTACGTTCATTTGCATAGACAGACATAAAGGTTGTAGGGTTCTGTGTGGTGCGCGTTCAGTCTTGGAGTGCTGATCAGTTTTTCAGTTTTCTGATTTTTTTTTTTTGAGACAGGGTTTCTCTGTGTAGTCCTGGGTGTCCTAGAACTCACTCTATAGACCAGGTTGGCCTCAAACTCCGAGAGATCAGCCTGCCTCTGTCTCCCAAGTGCTGGGATTAAAGGTGTGCACCTGGCTAAGCTTTCTGATTCTTCCACTTCTTCTCTTATATAATTTTATTTGATGAAAACACCCACTGTGATGAGCACTTGGTGACTGTTTGGAAGCCTCCAATAGTTCACCACTGAGCGGGCTTCCATCTTCGAATTGGGGCATTTATTCACTGGTCCCTGTTTTGAGTTTTTATTATAAATAAATATGGGACTTTATCAGATGTCTGGGCAGCATCTGTGGAGATAATCAAATTTCTTTTCTCTTTTCATCTATACCTATGACTATTAACAGCGTTTTAGCAGTAAAATGTATCTGCATTTCTAGTTACTTGCTCATGGTGTCTGGGTTGTCTTGATGTGCGTTTGCTGCTGTTGGTGTGGTGTGTGTGTGTGTGTGTGTGTGTGTGTGTGGTGACAGGTTCACAGGTGACACTGTAAGCATGTGCAGGTCAGAAGACAACTCTTGGAAGCTGGTTCTCTCGTTCCACCTTGCTGATGCAGGGTCTTCTCTGCTATTTCCGCTAGCCGACCCTCCAGCTTCTGGCAGTTCTTCTGTTTCTGTATCCCATCTCATCTCAGGAATGCTGGGGCTCCAGATGTGTACTGCTGCAGCTCCCATTTTTCCATGTGCTTCGGGGGCTGGAACCCGGGTGGGGAGGCTTGCATAGCTGCTGCTTGTACCCACAGAGCTATTGTACCCATCCGGAAGCACCTCTGTGTGAGCCACCTAGAGTTCTAAAGCAGAACAGCTTTTACTCCATCATTTTGTCCATGACAGTTTGAGTTATAGTGTCAGGAAATAACAAATTCCTATATTAAAAACAGTGGAAATGAAAGTACATAAATCTGAAAAAGAAATTAAAACACAAAAAATGTAATAATTTGCTATACCAAGTAGCACATGCTTATAATTTCTGATTATTTGAAGTATTTTGTTGTCACTTGCTTAATCAGCTGTCATATTCACGAAATTGTAGATATTTGAGATAAAGAATGTAATTAAGTCATTAGTACTTTCCATCCCAAGACGTGCCTTCTCTCAATAATGCGGAATACACTGGTTACCAACATGGTGGTCTGGATGTTAGATAAATTGATCTTCCTTTCGAACTGAAATGACTTTATTTCAGCTAAATTCCAGGTAAACACAGCTGAGATGAGGGTTTGTTTGTTTGGTTGATCAGTTGTTTGGTTGGTTTGGTTTTTCTAATGTAGGACAGTGTAGCCCTGACTGTCCTGGAATTTGCTCTGGAGACCAGGCTGGCCTGGGACTCAAAGATCCACCTGCCTCTGCCTACTGAGTGCTGGGGTCAAGGGTATATGCCACCACTTCCTTCTTTCTTTTCTTTTCCTTTTGTGTGATTTTAAATCAGTCCAGAAACATTTAAGCATTAAGTTGGAACAAGATCCCAAACTTTGGAACCAGGCTCATCCATAGAGCTTCCCGAGCCACACACCCTGAGTTACAGCTCCGCTGCCGCTCTAGAAACCTCGCCTGAGAACTACAGAATGAAGACTCTCTTTAAGATTCTTGTTGAGTTCTGCAGTGCTTCCCACCTTTGAAGGCTTCCATTCATTAAAGCTAGTTCTAGGCAGGGGATATGGCTCATTCATAAACTGTTGACCTTGTGAGCACCAGGACCTGAATTATCTCCAGATCTCACATAAACCCTCATGATCACAATACTCTAGATGCAGAGATGGGCAGATCTCTGGAGCTCACTGGACAGTCAGCCTAGCCTACCTCTGGTGGATTCCAGGCCAATGAACAAATTCTCGACAAAATCAAAACAAAACAAAACTGAGGTTGTCCTCTGGCCTCTACATACATGTGTATGTGCTACCGAAACCATTACATATACATATACACGCATGTATACCATCTACTCTATTCTCCTATAAGTTGTAGATGTCATAAACTTTTTTAAAAACTGAGACCTGACTCACAGGCAGCTCTCCATTGTCTGCAGTTTGCTCTTATGTATTAGAAAATTCACCAAGACCTAATTTTACTTTCATTTGCTCTTTTCCTAAGCCTTATTCCTTGTATAGAAATATGTTAATAATTTCATGTCATGATAAAAGTCAATGAGCTGGTTAAGTAATCTCAGAAGGAATTTGTTTACATGAGATCCTGTTTTAATTTTCTATGCTATCACTTTTCTTCCCTTTAGCTAAGAGAAACGTTTCCAATAAATTCTTAAAGCTGGGCAGTGTATCTCAGTGGCAGAGTCAGTACTTAGCATATGAGTAGCCCTGGGTTTGATCCCTAATACCCAGAAGTCAAGTCTGTCTTTTATTTTCCTGGAGTGATATGTTCTTTGTATTTCCCCTTTGGAAATAAATCTTATGCTTTCAACTGAAGCCAAGACTTGTAGCTAAAGAACTCTCTAACTCTAAGGCTGTATAGACACCTTCTGGGACATTGTTTTCCAAAGTGGTCCATGACCCATCCTCATAGAATTTCCTCTGACCACTTATTTTTAATGTGCAGTTTCCCAGGTCTCACACAAACCTAGCTTAGCAATTCCACGGAGTCCAGACTCTTGAATATGACATCTAAACAATGTCCTCAGTTGATTCTCCTATATCTAGAGCACAGATCATACTTAGATAAGCCCATTTTTATCCTGAGATTATTGCTCAGATTAGTAAACTGAAAATGCAGACGTAAATCTGTAGCTGTCCTCTGCTTGTCCCTAGGACATTTTGATTGAGGCCCATGTTCCCCACAGTGGATGAGGGAGAACAGTATAAGTCAGAGAATAATTCTGATTAGCTTCTAATCTGCATCTCAACCTTAGTAAGAAGCACACATCAGAGGTAGAAAAGACCATAAGATAACCTAGCAAGAAGGTCCTAAGTGGAGGTAGACCACATGTCTGCATCTACACCCTGTCTGTAATTGTGTGAGATATTTTTGTTTCATTGTCACAGTGACTAGAGGTTATTGTTAGTATTGGGGAAATGGAGATATTTACCATCCCTTGATACAAATGACAGTCTACAACAATGAATTGTCCTGTCTTACTGTCTCAACTGCTAACACCATCTTGGTAAAGAAACACTAATGACAGACTAAGTGAGAAAATGGAAATCGAGAAATATGCTCACCTTTTTTTTTCATAGCATTGTCATACTCTGTGTGTTTACTACTGTGTGTGAGAGAGAGGAAGGAGGAGGGAGAGTGTTAATCTGTTTCACAAACTTTTTAAAAATATTGGTATACATCTTAGTTGTTATTCTATTGTTGTGAAGAGACACTATGACCAAGGCAACTTATGAAGGAAAGCATTTACTTGGGGCTTTGCTTATACTTATACTTTTAGAGGGTTAGTCCAGGATCATCATGGCAAGAAGCAGACAGGCATGGCACTGAGCTCTTGTTGAGAACATTACATTCTGATCTGCAGGCAGCAAGCAGAGAAAGAGACAATAGGCCTGGAGTAGACCTTTGAAACCTCAAAGCCCACTTCCAGTGACACAACTCCTTCAACAAGGCCACGCCTTGCAATTCTTTCCAAACAGTTCCGTTAACTGAGGACCAAGCATTCAAACATATGGGCCTATGATGACCATTCTCCTTCAAACTACCACAAAATGGAAACAATTTTGTTAAAGAATAACATTTTTAGTCTGATTTGTTTATTCAGTTCAATGCAATGAAATAGAATTTAGTGCCTTCCATAGTTCCTTTGGCCCTCTAGAGGATATGAAGATGAGTAAGACAAAGTTTCTACCTTTGCTAAGCTCAAGATACTTGAACAAATAATAGACCAGCCCCCAATATGTAAGTCTGAGTAAGTCTAAAGAGATCAGATTGGGGGGTGGCATATTTCACAGAGGAGGCAGCCACTGAACTGTGCTTTTGCAAGGAAAGGGCAAGGGAAGAAAAGCAGTTAAAACAGGATTTTTGAGGTATAAAACCAGGAAGGAAATAATTGAAAATACAGGAGTAGAAAAGATGTGTCCAAGAAAATTAATTATTTCTGATGAATTGCAGAAGGCTAAAGATAGACAAACTGGTTGAAAAGTCCTTATGTGGGGCTAGAGAGAAGCGGCTCAGCTATTAAGAGCAGTTGATGCTCTTGCAGAGTACCCAGGTTTCATTCCCAGCATCCACACAGCAAGCTTACAACCAGTTCCAAGGAATCCAGTACCCTCTTCTGGACTCCCCATGCACAAGGTATGCACATGGTGCTCAGACATACATGCACAGGAGTAAAATGTCACTATATAATAGCCAAGAGATGACTACATACAATGCCAGCATTTGGGTGGGTAAGGCAGAAAAATCATGATTTTTGGCTGCAAAGTGAGTTGGAGTCCAGTCTGGACTATGTATCAAGACTCTGTCTCAGAAAAATCAAAACAACAAAGGAGAGAAAAGAAGGAAGGAAAGAAAGGAAAAGGGAAGAGAAGAGAAGACACCAGGATAGGGTGGAACAGAGCACGTGGCGGAGGTGTCAGGCAGCTGTGCTCTTGGTCTGGGTGGTGGTCACAGCATGTTTGCCTCGTCATAATGAGGAAAGGTACATCCGCTTCCTCTGTGTGTGTGTTTTATATGGGAATGGAAAGGTCTTTTGTATTTTATTGTTTTTGAGGCCATTACAATGGTTCCAGGGTGAGAGAAAGGGGTGATCCAGGCCTGAATAAGCAAATCTAGAGCCATTCCAGAGAAAGGACTGCATGTGGATAGCAAGAAAAGAAGAGAGAACAGTTCCACCGTGGATGTAAAACCAATGTGTGGCAACAGCTAGAGGTTAGGAACAGAAGCTCAAAACACATAGGGAGATTTGGAGATCAAAATCAAGAGGTAGGAGCCTGCCTGAGAATTGGAATGTTGCTAGGAAAGGCAGAGTCCTGGGAAATGTCTGTTCTGGAGAGGTTAGGGGGTCTAGGAAGGGGTGCAGAGAAGGGGCAGAAAGCAGGAGAGATGGTTCCAGGTGGAAGTGGTGTTTTATTTGAAGAGAGAGGGTAGTCAGACAGCCTGGAGGTGCAGAGGGGAACGTCAGTTTGTTATTGTGAGTAAGGTGACACCGTAAGTAGTGAAACAGTAAGGGTCTGTCCCCACAAGAATGTTGGTGACTGAAAAGGAAGGCAGACTGTGTGCAGAGAGGAAGCTGCCCCAAGGGAAGAAGTAGGTGTGTGCACAAGCAAGTCAGGCAGCCAAGGAAGAAGAGACAAGTGCATAAACATAAGAGAGGCGGGGCATTTGTTGGGGCAATGACTTCACTTAGTGCTTCTCAAAGTGTTTTTCCCCACGTCATCTAAGGCTCCAGGAATCATGTCAGAAATGCAGTTACGGGCGCCACCCAAAGAAACACAATCAGAAAAGCTTGAGTTCGTTTTGCAAACAATTTTAACAAGCTGAAGTGTCTTATACCTGGTCAATTTGAACACAAGTTACATAGAGGGAAGAAGAGGGATTAGTGTCCAAGACACAGGAAAGGTAACACTGTGTGTGTGGATATTACCCCTTATACATCCAAGTGCTCAGGGTTAGGCTCGGTTTAGATCTTTCTGGCCATCTGCAATTCTGTGCTTCTTCCAAGTGTTTTATCTTCTAAGTAAACCCTGTGTCCTCTAGGGCAGTAATAATTTTTTAACTCTAAAATGGATCCATGTTGCATTTTTGTCATTGGCATCCAGAGAGGTGCTACTAAAGTTCTGGGGTGAGTTACAAGTCCTAGATTCAGATAGTGTCTTTTTCCCTAAGTGTCTAGGAGACTTTATTATAGACCCTTTTACTCCATGGCAGTTTAAAGTCTATAAAGGGGGCCAGGATGGAGGGACAAATGGCAAATAAGTTGTTTAGAAGAACAGCAGCAATCCTGAAGTCATTATCAATGACTCGAGTAAGTCCTCTGTCTGGCAGGCTGTGATGACGCGGTCATGGAGAGGTGAGAGGAACGAAACTGTGGGGAGGGCCTGCAGATTCCTCTGAAGAAGAGTGTCTGCCACATCCATTCAGGGAAGGCTGCTGCCTTCCCTGCTGCGGGGAGAGGACTCAGACACTATCAGAAACTGTGAGAGATGGCTCAGCAGTTAAGAGCACTTGCTGTTCTTACAGAGGAGCTGCGTTCAGTTCCCAGCGCCCACATCAAGCAGCTCACAGGGGATCCAATTCCTCCTGTCTGTCTGCATGGGGACCTGCATTCATGTGCATATACCCACATGTACATACACACCTCCACTTAATTAAAGGTATTTTAAAATGCTTTAGAAAAAGAATTGTGTTAGAACACTACTTTTGCAAATATACAAGGAACCTCTTTTGAGACATGGTCTTTATGTATGTAGCCTAAGCTAACCCCAACTCACTCTGTAGTCCAGGCTGACATCATATCACACTTGCAGCAATGTTCCTGCCTCTGTCTCCCTAGTGATGGAATTAAACGCATATACCACCACACTGCCTCATTTTTTAGCATCAAAAATGTCACGGCCATGCGATGCAAATTAGGGTGAGCCCAGGCCACATGAAGTTTTTCAAAATCAAGAAAGATGTCCTGTGGAATTCTTTGACTATGATTTTTTTTTCACAGGGTGATGCAAAACTCTTTCTAGAAGTTGACTACATTTTTTGTGTTTCTACCTTAAACTCAAAACCAGAAGAAAAAAAAAATAGATGATGCATTAGTGCAAGTATAAGGAAAGGAAAGTTAATATTTTTGAGCACTCACACTGTAAGTTTTTTAGAAGCAATGCTTTCATATGTGCTAATAATCTTTTGTCTCATGTGCTTTCGCAGGGAGCCTGTGTTATGTTCTTTGTTTGTTTGTTTTGAGTTTAGGGGTTGGACACAGGGCCTCCTAGACGTCAGGCGAGTTCTCTGTCATTGAGCTACATCCCTAGCCCTCCACCAGTGCTCAGGGTCCTCTAGTAAATAAGCGACTGGCTCAGTTTTACAAGTGAAGGCAATGATGCCCAGAGCATCAACTTCATGGGTGTGCAGGAGGATGCTGGTACTTGCACTCAGAGCTCTCTAACTACAAAGCCCATGTACTCTTTCTGCGGATATACATCTTATCCTGGTGTGGCCTACCAGGCTTGCCTGTCTATAGCTTTCGTGGTTTTTCTAAAGCGTGAGAAGTTCTGTAAAGGTGGGTTTTCAAATATGACTATCTGAAAAACTGTAACAAAATAAAAACATAGGATTTTTTTATATTGTGATGAAAAAAAATAGAAACAACAAAAACTTTACTTTGGTTTCAAGAGAATCACGAGAAGGACTTGGGTATAATTCATATGCTTGGTTTGAGCCATCTTTACAAATGCATGCTATCCTTTAGGTAACGAAGCCATCATCATCAGTATGATTCCTGATTATATCTTACATGAACCCATCTCTGTCGGTACTTCTTCGCTCTCTTCTCATTTGAACCCCCTTGTATATGGGACTTACTTATACATCTGTCTTAGTTAGGGTTTCCATTGCTGTGAAGAGACACCATGACCACAGCAACTCTTACAAAGGAAACTTTAATTGGGGCTGGCTTAGAGTTTTAGAGATTTACTACATCATTGTCATGGTAGGAAGCATGGCAGCATGCAGGCAGACATGGTGTGGAAAAGGAGCTGAGAGTTATATACATCTGGATCTGTGGGCAGCAGAGAGAGACTGTGAGTCACCAAGCCTGGCTTGAGCTTCCGAGACCGCAAAGCCCACCCCATAGTGATGCATGTCCTCCTCCAATGAGGCCACGCCTCCTAATAGTACCATTCTCTATGTGCCTATGGGGCCATTTTCATTCAAAACACCAATGTACCCCTTTATCCTGTGATGGGCCTCTGATTTGTTGCTGGTGTGAGACTATTACTTCTGAGAATGTGTACAAGTGTGGATACGTGAATATGTGGATAAGAGCCTTCTCTAGGGTACATACCCATCAGAGAAACAAATAAGCCATATAGAGGCTGCCATTTGAATTTTTTTAAGGGATTTGCTATTTTCAAAGCTATTTTCAAAGGCGCTGGCTGTTTTACATTTCCATGGAGTGTTGGAGGGCTTCCATTCCCTCCAAATTCTGTCCAGCACTCCATGTGGTTGATCTTTTAAATTACAACCATTCCAAGAGTATAACAGAATTTATTGGGGTATTACTTTTAATTTCCCTAATGGCTAATAATACTGAATAGATTTTCCTGTCTTTATCTCTGTTAAAATGTCACTCCGAAGGCTTTGCTGATTTTTTTTAATTGGGTTGCTTTATTTTCTTATTATTGACAAGTGCTAAGAGTCAGTGGTGTGCTCTGGATATAAACTCTATATCAGACGATTCACATTTTCTCAGCCTGTGGCTTGTCTTTTCATTTTCCTTTTATTGTGTTTCAGAGAGCAGAAGTTTTTAATTTTAATTTTAACCAATTTATCAATTTGTTCTTTGATGGGTCATGTGTCTGGTGCGTATCTAAGGAATCTTTGTTTAATGCAAGGTTACAAAGATCTTTTCCTATATTTTCATAGGCACATTTTATAATGATAGGTTTTACATTTGGGTTTATGATCTACTTTGAGTTAATTTCTACATGTGGTGCAAGATATAGATTTAAATTATTTTTTTGAAAATATGAATAACCAGTTGTCAAAACACACTTTATTCTCTTCCCATATGAATTGCCTCCATTTATTTAGGTCTTATTTAATTTCTGTCATCTTTTGTGAGGATTACTTCTCTTTTATATGTTTAAGCTATTTTGAAATTTTATGCTATTATAAATGGTATAGAATTGGAAATTCCAATTTCTAGTCATTTGTTGCCTGTATAAAGAAATACAATTGATTCTTGTATTGATCTTGTATCCCACAAGCCTGCTACACCCATACCAGTAGCTTTGTTAACTCTCCACAGCGTATTCTATATAGATTACTGTGCTGTCTACCAAGAAGCACATCACTAAGTGTGATGTTAGCTGTAGGCTTCTCATGGATCATGTATTTCAGGTTGAGGGAGATATTTCTTTGCACACTGGGCCACCTTGCTGGCCTCTGAGGAAATTATTTCTAATCTTGTATTGCTGAGTTGTTTGTTTTTTTAATGAGAAAAAGATGTTAGACTATAGCAAATGCATTTTCTGCACTGTTTGAGATGGCCATGTGTTTTTTTCTTTTTTCCTTTTTCGTTTGTTAGGACTGTGTATTATGATTATCAGTTTTTAATATCAAAATAACTCTCTTACGTTTTTGTGAGAAACCCCCACTTAATATAAATATCTGTGTATGTGTTTACATCTGTGTTATGGACAGCTATGAAGGTATACATATAGAAATATAGACACGGATATATGTGTCTCTTATCGCTAGAATCTGGAGTGATGCTGCTTCCATCATCCATGACATCAGTATTCCTTGTTTTATATCCATGTGTATTCCTTGTTTTCTCTTTCTGGCCAGTCTGACTAGAGGATTATCAGTTTTATTGATCTCAAAGAACCTTGGTTTCATTGATTTTTTTCCCATCATTTTTATTTGTTTTATTCATTTCTCTTCTAAACTTTATTACTTCCTTTCTTTGATTATGTTGAATTTACTTTACTTTTTTTTTAAACTTATTTGGCTAGAAACTGAGCTTACTAATTTGATGAATTTTTTTCTAATGTAGGTATTTATTGCTATTAATTTCCTTCTAAGTACTATGTAGCATCCTGTAAATATGTTTTATTTTCAGTTTTATTCAGTTCAAAATGCTTTTCAATTTCTGCTTTGGTTTCTTTTGGGCTCTAGGATATTTATAAATATAATATTTATTTTCTCAAAATTGAAGATTTTATAGCATATTGATTTCTAATTTATTGGTAGCCACTTTAATTCCATTGTGAACACAGATAATTTTTGTATGATCTTGATCCCTCTAAACTTATTGAAATTTATATTATGATCCAAAATAGATCTATTTGAAAAGAATATAAATCCTATAAGTGGAGTATTCTATAACTATCAGTTAAATTGTCTGGTTGGTAGCATTTAAAGCTATCTATCTATACCAGTAGTTTTTATCTACTGTTCAGTTAAAGAGAGGGGGATATTAGAATCTCTGACTGTAACTGGATTTCATCTGTTCCTTCGTGCTATCCATGGGGCTTTATGTCACTCAGACCATAAACTTGAGAGGCCCAGGGCTAGCCTCCTTAACTGGCCCTTTAGTGGATGAAGCAATTTCTTTCATCCCAAGTAATAATTTTACTCTAAAATCTACTGTCTGCCGTTAAAACGCATATCCTTTTAAAATGTCTTTTGACTAGCATTCCTATGTCATTTTTCTATATTTTCACCTGTAACTCCTGTGTGTTTTCATGTATAAAATACTTTTGATATAAGCCCCATATGTTTGGACCTAGATTTGTCTTTGTTTTTTTGTCTTTTTGAAGTCCCGGTGCTTGATCCAGAGCCCTACTACTCTTATAACTGAGCTGTATCGCCCAGCTTTTTGCTGTCCGTCTCATCTAGTCTTAGTTCCTAACCATTTTCTCCTCCCTCCTATTGGATGAGTGTGCTTTTTCTAGTTTTGTCGCTCTTGTTTTTTTTTTTTTTTTTTTTTTGCTTTGTTACTCTGATTCTTGCTTTCGATTTTATACTGTAGCTCTTGGGGGAGAGGATGCTGGCCCGTGTACATGTTGACGACCAGAAGCTGACAACAGCATATCATCCTTGATTTCTCTCCCAGCGTATTTTTTTGAGGCATGGTCTCTCACTGAACCTGGAGTTCATCATTTTGGCTCCACTGGCTGGCTAGTGAGCCTCTGAGATCCATCCGTCTCCACCCTACCCTCCAGTGCTGGGGATACAGGCACATGTCATCATCTCCACCTTGTATGTGGGTGCTAGGGATTCAAACTCAGGTCTTCATGCTTTCACAGTGGTCACTGTTCCCACTGAGCAATCAATCTTCCCGGCCCCGGCTGCATACATCTCAAACTCATCACAACCTGTCCTGAGACCATATACCACCGCACGTCGGCATGAAACACTCATTCTTGCCCCCATCTTTATGCTCTTTGACATTCAACTTGTCTGTGCGTGCTCTAAGACTCACAATGCTTTGCATTTGTTTAACTGGTCCTCGTATTTTAAGGAGGTTTAAACAATTTTTATGATACATATACCTAACTGTACATATTTTATGACACATATATTTAACTATATACATTTTTGACACATGTATTTAACTGTATACATTTAAATAACTTTTATGACACATATATTTAACTTGATCCTCACCCTTCCTTGTGTAGCTACGTATCTCCGTGTACCATTTTTCGTGTACCTAAAGGGCTTTCTTTGGTATTTTGGGGGGCGTGTAGGTCTGGTGGTGATCAGTTCTTTCAGCTTTTTTTGCTGATGCTGTTTTAAATATCTAAGAGCACCTCTTCCCTTTTTCTCTGAACTATATTTCCAATAATCACATGATTCTAGGGAGATGGGCTGTTGTCTCCGTCCCTCCATGGGACTGGTGTTGTGCCATCTTCTGACCTCATCCTCTTCACCTGTGTATGGGATCGGTCTTTTCTTCCTCTGGAAACTTCATAATTAGCACTTCTTTTAGTCGGTTTGGTTATTGTGTGAGTTCAATCTGAATTGAACTCAGATTGTCAGGCTTGGCAGCAAGCACCTTTTCATACCAAAGCATCTTGTCAGAGCCATTTTGGGTAGATTTTATTGCTTTGTCTTCAAATTCTCTAATCTTTTCCTCTGAAATTTCTAACCTCGTTAATTGAGTCTAGTTTGATTTTTTTCATATATTGCATTTTCATCTTAAAATTTTTAGAAAATTAAAAAAATGCTCTGTCTCTATACCACATTTGAAATATATTTAAGTGCTATTATGATACAGAAATTAATGCCCTTCTTGACTGTCTGACATCTCTGTCAGTTTTAGATGGAATTTCCATGTTCTTTGTCTCTCTATCAGTCTTTGATTACATACCAAGCATTTTGAATTTTAACTTCCTGGGATCTGAGTGTTCTTGTATTCCTGTAGATACTTTTGAGTTTTGTTCTGGGATACAGAATGCTAACATGCCAATCATTCCTTGCTTTTGGATCTTGTTTTTAAAATCTGCTTCATACAAGCAGATCAGCATTTTCTCTAGGGCTAATTATTTCCCACTTCTCATGCAAGATCCTTCTGAGTACTCTGCTAGCATTGTAAATTCTGAGATTTTGTGGGCTGTGTGCTGAAAACAGGCCCTGGCCCTGCCCTGTGACCTTTGGTCTAGTCCCCCCAACACTATCATATGGTTTTTACCCAACCTCAAGCAGTTCACTCACGTGCGCGCGTGCACACATACACAGAGTTTCTTACAGATTGCTCTGTGGGAGCCATCTGCCTGAGCCCTGAGTTCTCTCTGTACAGCTTTCTTCTTTATGGTCCTCTGCTCTAGCCACTTTGGCTTCCCCGATCCCTGGATTCCATCTGTTTAGCTCCAAAACTACTGTGTCCTTTCTCAGGTTCTTTTCTCTGCTGCAACCTAGGATCTCCTCGAAGGCGTTACACTGGGGTAACAGTGGGGCTTATTTTATTTGTTCATCCTCTTTCAAGGATTAATGACTATTCACTGTTGTTACTAGCCAATGTCTTGGAAATGTGTGTCTTCTCTCTAAATATATTTTGAAAATTGTTTTTGTTTTCAGTCATTTTTGGTTAAGTTATAAAAAGAGGTCCCTATTATACCATCTTTGCTGGAAGCAGAAGTCTTCAGCAAGCATTTTCAGTAGCTTTCACATATATTCAGAGAACAACTGAAGAACAGCAACATCTGGTTATTGAATGCCTTCCGTGTGCCCATTCAGATGTTATACTAACAGAGCAGCTATCATGTGCTGTTCTAGGCACTGGAAATACATCGCTGCCCCAGAGCTTAAAGATCAATGTCTGTGATGGTTTGAATAAGAATGCCCTTCCCCCCCCCCCCCCCCGTAGGCTCATATATTTAAATGCTTCATCACCGGGGAGTAGAACCATTTGAAAGGATTAGAAAGATTAGGAGGTGTAGACCTCCCATTCATACGAGTAAAGAAAAGCCATGAATGAAGAGTACAGGGACAGAGGGTTGGGAGTTCAAATCTGGATTTGTGAAGTTTGGGTATCCATGAGAAATCCAAGTGCAGGCATTAAGATGGGGAACTGGATCCGAAGCTCAGGCTGGTAGGTAAGGGAGGATGAAGACAGAACTGACTTGGATTTAGCAATATGGAGATCTTAGGTGAGTTTGATGGACCATTTGGGATAGAGTAATTTGGTTAGAGTGAAGTAGGCTTAATAGAGAATGAGAGAAGGAGGCCTGGAAACAAAGTATAAACAGCATTTTCGAGAAGTTTGGCAATAGGGCAGTAACTGGCGTGGCAGCTGGACAAGAAATGGCATCCCAAAACGATGGTTCATGAAGAAGGAAAGAATCGCACAGCTGAAGACTGATGGGAAGAATCCAGAGAATAAACTCCTGGCAGGAAAGGAAAGAGAAGGGAAACTGCCGGAGCCTCATTCTAGAGGAGATGAGAAGGGGGATCTCCAGAAGAAAGGCCTGGTTAGGGAAATGAGTGAGAAAATGGGCAGAAGACAGAGTGGGGGTGGGGATGCAGGTACTGCTGGGAGTATTGTGTGCATTGGTGGGAGATTAGAGACATCCACGTCTGACTGGCAGTCTCAAGGGTTATATAAGAAGCAGGATATATGTTACAGTTATGAAGCTGGGCGTTCTCATGGGACTCCTAACAGTGCGGGGCAGTCTCTGACTCTTTTGCCTGCACTTGAGACCCTTTTCCTTCTGCTGTGTTATCTTGTCCAGCCTTGATATAAAGGTTTGTGCCTAGTCTTATTGTAACTTATGGGAACAGACTGCACTAATCAGTGAGCTGGACAGCAGCTACAAGGAAGGCAGAAACGAGGGAGTAGAGAATGTACCCAAGGGATTGACTAAAATGGAATTTAAGCTGGACAAGAAAGAAAAGTAAGCATTAAGGAAGGATGGCAATGCCATGTTGACAGGATCAGGAGACTGTGGATAGAGAGACTGAGGACTGGTTGGGACAGAAAAACTTCTAGAAGTAAGCTGGAAAAGATAGTAAGGGCTAGTCTGACAGTGTGTGAGGGTTTATTGATAAAGATAAAGTCTAGAACAGGGCTGCTCAGTGAGGTACAAGGGTGGGAGCCAGGTTGTGAGTTTAAGAACTGAAAGTAAACATTTTAGAAACATGAGTGTAGCAGTCAGTAGACTTAAGAGTGCTTTTGAGTTGTTATCTTGTTATTTTGGATACTAAGGACTGAACCCAGGGTCCTGTGCCTGGCAAAGATTCTGCCACTGAGCATCTTGCTAGCATCTCAAGCCCCACCCTGACCCCTTTAAACCCAAGACAGGGTCTTGCTGAGTTGCTCAGACTCACCCTGGGCTTGTGAGCCTCCTGCCTCACCCTCTAGGTAGCTGGGCTCTCATTCCCATTTTCTCCGGTTGGCTGCCAATTTTTTGTTTTGTTTTCCCCTTTAAATTCTCATTTATCCATTAATTTGTACTGACTTTTACAAATTCATGGTTCTGTAACAAAGTGGACGCAAACATTAAAAATATCGATCCTTCTCCCATAGCCAAAAGGTAGCTTTTGTGAGTGTGTGTGTGTCCGTCCATGTTGGGTAGTCTCTGCATGGAGAGAAAGAAAATTGGAAGGAACAAGTTATCATCTGCCTTTCCAAGATAGAATTTGGACTAACCAACTCTAGGGGGCACCATTCTCGGATATGCAGTATGCGTATAATACAGCTTCACGTGCTCTTCAAGAGTTCAGGGAAGTGGCCATTCTAATCCCTATTCTACAGAGAACAGACGCAGAGTGGCTGAGTAACTGTGCAGATGCACGCTGCCACCGAAGGTCAGAACGAAGGTCTGAGCCTATGTGTGTTTCTTGCACCAAAGCTGAACTCTACCACTATTCTCTCTACCTCATGCTTATAGTTAGAGAGACAGCCTGGCCTAAGCCTTGAAAACCAAGGACTGTGCCTCTTGGAAATGTTCCATGGGCTGTGTGGCCACATAGGGTGTGTTGGTTTCCTTTATAGACATGATTCATCACAGCTCCTGTGTTGATCCTTAGACCTGATCACTCCAGTTAGCGTTTGTTGAACTGGGAGGCTGAAGTGCCTCAGGAATCCAGTGTTCAATACCATCACAGGGTGCCCTGCCCTTTGCCCTCTCCTGCCTAGCCATTGCATGTGAATTAGAAGCATCTAATAGTCATTGGCAAAAGGGTAAATTGCGAGTGATTTAAATACTTTCTGTCAAAACATATATGGTAAATATATTAAGTTTATGACCTGTGAAGACCTGTTATAGAACTACTCTTCTTGTTAGTTGCTGTTGTCTTTTGAGACAAGACATCCTCACGCCTCTGCCTGCTCCCAGCTACTGTGTTTTAAACCATCATGTGTACAGACTTGTCAACTCCTGAGGGCTCTCAAGTGTCTGACATGGGCCGAGCAGGTGCACTCTCCTCCAAATCTGGGAAAAGCTGCTGTTGGCGGGTATGTGGAGCTCCTAAGGAATCCAAAAGTAAATTAAGCCTTGATCTCTTAGGGATTTGCTTTGTCACTTAGGCCTTCTTTGTCACTTGCCTCTTCCTCTGCCTAGGAAGTAGCAGAACACAAGAGCTAATTTGTAAAGCTCGTCCTTGTGTCATAGGGGGTAACCTTCCCTGGCGTCTGGAAGGCTTGCCAGGCTGCCTCTGTACTGGGGAGGCTGGTGCACAGCACAGGGCCTGACACAGTATGCAGTAGGTGCTCAGTAACTGTGAGTCAAAAGAATGAGTGACCAACTGGCCCTTAGCCTCCTTGGTGATGAGTTGATGTATTCAACCTTGCCTACCTTAAGAATGTCATTACCGTTTATGTCCATCAATGTCTATGAAAAAAAAATTTTGGACTGACCATGGCTAAGTCTCATTTTTTTTTACTCAAACATGTCTGTGTCTCTGGGAAGACAGAAGAAATGAAAATTCCACCCAAATAAGCAAATATAATTGCCGCACAATTTTACTTTTAAAATGCAGTATCACAAATCACAGTTTTGGTGAGTGGGAGAAACATCCTTAAAAATGCTTTATTATGATAAATGTTAATCATCACAGCTATCAGCTGAGGGGAAGATAGAACATGATTTGCTTTGTAAGTGTCGCTAGAGTTCTCCGACGTTTGCCATCAGCTGTTGTTATTGATGAAAGGTTTAATGTGTGAGCCTCCTTTTGGACTGTCGGTAGGGAGGAATTCTAAGTGTACTGAAAGGCCAGAGAACTTCCGCATACAGTGGGCTATTCTTTCCTTCCATCTTGCCACATTGTTCATTGCATCAATAAGAAATGTGACTGACATGGCAGGCGAGATAGATACACAATAAATTTCACATGACTTGTTTTTATAAATTTTTATTCCCTTATAAATTCATATATCAGTCAGATGGAGAATGTTTTGATTTCAGTTTTTTCCTCATTGTTGGTAAGGGTCAGGAATCATTCTAATAACCGAGGTAAGAATCTACTTTGTCTGCAAAAGCTTGTAAAACCTAGCAAAAACTCAACTCTCCCATTTCAGTAGAGAATACTTCCTCTTTTACATTTAAAGACAAAATAAAATATAGTAGACAGTTACATCCTAGGTTTTTTTATTATATCTTTTGAAATAATTTGTATATACCTTTTAAATAATTCCAAGTGCCACAAAAAATAATGTTAATAGCTCAAAATCAAAAGTTAAAAAAATACCCTAAGTATAATTTTTAAAATCTTTTTTTCCTCAAGCGTTTTACGATGGGATAATGAGACAGATGTCTCTCAACTGGAAGGACATTTTGACATTGTTATGTGTGCTGACTGGTAAGTACATAAAAATCATAAAACTCCTGTTAGGGGGGAAAAATAGCTTTGCTGAAGTAATTGGGCCGCACTGCTTTTCTGATGGCTAAGCCAAGTCAACAAATGAAGCACAAAGCCACCTTAACCTCAGCGAATTAATATTCATCTCCACGTGACAGTTAGAAGGTACTCTTCTATCACACAGTAACTTCTACCACATTATTTCCCAAAGATTGATTTTCAGAAGCATTTCCATTTTCTGGAATTGCCTCTGTTTCATGCTTGACGTATCAGTAAATGGACGACTTAGGCAAATTGCAAATAATTATGGCTCGGAGAGGAACAGTCTGGAGAAAAAGGAGTTTATCAACACAAACAGCTCAATTAGCTTACTTCTTGGGGGAGATCTGGCTATCGATATGAGGGAATATACATGTGTACACACATATATACTCTCTGGCAGATAAACATATCGTGGAGTATCTTGGGGAAAATAGCTTTTCTTAAAGTATGCTTGATATCTGATGTTTTCAGTTCACTCAGCACTGATATTTAGTTATACAGAACACAGTGATTACACAATCACATTTTGTTCTTATGCAAATAACAGCCAACTCTGTCAGGTGTCTGAGTTTTTAAAAATAAATTTACCCTAGACATTTTGCCTTCTACCTTAGCCCAGTGTACTTATTTGTTAATGGAAGTGTGATTCCAAGTTAGAGAATAAATGTGCACAGACCTTTGTAATTATTTCAACTAATTTTGTGCATTTCTTCCTTCAGTCTGAGCGATTATTTCAGCATATGGAAAACATGAGCCATAAGCAGGTACTCTGTCTGTTCAGAGTAAGCTCTTGTAGTTTTACCATGATGGTGACTACTTTAGATTTGAAAACAGCAGGTTCAGAGTCCGACCTCAAGTCACACTAATGAGCCCAAGCCTAAGACCCAAAACCCAGCACAGACTTCAGCTAGAGGGAAGTAGATCCATTTTTCAGGAAGTTATCTTATCATAATTTAAATACAATTTCCAATGTACAACTTTCCCTCAAAGTCAATGGGGTTAGCTTTGGTTTTTCTTAATCTCCCTATATTACCATTATTATTTGTGTGTGTGAGAGAGAAAGTGTGTGCATGTCTGCGTGCGTGTGTGCATGTGTGTGTGTATATGTGTGTGTGTGTTTTGTAGTAAACAGTAAATATTTTGTTCTACTTTTAGCTGAAAATGTCTACTTTTCCAAGGCCATTTTGGCTTCCCTGCACTGATTGCTAACCCCCCTTTTCCAAATATAGAAAAAGCCTAAATTCCAGATTGATCACGAGAACGTGGCTCCCCCATCTAATCAAAAAGGAGCTCAAACCAACCCACGTGAACTACCAAGTAATTTAGTAAATGCCTTTCCTCACGGAATAGGAGAAAGGATCCTCCAGGTTTCATTGCACAGATGAAGATAATGCTGGCAGGATTAGATCAGATTAAGCTCGGGAATGAGATCAGAGAGCAACAGCAAGAGGGACAGGGGCAGTGTCTTCCTCAAGGTTCAGATGAGGGTCACACCCGATGGGCTCTGATGATTTGGAAAAGGCAGCTGTGGTCAAGAGATTTACAGTTAAATTGTCCTGCACACAAATATCAGAATGGCCTGGCTTTGTCATACTTGTGTCATGGACACTCACACCATGTCATCCTATTTGTACCAGAGGAACCAGCAGAGGAAATAAGAGTTAAGCCCCTTCTGATTAATGTTCTCAGTTGGGTTAAAAATAGCTGCACAACATGTTTGAAAAATAGTCTTTTTTTTTTCTACCTAACCGACAACAGAGTCTTATAGAATTGATAAACATGGTTCATATTCAGGCTCAGGCTTTCATTACAGATATATAACACAATACGGTCTTATACACATGCATCTGGTAGCTACGTAAGAATTATTTATGGATTCAAATGAACTAAATGCCCAAGGCTTCATTTTATAAATGGCTTTTCTATGCATGAATCGATGGTTAAGTTTTTTTTCCCCCTGGTGTTATAAGTGCCAGAATGTCAGCCTGTCTGTAATTTCCCATTTGTAAATGTAAAACATTAAGCTACTCTTACAGTGATGCTGATATTATTTCCAAAAGAAATGCTTTGGTAATGGTCTCCCTTCGCATTCACGGAGATGGGTAAGCTGCTTAGAAACTTGGAAAGTACAGTGAAGTGTAATATCCAGGCTGGACATCTGGCAGCGAAGTGCAGGCTTCCAAGTATTCCTTACATCCAACTGGTTTGGTGGTGTACCACGGGCGTCATTGCGTGATGCTGCTTCCGTGGGGCAGGCAGGCCATACCGAATTATTTAGATGGTCGCAAAGAAGCTAAAGAAAGCCCTCTGTAGACGCTGCCTCCAAGATGAAACCCGAAACATTCAATGCCATACAGAAGTGGCGACACACTTAAATAGATCACGCTAAGTCTCACCATCCCTTCTCATTGTCAGTCAATGAGATCTGCAGAGGGCCACAGGAATGAGGCATGAGTCGGCGTTTGAATATTAGGTCCGTGGATTAAATTCTTCCTGAAGCGTTTCCAGCAAGGGTGGCATTGTCTGATCCGTTGAATAGCTAACCACTGGTACTTCTTGATCCCATTTACATGAAAACCTGCTCCATTCACAAACCTGTTCCAAACCCACATTGTGGTACAAGTAAAAAGCACATGACTATGGCAAGTGGTGATATGTTTATGTTCCTAAATCATTCATATATTCCTATATTTACATTCAAATGTTCATAAACCTGTGGGCAGTGGGGGGAAATAACTCATTTCCCAGAAGAGAAAGTCCCTTACTCCAGATCCAAATTTAGTCGCTCAACTAGATTATAAAATAAAGAGGCAAACTGTGAAAGTAGTCATTATTTCACCGTTCAGCATTTTTGACAATGAAAAATAGTTTCATGGTTCAACAGTTCCTAAATAACTTGTAAAATGTCAACTTTGAAATAAGCAGAAAGAAACATGGAGATACAGTCATACCTACCAAAAGGGTGAGGGAGTGCTATTGACAAACATCAAAATATTAGAATATTTAACCACAGGGGTCGGGAAGAAACCTGCCTATTAAGCTCCTCCATTGATTTATTCAGTATTGAGTTTAATAAAAGCGTTCCTTTCTGCAGGAATGCAGTCTGCCCTGTCCTTGCTGTGTTAGGAAGAGCAAGCACTTGCTAATTCTTAGCCCGCCTTTCTAGACCCTGGTTCAGTCACACTCATAATCTAAGAGTCTGGAAGGAAGGTTTTTTTTCCCCCAATACAATGAGTCCTTCCATTTATCTTTACCATTTGACGGCTCTCCAGCTTATTGCAGTTCTGCAAATATAGAAATGATTTTATGCCTTTGGATTCTCATAAAGCTAGGAAAGCATGTCTGAACTGCCACCCACTGCCTGACTCAGAGCTGGGTGTACAGGACAGTCAGAGCAAGTATGTATCTGAAGCTGAAGGCTTGGGGGAGGGACCAGAGTGAGCACAGGGGCCTGCTAGCCTGCCTTCACAGCCTCCGTCAGCGTCTCCACACTGATTGCACACTACAGGTTATTTATAAGTTGTTTTCCTCTTCCCAATTCTCTTTCCTTTCTTCTAAATGATGAAGAAATATTTGGCTTTTAAGTTGTTTTGTGAGAAATGTTTTTTTTTTCCCTCCCTCAAAACAGAAATATCATGGGCCTGAAAAATCCCTTGTTTTTAGCCTAACCACAGCTCACAGTCCCTGGTCCCTGACAAGGTCTCTAGTTCCAGTGTAATCGGCCCTTTCGCCTCACCTGAGAAGACTCAGCCTCTGTGACATCCCCAAAGAGCCAGAATCTCACAACTAAAGGGGCAGAGAGGCAAGTGAGGTTAGAACAGCGCATCACTGGGCAGTCCCTCCAAAATAGGGTCAGAAATGCAGAGAGAGAGAGACAGAGAGACAGAGAGACAGAGACAGAGATAGAGAGAGACAGAGAGAGACAGAGAGACACAGAGAGACACAGAGAGACACAGAGAGACACAGAGAGACACAGAGAGACACAGAGACACAGAGAGAGACAGAGAAACAGAGAGACAGAGACAGACAGAGAGACACACACAGAGACAGACAGACAGACAGACAGACCGTTCTTCTGTTGAAGGTGAAATCTAAAACAGTAGGTCTCACCATGAAGAAGGAGTCTTTCTTTCTGACAAAAAGAACTATCTCCTACTGTCCGGTGTGAATCAGTTTCTCTAGGAGAAGACCTGTAGCTGCTCCAAGCTCTGCATACAGCTGGGATTTTCAAGGAGGTGATGAGAAGGATTGAACACCTCTCCTTTGTCAGAAAATCTGATTCAGATCAATGGAACAAAGCCATTGTTGCTGCCACAGGCAATGGCCCAGAGGTGTATGCGTGCAGGGGAGAGGGTATGTGTGTGTTAATGGCCAAACTGGACTGTCAGGGTATTTTGATCCGCAACTAAAGGGAGAGTTGAAAGTTATCTCCATCCCCATCACTGACCCACTCAGCCTTTTTAAATAGATCCACTTAAGCTACTGCTGTTCTCCAAGCCATTAGGACTTATTTAAGGGGTGAATTTTCAGGAGATTACATATCACTCCCACTAAAGCACATTGAAATTGCTCATATGACGTACCCCACAAAGCGTTATGAATTCTGCATCGAAGCTAAGTAGAAAAGTGAGCTTGCATGGAATAAAGATCTTTTAGAGGACTACAAGAATTACTTTTGGGAAATTTGATTTGGAACGATGGGGTAGATGCCATTACCTTTAAAATGACTGTGTTCGGAATGCATTCCGGGTGTTAAAGCTGCACTTTGCAGTTTGCTGTGATGTTAACCTCTTTGTCACCTTTACCAGCGCGCAGCGGAAAGACTGCTTTGAAAGGGCACACTGGAGGCCCGGCCCGCGGCGCTGTTCATCTCTTCCTAGCAGTCTCGCCAGCTCTCAGGAAGTGCAGAAATAAACCGAGAAGAGTCCTTGCTTAGCCGCTGCATGTCCAGCCATCCAGAGCTCTTTTGTAGGTCTCTTGTAGGCCTACATGGCCAACACAGTCAATATGTCAACAATATCAAACTGCAGATATTATCTAACTTCCTGAAAGAATAAGATTAAGTGTCATTTCTCAGGGTGGTGGCGCATGCCTGTGATCCCAGCATTCACAGAGGCAGAAGCAGGTAGATCTCTGTGGGTACAGGACAGCCAAGGATAAACAGAGAAACTCTGGCTCAAAAATTAAAAAAAAAAAAAAAAGCGTCCTGAAGAACATGATTTGTAAAAGACAGTTCCAATCTGATGTGCTTCTTATCAGTCTTTAACGATTGTGAATTACCGCCTACCATGACTTAGTGGAACATCTTTGCAGCATTTAAATTAAACATATTCTTTTCTTGAGGATTTAAGGATACAACTTTGTGAAAGATCATGTTTTCCCAGGTTATCCTGGCTGCTGGGTGGAAATGATGTCTGTGCAGTCAGTAGCTCATCAGAAAAGGCTCTTGTTTCCATTGCCCAAAGCACCTTTCCAGGGCAGGAGGTACAGCTTCATGGTAGAGGGCTTGCTCAGCATGTGTGAGACCCTGTGTCCTCAGCATTGACTACTTCAAAATCAATCAGTCTTTCTTCCTTTCCCCCATCCTTCCCTTCTTCCTTCCTTCAGACAGGGTAGCACAGACTGGTCTCAAATCCATGATAGTCCTTTGACCTCAGCATCCCAAGTACTAAGAGGTACTACCATCCCCAGCTCTGGCTCTCCCTTCTCACAATGAGACTCATTGGAAGAGCACCTGTGTGGACAAACGTCCTGCTTACATGTTGATACAGCCCAGTAACACTGGCCAGGCCTGTGCTCAGGGGGTTTGGGGTCACTGATGTGGACACTGGATATAAACTTCCTCCATTTCAAGGACCATGATGAGCTGCCTTGGGCAATGGAGAAACGGTTCCATTTAGGTATGCTGTGAGCCATGAATGAAAGCTCCTTAGGGGTAGAGCTTGGTCTGTTTAAAGCTTAGCCCCAATGCGTAATATTGCTTCTCATGTCATAAGTTGACAATTATGAATTAACATGTATTAATTTGATGTCCCTAACAACCACATAGGTGTGCCTTTATTGACAAAACTGAGGCCTAAAATAAAGGGAGTTCCCCAAGGTCACATGGAAAGGTCAAAGCCAGAACTTTATTAAACCTGAACCGCACACTCCCACTTCCTGTTAGCCTTCCTACCAACAGCCAGTACTCTCTGATACCCAGAAGGCATCAAAGACATGCCAGAACTGTACATGTTTCAAAGTTTCTGCCACATACTCTGAACTCCAATGTTTATCTGCACCAAACAGTGGATCCTCCTGCGGAGTTCAGAAAGAAGTGGCCCCTACCAGTCGGTAGTATTGACACACTAAAGAAGCTGTTTTATTTTGGAAGAATGCTCTAGCTATGCCCAGAGCCCTCCTTTAGGTGCTAGGAGGACAATACGGCAGTGTCTGGAAGTGAATTCTACTCTGTGTTCCTCTAGCACTGGCTGTTTTCACCCCTCCATGCCACAACCCCACAGGAAATCAGTTTTGGCTTTCCTAAACGCTCTGCCAGCTCACCACAGTCTATGCGGTTATGGGAACACAGGTCGGATAAATGCCTAATCTTTTCTTCTAAGATACTGCCCTGGATGTTGAGTCTTCCAATAGGGAGGGGCCCTGCATCTTCTATAGCAGAAGAACAAGACCGCACCAATCCAGTCACATCAGAGGTCAAGTCTGTAGGCCAAGACTGTAGAGGGGATACGTTCAGACATAGAACTGTGTGAGTTAACTTGCCATCAACTGCTAGGTGATCCAAACTTGAGTCGTGGATACATCTGTTTAGATGAAGTAACTGTATTCCAAACCTGTTAGAGAAGATGTGGTGAAAATGGAGTCAGAGAAAACTCAACCATACAGATGACAGACAGACAAACAAACAAACAAAAACTACACAGAAATACTCTAGAGACCCAAGCAGAAAAACAAGAAATCCCAGTGGATAGGAAAGAATCAACTTGGAGGTTAAGGAAGAAAACCGTTGGGTTACCACAGCCTCATGCTCACATCACCTGAGCTTTGCTTAGGAAGGTGGGCTCCTGGGTCATTGGTTGGTTGGGTCTTCCCTTCAAGCTGTTGGAAATCACTAAGATATATACTCTTTCACCCCCAATATTACCCCATTGGTTTAGGTACATGGGACTGGTGGTTTGCTTTTCAGAGGACAGCCTCACAGTGATCCTGGTAGGCAGAGAGTCCAGGTCTACTAGAAACTGGGCTCTGACAAGGAGAGGTACCAAGTGTACCATCTCCAACACTCATTTAAAAAAAGAAATCTTGTAAACTGTCTCCGTGACATTAACACATCACAGTCAGGTGCAAACCCTGACGTTGACAGCCTGATAGTCATTGGATAACTCTGATCACCCTATCTCTTTTTAAAATTTCCCCCTAGCAAGACCCTTGAAGGGAAAATCCTTCTCGAGTGTTGTGTAAGTGTGTAATTAGCCTTGTGCTTATCACCATTGGTATCATTAGGCTTGGAGGCCCAGTTTAATCTGGATTCTGCTCTCTTCTCAATGTCAGCCTGTTTCTGGACCAGTACAGAGCCAGCCTTGTTGATGCAATAAAGAGATTACTCCAGCCCACAGTAAGTAAGTTTCTGTTTTCTCCTGAACACTGGCAACAGAATAATTAGTCTCTGCACATGGATGGGGAGAGTAATGGAATGGCAGGATTAATGTCATGTAATACTTTAATGCTTATTATGTCCAACTTCAATTGGGTCTTCTGATCTATCAGGTTCTTTCCTAATCATAACTAGGAAACTTCTTACCCTTGGCCTTCTGATAAGGAACACTGTGGGTAGTAAAATAAATGAAACCGCTTCAAAGATAGCATGAGATTATTTTTATCAAAGAATTTCTGGAGTCTTTCCCTTTGATAACAATATCTTCATATTAAAGTAGAATTATGATATTGAAATTTTTATGTTGACTTCTGTCGTTTTAAATCCCTTCAGTGGAAACCTTTGTCGTTGGGTATTTATTTATTGCATAAGAACATTTTTCCTTTTTATTTCTGTTTATATCAAAGAAAAAAAGGACTTCCAGATGAATCTGTATATTAAAAGTTCTTTGCTTTAAAAGGAAGCCATTATTTACATATTATAAATATTAGGTCACAATGAAGCCAAGCATGGCATAAAATATTGTGCACATTTTTACATTTATATATCCATTTATGCCTGTGAGTAAATTACAGAGTTTGTATCCACTCTTATTTTGTTGAGCTGTTATACTAGGCTAGGAGGTCCTGTAGACTGAACAGAGAGTTAATATACATCTATTTAAAGTAAGAAACGAGTTTAAAGCTCGTGCATTTAAAAAAAGAAACAACTTGTAAGTATGTAAGACTGTTTGCTGTGCTACAGGAATTTAAAATAGGCTAATGATCTCGGTGCAGTTGAAGAAAAGAACTCACAGCTATCTGATATGACTGCTGTGTGTGTGTCTGTGTATTTTCTAAAGTTTTGTTTCTGAAGTCTTTTGTGAATGACTCTAGCCTCCTGACCTCAGTGAGACTTATAGACTAATACCTTTCAATCTTCCTTTTATATCTTTCTCACACTGAAGGCTCCCAGAGCAATTTGATAATCATCCATTGCCTTACACTATTGCTTTTTATTTCGTTATCTCTCTGTAGTTCAGAAACTTTAAATAGGCCTCTCAGAGGAGTAACCGCAGCTTTGTAAGTGGCAATCAATTCAATTAAATTGGCCTTCTCGATTCTGCTTGTGAAGTGGGGAGTAGGTCTGGAGGCAAGGAAGGGGCATGTGCCAAGCTGCTGCTGGCTGCTGCCACATGGAAGAGGCCGCCCAAGTTGAGGGCAGCAGAAGGGATGCTGAGCCTCTTCTGGGCCTCTTCATCTCCCCTGTTAGCCTTGGAGGATGCTTGCAAGCGTTTGCAAGACCAGGATTCTCAGGGAGGGCACTGAGATGCTCGGATGCAGAGCCTCTGTGAAAATGTCTCATACAGAAGCACAATGCTTTCAAGGACTCCCGGATCTCACACGGCACAAACAGTACTTCACTCATCACCAACACCCCTTCAAAGCCTATTTGTGGCAAATACTCCATTTTGCAGCAGATTTGCATGATTTACAATAGAAAACTGCCCAAGCTATGAATAGACCTAAATGCAGATTGGACTGGAATCTCTCGAGTCTCTCTATACTGGCTGTTAAACCCTGAACTATGCTCTGCCCTGTCTGAAGTGTGGCTTCACACAGCAGCCCCATCTGAGCCAGGACAGCAACCCACTGACTGACTGACAGCCAGTTCTTAACCTTGTGGCAGAAAAGGACAAGGACAGGCCCTGGAGCAGGTCACACTTCCACATGCTACACTCGGAAGGTGAAGAGCAAACCCAGCCTGCGGCATTAGAAGTGGGACTAGGGTACCTCACTGAAGCTCCTCAGAGGACTGCTGACACCCAAGGCCACTGAGTGTTCTAGTTTAAAGTTCAGGGGCCACTATCAGAGAGGAAATCTGAAATAATGAGTAGCATATGGACTTCTTGAAACTGCCACTAAGAATCTCAGGTCTGTGGAGACAGGGGACTTGCACCCTGGGCCTCCCTTGGATCCTAGAAGGGTCACATGGACTAGGCAATAAGGAATCCCAGTGCTGATGGGCCTGAGGGTTCCCACATGATAGTGAGAAATCTTTTATCTCTCAAGACTGGCTCTTCCGAAGAACTTTCCCACTGAGTAGACAGTCATACTTCAAGACTGAGATCACACACAACAGCTACATTACAGTTAAAGCTAAATGTAGACTTATTTTGAACTTCAACAATTCTTCCATGATTCTGTGGGCCAGGGTATGAAAATAATGAAAGTGCCCCCCAAGGGCATAATATGAGGGCTGCATTGGTGGGTTCTGAGTATTTAGTGGTTCAATATAGGATACTGTCAGTCCTCAGGGTCTGAGCAGGACATACCGGAATGACCTCCTGGAAGAGAAAATGTAATGGCTGGAATGATTTTTAAAAAAAAAAGTCTATGCTCACTAGCCACCCAACTGGGGAGTGTGGTGGCATATGCCTGTGATCCCAGCATTCAGGAGGCTGAAGGAACAGGATCATGAGTTCAAGGGCAGCCTGGACTACATGGCAAACTTAAGGCCTGCCTAGACTCCATACTAAGTCTCTGTAGTGACAGCCAGCCTTTTCTATTGCTCTCCCAGCTTCTGGAGATTAATAAGGAGACAGAGGTCCTGGGAAGGAATGACAGCCTCACTGTTGGAAAGCTGACTTTCAGATCCAGTTCAGCACTATCGTGCTCTGAAGCCTCCTGTCATGGCGCATGTGGCCCCAACTTGGGCAAAGCAAGTGTTCACCTACACCCCTATGGGGCTTGTCAGCTCTGGGACACTAAGTCCCATCTACCATGGTAGGCACAGTTAGGCTCTGGAAACAGAAAGCATAGGCTCATGCCTGGCCTCTCTCACTGGTGGCTTTCATTCTTAGAAACCTCAGTGTCTCCTCAGTCTCCTGTGTGCAAAACAAGAGAAGCCAGTTAGTTCACTATGGTGCACGTGACCAGTGCTTGTTTCCTTGTGGAAGATTTAGGGAGACTTTTTGATGGCATCAGGGACGAGGTACAGAAAGTCCTTTGCAAACCAAAGCTACATCGGTGAGACTTAAATAATTGCAATGTTAAGATCGGGCATCAGGCCATGGGAAGGAACAAACTTGCCACTTTTGAGATGAGTCTTTACTTGATTTCTGATTTGACCAGATCTGCATTTTTGGGGTCAGAGGGTCTAAAAACAAATAAAACAGACAAAGAGGAAGCATTTCCCTGCTTTTCTGCTTTTATATATAGAGAGAGAGCCTAGCCTTCCAGGTGGACCTCTGGCTTGTCCCAACAGCAATGTTTGATTCTAAGACTGACCTCAGGTCCTCAACCAAATAGTCCCAGAGCCTGGAAAATCACCACACTAGGTCCCAGATTCCATTAAAAAAAAAATGTCACCAGCCTGAAACAGGCATTTTCTTCAACTCTAGTAAAAACTACATACACAGTTACTGTCTTCTGTCAGGAGGTATGAGGAACTGTCTAGAAAAGAGAGAAATTTAAAAAAAAAAAAGTGGTATCAGTAAATTTTACTCATCCCAAGAAGCAACGTTCCTCACTTCCCTTTCCCCTGCTAGTGAGTGGTTTCTCTTTGCTGATGATTGATGGGGTGTCTGCAGAAGGCCATGTTCCCTAAAGTCTGTGACAACAGCCACGTCCTATATCAGAAGACCCAAAAGCAATTTAAAGCCTGGCCACAGCAGCCTGTAAGTTGAACAGCAATGACAACAAATGACATCTGCTAATATTTTCTCTAAAGTGGCTGTGTATCCCAGAGGGGAGCCAGGGGAGCCAGGCAGGGGGACCTTCCACAGGACCCACAGGGAGGCGATGCAGATATCACTCCAGCTGGTTAGCAGTGCCTGCCACTGTGGCCAGTGAAGCAGGTTAGCAGGAAAAAGCGCTTGTGGTGCAAGCCTGCTGACCCGAGATCAAGCCCCTGAAATCCCAATGGAGAGAGAAAACCAGAAAGTTGTCCTCAGAAAAAAGAAGGAGGAAGAGAAGGAGGAGGAGGAGGAGAACAAAGCCTAGAGGTGGGGGTACACACCTTTAATCCCAGCACTTGGGAGTCAGAGGCTAGCCTGCTCTACATAGAGAGTTCTAGGACAACCAGAGCTATGCAGAGAAACCATGTTGTCAAAAATAAAAATAAAAAAGAAAGTTGTCCTCTGACTCCAACAACAACACACAACGACAATAATAATAATGATAAATACTGATCATCTAAGTGTCGCTGTGGAATTCATGTAACCTTCTTCAAAACCAGGCCCTAGCAGTCACAAGATCCTAGGAGCCTTGCCTACGTCCAAGGAGTCCTGTAGTTGGAAACTGTTGGCCCCCATTTTTTAGAAGAGCGATTTCTTCTTATTGACGGAAAATGCTAGCACCTCTGTTTACATCTGTACACACATGGTTTTTTGCCTATCTCAGGGAGATTGCCGTGTGTGAGAAGTGGGTTCCATGTGATGACTACAGCCATACTGAAAACCCCTTGCATTTGTGCCAGGTCAGAGGCCCAGAGACTCCCCCAAGCCCCACACCCAGCTCTTAGCGAAAGGCCATTCAGCCATCCAAAGGGATGGTGGTAGAAACGGGCTGTATCAATAGAGAGCACCTAGAAGGCTGTAAGGCGCTCAGAACATGGGTCCAGCCCTGAGAAGTTCTTTCCTGAGGGCCTTGGGTACTGATTTGGCATGCACAATACTGTGAGCTCTTCACAGTAAGCGATAGATAGACCCTGGGGTGCCCAAGAATTGAAGATCTGTCTGTAGAGACGTGTTCACAGTGTTCAGTGAAAAACACAGCCTGGTGCTGTTCTGACCAGTCGTATGAAGCTTTTGAAGTTCTATTGTCAGTAAAACATGAGACGTTCTAAGATACAGGTGTATGTACGGTACTTTCAGGGCCTGCCTAGACTGTGTAACAGAACACTGGTGTACAGAAAGTACTCTGTAATGATGGCTGACCTCTTTTTTTGTTCTACTCTGGAACACCTTCTTGGTCTCTTTGGACATTGCAGCATGAAGTGTATAAAATTCACACTCACGGGCTGCACAATCAAGTCCTCACCTCAGAATGTTCTCATAATATTTTAAGAAAGTGTATGGGTTTTCTATTGGGCTGCATTCAAAGCTGTTCTGGGCTCCAAGCTGCCGCAAGCAGCCCACAAGCCACAAATTGGTTAGGCCTGATGGTTTGGTTTCATCGGATACTTGCTAAGTAACCATGGCCTGCCTGGTACTGTGCTGTAGAGTGTGAATGTAGAATGAGGAACACTGTAAGGCACAACGGCAGAGCAGCATCACATAGGCGCTAACTGGCAATTATAACCCAGCATGGCCAGACTAGGAAAGAGGTACCAGGCACAGAGTGATGGGAGGCCTTGCAAGGTTTGCCTAAGAGGTATTTGTTTGCAGCTTAAACCCAGAGGCATCAGGATGTTCTGTACCTCAAAGGAAAGGGAGAGAATTAATTAGCATATCTACTGGACTGAGCAGGGATGCTTACATATGGAGGACAGAAAAGCATAGTGAGAATGGAAAAGCATGGTAAGAATGGAAAAACATGGTGGAGAATGGAAAAGCATGGTGCTTGCCTGAAATGTGTTCTGGCTTGACTGTTTTGGAGCTTGGGCAGAGGCAGAAAATGAAGGTAAAGAGTTCCTTTGGGGTATTGAGAAGCTGACTGTACTGTGTTGAAGAAACAGGAACTGACGAGAGAGCCACTGAATGTTTATAGCAATGGTGGGGTCAGTCCAGTGCTGCCAAGGAGCCAGATGGCAGTAAAGGAGTGTTTGAGAAAAGCAAAGTTCCTCAGCAGTCCAGCATGGTCCAAGTTCTACATGGAATCCTCCATCTAATGACACCAAAGAAGAAAGTATGGAGTCGATGTTTACTTTCTGCATGCCTCCTGGATGCTCAGTACATAATAAGTAGGAGCAGAAGATGGAGAAAGAACACAACTCTACCCCAAGGAAACAAGCAGGTGCACATGGTGGGTCAAGTAAGAACAAAGGTGTAGCAATCCATGGAGGCAGGGAGTGGAAATGACTGCTTGGGAGGGATATAGCGTGGAGGCCAGAGACAGTCAGAAAAGGCATCAAAGGAGCGGGGTGTCTGACCCAGGTGCTGAGGGGTGAGTTGGAGTTTACCAGAAAGGAAAAAAGAAGAAGTGGAAGTAGAAGGGACACTGTAGCCTGCAGGGATGTTTGCAAGCTGAGAGACAAGGGGATGCATGAAAGAACATATCAGCTATAATTAGTTCAGATTGACTAGAGGGCAAAGTGAGTGTGGGAGGGCCAGAAACAGTTGTAGGTAATAGCGTGAATCAGGTCACATGGGGCTTTGTCTACCATCCCAAAAAGTCAGGAATTTCCAGACCCCGTTTTATTGCAAAGACTGTCTAGCCAGCATCCCAGTTAAAGAAGTGAAAGTAAGGTTGAGGTGTGGCTCAGTGCTAAAGCATATGGCATTTACAAGAGCTAGCACCAAAAAAAAAAAAAAAAAAAGGAAAAAGAGAAAGAAAGAAAGAAAGGAAGACAGATGACAGATGGATGGGAGGAAGGAAGAAAAGAGGAAAGAAAGAAAGAAAAGAGCAAAATGGAAAACTGCTTCCAGTCCTGGCCCCATTTTGTCCCTTCAGTTTCCCTTCAAAAGCAGTTCAGAACACACTTGAAGGTAGGAGGACGTGGCAATGAGGTTTTGGAAGACCTTACCAGGTGTGGTGGCATGTGCCTGTAATCCCACTACTTGGAAGACAAAAGAGGATGTGGATATGGAGGTGGAAGTCAACTTGAGCTGTGTGAGACCCTGTGAAGAAAGTGACGGGCTCTGATCCCCATGTTTCTAGCTGGGAGTGAGTGTGGAAACACAGCACACCACATAGGCCCTCAGCTCTGTGTGTCTGGCCATGCGTGTGAGAGGGTGGGTGTGGTAAAGTGATGGCCAGTGCTCTGAGAATGCTAAGGTTTGGAGCCAAGGCTTAAGACAGAGTGGGTTACTGATATTTTCAGAATGTCCACATGCAGAGATGAGTAGGCACCTGGAAAGGTGGGTGTGGACCCTTCACCACGGTGAATGCTGCAGTTATGTACTTGGGAGTGATTGATGCTTAAGTGATAGTTGAAGCTGTGGACTTCAGTGCAATTGCCTAGAATTATGCAGACCGTGAAGAAAAAGTAGGCAGAAGCCTGGGGGCCACTGACAATTAACGAGCCAGTGAGAGAGGAGGAGCCAGGAAAGGGGGAGGAGAGAGGGAGCCAGAGAGGCAGAAGGGAGTGAGGGCTGCATGTCAGAAACCAGGTAAACAAACCAAAAATAAGCAGAAGCTTAAACATGTAATCGGCATTTAATAATTGGTTGCCAGGAAGAGGAAGGTGGTGAAAGTATTTCAGTGGCATGGCACATTCCTTTCTTTAAAATGTTGAAGCACCCTTATTTTCCAACAAGCGTACACCCTTTAATACCTGAGTATGGAGTGGCCTAGCAAAATAAGGACAGTGGAGTTCACGGCAGGTGTAAACAGCGCCGGTACTGCCGATGGGAACTTCTCTCTTGTCTCTCCAAGAATAAGTGTATTCTCTCAAATTCCTGCCCATCAGTCAAATTTTACATTCAATTGAGTGTTCATTGTGAGTTTTAAGAATGACTCCATGGCTGAATGCTTAGGGCATTGCACTTTGGTAAATTGAAAATAATTTTTCTAAGGTAATGTGCCAATTTGAAATCTATATTGTTTTTCTTGTTTTGATTTTTTTTTTTTTTTGCAGCTTAAATTGTAAGGCACATCCGTTGGTTGTACCTTTCCACAGGCAGGCCCTGCTCCTCTGGGGACATTGGGAGGCAGGGTGCCTGCCCTTAGAACCACTCTTTACAGCATGGGGCAGAGACTGGCACCCGATAGGGCTTCGTAGATGTCATTAAATGGATGAATTATATACTATCGCTCTCCTGAACATGAATCCACACCTCAGAGTATCTATATTCAACAAAATGAAAAAAAAAACATTGTAAAACTCATAACTAATCCTGGGCCACCACTACCACCCCCTCTTTCTCCTTCTGTGGGTGCTGGATTGGGCAGTTGGGTGCCCTCTGCAATCCCACCGTAGAGCTGGCTTCTGTGAAAGCCTCTTGGAGAAAAATTTCTTCAAAAGAATAAGCAATAGAATGCGGCCTTCAGATTCTCAAAGGCCGGTGTTTTTCAGATTATTCAGCACCAGGATTTAGTTTATTCTTTCAACAAATATTGACTGAGTACCTGCTATCTGCGAGGCACTGAGGAAGTGCAGTGCAGGAAGCGTCAGAGGTCCCTGTTGTCATGGAGCATGCAGTCCAGCCAGAGGAGACCAGAAACAGCAAACAGGCTATGTAGTGTGTGTCTGTGATGATAAGTACTAAGAACAAAACTAGAGCTGCAACAATAATGTAGAGGCTTGCAACAGGGAGCGGGGTGCTTGCTACTATCCTGGATAGTATGTGTTAGCAACAGAGGGTAAACTGAGCCTTAAGCAGAGGAATTGTGTTTTGTCAGAAAACACTTCTTAGCCTAACCACCCACTCCCAACCCAGTAGTGAGTGGGATGTGGGAAGCATGCACTTTGTGAATGCAAGCATCAACCCAACCAAGAATCCTGTCACCCTGAAACGCTATGATATATAGCTTAGATAATAGCTGTAAAAATTCAACTCCTCAATTGTAAATGTATGACAATCTTTGCAGGTGACTTCAAAATGAAACAACTTCCATTATTCAAAACTCTAAGATGGCAACCAGTCTTTTGAAATGACTGAAATGACCTACTGGTATTCCCTCCTTTCCCTGCCCCTTAAAAAAGGGAGAGCCATGCTCTCCTGCTGAGACCGTGTATTATATCTGGTTTCACCTAAAAATGAATTTTTGCTGCTAAGTTTGAAAACTGCCTGAAAATAGCAATTAATACTGGAAAAGCTGACAGAACCTGAGTGTTGCGGCGTGATTGGTGCCGCTGTAATTATGTGTCTGAGTGTGTATATGTCTACGTAAACACAGTGTGAAAACACACTTGATGTCCAGGGCAGTGTAGCAATGTGTTCTCTTGCAGGAAAATGGGGTGGGGTGAGGATTCGTATAGCATGGTTGAGTAATATGGATTTTTCCCAATCTTATGTCTGAATAGCCTTGCTTTTCACATTATTTTTACATTCACTTCATTGGAGCCTCACAGCTTGCTGGAAGGAAAAACAAAAAGGCCATGCAGCTTGGTTCTTCCCATTAGATGGGTGAGCAAAGCCAGCAGGTTCTTGTGTGCAGAATCAAGAGATCAGACTAAACCAACTCCGGAATCCCTTCCGGCTCTCAGAATCTGATTGCCCTGAGATGGCGCAACTGCCTGATGACAGACATCCATGTTCAAGTCCGGGATTCCTTCTGCCCCATTCTTCCTACTATTTTCAAACCCTCTACCACTTGTTTACTCATCTGTAAAGTACGATGTCTAATGTCTGCAAGGTTGTGGAGAAGGGTGTTGAAGGGATTAAAGAGTGTCTGTGAAGCAGCAGGCACACTGGTAGCTGTCGTTACCATTGTCATCACTGTGCCGAATAAGGACACTGTGGAATAGAGAGAAAGGGCATCCATATTGGAGGCAGGTGGACAAGGGTCTTATCAAGCCTGTGTTCTGCCCCCTTGGCCAGTTATCCAACTTTCTGAGCATCCAACTTTCTGCACAGGCCTAAGAATACATTCACAGGGCGGAAACTAGAGGCGGTGATGAATATGTAGCTGAGCCCGTTGCCTGGCACACCCTAGAGTTCCAATAAGTGCCTGGTAGGTATGAGTGAGAACTTTCTGAATGAGAATCTGGAATATGCTCGGCATGCTAACCCATGCCTGCAACTGCAACTGCAGATCTCGGGAGGTGAAGGCAGGAGAAATGCAAATTTGGGGCTAACCTGGACTACGTAATAAGACACTGCCTCAATCAAACAGCAAGCAAAAAAAAAAGGGGGAACTGGAATATATTTCGTCATTTTCTCAGAGCGTAGGATGGCATTTCATAAATGAAAGTAGCATGGAACTAACAGAAGCCTGTAGGTGTCTGTTTCTGCTTGATGGGAGGAAAACAGATTAAGAAACAAGCGTGTCAGGGGAAGGGAGATCCACATCTCTCTAGGTATTAGTAAAGGGTCATTGTGAAATGTCTTGTCACACTGGTCTTCTGAAGTCCGTTGTACATTTTACTCAGGTTCTCCTCATGGCCACAATCCTCTTCAGATTATGTGGCTATTTAGAAATGCCTGCTTGCCTGCACAGTCCCACTCTCTCTTGCTCGCGGTAGGGAGCTGCCCTGTTACAGTGTGGACCTTTCAGAGGGAGATGGAAACCTAGATCGTGGAACCTTGTCCCAGACTAGGAGAGTCGCAGAAAAGGCTCAGGAGCAGGACTAAAATGTGCGAAGGCTCCAGCATGGATTGTGGTCACTGGTCTCTATAGAGAGTAGCTTGGCATCTGAGCTTCAGGGCATAATAAACTACCATGTGTAGGCGTTGGTTACCCATGCTCAGGAACCCTGTTGTGGTGGTGTTGTCAGGTCTGAAGGAGACACAGGCGATGGCAGCCACCCCAGACTCTAATATCCATGACTTAAAACAATAGACTGGCTATGTGGTATTGTTCAGAAGAGCAGCTTTTGATCACATTTTGTTTATTACATATGCATTATTTGGAAATCATACAATATAGCATGGCAACTTGGGTATGAGATATTCTTTTCCTTATCTGTCCTTGAAATGCTTCTTCCTACGAACGTTCATCCTCCTTAGGTCTCCAGAGCAGTTAAGTTTCTGTACCTGAGAGGAGAAGGTGAATGCTTTGACTGATGTCTGTTGGGTCTGGTTGCTTTCCAGTTTTAAACTGTGGGAATTTCTTTTTTAATGTTCTAGGGGAAAGCAATGGTATTTGCTCCACGCCGAGGGAATACTTTCAACCAGTTTTGCAGTCTAGCTGAAAAAGCTGGTTTCTCTCTCCAAAGACATGAAAATTATGATGAACACATTTCAAACTTCCACTCCAAGGTTAGTTTTCTGCTTTTGCTAGATAACACTTTAATCCGCGTTGCATTTTGAAGAGATCATGGACTTTTTGGCAGGTAACCTAAATATTTGATTAAAGTACTCTTTAGGTGTGTTGCTTTTCCGAACAGCTATTTGTATCTGATTAGTTTGTGTGGCAAAGCCATCTTTTATTTTTGATGTCTAGGAGGATTTTACAGAAACCATTCCTGTTTACCCCTTTCTCTGAAACAAACTAATCTTTCCCATTCATAATGGACTAATTTGCAAGTTGTAAGAGGAGGCGGCTTAGAATGAATGGCAAACATGCATTTGTTTTCTAATGAAAAACCTTCGGCTTTTAAGTAGGTTAAATGCTTAGCCGAACTGAAATAAATAGAAGGTGAATGTCTAATTGTATCATGTTGGACTGTAAATCTCTATCTCTGCTTGCTTTATGGCTGGGTCAGTTGACAGTTTGAGACTGTTAAATCTCATACAGAATTTCACAGTTGCGAGGTTATATGTCAGATTGAGGCGCTACAAGATTTAGGTCAAAAGCACTTATCTGAGAGTGATTTCTAAGCCTGCTTACATAAAGCAGTGTTACCAGCCTTTTCATTATTTATGGGTATAGGGCAATATAGGACACCAAGAGGTGAGTATTTCATGGAAAAGTTTTCAGGATTCTCACGTTTGCTGGTGCCTGTCACAGGGACTAGCCTAACACGAATTTCCTGTGTAATTTTGTGCCTTACAGAAATCCCCCTTTGCTGAGCTCATCTGCCCTTGGTGAGAGATACTGGCTTGTCATGCTTTCACAAGCTATGACTGCAGAGAAGTAAAAGCTTGACCTTAATTTTCCCCTGGGACAATGTGAATAGCATTCTTTATTGCACAGGACTGTGATATAATGGAGAAATAAGTATGCTGGCTACCGAAAAGTCATATTCAAAACAGATCAGATCTAGCAAGCTAGAGAACAGACCCTTATTCTCACTTCCTTGAAATGGGTTGTTTTCTTTGTGTGTCTAGGGCTCCATTCAGCCTGTGGGTTGGGTGGGATGATGTGTTGAGAACAGGAAGTTAAATAGCATCCTCTCACTGGTAGAATCAGAAGGACGGCTTACAGTCAGAAAATAAGAGCCAAATGGCAAGTTAGTTACATCTCACCTGCTTCTCCGTAATAATGCTTCCCCCACCCCTACCCGCATTATTTACCCTCTCCCTAGAACAAAAGGAATAGCTGAGGGGTTACCTGACGGGGAAGTGTCTCTCCTGGCCCCTGAGCACCTTCAACCAAAGCAATGCGGTGGCCTTCTCTAAGGGTCAGACTAGAACTACAGGGGTCAGGCCGATGCTGCTTTGACATTCTGTCATCTACTTGCTCCCCAGAACAACAGCCGCTTTTAGTTCCTTAGTGCCAGCTCAGGAGAGCAAATGTGCGGGTCCTTCTGCCAGCAGAGATGGTTGGCATTGCCCCCTGAAGCCCCTCGTCTCTTCTCTGAAACATCTGAAGCACGACGACGGGACAGGCAAGGCACAAGCAGTCCTTGGTGCCACCGTCCTTTGTCTAGAACTTGAGTGTCAGTCTGTAGTGGATGGCAGCCTCCGCCTTTGATTTCTAGTGTTGTGCCCTATCCCGCTAAGCACAGCACACTCAGAAAACCTCTGAATGTGTTTCCAGCATCTACATTGTGTCCTGTACGCAGCTTGTTCTTGGTAGGTCACCACTGACTGACTAACTGGCCCAGACACAAATACATCTCTTTGAATAATTAAATGGCCTTAGGTTTGCTTACAAGTCAGATTCCTTCCTCTGCTGACGATGCGCTTAAAAAACAGCCTTCCTTTTGGTTGACATTCTCCAGAAGTAGAACCCAGGGGAAATACTATGCAGTCCTGGGGCAAAGATATAAATAAATAGTATGTGTGTGTCTTTAACGAGTGCTATTTCAATTAGTTTGACATCTTCTAGCGCAAGGACGCTCATCCCTTGTGTTTCTTTTTCAGCAGACCCACTCCTCGCCTCACCACCACCACCACCCCCCCCCAGCTGAGCAGGGACCCGGTGGAGTGAGTAGGGGCACAGCCCTGTCCCTGCTCACCCAGCCCCAGCCCAGTGAGGTCAAAGTCAGTGTCCTGTCCCCGCCACCTCCATGCAGCTCCAGGAAGCTGAGGGCCAGCTCGGCTGAGGGAGCCTCTTCCCTGGCGGCTTTTGTTGGCCGCGTGCTAATAGCCAGGGCTTAAAAGTTTTCCATCTTGAGCAGCAATCAGCTTTCTTCCTCTGCATCTCTGGCCAAAGCCCACCGTCCCTGGGCCGCGCCTGCTCCCCATCGGAGGAGCAGCGTTTCCCTTCGGGCTGCGTGTTATCCTCTTAGGCCTACTGTGTTGGAATAGAGCGTAAGCAGCTGGAGGACTGTAAGACGCCTGATAATGCCGCTCTTTTCCGCTGTCCCGTCTTAATCTTGTTACACAAATGGTCGTGAAGAGATTCATGAATTTTAATTTTGCCCTCTGCATTAGTGCCTCACGTCACTCATACACGGCTGCCTTCTCTGCCGAGTTTTCACCCCTCCTCTTACAACAGGGGAAAAAAATTAGTTACAATCTTGGCAGTAGTGCAAGGTAAAAAAAAAAAAAAAATCTACAGATTTAGGCAACCACCCATGAAGCTGATTAACAGTCAGCGATCGGGGGGAACAGCTCTGCCTCTTAAACTTTTCACCTCTCATTGTTAACTGTGAAATTTTATTTCCGTTAAAAAGCAAGCCTGTAATCAAAACGGTGCCATTCTGCACTTTCTGCCCGTGCCTTTGTTAAACCGTGCCCACACCATGCAGCCGGCATGCTCAGGGACCAGGCAGCCAAAGGTGTAGTACGGGTTTAAAATAGTGCCTCTCTGTTTGTCCGGGCAGCAGGAAGAAAAAAAAGAAAGAAAGAAAGAAAACGCTTCCCTCCCCTTCCCAGACTCTTCTTAGTCTCTGCAGGCTGAGC
Organism: Pachyuromys duprasi; assembly: GCA_028658305.1. NCBI lineage: Eukaryota > Metazoa > Chordata > Mammalia > Rodentia > Muridae > Pachyuromys > Pachyuromys duprasi. Next base: position 44,926,986 of record CM053755.1, read on the forward strand.
ATCAAACATACCGCCCCGTAGAGTGGCGCAGACCTCTGAGATACAGGGTTGTTGAGCTAGCGAGAGGCTGAGCCCAGGAGAGCGGCGGTTTAGACTGAGCGCCGGCCTGAAATGAGCTGATGAAACCACTCGAATGTTCTCCCCAAATATAATTTTACGAGCCTTGAGTTGGGTTTGCTTTTTTTTTTTTTTAACTTCGGCAAAAACCACCAGAGATTTTATTTTCTGTATTTTTTTTTTTTTACTTAGCCCAGAAACAAACGGGGGTAGGGTGGGGGGGCTTGGGCTGTGAAGTCAGTACATTGTGTGAAATGCACGGCCATATTGCACTTCTGCTTATCTATTCAAAATGCCACGTTACAAGTGGCTGGTGCTTGTAATCGGTGTGGTGTGCTGTTGATAATCGTGGATACTGTAAAGGGTAAACAGTCTGAACTCCGCTCCTGCTGCTGTTCCCGCTACACTGAGGCTGCGTGTACTACATCCAATTATGAAGTGAAACAGAATGCTGCTAATAACAGCTGTATAATTTAGTGCAGTCCTCAAAGACCCTGTTTTAACCTATGAAATTGAAAAATTGTTTTATTCACAATTCCCTTTTTGTTCCTTTTTTCCCCCAAAGGTGCTTTCTTACTTCTTAAAAATTATAATTATTAATTGAGCAAAGAAGTATAGCCTGGATGAATGGAATGATTCTTAAGCCTTGTAACATCCCTCCCCCCCACCCAACCTCAACCGGTCCATGACAGTATTCCCTAACAGCTTTGTGTGTGTTCAAGGACTCTCCTGTAACAGGTTTTCTCGGTTCAGAGCTAACCAGGTGGGTGTTTGTGAAGTGGGGAGCACCCCCATTTCCAGAAAGGCCCAGAGGAAGGACTCGGCTGGCCCCTTGCCCCTTCTGGCAGCCAAACCTCTGCTTTGGCCTCCAGAGGTCAGCACAGAATTCAAGTTAAAAATGATTTCTAAACCATATTTACAGAAGAATTATTTACCCCGTAAATTGCCTCAGGGACTTTATAAAGAGCTCATTTGAGGCTCTGGATATTATTGCCTGGAGAGTGAGTAGGTCAGCTGACTCGATTGGAGTGATCAATGTTCCCTTATCCCCCGTCCCCGAGAAAAGAACTTAGCTTTCATGGCCCCCTCTCCTCTCTGAGAAACCTTTCAATGAGCTTGCTCTGTTGCTAGGGCGATGAGTGACTAAGGTGTGTACAGTGAGCCGGCTTGGGCAGCAGGCTTGGTGAAGCCAGTGTCTCCAGAGAGTGAGGAACGGCGCTGATGCTCTGGTGGTAATGGATTCCTCAGAGTCCATTCTAAGCAGACAACTAGACATTTGTGAGCAGACATCCAAGAAGGCAAAAACGAGGTCACAGCAGTAACCACACCACTTCCTGTTCTTAGGAAAGCAGCTTAGAAAGGAGTGAGGCATGGTGGTGGTGGCATACGCCTTTAATCACAGCACTCTGGAGGAAGGAGCAGGCAGATTTCCAGTTCAAGGGCAGCCTGGTCTGCAGATCCAGGACAGCTATGGCTACAAACAGAAACCCTGTCTTAAAACAAAACAAATGAAAGAAAGAAAAGGAAGGAAGGAAGAAGGAAAGAGAAGGAAGGAAGGAAAAGAGAAAGAAAGAAAGAAAGAAAGAAAGAAAGAAAGAAAGAAAGAAAGAAAGAAAGAAAGAAGAGAAAATGAAATTGATTTTAGGTTCTATTGGAGAAGGTAGGCTCATGACTACTGTCCTAAATACTGAAGACATGTCACCATTTTGGAATAGGATTTAGAAAAGACATGTACTTCAAAACAATGCTGGTGAACATATGGGGAGCAGAATATGATAGTGGAGCCTTCGTGGGATGTTTTAGGGTGAGTAGTAGTGACTGATTTGAAGTAATAAAAGAACTGCTTTCCTATATAGTGAAAAGATTTCTGATCCTGATAAAGTAAAAATAAATTAACAGTTGGCTCAAAAATACCAACTCAAACTAACCAGGTGTGGTGGCGCATGCCTTTAATCCTAGCACTCAGGGAGGCAGAGGTAGTTGGATCTCTGAGTTCAAGGCTAGCCTGGTCTACAGAGTGGGCTCAAGGATAGCCAAGGTCACATAGAGAACCCCTGTCTCAAGAGAAACAGGAAGAGGAGGAGGAAGAAGAAGAAACAAACAGCTATTTATATAATAAATATAAATGTGACTGTCTGATTTATTCTAGCTGAATGGGGGACAGGGATGAAGTCTCCTCCTCTTCCACATTTTCCAGAATGTGTGCTTTAGGTTTGAAGGTTGGTTGGGATTTAAAATTGTATCACAGAAGGCCCTCAGAAATCCACCTTAGCACCAGCGAGAGTGTTGGCGCTTGGGATACGTCCCTGGGAGTTGGGGTGGGGTCCTGAATCAACTCACTGCCCTTAAGGGCCCCAAGGAGGACCTAGGCAGCCTTTGACAGGTCTGAACCCACAGACCTGTCCCAGTGCCCAGATGCTGCCACGGTCTCCGAGCAGCCATCCAGCATCCCTGCCTGCCTGGAGTGGTGTGGCACTGACCAGGGCAATAAAGGACCAGACTGAGGTAGATATGACCAGTGCTAGTCTGGGAAAGAGAAAGTACAGTTTGGGTACTTTCTTATGGAAAACAAACAAACAAACAAACAGAAAGAAACTCCCAATCTGCGCTTAAAACAAAACAAAACAAAACAAACCACAAAACCCCCAGAGTCTTACTTTAATATCATCATCATGCCAGTACCCCTGAAATCTATGTTGAATCGCTTTTCTGTGATTCATTTCCAGAATTACAAATTTAGGTAACAAACATTAAAATTAACATTAATACTAAACTACAAAAATTCCTCATGTGACTCTTCTTACTTTGTATTTCTGTTATTTTCAGTTGAAAGAAGAAAACTCGGACATATATGAAGAAAATCTCCATTACCCACTTCTGCTTATTTTAACCAAAAAGGGGTAGAGGGCAGAGGAAACGTCGCACACAGGAAATTCTTTCCACGGGTGCCCTGAGACTCAGGACCCCAGCCACAATTCCACATTCCACATCTTGGTTCTGGGACTATCCCATCCTGGCTTGTTGCTCTTCCATCCCCAACCTTTGTGTTTTTATGTGTCAGCAGCCTGTCTGAGATCAGAGTTGGACTTGTGAGCAATCTAAATATTTTTCTCTCTAAAGCAGAACTACTTTTGATAATTCCCACCTGTCCCCCTCTTTTATAATTGCCTCTGTTCTGTTTGTTAATAGTCTTTCTCTGTAAACAGAAAACATCACTCTTTCTGGTTAAATAAATAAATAAATCTTTCTTATGTCCCAGTTACTTGTTTCAATCCATCATCTCTGTCTCTCTCATTATTTTTTCTTTTTAAACAGGATGTTTCTTTTTTTTTTCCTTTTTTCCCCTATAGATGTATAAGAAATGACTGCATCAGCCCAAAGCCTCATAAACTGACCGTTTGTCCTCTGGACACAATAGCGTGGCCAGCCCTCTGCTCCTCCTCCCCAATTATGTGTGATTAGTCTCAGTGTGCTGTGTCAAGGAGGGGGAGTGCGCGGAGTGCTCATTATCTGTTTAGGTACAGGAAGAGCGCATTCAGGCTCTGGCTATGAATGAAATGTGAGTCTTTATCAGGGCTTAAATCTAACCGCCTCTCTTCTCCAGGCCTCTTGCAGACTAGGTCTCTTCCAGAGAAATGTTCAATAAATGTTGGATAAACTACACTGCAACCAGGGGGATTTTAATAGAAGGAAAACTTAATTACACAATTATCTTATTTAAAGTAAGTACATATTGTTAGTCTCTGAGATTCGAGTGTGTGGTAAACATTTCCTAGGTGCTACTCAGGTTGAGGCTTTTCTGCAGGGACCCCAGCCCATCCTGCCGGGCTTTCATGGAAGTGCTGAAATGCCTTTTGTAGCAATTCAGATATTTATCTGCAAGGACTCATCTGTGCCCACTTTGGCAGGAATGTCATTAGGTGGGTTAGCTGTGCACCCTCATCGTTAGCAGAAGAAAAATGTGTATTGAATGTGATACAATTAAAGTGATAGGTGGCAGCGGCCTGGGGAAGCTCACCGCTTTGCATGTTAAGCAAACTTAGCTGTCATACAAGTAGCGACTCTCAGATGTCTTCTCTGCCCAGTTCTATCATCAAACAAAAATTTTACCATCAGTTTGCATGTCCCCGCATCCCCCACTTCTTCTGCTCCATTAGAGCACCTAGTCGGATCTCGGAAGGCATAGGTCAAGTCGCAGTTAGATCATACATTTCTTTCTCACAAAAACTTGAATTGCAATGCCAAGTGATGGGCTAACATCACAATAACAGCAATTTATTCCTCTTTGGATGAAACAGCAGTCTATTCTCAGTGCTAGATAAAGACCAGGGCAATGCAAACCAGCCATTTAGCTGAGTAGTTCAGCTGGTGGCAGTTCTCCTTTGGCGACTGTGTGAGTGGCACACACTGGCTTCATATTTTCTTGTTTAAAAAATTAGAATTTGGGATGTTTTAAAAGGCAACACAAGTCATTCCACTCCTACTGACGAAAATTCAACGAGAATTATTTCCCAGGTAAAACCTGCAACTAAGTCTGGCAGACAAAGGAAGCTTGTCTCTGTGGTGCTGCCTAAGATGATCTTCACCCCCCCCCCTTTAAGTAGAGAACAGCAGGACCATGAGAATATTTCCTTTCTTTTCAACCAGAAAAATACACAAACTGGCAGAAATTCAATTTTTATTTGTGTGCTGCAGATATGCAAATGCAGTGATTCTTTCCTTAGGAGAAGTTGTATTTCTTTTTTCTTTTTTAAAGCAGACCAGCAGTGGGATTTTAGAAATATCTAAGAACAGTGTGCCAGGATTGAGCTATTCCTACGAAGAGATGCCCAGTTAAATATATAATAAAGAAAACATCATGGCGTGATTATGGCCTAAAGACACTCCTATCGAATGTTCAGGGGTCCAGGGATGTGTTTTTTTTTTTTAATTGAATCTTACCTGGAAATAATTCTGTGCTTTATAAGTTATAAGCAACTAATGTTACATTTTTAAAATATTTTCAAAGTTTTAAATTAAATTTTCACATTTTTTGATAGAATGCAAATATCAAGAAGGAAAGATAAGGCAGCTCTAAAAAGTTTATCAATTTATATTTCTTCATGAACTTTGATTATTTCTATGCATTAGCATCATATAAGTGGAATTGAAGTAGTCCTTTCTATAGTTTTCTTCATAATTATGCACGTGTTTGTTTCCAAAAGAATCCTGCATGCCTGGGAAATCATAAGACTTAGGATATTCTTGGCCAGAGAGATGGTTCAGCAGACCCACATGCTTACACCCAAGGCTGACACCCTGAGTTCAATCCCTGGACCCGGTGAAGGAAAAAAACCTGACTCAGAAGTTATGCTCTGACCTTCATGTGCACACTGGGACAACACACACCCCCCAGTAAAATATTTTTAAATGGAAAACAATGTTAAGAATTAGTATTTGTAATAGATTTTTTAATGTTCTTATAAAATGCTTGATTTTTTTTTTGTAGATGTGGGGGTTTGGGTGTAAGAATGCATCTAATACTGTCCACTGGCCGTTGTAAAGCAGTGATATGAACAGCCACGTCCAAGTTGGTTATGAGAAATATGTTTTATTTTATAGCAAGACATATGCTGTGAATTGGGATAAAAGTGCTCAGAAAGACTACCTGAGAGGTTGCTGCTATTTTGTATGAATTGTGTATTTTGTTGGCTTTTTGACTGAGCATGAAAATGTAACTTCCATTAGGGAAGGGTAATTTAGGTGCTCAGTATTCAGCAGAAAACTTGTGGGGCCATAAAAGCTTTTCTGGCTGGTTCCTCGGGTGTTTTCAGAGAAGAGCTGCCCGCCCCTTGCTGATTTTCCCTTTGGCTTCAGTAGAGGCTGAATTTACCACTGCATACCTGTTGAATTTAGTTTGGGGGATCCAGCAGTTAACTGAGTGAAAGAAAGGATTAGTGGCCCTCTGGAGCCCTGTTCCAACAGCCAGGTGTCTGTCCTAACTGGTTAAGTGCCTTTGACAGTTGAAGAACCTGGTAAATGCAGTAGGTGGGATTGTGGGAGTTCTTTTCTTTTCTTTTCTTATTTTTTTTTAAATCTTTTCCCCACTACTAAAGTAGGGCACACCTTTTTCTAAGAGATGGGTAGGTGTTTGTTTGTTTGTTTGTTTTTGTTTTGTTTTAATAGGAGTGGGCTGTCTCCTTCCCTCTACTCAGCTTCTGTAGATTTTGGCTTTGTGCTTAGTCAGTGTTTGATTTGGTTCCAATCAATGCCAGACAATTGGGAGGCATTGTGTGGCAAACCCTTTGGTTGGACTTTGGGGGATGGGCAGGATGCCCACATGGTCAAGAGAGGCTCACTGAACATATTCGGACATACCACACTCACTGGGACAATCAGGCTGCTTGGCCCCAGACCCTTACTCCAAACTCTCCTGTCCTCAGAATGCAGAAACATCATAATTACACTGCATATATCTCACGAAGGAGAGAAACGTGGTTTGAAAGGCAGACTGGCTTTAGCCAGAGCAAATATGTTTTCCTGAGTGGACTATTTCCCAATTATAAAGGAGCCCAGCACACCGGTGTCTGACAAACCATCAGGCCTGAAATGCCACTTTGAATTCTTAGATTCCGTTTTACCCAGATTGCCTGCTGCCCAGGCTGTGACTGAAGGCTTTCTGTGTAGCCTGCTCAGGAAGTCTGTGCATTTGGAATCTGTATTTATTTTTTTTGTCTCCCTGACTTTTCAATTAATACATTTTTTAATAGATAAAACAGATCATACTGTGACTTTTAAAATGTCAACAAGCTTGTAAACAGAAATGTAATAAAATGGCTAATAGGAGATTCAATAGTTAATGGAGGGCCTGAAGTGTGAGCAAATACAGTAGCTGTATATTGGAAACTGTGCAAGTGAAGATGGCTTTAGTATTGCAAACTGAGGAAGAAAATTGTTTTTAATTAGCACCTTCATAAGAACTGCTGATTAATACTGTTTTGTTTGGTGAAAAGCTTTCAGCTGAGTAATTTGTGCAGCCATTACAACAGTTTTGTTAGAGCGGGACTCCTGTTGTTAAACACAAACAGCAGATGATAATGGTGGAAGATGAGTTTGTCATGTAACAATTTACCTTATTGAAAAAGCTTTATATAAAACCCAATACTGTAGGTACCAGCAGAAATCACATATTTTAAATCCTTCCAAAATTGCAGTGTGCCATGCTTGTAGTTCTTTTTTTTTCCCCCAGAGCCTAGAAGCAGATTTTATATCATTTATAAAATTATATACACAATTTAAAGGTAGCATGGACAGGCCACTTTCTCAACAGCAGCTTACTTAGGAGCAGTAAAGTGGACGTGTATTTAAACACTCTCTAACTATACAAAGCAGGGAGACAAATGGAAGCCTAATTAAATAAAACGTTACTCACATGGAAATTTGCATTGGGGTTTGGATGCAGGAAAATAAGAACTGGTGGTTTTGCATGGGGTGGGTTCATCATACATGATATTTAAAAAAAAAAACTCAAGTTTAATTAACCTTTTTTCTTCTTCTTCTGTCGCTGTTTTAACTGGTCAGAATAAACAGTACCCACAGTAGAGCTGACCAGGAAAGACCAGTTTCGGTGAACTACAAGAGACTGTTCACTAGCCAGCATCATACATGGGAAACTGGAAAAATAAATAAATAAACAGAATGCAATAGCAAAGCATATTTGCATTAAAATATTACACGACCCAAGGCTGGTAAGAACTGCAAATTATTGGAGTGGCGTAATAGAGCATGAGATTTTTTTTTTAGACAGGCCTTCGGGGTAATAACCAGGGTTGAGGCTCACGACAGTGCCAAATAAGCTTTAGACAGCATAATAGTCTGCAAAGAAAGCCACAGAGCACTAATGTGAAGGAAGAGCTGTCCACCACATGCAGCAAAAATCACCAAAGGTCATTTTATGGTAGCAATTGTGACATAAAATTGGTGGTCATGCTACATGTCTAATACCGAGTACAGCTTTATAAATGATGGGCCCCTAGCGATGGCTGTCATTAAGTGCTTTCATCATAATAAACTTTAAACTGTTGGCTTTATGAATCGCCAGCTAGCTTCAGCTGTTCGTTGGATGGAGCTTGCAGTGCCTTAAGTGTGACAAGACCTATTAGGAATTGCAACCATGTTTCAAGCGTACTTGGCTTTCCCACTCCTGGGGTGATTGCTGCCTATTAAACGGCGTCTGGGAAGATTTTCCTCCAGCAATCTCTGATCAAGAGCTTTTTTGGGCTTTGACCTGCATTTCCTTCAAGACTTTTTCTGAGGAGTTTTATAAGAGCAAAACTCCAGAGGATTTATAGCCACTTCTGATTAATACCTTTCCCGTTTTTCTAGCAACTCTCCCACCGCTGCATAGAGAAAAGCTTTCATTGTTCCTGAGGCGCTTATTTGTGACCTTTTCTCTGCTTCCTGATTCCCTCTAACGTGTTCTCTCTGTGAAATCCTCGGGGTGGAACCTAGACAGTTGGTGAAGTTGTTACAGCTGGAGAGACAGAGAAGGAAAGAGGAAGGCTTTTATATTTTTTAAAGGATTACTTACAGAGCGGCCTGGCCCCGCCCATTTAAATACCCGCTGTGACGTCACCCGCAGCCCCTGGTACCAACCGCATCTTTAATGAGCTTTCGGTGTAAATTGAGCGGACACATAAAGATTTCATGATTCAAATTACACTTTTATTAACCTTTGACACGGGAAGTCTTTTTGTTTCCACACAGTGGCCTACCGGCTGTCCCGCTACTATGAATAATAAATGTTCGAAGACCCATTCCTTAAAAACCTGGGCATTTAACGTACAAAGGCTAGACGCTTAACTCAGGCTCACTTAGCAAGAACTTGAGATCTCCTTGCCTGTCTCCAGCCTGAAGGCCCCGCCACCCCTCCTATCTGTGTTCTTCTGCTTACTAGGGTGTTCTAATGATGGCAAAAAGCTTTCAGTGAACACCCTGTCTTAATATTCTCATCTGTCTTCCGTTTTAGCTAAGAAATGTCCTAATGAGAGTGAAGGCAATGCCTCAGGTGTGCCCATTACACAATTAAATTAGCAAACCTCGGAGGGATTGGATTAAAAGTCAGCAGGGCGCATATGGAGACCACGGGTCCAAAAGGACAGAGGCTCTAGCCCGCCCTGGTAGGCTGGCTCCCAAACTGGTCCTCCCAGATGAAGTTTGCGGGGTCCACTCCCCCCATTTCCCTTTTGGGAGTAGGTTTCCACCGCTGTCAGAGTGGAGCCATTAGTGACTGTCCAGCCCAAAGCAAACGGGAGGAGGAGCAGTGGCTTTCGGGGTACAAAGGCATGCCCAGTGCACCCCGCGAGAGGCCGAGGGTGGACAGAGCCCGGGCCGCGCAGGTGCAGGCAGCGGCGGGCGGGCCGCAGAAGGCCGGGAACAAAGGCGCCTCGGGGGCCAGCGCAGAGGTCACCTGCTGCCTCCGGGGCAGATTAAGGAGGCCTAGAGAGGGCATTGGGAGGAAATGGTGCCGTGCTTCTTTGGAAAATCAATTCGCCCCACCCTTAATAGGGCGTTTCGCTCCCCCTCTTCGGGAGTGGCTGGGCAGGTGTGCTTCCAGGTCTCAGGATGGGGATCGCGAGGGAGGAGGTGCCGCCTCGTCCTGCGTGCGCACCTCGGCATCGTCCCTCTTCCCTTTTCTCTCCGCTCCGGGCTCTTCCATAATGAGGCTGGAAGTGGAACTTTCCCTCACTCCCTTATTTGGTGATTTCTTTTTTTTTTTTTCTCCCCCAGTGACCTGGCTGCACTTTGCCCCCGCTCCCTGCCTGCCAATCTTTTCTGGATAGGGCCCCTTTCCATTCTTGAGGCTCCCCCTCCTCGCCAGCCCCAGGAGGCCCAGCCTCCCCCCCTCCCTCCCCAACCACATCTCCAGCAACACAGCAGCCCCCCGCGGAGCAAGGAAGAGGCCTCCTCCGAGTGAATGGCTGGTAAGGAGGTTTTTAATTCGCCTGGAGCCACAAGGAAAAGGCCTCTGGGTAGCGTCCCCCCAAGCCCTCAGCAGGCTTGGCAACGCCTATGGGTATCGTGAAGAGCCCTTCTGCCTTCCCGGTGGGCGCCGTCACCTTGCGATGCTTGGCCAGGTTTATGGTGACGACTGGACTGAGGGAGTTAGAAAATGTTGGGGTGCTGTGTGCAAAGTCACCTCTGCCTTCCAGAACAAGGACTCTGCTTCGCCAAAGTCTCTGCTTTGTTGTTCCCAACCTACCAATATGAGAAATTTAGAGGCTTGGCCTGATGTTTCTGTCAGACGGGGTTAGAAAAGGCTGTTCAGGCCACCGCTGACTCGATTTGCAGCCGGCCCGCTCACGGTGGCGCTCTCCTTGAGCTTGGGGGAATGTCACCAGGCTGTCTCCCACTGAGGACCGTACAAGATGGTGCATTTAAAAGCTTTGCCCACCTGACCTCTGGCTCCACCTCCAGGTGCACTAGCTTTCCCTTTCTTCATGGGCTTTATTTTTAGAGCAAGCGGAGGCTGCAGCCCTGACCCAGCCTGTTCTGAGTGCATCTCTGCCTCTCCCCTCGGTCTCTCCAGCAGCAGACCCTGCTGCCGCGGGAGGGAAATGAAGCAGCTGGCACTTCCTGGCTTTTTTTTTTTTTTTTTTTTTGCAGGTCTTGCTTCTCTCCAGGTTCTCCTGTCCAGCCAATTTGCTCTTCACATCAGCACTCAAAGGGACGGGGTGACAGTTTTCAGGGTCTCTAACTTGCACCCCCCTGGACCTCATGTCACTGCCAGGAGCTGGCTGCTCTGACCCTCTTAGCATACCCCAGACCAAAGGACGGTTGTAGTCTTCTCCAGAGGAGACAACCTTAGGCACTGAAGGGATCTGTCCAGCCCTGAACTTGTGGTAGACTGGCAACAATAACATCCAACTCATCCCATCAAGAAAATGAAGTTCATTTCTTCGTCCCTTGATTCTGCATCTTGCTTGCTTGTGCCAACCAGACATTAGTGAACATTAGAACAATCAGAGGCTTGAGAACCACTTGTACATTGCTGTTTGACCTCTCTTCATGCTTCTGGAACCCAGATACTGTTGTGGTGTATCTGCCAGAGAAGACTATGGGTTTAAGCCAATAGAAATATTAGCCAGACAGCAATTGCACTGGGTGTTTCTGATCCCCGTGGAACCCTGAGCCTTTCTCAGGGTGAGCTTTGAAGCACAAAAACCATATCTTGGGTTGACCTACTTCAGTTAGCCAGCAGTGGAACTACAAAAGCCAAAAAGCCCAAGTGCATTTAGAGCCTTTCCCAGAACTATGGACTCTGATGGATTAGATCTTTGTTTTCATTTTGGCAGGTGGTGCTGTCTCCATGCTGGGTTTTATGACCTAAATGATACTTCCATCATGGTGTCAGTTGTGCTAAGGTCTGGGGGCCTACTGAGGACTAGGGGACTGTTATGCTACCATATGAGAACACTCAGACTGTCTTGTCACTCTCTGGAGATTTGTGGCCCAGTTAACACGCCACTCATGAACAAGCAAGGATGTCCATGAGCAAAGAGGCCCTTCGAGACCTAGCTGATGACTTTTGAGAGAGAGAGCAAAGGGGGCAGGCAAAACCACCTAGATTGGTCAAAATTGCCTACTCACTGCATCCCAAGCTTAAAGTGGGAGTTTTAAGCAACTATACTTTGAAGGGTAGTTTGTTACAAAAGAAGACCAATACAGTTAGCCATTCTAGTCTCTCTGAGAGACTCACCTGCGTCTTTAACTGAAGGTTTAGATACCAAAACTCTTCTGTGTTTCGCTTAAATGGGTTAGATTACATTTAGGAAACACAAAAAGAAGAGGTAGGTACCACAGTGCTCCCTGGCCTTTAGAAAACAGCCTATTATAGGAGCAAACCGCCCTGAAGCTGCTGGAGGAAAATGATTGAAGGAAAGATAGGTGACAGAGAAACAAGAAGGAACAGAATCAGACGAGCTTGGTACTAGACCAGCAGCAAACTGGTCATTCTAGGCAAGCACCCATTTTTCCTTCTGGAATACAAGGGAGATGGACTAAATGCTCTGAAATTTTGAAATCTCATTTCACACTAACTTCTGAAGTATTTAAGATAAAAAACTACTGTTAGTGCCAGAGATTTGGACCTCCTGGGGAATTAGTTTCTGATACCAGCAAGATGCTGTTGGCCATTAGCTTGCCCCAAGAGAATAACTAATTAGTACTGCTCAGAGGACTTTGTGGCATGGGTCCTTAGGGCGTTCCCTTCCTCTTCCCCAAGCTGAAGGCTGGGGAGCAGTCTCAGATCCTACTGTGGAGAAAACAGGAGGAGAAATGGGAGGATGGTGCCTGAGCTCCCTCTTTATCTAATCATCCCCACTGGGCACTGTGGTATATGTCCAAGATCTAAAGGTGAACACAAAGACTCTATTAGGTATAGGTGCCTAGTAAGAAAGGCAAAATGGCTCTCTATAGGTAACTCGAAACAGTGGATAAGTGTGCCAGTGCATTATAAAGTAACTGTGTGTTATAATAAAGCCTATGAAGGACAGAGAAGGACCAGTTGGTTGAGAGGTGCCTGACCTCAGTCAGGATGGTCAGTGAAACCCTGCTTGATGGGAGCTTGCCATTATGGGAAGGAGCCAGTCATGCAAAGGATAATGGTAGGGAACTGAGTGTACATGGGGACCCAAGACAGTGGCTCTGAGGGAGGACAAGAAGGTCAGTGTGGCTCAGCCTCTGAAGGATGTGAGTAGGCAAGGAGATGGAACCCAGGGCCTGAGCTGAGAGCTCTGTCACTAAGCTATACCTCCAGCCCCAAATGTCCAACTTGTCAAAGGCCTCTCTGAATGCCGATGGAGAGCGTATTAGGAGAAGCAGAGTCTGGTGAAAAGACTCTAATACAGGGGCCCTGATGACATCAGGGTAAGGAGCAAATCAACCCCAATGATGCATTGTGTCAGGAACTGATAGAATTCCTGTGGCTTCCTCATACAATTTTAAGTGAAACTATGGTTTATCAGCTAAAAAGTCTGAGTTCTCTGCTGTGGGAATTCAAGTCCTTTGGCCTCTTCCCACCCTACCTTTCAAGCCTGATCTGCCTTTTCCAGCCATGACTGCAAGGCCTGGACTGTGAGGAAGTAGGGGTGGGCAAGCCGGGGTTGAAGGGGGTGGGGGAGAGGTGGGTGTCCTGCCACTAACTCTTCCAGCTTTACCTTGGGCAAGATGATAGCACAAAGAAATGTCCCGAAGCTTCTGCATCCTCTTATATATGCTTCCAGAGAGAGGTGGCTGTGGCCCGGTAGGAGGACTGGGCTGAGTCCATGTCCAGTCTCTTCCTGAAGCTCCTAGATTCTCTCCCGCACTGTTTCAAGATATCAGCAATGTATGTAGGAATATCCATTTTGAGGGCACTCAGAAAAAGACCCCAAGAGGGCCAAGATTATCACCAGTAAAGTCCTCCCTGGAGACTGACCATCTGGCCCTTCACCCAAGGATACCTGTTTGAAGAAGCACCCTTGAGAGAGGGCATCCTTTTGTGGTCTAAGTGGCTAAGACCTTAGAACAGATTGTCATGGAGTTCAGGTATGAAACAGAACAGGAAGGGACAATTGAGAACCTGCAAGAAGTAAAGGGGCCCTACGAGTAGAAAAAGCAGTAGACATGGGAGGAACCAAGTGTCAAAAAGCCGTTCGCCCATCTCAGTGTTCCCTGGCTTCAGGGGACTGTCCTCACTCAACAGGGTGCTTATAGCTAAACAGAGCTATAGGAATGAGCTATTTGTGGGTCCCTCTCACAGCATGCTTACAGTTTAGTAGATCAGGCAGAGCAAGGCTTACAGTAAGATCCCCAGGAGAGAGCCCAGAGTCTCAGGAACCATTGCAGAAGTGGGGAGATTGTAAGAGCCAGAAGTGGGGAAAAGAGGGAAATGGATAGGACCAGACTGCTGCCCTCAAATTCATGGCCGCCGGAGCTGCTTGCATGAGACAGGCATAAGATCGAGCCAGTCAGCATTCTGGCATGGAGAGGGATGCCGGGGGTGGGGGGTGGGGGTGAGGAGATGGGGGGAGAGGTGACTCATGGTTCTTTACCCCTGACTTCAATATATTGGTAGTTGATGGTTTTTGAGGGAGGAAAAGTCAGTTGTGTTTTTTTTTTTTTTTTTTTGAGGGCCCCTGGTAGGTTGACCACGCTGCAATGGATGGGCCCATATCCAGGAGTACATGAGCCGCACAGATTCAACTCAGCATGGTTTTTACCTGTTTTTGTTTTGTTTTAAGTTGGGGAGCTGGAGAGATTACTAATGGTTAGGAGTACTGACTGATCTACTGGAGGACCCAGGTTCAATTCTTATACCCAGACAGCAGTTCTCAACTGTCTGTAACTCTAGTCCCAGAAGATCTGATACCCTCTTCTGGCCTTCAGAGGCAACGCTCACACCAGATTCACAGACATACATGTAAACAAAACCCCTGAACACATGAAAAAAATAATTTTGGTTGTTGGAAGATGAGGGTCGATTAAAGAGGAGTTAGGGGGAGGAAGGAGTAGGGAATAAAAATGATCTAAATAAATTGTATGAAATTCTCAAAGTATTAATACAAACACTTTGTTAGATGGGCTGGAGAGACGGCTCAGCAGTTAAGAGTACTGGCTGCTCGCCCAGAGAACCTAGGTTCAGTTCCCAGCATGGCAGCTCATGACTGTAACTCCACTTCCAAGAAATCTGACACCCTCGCGTAGACATACATATAGGTAAAATACCAAAGCACATAAAATAAAAATAAATTTTATATATATATATATATATATATATATATATATATATATATATATATAAAGATCCTATGAAAGTCCTGGTTAAAGGGCAGTTACAGAGCTGACATTATGTGGAGGAGCCCAGGGATAAGAGACCTTCCAGGGACAGAAGGCTAAGGAGCTATCAGGCACAGGGGCAGGTTCGGGGAGTGTTAGCCTCAGCAGAAGAGATGGCTTAAGTGATGGCATTCACTCAACCCACAGGCATGCTGTGACAGAGGTAGAGCAGGGTGCTCATCAGATGCAGCCATTCCATTAGGAGGAGAGAAATCACAGGTTCGTCAACAAATGAAACCAGTGTGTGTTAGGTGGGATTCTTAGGGAAGTGACTCCAGGTGCAAGGTTAGGAAGCCCTGCAATAAGGAAGAGCCAGCCTCTTAAACAGAACATCCTAGGCAGTGGCTCCAGCGAACGCAGAGGGCCTGAGGTGGGCAAACACCAGCGGAGCCCTGCAGGCAGAGGGCGGTGGATGACGGAAGTATAGTGTGAGGAAGGCAGACGGAGGGCCTTGCAGCCCATGGTTGAAGAAGTTGGATTTCATTTTGAATGGAAGCCCCTGGGAGGAGCTCAAGAGAGATAGCATGGTCTTATGTTTCTGTGTGAAAATTCCCTCTGTCTACTTTGGGGAAAATGGGCAGGCAGGAGAGAAAGTGGGAGGCCTGGGGAGAGGCCCCCAGAGTAGGTAACTGATGACAAGAAGACAAGCTGGTAGAGGCTGGGAGGGCGAGGCTCTTCATGAGGAGGAGGAGGAGTTTAGGCCCCAGTGTGACTACCCTTCAGAGGTACAAGGGAAAGCAAGTCCCCTGAGTGCCAGGGGCTGGCCCTTCCCCGGGACTCCTGAGCTCCAGAGGGCTAACCCTATGAGGACAGGGCCCTTTCCAACCCACCAAGGCATTCCAGCACTGGCTTGGGGGAGATACTGACTGTATCCACAGTGGCTTACATTTGGGCCAGCCACACGGGTCACTGTGTTCTTGCCTAAGCTACATTCAAGAGCTGATGGAAATATCACAAGACTCCCAATGGCAGCCCCCAAAACCGTCTTTAGAGATCCCATTGGCTAACAAGGGCCGACCCTAACCTGCAAGTGAACATGGGAAGGACCCCAGGAGGCAAGCAGATATTCAGTGTGGCACAAGGTTATGTTTCCTGCGTGCTCCCTCTTTGGTAGCCCAGGGACATTGCTGATCTGATCCCCGAGTGGCTGAGAGTTCAGAGACATGCATGTTCTGCCCACGAGGAGGCCAGGGGGCTGCCTGACCACTTCCGCCTTTGTACCATTTCAGTGTGTGCTGGAAGAAATCTGGGCCACTCTGTCTGTGGCCCTTTGGCTCAGAGGAGGGCCAGCTGGGAAAACATGTGTCTGGATGAATCTAAGCAAAACAAATCCATGCTCTGTGGGTAGGCTGGAAACCTCACTGAAGCAAGCAGCAGGCTGAACACCAAGTGAAGGATTCTAAAGCTACCACTGAGGGGTGGGGGTTGAACTCCCTTACTTGCAGGTTCAGCTCTTTGTACAGCCTGACCTAACCATACATAGACTGAGGGTCATCTGCTTGCCCAAGCTCAGTGTCAGACCTTCATTCCCTGCCCCACACTCAGTGCACATGTAACACACACACACATACACATATACACACACCTTGCTCAGGGAGGGAGCTTTGGCTATACTTGCCTTCTGTCTGCCAGCACCCCAAGTAAGTCATGGGTTGGGTGGCCCAGCTGGCTGGTCCCTAAAATCAGCTTAAAATACATATATATGTGTGTGTATATATATTATATATATATATATTTCTTTTTCTCTCATATATTACATCCTGATCACAATTTGCCTCCCTCCTCTTCTCCCATTCCCTCGCGGACATCTCCTCTCTGTAGATCCACTCCTCCTCCATTCCCCTCCAGAAAAGAGCAGGCCTCCCAGGGATAGCAACTGAACATGGTATAACAGGTTACAATATGTCAAGGCTGATCAAGACAACCCAGTAGGAGGGGAAAAACAAAACACAGGGTCCCGTGTAGCACAGGCTAGCCTCCAATGCACTCCGCAGCTGAGGATTCCCCGAGCTTCTGATCCTCCTGCCTCTGCCTCTAGCCTGCTGGGTCTACAGGCAGGCACTACCCAACCTGATATCTTGTGGTGTCCATGGCCAAACCCAGGGCTTGGTGGGCACAAGGGAAGCACCCCAGCTGAGCTGGATCCCCATCCCCTAGTGGGAGCTTCAGTGCTGCCTTTGTCTTGAGGCTTGATCGCTAGACCCTGGGAGGGTGCCAGGAGCTAGGCAACCATCGCTCCTGTCACGCTGAGCACTGTGGCGCCAGCAGCTGCTTCTGTGTGCAGGGTCATTTGTGTCTTGCTCAGTTGGGCAGCGCCTAGCCTAGGCTCACCGGGACAGCCAGGCCAAAAGCTATTTCTTTTCCGTGCCCCTCCCACCCCTGCTTCCTTTGCTTCTCTAGTGGGATAGAAACTAAGGTTTTGACAGAGAAGTGAGGTGTGTCAATATGAGTCACCTTCCACAGTGATGAAGCGGCTTCTTTCCGTTCAGCTCTGCTGTATGCAGAAACTGGGAGAAGAAAGAACAGCTACGTGCCAAGGATACACAACCAGCACTAGGGGTGTCTGATCACTGCCTTTGGAGGGACAGGGCAAAGATGAGTCATCTCTGTGAACCCAAGGTGGCCTAGCCGAGGTGTTGTGAGCAGGGACAAGAAAGGCCTGCAGATGGTCTGGGAGAGTGGTTCTCCAGGGCCGGAGCCTCTGCAAGAAGAGCCCCCACACAACTCCACTTCACAGCCTGTTGTCTGGTTGCCAAGTAGACAAGGAAGGCACAGAAAATTCTGTTCCCACTTTGACATCACTACAGCCTCTTTTCTCTTTCCTCTCTCTCTCTCTCTCTCTCTCTCTCTCTCTCTCTCTCTCTCTCTCTCTCTCTCTCTCTCTCTCTCTTTTATGAGACGTTTTCAGACATCTCTTTCCTTTCCCAGCATCTCTAAGGAGTTGCTGTGTGTCTTGGATGACAGAGCAGCGCTGAGGCAGCAGCGGGTGGAAAGAGCTTGTTGCCTGCCAAAGGCTGGAAGAGACTTCAGGTGGTTGCTTATCTGATCGGTATTCACGTCCTAGAAGTTTAACAAACGAGGGTTTTAACACTCCGTAAACAAGCTACTGAAGACTGGAATCTTCTCCCCTGTGAAGTCGCTAGCCTGAGGTCCAGAGCTCGGGGGAGCTGTGAGGGGAGCTGCAGGCGAAGGTGTTTACTCAGCTCCCTCCAGCCCAAATTAAATATTCAAACCGGGTTTGTTCTGGGGTATTGTCAAGACTTGAGCTGTAATTTAATGGAAATGGCATTGTCCCCCAGAATAAAGGTTTCATTAGCCCAGCTCCCAAACTTTCCCCATTATCCTCTGGAGGGAACAATCTGGGGACAGCCTGCCTGTCATAATCCCCCGCTTCAGATTTACGCTGACAAAAGACTCTTAATACCAAAAATGTTCGGAGGGAGGAGAAACACTTCCCAAACAAGAACTCTCTCCCTCCCAGGCCAGGTAACAAAGGGGCCAAGAGGAATTTGGTGGGGCCTCCTGGCCACCTGCCGGTTAAGCCCATGGTCAGTGGATTAACTGCAGTTCTGACTGGGTGTTGAGAAAGCCAGGTTACATGGCAGAGCAAACAAAATTCAGACTGTGCTTTACACATGGTAATCCCAAATTTAATAAGAGTCTCGCCACTAGGAAGCCCTGAGCCCAGAGGTAGCCGAGGTGTGGGGCTCTGTTGTTCTCGGCAAGCAATATCGCCGCTGGTTGGCTGGATAGCCGGGGCGCCCATCCCCGGGGTGAGGGAGTGTCTGCAGCCCAGGCTAAGAAAATCCTAACTGGCCCCTTAGGCGCAGCTTGTTTTCCTCCCTCTAGGCTTGAAGGGCCTTGTTTGGAGACAAGCCACACATTTGCTGACACTGAAAGTTCCTGTAGAAGGTGTGTGTGGTCAGAGGTCACTTGGGTTCCATAGCCTGCGGGCTACCCCAGAACCTGCTCCTGTGACCACCAGGCCCCAGGCAGGTGGAACTGGAGTTGTAGGCAAGAGCCGTGGGAAGGTATAATATTGGTCATGGTCAAACCAGAGGGAAGGCCTCTGCGGTGGAGCCTGTTTGTGGGTTGCGTCCCGGGGTGCTTCACAAAACACAGCTGGAGGAATATTTTCTCATAGTCAGTGATGCCACTCATCAACTCATTCAACAGGTATTTACCGAATACCTTGCTAGATGTCAGGGCTTGGCCCCAAGTGCTTAGGACATCAAAGGGAGCAGAAATACACCCGATCCTGCCTCACAGGGATTACAGTCTGAGGTAAGTGCTGTGAAAGGAGAGAGACGTGTTCCACAAGCCCATATGATAGAGGATAAAAGCAAAGGCTTTTCTGCTTCCACGATGCTAGAGGGCAGATCTGAAGGGCAACCGAGGACAGCCCAGCTGAGGTAGGAGCTGCAAGAGGTGAAGAGGTTTCATGTTATAGAGCACCTCAGGCCCCATGGGGAAAGTTAAGATGGAGTAGTCCAGAAAGCAGCCACCTTTATTCTGCCCCATGGGATCACAGACCTGAAGAGGAGAAACCGGAGAAAACTAAGCCTTGTTTTATGTTTGCCCCTTGTAAGTCAGCAGTAAGATACCGGAAATCTGTATAGCAAACTCCTGGGAGAGTGGGTAGATCTCCTGGCTCAAGGGCATCAAGGCACTGAAAGATAACGCAATTACAGCTAAATTAAATGAGGTAAAATGATGAAATGTAGAATTAAAAAACAAACCCATAATGCTAAAGGGAGAAGGTCATCAACTAAGTTGTGTCAACAAGTTTCTAGAATGTGTCAAATGAAGAGGGCTTTAGAAAGGCTAGAACTGAAGGCTCTAAAGGGGATGGAAGCCAGCTAGCCCCAGAAGACCTCAGGGCTGCCGAGGAAGTCCAAGCAAGGCCAGTGTTTGTGCCATTACACTGCAAGACCTGACCAAAGAGGGCATCCTAAAGGGAGGGAAACAATCAGGCTTGCGCGGGTAACTTAGTGCCTGAATGCTTGCCTGTCATGTATAAGACCCTAACTTTAACCCCCCAGAAACTCAAAAATAATAAAGAAAATAAATAAGCAGGAAAAAAACATGCTTCCTTGGGGACCAAAATTTAGGAGACAGCTTACTTTTAAGTCTTTTGAAGATTCTCAAGGCTCGGCAGATAATTGGTTAATGCTGACTGGCAGTTTGATGACTCTGGGAAGGCATTCTGGGAAGGCATTCTGGGAAGGCTTGATTGAAGAGAGAAAGCCCTCTTCCTGATGGGGTGGAACAGCATTTAAAAAGTCCGAAGGAAAAAGTAGTGTTGCTTGCTTCTTGCTGGCGAATGTATCCACCCAATTGTTGTTAATGCTGCTGCTTCTACAAACATCCTTTGACGACATTAAACATCGTTTTCTTCATCCTTATAACATCAACTGTCCAGGAATCCTCCACACTTTCAGTGCTCCATTGGGACTGTGGAGTTAGCCAATTCTGTGAGTGACTGAGCAGCTGTTCTCAGCCTTGCTACAATGGAGATGTCACTGTTAGCCTACCCAGTCCCCAGCAGCTATATACAACCCATGGCCCAGGGCTTCACCCACCAAGGATAGCTATGAATGTGTCCCCAAACACACAATCATAAACTGAGTTATTTAATATTATTGAAGTTTTTGTCTTTTGGGGGTATGTGTGTATAATTTGATTGTACTGTTCTCCAGTGTGAACTTCGTAGAGGACAATGTCATGTCCAATGTCAAAAGGTTGGATACTTGGATACCCTGGAAATCACTGTAGTAAGCCTTATTTTTAATATATGTATTCATATATATATATATTTTTTCATACACACATTTTATCATTTTGTTCCACTTAAAGAACCCTGTCTAATACAACAATACATTCTAAAAAACAGAATTTTGAGAAGACTGAGTTCTTGGAAACTAAAAGTACAGTTGGTGAAATAAAACATAAGTATTAAAAACTTGAAATCCTTCAGGACAAAAAAAAATTAAAAAAAAAAGAAAAGAAATCCTTCAGGACATGGTGGTGTATACTGTTAATACAGAGGAAGTCAGAACTTTGGGAATGCCAGGCCATCCAGGGCTACAGAGTAAAACCTTGTCTCAAAAATAAACTAACAAAATTAAAATCCCAGAAAACATAGCCCCCAAAATAGAAAAAGAGAAAACACGAGAAGCAAATAACTAAAGATATAGCCAATACAGTTTAAGCCAATATTTAACTAAGAGCAATCCTAGAAATAAAGAAGAAGAAAAAAAACAGGGTAATTAAAGTAGATAGAATTATCCAAGAAACACAAAGAAAACCTCCTAGAGTGAAACCAGAAGGGCTTCCTGAGCAGTTGGCAATGAACGATAAAGACCATTCGACTACATACACCCTGGGAGAAGTTCAACATACCAACTGGAAAGGGCGGCTTGTAACAGGGTCTGACTAGAGACGGAGGATCGCCTGCAGATGAGCAGGAGTCAATGCACAACCTATCCGTGAAGCTTTGGACAGTGGTCACTCATGTAGGAGCTGTGAGACCTGGGAGAGCAGAGCTAATAAATGAGGCGGACTAACGTCTCATATAATAGCCAACTTTATTCAGGGCATCGGACAATTTATGCTCCGAGGGTTAAGAACAGTCACATGAGTAAAGCGTGCAATCACAAGGACAAGCCCCACGTGGCAAAAACATGATTTTCCATTGAGGCATATAATCAAATAACAATAGCCAGTTGTGATGAACCATCTGATGTGAACTCACTCCTATCTGCTGCACCTGGGATGGGCACGAAAGCACATGCCAAGAACAATTCTGTGTTTTGGAGAAACCGAGGTCACAAGTCTTGCTTTCTTGGAACTTTCCTCACAGGATTCCATTCTTGGAGCGTGTTCCAACAGCCAATAAGAGCGTTTTCAGGAAGGGAAACGTTCAAAGAGTTGCACGTTCTTTTCTAGGGAGTCACTTGAGGGTAAACCCTAGCAAAACAGAGATGGTGGGCAAAAGAGTTCCAACTAGGTTCTAACCTAAGAGAACAGGAAGACTCAGGTGACTGGTAGTCATAGCCTGAGTGATGATGCGTCACAACAGAGATTGGTGATGGCACAGCCAGCCCGTACCAGAACAAGTCACAGAAGAGCTGAAGGAAGAAGGGACAGGGCAATCCTCCGTAGATTAGGTAACACAGCTCATAGGCTGAAAATTAGAATGTAGTAGCAAGTAACATGATAGAAAATAAAAGTGACTGGAAACTGGGGGAAGAATTCTTTTTTTGTTGTTTTAAATCCAAGATCTGCCAGGTAAGGCAGCACATAGTTTTACAACCAGAAGAATCAAGGGGATCTCTGTGAGTTCCAGGCCAGCCTGGTCTACACAGTGAGTTCCAGACCACCCAGGGATACATAGTGAGACCCTGTCTCTAAATAAATAAATAGCAACAAACTGAGCCCTCAGGAGATGGAGGCAGGCAAATGTTTGTGAGTTTGACACCAGCCTGATCTACATAGCAAGTTCCAGGACAGTCAGGGATACACAGTAAAACCTGTCTGGAAGGAAGGAAGGAAGGAAGGAAGGAAGGAAGGAAGGAAGGAAGGAAAAAAGGAAAAGAAGGAGAAGAAAGGAAAAAGAAGTCTATCCAAGATTTGAATATAAAGCAAACTAGAAGTGACATAAGATTAAGCAAATGATAAAAAAATCAATTAAGTATAAGTATTGAAAATCCACTTGACGGTACTGGAAATACTCTATTTTGACAGGCCTGGAGACCTTGACCCTGAAGTTGATTAGTAGGGATATGATCTTAACATTATTAATAGTAGTTTTAAAGTAAAATTACATAATAACAAAAAAAAAATAGATTAGTTTCCAATTTCAGGAGTCCACTTTCAGGGCTAGGGAGGTAGCTTCTTCAGAAGAGTATTTGAGGCTATCCATGAAGCCCTAGATAAAACTAGGCATCACTAAGAAAACTAGATGCTCAAGGTCAGCCTCAGCTACACAGTGAGTCATCTTGGGCCTGCATGGATTGCTGTTAGGAAAAGAAAACACTTAGCCTTCAGGCAGAGTTTGGAAAAGAAGCATGTGTGAGAACCGAATATACCTTAATCACGTAAGAGTACAAGTACAATGGAAGTGGAAGGAAGTAAAGTTAGAGGAGAGGAAAGGATGTTTGTAACAAAATTCTCTACTTACAATGTTCAGTCTAGAGGCACCACTGAAAGTCCATGGATCAGTCCTGGAGTGGCTGGCTGCTGCCAAGCCTGACAACCTGAGTTTAATCCCTGGAACCCACATGGTAGAAGGAAAAAGCCAACTCTCACCTATCGGGGTTGATCTGAAGCTACTATGTATTCAAATGTTACTTGCCCCTCCCCCCCCAAGATCCTTACTGTTCTATGAGGAAATTCTCATGTATCCAAAATGACGTTGTGTGACCTTACCTCCCAAATTATCCCTGATTGGCTAATAAAGTTGCCTGCAGCCAGGTCTGAGCAAAAAAGAGGGGGTCGAGTGAGGGTTTGCAGGCTTGTGGGGTCGCAGAAGGAGCACGAGGAGGAGGGAGGAAGGAGGAAGAAAGGAGCAGGTTGCCAGGAGCACATGGCCAAGAGCAGCTTGCTCTGAGGACTGGCCTGATAGAGCAGGAACAGCCCAAATGCAACATGTGCAAGTGTTTATGGGAATTTTGGATGGGAAGCAGACTAGATAAAAGGTTGATATCTGCCCAGACCTAGTGTTGCCCTAAGGCTTATTATAAATCTAACAAGTTTCTGTGTCTTTTATTTATAAAACAGTGGGTTAAGGAATAACTGCCGCTGTAATAATTTCCTGAATTTAATTAATATATACAAAATAATTCTTTTTACACCCACTAAATACCTGCTGACCTTCACACAATGCTATGTCATGGTTGTATGCAAAATAGGTAGATAGAGAGACAGAAATTAAATTACAAAGACTAACCATGGAAAACTGGGATGAATGAATCTTTTTTTTTTTTTTTGGTTTTGGCTTTTTGAGACAACATTTCAAATCTTTTGCCCAGGCTGCCTCAAACTTGTAGCCTTTTCCTGCCTCAGCCCCCCCCCCCAAAAAAAAACTTGGATCACAGATGTAAATAAACTTCCATGCTTACCCTTGGTTGACAAAGGAATCAATCTCTGACTTTGAATTTTTGGAAAGAGGCATATGATTATGTTAGTAGCATTCCACATTTCCCAATTCCTTTTAATACATGGGTTTGTTTTTAAAGATTTGGTTTTTAAAATGTCTGGGCATGTGCTTGCAAAATGTAAATGTTGAGCATGGAAGTTTTTTCATACTCTGAACTCCACTAATTACCTCTGGAAAGGAGTAATAGTGCTGTAATAGGTAAGTCCCTTTGAGACACAATATATATGGCTCTGTGTATCTTCTATTGTAGGGGTGATCAGCTGGGGTTGCTAACAGTGACATCTCTATAGTAACAAGGCTGAGAACAGCATTAACTGTAGCATCTGAACATAGTTTCCCCCCTAAACCTGGCAGCCCTAGATCCACTGAAAGACACAAGTCAAATAGATCAAAAGAATCCTCTAATCCCTGATCTAAGAGTGGGAGAAAACTATTTATTCCTCTTAAGTAATATGATCTGATATGTGACCATATGTGTGTATTATTCCAAAGATCAGAAATATTTCAAAATGTGCTCATGTAGGAATCAGTCTCTGACTTTGAGTATTTAAGAAAAGGCCTATGATTGTATTGGTATCACTCGGCATTGCCCCTCTTAATACATGGGTTGGTTGGTTTGTTATTAAAGGTTTATTTAAGTTTTAAAATGTACATGTCTGTGTTGTGTGCCTGTATGTTTTATGTGCACTACATGTGTGCAGGAGTCTGTGGAGGCCAGCAGAGGGAGCCGTGGAGCTGGCGCTCTAAGTGGTTGTGAGCCAGTCTGTGGGTTCTGGGAACTGAACCCAGCTTCTCCACAAAAAGCAGAGAGTGCTCTTATCTGTGGAGTCATTTCTCCAGCGCCCTCATAGTTTTGTTGTTGTTGTTATTATTTATTTGTTTTAAGTCAGAGTTTCACCACAGAGCCTGGGCTTGCTTGCTAGACCAGCATAGAGATCTTTCTGTCTCTGCTTCCTAGATTACCATAATGGCATGGTGACCCATGCCTGAATGGAATATACTTTGAGCCAATATTTAAAGACTTGATTTGACAAGGATTCCATGTGACAAGCTTGATAGGTATGTACAGATCTTGGGTATTCTAAATATGTGCCAGATGCCTATGGGTGCTTGACTCTAAGGACATGGGTTTTTTTGTTGTGGTGGTGTTTTTTGTTTTTGTTTTGTTTTGTTTGAGGCAAAGTTTCTCTGTGTAATCCTGGTTGTCCTGAAACCCAGTCTACAGACTAGGCTGGCCTCAAACTTAGAAATATCCACCTGCCTCCCAAGTGCTGGGATTAAAGTGTACCACCACCTCTCATCAGGAACATGGAGTTTAGATGAAGGCCAAAGATACAGAGTCTATTCTGAACAGCTAATAAAGCTATTGCCAATAACCAGATAATTTTTTTAAAATGATGATTGTTTGATGTTTACAGGAACTCCCAGGGGGAGAAGACTAAAGGCAGGGTAGGGTGAGCAATGGAGATGAGTGGGACTTTTTAAAGGTGTGGAATTTAGAAAAGGAAGAAGGAAAAGTCCAATGAGTGTTTTAAAGCAGTGATTCTCAACCTGTGGGTTCAGACGCCTTTGGCAATCCTCTGTCTCCCAAAATTATTTACATTACAATTAATAACTGTAGCAAAATTATGAAATAGTAACAAAAATAATTTTATGGGGGCTAGAGAGATGGCTCAGAGGTTAAGAACACTGGCTGTTCTTCCAAAGGTCCTGAGTTCAATCCCCAGCAATCACATGGTGGCTCATAACCATCTATGATGAGATCTGGTGCCCTCTTCTGGCATGCGGGCACATATACAGGCAGAAAACTGTACAAATAATAAATAAATAAATATTTTATTATAATAATAATTTATGGTGTGGTCACCCCAAAATGAGGAATTTGTATTAAAGGGTCACAGCATTGCTTTTACGTCTTCATACTAAACTCCACCTTTGGGCTGTGATGAAGAACAAGTACATTGCATAATGAGAACCCAAGTTCTGTCTTCAGCACCTAAGCTAATAACTGGACCCCAACAATAGAGCCACTCATTCCTCTACCCCACCTACCATGTATGTCCCCAGGAGGCATCCCTCTGTGTGGACCTTCACACATTGAGTAGGGAACTCAAGCAATTATTAAATGTCCATATCAGTAAATGTCATCATTTCCAAGATGATAAAGCAAGGCTCAAAAGGTGCTGGAGAGCCGGTGTTCTTGTTGGGTTGGCCAGGTCTCCCAGGCTTGGCAGACTGAGGGCTTAAGTTCTTCCCTGATTAACAAAAACGCAAGGTATCAGCCATGTTTGGATCCTGAGTTGAAAAAAAACACCTGTAAAAGCCTATTTGGAAGGCAAATGAGGAAATTAGAACGCCGGCTTGCTATTGGACAGTAGTAAGCAAGTTCCAGTTTTTGTTTGTTTGTTTGACATGGGGTCTTGCTAGGTGGCCTAGGCTGACCTGGGTTACAGCATGTGCCACCACGACTGGCAGTTGTCAGTTTTTGTAGGTGACATGGAACTATGATTACATTTTAAAAGTCTTAACTATTCTGAAATATTTATAACTGAAAGGGTATCTGTGGGCTTTGTCTCAGTTTAACCCGGTATGGACTTGGGGGTGGGGTGGAAAGATGGGAAACAGTAAGTTCTTTTCCTTCAGTGTTTGAAATTTTGAACAATGAAATTTCTCACTTAATATTCCTTATGTGAGATAACAATCCCCAGGACTCACTTAATATGTATTGCATTGATGTCAAATAAATCTTTTGATCCCTACACTAAAGTTAAACATTTTACTCTTGAAGAAACCGAACAGAGGTCCATGAAGAGCTGGACATAGATAGGAGTCGTGCGCTCCTCTCCCAGGAGCTTATGTATTTTACTTTAGACCTCCTTTGTTCATTCATTCAGGTTATAGCCACTGCAACTTTTCACATCTTAAGGGCTGCCGGAGATAGACACCAGGACCCCCCCCCACCACACACACACACACCTCTGCCCCGTTTCTAGTTTCTTAGATGGGATTTTTTTGCCCTAAATCCCAATATCCTTTAGCTGAAAATTCCCGAAAGAAACAAACCGCAGGTAAGTTATCCATTACTTTGGTTGTCACCACCAAATACCCAAGAGCTCTAGCTCATCACTAGAGACCAAATCCAGGAACTGGGTGCCCAATGGTTCAGGCTGATGCAGATTTGCCTTTCTCTTTGAGGAAAGAGCCAACCAGGTAAGGGGTTTATACTAGGCATGAGAGCATGTTTTCCATGCCCTTTGCTAGGGATGACAAACCCAGAGCCCGAGTACCCTATAAGCCTGCCACTATCTTTTGGGGTGTGTTATCCCCATGGGCAGGAAATGCTCCTGGGCCTGGAATTCTGCACCCGGACATGCAGCCCTCACAGCGACTTCTGTGTCCTCAGCCTCACTCGGCTTGTGAACTTTCTCTGCCTAGGTGAGGTATGCCTCTGTCCAGATGGGTTTCCATTTTGGACAACCTCCTGTTCATCAGGCATTTAGGGGGTTCTCCTCAGCATTTTATCATATGGTGTGCCCTCTTTTTCTCCAGGAGGCTAGAACTATAGCTGAGATCTCTGGGGACAACCTCAGTGAAGATGATCTCATTATGGGGTGCTTGCGGGCCCCATCTTCTATCCTGCCCCCATTTCCCTCTCCTGTTCACCCTCATCACCCACCTCCTTTTGACCCACAAGCCAGCCAAGGATTTCCCTCCCCATGCCCTCAGCATTCACAGCTGAAGAACGTTACTGGTGGACTCATGGATCCTCAGCTCCAAGGGGTTAAAGGGCTTTGTCTACTATGGCTCAATCAGCATTCAAGCCCAGACAGTCTGAGTCCAGAGGGGGCTGAAGGCCTGGAGAAACGAGTAACAGTTATGTATGCATCCACTGAACCATTTTGAGTGTAAGGCGATCCAAACTCTAGCTCCACTTTGCCATGAGATGCAACGCATGGTGATGTGATGCACACGGGCACTCCATGTTCATCAGCTTTAAAATGTAGTGTGGCAAGAGGCAGAGGTTCAGGAGCCCAGGGCCAGCTCACCGGAGTGTAAACACAAGCGTTGGTGCCTGTGACTAATGTAACCAAATGGCCTCGTGCCTCGTTTGTACATTGGACCAGATAACACCAGTACTTACCTCTCAGTTATAGTGAGAGATGAAGTGTGCTTCAAGTGTTTAGTGCCAATCTGGTGTGCCATTGCTCTTACCGTTTTTTATAACGTCTAACAATCTTGTCCATCATGTTGTTATGG
Source organism: Pachyuromys duprasi (assembly GCA_028658305.1). Classification (NCBI taxonomy): domain Eukaryota; kingdom Metazoa; phylum Chordata; class Mammalia; order Rodentia; family Muridae; genus Pachyuromys; species Pachyuromys duprasi. Next base: position 44,955,316 of record CM053755.1, read on the forward strand.
TAGACTTCACTGGGCAACTAGGCATGCCCACACATTTCAGCACTGTTGTTAATGTGGCCAAGAATTTCATGTTTAGAAATTGAGAGTCATAGCTCGGCAGTGGTGGCGCATGCCTTTAATCCCAGCGCTTGGGAGACAGAGGCAGGCAGATCTTTGAGTTCGAGGCCAGCCTGGTATACAGAGTGAGTTCCAGGACAGCCAGGGCTACACAGAGAAACCCTGTCTAGAGAAACAAACAAAAAAAAAAAGAAGAAAAGAAAAGAAAGAAAGAAAGAAAGAAAGAAAGAAAGAAAGAAATGGGGAGCTATGGGCTCTCATCTTTTACTCATAAGAGCCCTCACACTCCTTTCAAAATCCACACACATCCACAGTCTTTTTCTTTTCCTAATTATCATTACTTCTTTTATTTTTTTGAGATCATAGCAGAACCTTGTAACCCTGGGAGATCGCCAACAGAGCTGTGTGTTTGAAGAGCTCTGCAGAGTGATCAGTGCATCTGAACCCTTTTGGGCCCCGCCGTACCCGGTGAGACAAACAGGAGAGGTTATCAGTTGCATCCAGAGGAGACCAGGAGACTGGGTAATATGTTCAAGGGCTCACATCACGGGACCCAGTAAAGATCCTCACTTGCAATCTGGAAGTCCTGAAAGAAAAAAAGAAAAACAGTTTTGCCAGGTTTCAGTGTGAAGCCAAGGCTGGTGCAGAATGCTCACAGGCTGTTCTTGAACTTGCCATCCTCCTACTCCATCCCTCCAAGGATGAGATTACAGGAGTGAGCCATTACTTTCCCTGCAAGCTCTGTACTTGCAAAGTACTGAGCACTTAGTACTTGGGGGGCAGTTATCGCCATATATCTGAGCACGAAGGCCTATGGAGATGCTCTGGCATTTTTTTCCCAGGGGCAAAAGGACTATATCCAAGGTCCTGCTGCAGGCAGTCTATAACCAGCCCTTCTCTGCAGGGCTGTAGCATCGTGGAACACCCGGACTCCACCAAGGGGCAGAGATCCCTGGGTTCTGTCCCTACCCCTACCCTTTGTGGTTTGCACAGGTCGCTAAACTCTCTCCCAAAGGTAGATGGCTGTAATTACCTTGCAGGGAAGCAGTCAGAATTAGGTGGAACCTGGGGGTTGCCATCAAGTAGGTGTTTTGTTTTTAACCTCCTTCCTCTACAATGCCAGCGTGGCTGTCCGAGCCAGCTTCTGACTTCTCTTGGACTCCGGGAGGAACTGGAGGGCAGAAAGGCATGGGACAGAGAAGACTTCAAGTGATGGTCTAGTCAGGAGCTACATACTCTCACCTTTTGGGCACCTGCTGTTTTTAACGACTAGGCACCCACCCTCACATATCCATCATTTAGCAAATACCAAGGCAAGTTATTATTTTTTTAAAAACCTGTTCAGACTTGTGCTTACAAAAACTACCTCCCCACCCCACATGGGAATGAGTTTTTAGTTATGTTTTTAAAATTAGCTGGCGCTTGAATTCCATTTCCCATCCAAGCTTCCCTGTTATCTTTAAGGTCACAGGAACACTTAGGCCGCAGACAGTCCAATCCCAGATATTATTAGGTTCTCGGAATTAAAGGCCCAAGTAGGTAAATAAAGAGAAAATGTCGGGGGATTTTCCCAGGTCCGAATGCCAAAAGCTGTCCTCCTGCCTGCATCGAGGGCTACGCTTCCTCCTTAAGTGGTTCACCCCTTACATTGAGAGATGACGACTGAGGAAGAGGAGGTAAAAGGCTTTCACCCTATGTCGTCAAGGTCTGTTTCTTCGTTCAGCAACAAGGAAGAATCAGATGCATTCTGGAAGGAGAAGAAGAAGGAGGAAAAAAAAAAAAAAGCAACCCAAGCGCTGATTGTCCCTTTAAGCCATTCCAATCACAGGCTCGGCGTTAAAATAATGCTCGCCTACTGCGCTTCCAACCGGGCCATCTACCTTTTTCGCCGGCGGGGTCAAGCCCAGTCAAGCCTGATGAGGCTGCCACGGCCCCGGCGAGCCAGCCACCAGCCCGCTACACCTGTTTATCGCTGGATCCCTTCCCTCCCCTTCCCTCCCCTCCTCCCCGCTTGAAAAGGAGCATTAATTAAAGCGGTAAACAAGCCGGCTCCCACTCTAAATCAGAGCTGCAGGCAACGGGGAGATAACTTGGGCTCCGGAGAAGAGGGATTTCCAGCTAATTTATGGAACCCACCGTCACTCTCTCTTCGAGCAGCCAGCTCTCCGCTTAACGGGGGAAATTGAAGCAGACAGCCTTTGTCTAAACACTTCTTTTGCCCAGAATATCTTAATTTTTTTTCTATTTGAATGTTTAATAAGGTTTGGGGCGCCCCTGTTTTAATTGCCACGGTGCAGGCGTTTGGGTGTTATTGTTTGGCTGGTAGCTGCCGGGCACTGGTCCTCCCTGGGCGTGGAGGGAAAGACCAGCTTTCCCAGGTTTGGCTCCAACAGCCGGCGCCAGACAGAGGACGCCGCTGCTTGGGGAAAGGGTACCCCGAAATCAGGGTTGTCCAGAAAGGCACCGCCCTCTGCTTTTTCCCCCAGCACTCTTGATCCCCGCAGGCGCCCTGGTTCGCAGTCCTGGCTTTCTTTATCTCCTTGTCCAGGAGCGGCCGTCAGGTACCAGGCCGCGCCTTGGCGAGCCTGCACCCTCGGTCCTAGACCATCTTGGGGTATCCTTGTCCTGCTAGAGTTGGGCCCTGGCTCATTTCCGGCTGCTGCGGCGAGCCACCGCTCTGCCTAATTAATTCTAGAAGCAGGCTCTCTGTGGGTCTCTTTCTCAACTGATAGCTGGAATTCCTAAATGTAAGTGGGAATCTACTGAAATTACAGTCTTGAGAAATCATGGGCGAGTTAAACCCTTGTCATTTCATAGGTAAACCTTCATGAAAAACAAAACAAAACAAAACAAACAAACAACAACATCCCCTCCCTCCAAACTGTGTTATCCATATTTCAAGGCAGCCTGCCTTTCCCGGTGCCACATCCAGCAATCATGTTGACAAATTAATGGCAGAGAATTAGTTGTACATTAAAGATTTAAATGATATTATGCAGCACATTGTCATAAAATGATATAAAACAATAGGAAAATAAATGTAAATGAATTCAAGTTACTGACATGTAAAACACCAGACTGACATCTGTACACTTAACGCGGCGATCAGGCGCGGAGGCAGAGCCCTGGACGCTGGCGTCCCTCTGTGAAGACACCCGCAGGGCCGCGCGGTCCGGGCGTGGGGAGGTGGGGTGCTTGAGGGGGGCGGCGGGCCGGGCCTCGGCGGGCACCCGGCGTGCCAAGGGTTAAGTGCGCAGCTCGCCGCTCTCCCGGCTCCCCTCCCCTGTGTCCTGATTTTCAGGCCCACCGAGCCGCCCGAGAAAGTTTTCAATTCGACGAGGCTGGCGCGTTTCAGGGGCTGAGCTCCTTAGAAAGCTTCGGGGGCCCCCCAAGGGCGGACACGCAAGGGAGGGGGCGACTTGCCCCGTCCTGGACACGCTAATTACAAGGATTCGGTTTCCCGGCTCTGAAGGAATGCATTACCTGCAGCAAAGCAGGCCCGGCCTCTCAGGAAGGCCCCAGAGGAAGCTGAATGCCCCAGTGAATTCCAGCCCCATCCCTAGGTTTATACCCACAACCCCAGCCCACGCTGAGCGACTAATCGCTTGGCCATTGTCAGGGCTGTTGTCCAATCAGCCCCTGAATAGCCAAACTTCACAATGCAGAGTATGAATTAGAGGGGAACAAATGTGGATGCAGACTTTTTTTGCAACAATACCTAACTGAGCCTTTCAGACAGGACAAGGGATGGACAAAAGCTCGACGGAAATTGGAGTAACTTTTGGAGGCCCTTGGAGCTCCCGTCAGTAAGCGTTAGCTCCAGAATGGCGGCCCAGGCCTCCTCCACCAGCCTTCCCTACTTTTTAATTTTTTTTTATATTTTATTTTATTTTTGTGAGGTGGCTCAGTTGTTCGAGAGGTGGGGGAAAACTGTCATAAAAATTGGGCATTTTTGTTGTTCTTGTCTCAGAAACGGTGGCTCTCTGTTGAAGGAGGCCAAATGGATTTCTCTGTCTCTCTGTCTCGATCTCTCTCTCTCTGAATTGTAGATTTGGTCATTATTTAGCCTACCGTAGTAAAGTACTGACAATGTCCCCTCCCTCCTCTGCCCACCCCCAAAAGAACAGAATGGCTTCTTGAGCTATACAAATGTCAGGTCTCTGTTTTAAAATTTAGCCTTGTTTACCCAACAGATTGGAATTCATTACTGTGTAAAAGTGGTCCCATTTTCTGATCTTTTTATTCAAAATGTTGAGAGTATCAAAAAGCTCATTTGAAGGTCACAGGTTTATGTATCTATTCTCTTAAGTGTTTTAGAAATTCATATGGAGGACACAAAAGGTGGAAAATGTGAAAACATACTGTTCATTGTTTATCCTAACCTTGCCATGGTTATTAGATAAATGAGTGTGGGGAAGAAAAATGGCATTAAAAGCCATTGGGAACTGGGCCTTTTTTTTCCCCCTGAAGACTGTTAATTTTAGCCCTTGATCTGTAAAGGTCAATTTCTAATTCTTTTTACTGCACAGTTTATATAACTTCTGCATTTCAAGTCTATAAAAAGCTTCTGCAGACTTTTCATAATGTAGGTAGCAATTTATTTCATTATGGTTTGAATTTTTTATGTAAGTCCTATGGACATTTTGATGAAATTGTCAGGCTTAAAAGCTGTGGTGCTTTTCATTGGGGGGGTGTGTGGGGACTTTCCCCCCTCTGATCCATTCTTGCTGGATAATTTAAAATTAGTAAGATTAATCAGTTCAGTGATTTAAAAGAACATACGCTTCGGGCCGAACAAGGTCTAAAGCAAAATCATTTTATTTTATTTTTTTTATTAGTAAATGATTTAAAAGGTCTTTTCAACTAGTTATCTGAAGCCGATATTTAACTGTTACTTATTCCACTAATTTCTATCTTTTGTTAAAGGAACTTCCCAGCCTAAATCTCCTCGCTCTGTTCCATGCTAATTGCAGCTTACATTATATAAATGGCTTTGTAAAGAAAACTATAACTCCAAGCCTTGAAAGTTGGGTGTTTCTATTTGCTCAAACCTGATGCACTTGTTTGAAGAGGGTCATTGCAGGGAGAGCTGTGTAGCCTGGAAGAATGTCCTGGATAACAAGCTTAAACAGAACCTTTTGTTGTGCCTAGTATTCTCAGGACTCCAAAATGAGGCCTCCTTTTTCTAACTGTGGCCTGAAGTGGTTCATTACTGCCGTTTCCTCGCCAGGCCAGGGCTCAGCCATTCCCACTACTGAAGCTCTGTAACTTCCTTAAAAAGGAAGAAGGAAAACATGGCCCAGAAAGGTCTTGTTAGCACTTCCTATGTGAAATTAGCAGCTTTCTAAAAGGTACAACTCCAATTACCTCACATTGTGGAGGCCAGCACAAACTCAACAATACGCACAGCCTAGCAAGTGACATCCTGTCTTTCTGGAGTTACTTCCCTAATTAAGAATGAAGAAGCTCTATTCTGCTGAGTGCATCTATTTACAGTGGCCACAATGCTTTAACTTGAGCATCCTTCTCAAAGACCAGTGTTAAAAAACACAAGTGCTCTTTTCGCTGAGCAGGCTATGGTGAGGCGACACATTCCTAACGGTTACGCCCTCAGGAAGAAAAAAAAAAGTGTAGCCGCTTTGGCAGGATTGTTAACACTTCAGGATTCATTTTCCACAATAACGCTTCTGCCCAGAGAGCTCTGGGAATTACAGTGGACAATGGGGAGGCATTCTTAGGAGGGTCTAATGATGGAATAAAAAGAAAAATATTTATTGCTTTTGACAGTTCCACAAGGGGCAAAAATCCTTGTCGTGGCTAAAGTTTCCCTAGCTGCTGGAAGAAGGCGGCTCACAGGGACTCAAACAGTTCCACTTTCTTTGTTAGGAGGCTGAGGACCAGGGCCAAGCTGGGAAATTAAAGATTAAGTTCATTAAGGTAAGATAATTGTGCGGAGGCATTGTTGATACAGGTGGAGCGATGGGGGCTGGGGTAGGAAGCCCATTTACATGTAGGGACGACCCATTAAACAGGCTTAACAGACGTGCAACGCAAGTATGTTTATTATTTGCTTGATGGCTGACCTATGCTTTCTTTCACTGTTTCATTAGTCAACAGATCCCCAAAGGAGGGCCAGGACTCCCTGCGGGGAACCAGGTGGAAAAGAGAGCAAAGCCGGCTCCAGAAAGCAAAGAGGCGGTCCCGGGGGCCAGAGAAGGAGTCTTCCTTTCTCCAGCGCCTTGTTCCTCCATCTGAGTTCCTTTCCATGTCCATCTTAGAGTACTGGCCCAGCTCCGGGCAGGTGGAGGGGACAGTGTTCTCCCATGCGAGGTGCCTCTGGACCTTTCTGGACGCTGATAAGAGACATTTGTGCAGAAGCCCAGGGCTGCCCTTTTTAGAGAGAGCATGGCATGGCTTCTCAGTAGACGCTGTGCCTGAGTCTTCAAGCAAGGAGCTTGCCTCCCGAGAGACACTGTGCCCTCCCCAGAAACTGCCCTTCCAGAAATCCTGGGCTGCTTGTGTTTCAGTTTGTTCTGAGAAAAACAAACAAAATACACACCTGCCTCCCCCAAGCCGACATACAAATCCACCCACTGTGGGTCCTTATTGTAAATTGTAATTGTCTTTGTTGGGAAAGGGCCCCTTCCTGCTCCACCGGAACTTGGAGATCCCTAAGTACCGAGAACTTGGAAAAAGAAAAAAAAAGTATGGTGGAATTCTGGGGTGCATGGGGGATTCTGGGGTTGCATAGGGAAATTATGGGGCACATGGAGGTCACCTTTGCAATCTCTCTAAAGCTAGAAGGTGAACGGTAATACCCAACCTGTGGCCCAGTGGCTAAGACTGTCTGGGCAGTCCTCAAGCACAGCATTTTCTTGTCAGCTGCGCCCACAGGCCTGTGTCCTAAGTGGGAGCAAAAAGAAGGACACTACAGGGTGTGTAGTTGTCATCTCCGGGGCCTCCACTGATTTTGCTGTTGTTTCTACCGAGAAAGTGAGACACTCAAGAGTTGGAGGTGCCTTGAATAGGTCCCCTGGATGCGGGGAGCTTCTTTATCAGATAGGGTCATGTGTTACACAAAAACTCACCTACCTTTCTATCCGCTCCTGCTCTCCTCCTAGCTCCCTTTCGATAGAAATAAACACTGTCATGATTTGGATAAATAGAATCCTTTTTGAAATCACCCAGTCATGGGAAGACATTCTGAGTTCCAAGGATTTAGTTAAAACCCTGAAGAAAGCTAGTAAGCAAGCAAACAACAACAAAACAGTGTTAGAGAGATTTTAAAATACACAGGGAGAGATACGACGCCACAGTGAGAAGACTCTCCAGAGCTAAGAGTGACCATGTTTGATTTATTCAGGTTGAATTCCCCTCAATCTTCCTCCCCCTGTTGTCTTTTGAAGGAAAGGTTACATAAGATTGTTGATTTCCTTTAGCTCACCGGGCGTCTAAACTGTAATAGAGGGACCTTTGGTTGTTTTCTTAGATTACATCAGAGAACTTTGTGAATAAAACATTTTCAGTGTAATGCGTCTATCAGTTTGAACAGAACTTGAAGTAATTCTGAAGCAACAGTTACCAAATTTGTATGTCTCTCCTAGTCTGCTTATGTGAGGACTTCTTATTTATTTCCACCCAGTGTCCTTTGTCTTGGAGACTCTTGAATAGACTGCTTTCAAAAGTTATCAGAGACCGGTCTGATAAATCAGAGGAGAAATTAGGAACATCTGAGTTCCTTTCTAAGGTGGGTTAACGAAGAGCAGAGGATTTGCATTTTCTTTTAGAGACCTAATGAGCAAGTAAAACAGAGAGGGAGGTCTGACTTCTCCTTAGCCATCGAATTGGGATTTTATCAGAAAGCAGAAAGGAAAGTTTGATACTGACCAAATCCCGAGCTGCAGCTTCCTCAGAATGTTTTAACGTTGTGAGAACAGTTGGGCAATCACTGGTCTTTTACAATTCAGAATATCTCTCGCTTGAAAGCCATGCTCAGGGCTCACAGACTGACCATCTCCCCAGATGGCCTCTCAGTGAAGAAGTAACTAAAGGGCTGTCGGTAATCAGAAAAGAAAATAATGCCTGTAAACTGAAGACATTACATTTGTATTTTCAATGCTGCTTAATGAAGAGGATTCTCGTTATTGCTTAAAAAAAACAAAAACAAAAACACCTTGGTCATCACATTGTTATAAAAGGAGAGCCTTGTTTTGGAAATTCTAAGAATGTGGCCCTTAGAGTTTACTCAGATTTTAAACTCTGATTAAAGATGGTGACGGGATGGAAGTGGAGGCATGGGACTGCTGACTATTGACACTAAGCATTTCGTGAGGGGGAAGTAGATTGCACCTTCACTGAGGCTGGACTCCATCCTTGTCCCAGTCCCAACAGGAGGAGCAGCAGGCAGAGCCAGGAAAACCCTGGAAAATGCTTCTCTATACGCCCCGAGGACTATGAATATTTCCAGCCATTGCCTCATGATTCTGTTGCAATTTTTAATTAAAAGAAACTTTCTACTCATAAAAATATTTTTTCACTCTTGTGTTTTATAGTTGATATGTAAATGTAAGACTGTATCATACTGAATTTTAGGGACGGGTTGCTATTTTGTTTGGTTGTTTTTTTTTTTAATTGAAGCAAATTTACATGGTGTAGAATTAACTATTTTCAAGTATATAATTCAGCGGTGTTTATGCACAGTACTGCATGCACTTTACTTTTTAGTAAGAATTTCTCTCATTTTCAGAATCACACAGAGGTCTTTGTAAGGAAAAAAAAATACAGATATTCACTCAACAAACATTTGCTGAGAGGGGCATGAATCTAAATCCTGTTGGGAATTTAAAAAAAATAACAAAAATAGACGGTAAAGCTCTCCAGAAAAAAAATAAACAAAACAAAACTTTTTTTTATTGAGATGTAAAACATGTGCTAAATAAAGGCATCAAACAACTTTAGTCAGGGAAGATTTCTTGATTTTTATCCGTAAACATCATTCAGCCTCACAGAGTTTTAGCATCCTGAAACATCATAGTATTGCTAAATATTTCTCAGCAACAATAGCAATATAATTAGACTACAAAGGGCTCGGAATATTTACTGGGCTAGTTTTCTCAGGGTGATTTTATTTCCTCTGATGTGTTCCAAAGTTTTCAAAACTTACAGCCCCTGAGTTGAACTTGGTTCAACATACTTTCTTTGATGGCCGTTTACTGTATTTGGGTGGGTGTACTATTTCACTGTGAATTTTTCTGTATTGCTTTCCTGAAATTTTTAGCTTATGTGACTATTAAAGAAAGGGTAGCCTCCTTGGGAGGTAAAAATTGCTTAACTTGGTTAGAAAAGTTATTCATGATTCTTGAGGGACTTTGAGTTAGATGGCTAAGCATTATGACCAATTATTAATGTACTGGTACCAAAAGTATACTTAGCTTAAAACAGACTTTAAAGATTAAAATTGGGGGATGTTATGTTGGGTGTGGTAGCATATGCCTATACTCTAGCACTTAAGAGGAGGTAGATTCAGGAGGATCAGGAGCTCAAGGCTGGCCTCAGCTATGTGAGGCCTTGCCTCAGAAAACCAATAGTAATATTAATAAGAAGAAAAATAAAATAAAACTTAGTGTAAAAAAACCACAGAAAAGAAAACATGATCTATTGATATATAATACTGTCATTTTCTAGAAAAACATCCTTCAAGTCAAATGTGTATTTTGATGATGATTATCATGACGATGACAGTTGTGAATGGGGATGAGAACTGGTACAGAGAAAGGGTGACAAGGAACTTTCTCTGTTAAGTTAGTTCTAGCTGCCTTTGATGGTCATTAATGAAGAGTCTTCTTTGGCCCAGCGAAAAAGGGGAAAAATAGCAAATCAGTAAATACTTACCTAGTACCCCCCTTTTGTCATGAATTTTGTGCTTTGCATCATTTGGAAAGCAAAGAGCTTGACTATTGTGGCTTCCAGTCCTGATTCTTATCTTAGAGCTGCATGCCTTTGGCAAACTGCCTCACTGTTCTGAGCCCCCATTCCCTCATCTGGAAGGAAAAATTTCCTTGGCCAGGAGGATCGGCAGTACTGTAGTCCTACCCTCCAAGCTCAGACGATTGGTAATTGCTGAGACTAAACCAAACCAAACCAAAAAACCCATGACACCGCTGCTTGCTGTACTCTTCAACCAGAGAACGAAGTATGCCAGTCAACCAGGCAAAGTGAACTCCCTTCTGGTGTGAGTTTTGTAAACCATAAAACATCATATTAATCTGTCATAGTCTATATAACTTCTGGAGAGTTCATTCTGTGAGGCCCGCCCATGGAGGGAACGAGACTGCCGAATTACTATTTTGAATGGGTCTGTCTAGAATCTGTAACTCTGATGTTGAATACCATCTCTGGCTGCCACTGAACGCTTACAAATATCACCAGAAAAATTATTTCAATTTGCCATCAGACTGGAACTATCAATTTATACCTGAAATATGTCAAAATGTTGGGTGTTTCTATAATGATAAACCTGATTAGAATGGCTGTGTTTAATTAAAATGTTAATCTACTGTCATCTCACTTGATCTCTGTGTGTAGGAAATTTTGTATTTGCTATTAAGATGTCGTGTTATTAAATGAAAAGTCTCCTGTATAGCCAGTGTCTGATAGTAAAGGAAGAGGCAAGTGTAGCTGGGAGTGGAAAGAGGTGACCGTTATCAGGAGAGGGGCCTCAGGGGCTGAAGGAGTAACTGTGGGAGAGCCAGGGGGATCATCCTTGTCTCTAAAATCCTCCTCAGCCTATTCCCCGACCTTCAGGCTATTTCAGCAGCAGATCTGGCCGAAATACAAATGCTGCTGGGAAAAATGAACACATGAGCTGCAATTCACAAAAAGGAACAGACTTCCTGATAGCAGCTCCTGTCTTGAGAGGGAGAGGCTTGGGCGTCTCAACAGGAGACGAGGAAAACGGGCTTTGCTCAATTTATGATATTCTGAAATTGACCTCCAATTCCAGGAACACTGGTTTTCCTGTGTGGCCTGGGACGAGGAACTGATAGTGTCTTTCTTTGCTTGCCCAGTGTTACTGGTCAGACCTGCACTCTCCGAAACTCCTGTGTTGAAGGCTTGAGGCCTGATGCATTGGTGTTGAGATGGAATTTGGGGAATGATTGGATCGTGAGTGCTCAGACTCATCACTGGTGAATTCATCGATGAATCAGTAATTTGGTGGTTTTTACCGGGAAAGGGTAGAGGCTTTCCTAGTGAAGGAACCAGGTTACTGGGGAATACTCCACGCGTGGATGTTGTGTTCCCAGCCCTTCCCGCTTCTCTCTCCTTCCCTGCTTTCACGAGGTGACTACCTTTGTTCACTGCCTGCCATCTGACATGTCCAGAAATACTGGAACCAAGTGGCCATAGCCAGAAACTATAAGCCAAAATAAATCTTCCCTCCTTTGACTGACTTTCTCAGATACTTTGTCACAGCCATCGTAAGTGGGGTGTGACTGCGTCTGGTTTGGAAACCTTTGGAAATTATTTGAAGGAGAAGCTTGGAGACGAAGACTAGAAAAAGATCCACACATTACAAGTAGAATCTCATGTGACTTGGTGGGAACTCAGAAGACCAGAGGTTGGTAGGAAAGCCATCAGCATGAGGTTCCGGATAGAACTGAAGCCTCCTCTGGGTTGGACTGGAGGCCAGTAAGTGCTTACAGGGGTTTTGTTTGTTTGTTTGTTTTCATACCCTAAGAATTTGTATCAGGCTGAATCTCAAGGTGATAGATTAATTAATCTGGCAGAGAAAAGTTCAAGACATCCTGGCCTTCGGGCCATGGTGTGAGAGTTGACAATTGCTTTTAGTCATATTTGCAGTAACTGTCAGGAGGAGAAAGCAGAGCAGAAAGACTTGTAGTTTAACTTGAAGAGCTAAGGCAAAGGGAGATGTGGTTGCCTAGGAGATTAGAACCATTTCAGAATGAAGTGAGCTAGCAGGGAAATGGCTCATGCAGGATTCAGAAACTGGCCAGATCTGACCCATCATGTGCTCCAGGATATTCATGGGCCCACTGTGCTCACACCTAGGATGTTGTTTCTGTCTGGGTTTTAACCTAATGTTCAGCTCTTCCATCTTATTGCTGCTGAGATTTGAGGGGTGTGGCGCCTACTGCTCTTGCCACCTGACATCACCCAGAAGATTCTGGGCTGGAAAGCTTGCAAAATATAAGAGTTTTAGGATCATGGAGCCTCCGGCAAGATTTTGAAGGAAAGCCTGGGAAACCAGGCAGTATTCGGCAAGGTTAAAGCCCTGTGGGTGTCCCCTTGAACGGTAACACTTGAGAGGGAACGAGACAGGACAGATGAGGTCTCAGGAAGTTACACATGTCAAGAATGTAGAACATCTGCCAAGAAAGTTTCAGGCAACAAGTGGAGCCAGACCACCAGGGCAGCCGTGTGACTAAGGCTGGGAAGCCTGTGGCAGAAGGGATTCCAAAGCCCTGTGGCATTCACATCACACCACATGCTGCACACGTCAGGCAAGGAGCTACGCATATTCATATTTACCCTACTGTTTCATTCTTGCTTCTTCTCCCTTCTTCCACGCACGCCCTACTCCTCTCCTTTAGAATGAGAATTGCCCCCTTTATATTGTATGTTGGGAGTATTTAAATTGCCTCTTAATTTTCGCAAGCTCACAGCTAAGAGCTTGCCTTGCATCTCAGAAGAGACACTGGCCTTGGACTTCTGAGCAATGCTAAAACTATTGAGACTTTGAGTGCTCTTTACAAGGGACTAAATGTGTTTTTCATTATGAGGACGATATGAGCCTTTGGGGACTTTGATAGACTATGATAGTTTGGATTTGGAATGTCCTCGGAATTCAAGTGATGAAGGCCTGGTCCCCAAGTGCAGCGATGTTCAGAGGTGAGGCATTTGGGAAGTGAGTGGATTGTGAGGACACTGATCTTACCAAAATTAGGTTGCTCCCTTGATGAGTTCAGACTGAGTGTGCTATTGGGTGTACTAACTAGATTTGACCTCAATGGAGGGCATAGAGTAAGATCCTTACATGTTATATCTTGTCTCAGGTCCCTTGCTTTCGCTCCTGTTTTCTGGCTTTCATGAGGTGAGCAGTCTCTTCTTCTGTGAGCTCTCATCATGGTGTATTCTGTCTCGTCCTGAGTCAAAGCAATGGAGCCAGCTGACCACGGACTGAAACATCTGAAGCCATGAGCCAAGGGCAACCTTTCTTCTTTTACATTATTTTCCCTAGCATGTTGTCACAGCGACAGAAAGCCGACTAGAGTAGCCAGAGTCGGCCGAGAGCATGGACAGTACTGTGAGCTAGAAGAACAGATCTCAGGAATTGCTTCTGTGACTTTAGAAAGAGCTTGGAATCACCACACGAGTCTCTATGTGCTTGCCACCGTAGACTGGATTCAGCCCGCTGTCTAGGTTCCTCTTTTTCAACCTTCCCATGTGACTTATCCAGGCCCGAGAGGATGTTCCTTCATACTTCCCTTACCTGTACCCCTAGCCCCTGACCACCCCCTCCACACCTTTGTTGATGAAGGTCCTGGTTCTTCTTCTCTATCTACTAGTGAACTGCTCCTCTGACTTTCATTTGCTCTCTCTAGTGGCTTCACCTTCCTTCCTAGGCCAGAGCTTGTTCAAGTGACATGTCATGATGGACACTCTCCACCCACATTCCCCTCAAGCCTCTTCCTCGTACCCCTTGGTGAATCATCAACACCTCCTTGTGTGACTTGCAGGATAGCTCCATCCCACTGGGCATTGACTCACCTCAGCTTAACATCTTTAGCTACTTGCTAGAGCTCCTTGTCCTGTGAGGCTGGTGGACCCTTCCTGCGCTTGCTGGCCCTGCTTCGGACTTCACCTCTAAAGCCAAATCCTGCTTGAGGATTATTTCCTCCATGACACCTTTCCTGACCACTCCAGCCTCCTCTAGATACACGTTTAAAATCAAGGTAATAAGGCATAACAAAATTGATCATTTTTAACAAATTTAAGGAAACAGTTTGGTCTTATTACTGGTGTTTTTGGGGGCGGGGGGAATGGTTTTGTGCACTGTCTACTCAAATGCTGCTTCCTGTGCCCAGAGATCTGGTTTCAGTCGGGACATTGGAACAGGAGCAGCCAGAGCGAGAATAGTTGGCAGGTAATGGGTCTGGGTAGTCGTGCAGGCCAGCGTAGTCAAGTTAGAAGAGGTGAGTATCTGCCTAACTCTTGTGCTTGAAGTTTATTAAGAAATGTAATAGGTCTCTGTGCCATTTTTCGGGAGCTAGGGCAGGCTTGGGAAAGCCCTGGTTTTACAGGTGTCCATAGTTTTGTGGTAGTGTCATTAGACACAGCTCCAGAACTGTCACCATCCCACACAGGACCCTGGGCCCATTAAACACCAGCTCCTTCACACAGCCCCTCGCAACCATTCTAATTCTACTTGCTGCCCCTAAGAGTTTGTGGGTTCTAGGTGCCTAGCATTTGTGGAATCTGAACGCATTTCCCCTGTTGTGTCTGGAGTGTTTCACTTAGCACTGTGTCTTCAATGTTCAGCCACGCGTCCAGCCATATATCAAATTTTCATCCTTGAGTAGAACTTAATGGCATTCCATGGTATGTACATACTGTGGGTTCGCTCGTTTGCCTGTGTTGGACATGGGGCTGTTTTCACTTTTACTACCTGTTATGAGCGACGCTGCTGTGAACACTGATGTACAAGCATCTGTCAAAAACACATTTTCAGTTCTTTTGGGTATATACCAGGAGTGAAATTACTCGATCATATGGTAATTCTATGTTTAACTTTTTGAGGAACTGCCAAACAATAATCATTTTCTAGTGAGTGATCATTCATTTACATGACACTTCATGGGTTACCAAGTGCTGGCTGTTCCATCAGCTTCTCAGAACAAGCCTTCCAGACAAGTGCTGTTATTAACATCATTTCTCTTCAGGTGAAGGATATGAGACTCAGAGGTGTGGTGACTTGATCACAGTCCCTCAACACACTAATGGAGACTTCGGCCTCAAAATAAAAATCGTGCGTAACAATCAGCTTTCCTAACAGACTCTGTGATGTGGCATGATCCCGTCTTTGCAATGCCCCCAGTGCTAGAGTGCCTGTGGGCCCCATGACTGTGAACGCATCAGCTTCAAGGACAGATGATCTTTGTCTTTCCATCCTGTGAGAGGCTGGTACTGATAGATGTCAGCAGGTCAGGCGAGCTATTGATAGACAGAAGGTACCACGACAGACAATAGGCTGAAGGGTCTTCTCATGGAGTTCCCTGAACCAGACACAGATAAAGATGGCACTTTTCTGTTGGGGGTGCTGCCCCCCTGCATCTGAAATATGATCTCCAGCTCTGAGTTCCCTGGGTCCAGTCTCACTCATTATCATTCAGGCCTGTTTTGATGGTCGATTTGCTCCTCTGTTTCCCCAATGGGACTGTAGGTTCTCTGAGGCCAGTCATGAGTAGCAAATATGGTACCAGGCACAGAGGAGGGGTTTCAGTGCCTGTCATTATGCTATTAAAGGTTGCTGTTGCTGTTGTTGTGTTGTTGTTGTTGTTGTGTGTGTGTGTGTACATTTACAACTGTGGAGAACAGTGGAGGGTTTCAGACATTCTACTCTGTTTTACTCTGTGCCTTATTCCCTTGAGGTAGGGTCTGGAACTTGAATCTGGAACTTGGCTGGTAGCCAGGAAGTCCCAGCAATCCTTCTGTCTCCACTCCCTGTAGCCCTGGCATTACAGGAGCACGCATGGTCAGCCCTGGCTTTTTAACGCAGGTCTGGGTCGATTTGAACTCAAGTGCCCATGCTGCAAATGCTCTTATCTACTGGCCTTTCTCGGGTGCTGTGAGAATAAACTTTAGTGTGAACCAGTCTCTGGAAGTTGCCTTTCTTCGCTTGCACACTCATCAGCTTCTTCGCTTGCACACTCAACAGCTTTTCAATCAGTAGGAAGGTGTCAGACAGAGCATAAGATGCTCTTTTGAACTTGAGTTTCAGATAAACAAGAAATAATTTGGGGTACAAGCACTTATGAAGTTAAAAATTATTCATTCTTTATCTGAGGCTCAAACTTGACTGGGTGCCCTGTATTTCCATTTGCTACATCGGCAACCCTAATCAGGGATTATAGTCATGTCCACTGAAGCCTCAGACATGCCGAGGACAGCACAGGAAGCTCATTTCCCACAGCTGAATTGCTAACTACATTTTAATTTCAAAAAATACCAGTGTCGGGGACATTTTCTCCTATATGGAAAACAGCCTTCCATCTGCAGCTAATTCCCATCTGGAGCGTGAGTTTGGCTCTGCCCATGGCTCTCCTCTGATATGTCTACTTTGGCTGTGGCTAGCTAGCCCTTGCTGTTCACTCCTCCCATTGGTGGGAGGGAAGAACTCCTGAAAGCTGACACATAGGAGTTCTGCTCATCCGCTGGCCAACTGTCCAAAGGTGTAGAACTTACCCCATTTCATTTCACAAAATTCTTCTGGCTTCAACTGGTCCAAAATCCAGCCCTTCATGCTCCAGAACTAATGTGGAACCTGACTTGGTTTCCCCAAGTCCGATTCTGACTGTGGCCCTGGCAGAGATGTCACCTAATCTCTCTTAGCTGAGCCTCCCCCCAACACCCCAGCTTTCCTGGAAGCTTAGGCCTGTTCTTTGCACTCCAGACTGCTCAGAATGAAGATGGTGGGGTCCAGGTGGGAAGCCGAGTCACTATCTCTGATGGGGTGCTGTCTTCTGATATTGAAAAACTCTGGGGCTGAGTCCAGGGGTCATGGATTATAATAGCCATCATGATGAACCGAAGCAAAATGAGACTGGTCCTGTAGTTTACTTCATTCTTACCGTTCTCAGGTCCTGACTCATGATACCCCAGCAGCCTTCCTAACCCACTTAGTCTTGCCAGGATGCAATGACCTGTGTATCTCAGAAGCAGCCAGGAGGATGAATAGCCACGCATGTGGGATAGAGAAGTGTCAGATGGAAGGCTGTGGTGGAGTGCACAGGGTGTTGTTAACCAGATCCGTGTGAACAGAGGCTGTGAGCAAAGATCTGGGGGAGATGGAGTGGCTAAGCGGCTCAGAGGCATCGTCAAGGGTGTTGGGTTCCACGCAGCATGCAAGACAAGAAAGGGCACAGAGGCCACACAGCCCAGAAGCACTGAAGTAACCTAGTAGCTAAGCTTGGCACCTTCAGCTTGGGAAATTGTCGGGCTAAGGGACCATAATGTCTAGGTCTGTGCAGACCTCAGCTTCTTCAAGAGCGAAGGAATGTCTGTTACAGATAACTGCCAGGAGACAGGAGCCCGAGGGAGGAAAAGGATCCAGGTGCCATCTGAAAAGTCAAGTTGGAATAGGTCTAAAGCAAGCAGGGTTGGAGGATGCCCTGCTAGGGGTGCGTGTGTGTGTGTGTGTGTGTGTATGTGTGGTGTGTGTGTGTATATGTGGTGTATACATGTGTGTGTGCATGTGTAGTTGTGTGTGTATGGTATGTGTGGTGTGTGCATGTATGTGCATGCACTTGTATGTTCACGGTGTGTGTGTGCATGTGTGTATGTGTGGCGCGTGTGTATGTGGTGTGTACATGTATGTGGTATGGGCATGTGTCCATGTGTGGTGTATGTGCATGTGTGTATGTGTGGTGTGTGTGTGTAGTATGTGTAGTATGTGTGTGTGTGCATGTGTGGTGTGTGTGTGCATGTGGTGTGTGTGTGTGTGCATGTGTATGTGGTATATGTGCATGTATGTGCATGTGTGCATGTGTGTATGGTACGTGTGGTGTGTGCATATCTATATATGGTGTGTGTGTGCATGCAGATGTGTGTTCGGTGTGTGTGTGTGCTGTTTTGAGGGAGGGAACTGCATAACACATCCATGGAGGTTTGGGTTCAGTCACCTTTGAAAGCTCTGTTCTCTGGAAAGGGGCTTGGACTCAGGTCATTTCCCCAACATTCATTTGAGGCCCTGGTGGAAACTGGTGATCCAGGGCAGAGTGGTCCAGGGGAGATCACCCTCCTGAGGGAGGGGCTTGCCACAAAGTCTCCAAACACAACGTGCCACAGGGACATCAGCACCCAATGCCTTCCTTCCCCGTCGCGTCCCCGGGCTGTCTTGCGGGGAGCAGCAGCCCAAGGCTGCACTTTAGAATCTATGACTAACATAAATATTTCTTTTTCAATCCAAAGACATGAGAGCGGATCACTGGAGATTTTCTTCTCTGATTACAGCCACTTACAGGATCATTTGGAAGACGTGACATGTGAGCTGCCCTCTGGCCTTGCAGTCAAGGAAGGAGCCGGGAGTGGTGTGTGGCACAATGAGGAGGAGAAAGGACAGGCCAGTATTGGCGGAGATTACTAACTCGGCCCTCCAGCCCTTTGCCCACACTCGAGACCTCTGGGTGGGCACCAGGAATTAGCTGGTAATATCTGAACTGCCAGGAAACTCTAAGAGCAGGCCAAATCCCAAACATCCAGAAGCCTCAATCCGAAGACCACCATGTAGCCCGTTCCTTGACTTAGAACCTAGTTCAGACTAGACTTTCTTTTTTATAAAAAACATTATTTTGTCAAGACCTAAAAAAAAAAAAAAAAAAAAAAACAAGTGTTAGGATTTTGTCTGTGTCTGTTTTGTTTTATTTTGTTTTGTTTTTTTGTTTTTCTTCACTGTTTGGGAAGTTATGTTCCTTTCAAGTTGTGACTACAGGGGTGCTTTGGTGGTGCTGTGTGGTGCTGATTCCCCTCAATTTGGCCTTGAGAGGAACGATGACCTGGCCACACGAGTGTCTCGGGAGCCACCTGGGTGAGGCATGCAGTGGGCCCCAGACTGACACTATGAGTAAACAGAAATGGGAGGGGGAGGAGAGCTTCCACTCCTCATCCCCTCAGCTGGGCCTCCCCTTCGGACCCTTACTTCTTGCCATTTGTGTGTTCGTGATGTGGGGATGGCCAGAGGGAGCCAGCATGCTGGCCTCTGGTATAATCCAATAATTGGCTATAATCCGCATATGAAATATTTGGAGATCTGCCTCCTCATTAACTCCTACTTGAAGAATAATCACGTCTCCAGTACAGGCCTTTGGGCCAAGTTCTCCCCTCCCAGCTCCCTGTGTGCTTATGGAAGCTTCGGCTCCACCAAAGGCTCCTGTAATTGCCGCACTCTATGGCATTTTAGCTCACCATATGTAGATTTTAAAAATCCAGATTCAAAGAGTAGGCCCTTCATTGATGTCCTCAAGTTAAGATGGCAGAGAGAGTCTTAGCAGCAGCCATCAGGAAGGAGGTCTGCTAGGCACAGCGTGTGTATCCCCACAATGTGATTGGAGGAGAGTCTGGAGAATCCTGGGGGTGGGGGTAAAATGTAGGGAGGGGGTAAGAAAATTGTGTTAAAGGTGTGCAACTACAGCAATGTTTCCAGTTGTCATGGAAACAGCACATGGAGGCTGTTCAGAGTGGGAGGGTCGGGCTGGGAGCCCCTGGTACTCCTTCTAGGATGGTGCTACAATGAGCCAAGGACAGGGATGTGTGTGAAGAGGCTGGTTTGGATCTCCTTTCTCTAGGAGCTGGCCTCTGAGCATTGCTTAGACCCGTCAGCTCTGGGTGGGAAATCATTCAAGGAGAGGCTGGAGAAAGGCTGGAATCAACAGGGCTGAGACTCTCTGAGCTCTTCAGGATGGTGATGTGTGCACAATAGAAGCTTGTCAGACCCTCAAGGGCTTCCCAAGATAGGAGGAAGCAGCCTGAAGCAGGACAACCCAGAGAGCTTTGCTGCAGGCGGGGATACTGTATTTAGTGTGATGCTAGTTTGCATTCAGTTACGGATTTCTTCAGGCTTTCCAGGACCGGTGGCTCAGATAAAGGCAGAACACAGACATCTGGGAGAAGTTCCAAAAGACCTTCTGTTGCCAGATGTACCTGTCACCAGGTCTGGAAGTCCACCATCCAAATGCTATGCTTTTGTGGAGCCCCCCCACCCCACTCCCAGGCTCTTCCTGTGCATTGCAAGTGCTCCTGAGAAAACCCCACATTGAGTCACTTGGTGAGGACAAGCTTATCAAATGCTCCCGGCACCAAGAAGCCCCAGAGCCTCTGGGAACTGGGGTGGGAAAGGAAAGGAAAAACTGAAGAATCAAGGCGTGGCACATTACACACACACACCCTGCCCTGTGCTGTCCAGACCTGACCTGGCACTTGGCACACAGCATTTACAGAGCTTTTTCTGCCTTTTTTTCTGTCATGTGCAACTCAGCACCTCCAGAGGTTGAGGGGCACATGCGTGGGAAGGGTGACATGTTGGCTTTAAGATCCCAAGCACACAGAATGGAGGGAAGGAGATGCTCTGCCTTCTCTCTAGAGATACTCTGCAAGTGTGTGGGTGTGGGGTTCTGATTAAATATGGAGAACCAGTTAAACTCGAATTTCAGATCAACACCAGTGATTTTCTTTAGTGTCAGTACGTCACATCCATTGCACGGGGCATCATTATTATTATGAATTGTTTACCAAAAATTCAGATGTAGCGGAGCTGTCCTATGTAATTATTTGCTGGATTTGGCAACGACAGCTGGAAGCAGCTGGGGACTCCACGGCTCTGCTTTCCCTTCTCTAAACACAGCGCTCCAGGAAAGACTTGTGGATCTTTGGTCTCCGTCCCTCTTCACCTCTCTCTCCTGTTTTGTGTGCCTCCTCAACCCTTCCCCTACTCCTCCCTTCGTTGCTTTTGTTTGTTTTGTTTTGTTTTTTTTTTGTCAGACACATCTATCTACATACAATCTTTGCTCTACTGTTTCCTGGCTTGAGATCCGGGAAAGGTAGTTTTCTGATCCTAAAGTCTTTCAAGTCTTGTGGCGATTCCTGAGTGCTGGGAATAAAGGCATGATCCACCATCACCTGGCAAGAACCTCTTTAGAAAGGACCAAATACCGGCAGTGCACACCAGAAATCCCGGCACTCAGAGAGGCAGAGTCAGAGAGCATCTCTGTGAGTTCAAGGCCAGCCTGGCCTGCAAAGTGAGTTTAGGACAGCCAAGGCTACACAGAGAAACCTTATCTCAAAAAATAAACAACAAAAAAGAAGGAAGGAAGAAAGAACCAAGTACAGTACCTGACATTCATAAATTCAGCAAACAGCCATTGAGTTTAATCACTTCTTCCGACCCCAGTTGTATGCTGTGTCATTCTGTCACAAGTGATGCTTCCTATGTCCTCCCTGAGCACACACCCTGGCATTTCTTTTAGTGCCAAAAGTCCTCTCATACATGTGTGAGGCTTTAGAGGAAGTGGATATATGGTATGATTCACACCTTGGCGAGCTCTTTCTTCTGGCAGCCCTGTGAGGTTTCTGCGGTGATTTCTGGCTTTGGTTTTTCATGTTCCCTTTGTGGTGCAGAGTCTATCAGGCTTTCATTGTTTATAAACATCTTAGAGCTCTCTTTCTATGTCATCTAGTACATTATTTCTTCCAAGCACATACAACGCACTCCTGGAGAGGAAGTCTGGGAACACAACTTCTCTGTCTGAATTTAGACTCTGCAAACCTCATTCCTTCCTTCTTTCTTTCTTTTTCTTTTTCTTTTTTTTTTCAAGACAGGGTTTCTCTGTGCACCATTGGCTGGCTGTTCTAGACTTGCTTTGTAGACTAGGCTGGCCTGGAACTCACAGAGATCCACATACCTGGCCTCCCTGAGTGCTGGTATTACAGGCATGTACCACCGCACCCAGCTTGACGAACCTCATTTTCATGGAACATTACAGCCGCCTGCTCACGTAGGGACTATTAGCATTTCAGTTTGCAGATGACGAAACAGGCTGAGAAAGTTTTTCTAGGACCTGGTTCGATGATTCGGGGGCTAAAGACTCTTGCTTTCAAGTTTGATGACCTGAATTTGATACCCAGGATCCACCTGGTGAAAGGAGAGAACTGATTGTCCCAATTCATCCTCTGACCTTCACCATAACACACACACACACACACACACACACACTTAAATAAATAAACAGGATGGTTTATCTAAGGAACCCTTACAAACTAATAAGAAAATGACAATCCCATAGAAGAAATGGGCAGTAGATAGAAACAGGAAATTCATCAATAAGCATGCAGAAAATTCTCTACCTCTTAGAGAATTGAAAATCGAAACAAAAATAAGAAGTCAGTTACCACACTCCTCTGTTAGGCCAAATGATGACAGGAGCGACAGAAAGCTGGTCCAATAGGAACATTACAGAGTGTGGACTACTGGAAAGTTAGCAATCGCTCATTCAGTTGAAACTATGCCCAAGGACACCAGAGGGCCACAAACAGTGAGCAACAAAGGTTCAGATGATACTAGAGGAAGCTCACAGACTCCCACAGCTGTGCCATTTGTGATGGGAGGAAAGAGGTATGAAACCACTCGTTTCTGGCCAACTACACTGGTTATGAATTAAGACAGGGTGGGGGTAGGAAATTAAAAAAAAATATTTTTGGTAGATGACTTAGCTGGTTTTCTTTGCAGGAACACAGCTGCACTCTATTAGTTTGTATACTAGCTGTACACATGCTTTCTGTCTACAGTGGTAGAGTCAAGTGATAGGTAGAGAGAAATTATTACAATTGGTTTAAGACCTAAAATGTTACTGCCTGACTTTTGACAGAAAAAGACTTCTGACCTCTCCTCCAGAAATATGGTACCCTTAATATAATTTTCTTACATTTTATTTACTTATTTAGTGTGTGTGTAAGTGTATGCATGTGTGTATAAATCAGAGAACAGCTGTGGAAAATTGGTTCTCTTCATTTTGTGGGTATAAGGCATGAATTTGGGTTATTAGACAAGCCAGCAAGTACATCTTGCAGACCTCATCATATGCAATTGTGAGTCTATAAAAGTATTGCATATTCTTTATAGATAGATGTAGCATAATAATTCTTTTAAAAAGGACACTAGAATGCTAAACACCAACTTCAGGATGCCATTGGGCAGAAAGGAGTGGGAAGAGGAGGAGGAAGTGGGGGAAGGTAGGAGGCTAGTTTCAGCTAAGAGTCAACATTCACTGCTTTAAAAAAGGAAAGACAAGGTAACCCATGATGCTGTTGGCCTTTTATGCTAACAATAAAAGCTTGAGTACTTTTATATAAAACTATGAAGACTGCGCATAAAATATCTTCTGAGGTATTTTATAAGTAAGCTAATACATGTTGGGAATGAAAAGAGACAGGGTTTCTCTGGGTAGTCCTGGCTATCCGGGAACTCACTCTGTAGACCAGGCTAGCCTTGAAATCAGAGATATGCCCACCTCTACCTTAAAGGTGTGCACTACCACTGCCTGCTCATAGTTCATACTCTGCACACATTAATTTGCTGGTACAAATGCTTACTACTGAGCATTCTCTATATACCTTTTGTAGGAGTTTATAGATGAGAGTAGAGGCTTTCATCTCCAAACATATAATGCATATATATATATATATATATATATATATATATATATATATTTCCCAAATTAAAAGTGGATCCAATTGCTGCAGCCATACCTTGGGCCTTGTATACAAGGCAAAGTACATACCACATCTGATCTTGAAAGTCACGGTGATGAAATCTGGGCACTTACAATTGGGGTTTGCACCTCTATACCCTCACTCCGATGCTCTGCTCACCTCAACAAACCTCTTGTATTTATTCTTCACTGTCTTTTCTATCCATCCTCTTACTGCCTCTCCCCACGGGAGCCATAGTGTTTGTTTACCCAGAACTCTCATAGATTCTCAGTGTGTCACATTGTTGTGTATTCTGTTACCCCAGTCAGCGTGATTAGTAAGTGACTCCATCTTATGATATCTAATGCAAGTCTGGGCACACAGTAGGTGTTCAGTAAGCACTATGAATGACTGAAGAAAATGAAGCAAAATTGAGTAGAGTGACATTCCTAAGAGGGGACAGAATCCCAGACTAGGCGGGTGAAAATCAGTCAGTCCTCAGCATGGAGGAGGCGCTGCTGTCTGGTTGTTGGGTCTGTAGAAACAGAGAGGGCCTTCCTGCACTTACTGTGAATAGAGTATGCTGGGGTCCAGTTGGGCTGGGTGGGGGAGGGGGCGGGGGAAAGGAACACCTTGGCATTGACCTCCCTTCATTATATTTTGTTTACTTTTCTAGTTTTGCTCAATTATCTCAGCCAGTACCCCTACAGCAGCTATGAAATGTGAAAACAGCCAAAGAAGAAATAAACCAAAAGAGAGAAAAATGAGGAAAAAGATGGTAAACAAAGACAGAATTCACCTTTCATTGGTTCACACGGTCCCGGTTGGAGAATGAAGTTAGGACACAAAGCTTTGCAACAACAACATTGTGGGGGAAGGAACAAGAGGGAAGCTGAACAGCCATTAAAGCAATTAGGAAAAGATTAAGGTCGTTGGTGGTGGAGGGAGAGAGAGAGACCCATTAATCAATAGGCCAGAAATCACAGCAGGCTACAAAATTATAAAACTAGGCAAATGGGAGACCCGCACAGGCTCACCTCGATCAAGAGGCTGAGAAACTTAACATCAGGAGCAGTATGTTCCTTTCTGAGATTTAGGGGGAAAATGATTCTCAGAGGAACCCTTCACTTCAGACTGGCTAATGGGGGCATCCTGATGTTGACGGAAGAGCCACAGTGATTTCAAAGCAAATTCTGAAGAATTTGTAATAATGGATGGTGAGCTGTGTTTTCAGGAGAGCCACGTGATCACAGGGTTGGGAATTTAATCCTAAATCCCTCTGGGGTTGCTATTATTATTAAAAAAAAAACAAACCATGTGTGATTCCCTTCCTGGGAGGACCACCCATCCCTGCCCATCCATGGCTGGTGTAGTGGTGGCACTTGTCTTGGCTGATATGTCTCATTTCTTGGCAGAAGCTTGAAGAGCCTGGAACACATGGCTTGTGACGGCAGAAAAAGAGAATGTTCTGGATCGAATCTACAGTTTGAAACCAAGATGGGACAAAGGTGCAGCTGACAGGATCTAGAGTGAAAAATGTTTTTTTTTTTTTAATTAAGCTACTAAGAAGTTTGGAATGTTTGTTATTCCGAGTGTCCTGACTGATACAATCCTTACAATATATATGTCCCTGGGGCACTGAACTTTCACTGGCTCCCTACCTCTTGTGAGAAGTTTAGTCCTGAGATCGAGTGTTCCATGCCCATCTACCCTTTGGAGAGTCTACCATTCTCTTTGTCTCTTTCATGATGGGTTTCCTTGATACAAAACCCCACATCTTGTGTGCTCTCTCCTCTCCCTCTGTCATCCTTGATCATGTGCTCTCTACCTGCCGTGTGAAGCCATTGTCCCCAGCTTGATTCCATCTCTGAGCCCCTCTGGCTTGTGGTCGGTGCTATTCAAATCCCGCTGGCTTTCACCTAGATGTGTCATGAGTGCTCACAAAAGCGGCGTTCTGATCTTTCCATACACTTACACAGTCAATTCTTACCTAACTCTATTAAAGAAAAAAAAAAAAGAGGAGATGGAAAAAGGATTTGGACACAACACCTCCGAGTTGTGTTTCCTTGCTGTAGGACGCCATTATTGATCCTTGAGCCTTCTAACAGCCTATGATATAACAAAGGAGAAGATCACTGATATAATCATAGATGCTTCAAGGTAAAGCGGTTCAGGCTTTGGAGGACCGGGGTCAGGTAACTTGGAATATTATCAGGGCAGGAGGGGGTAGCACTGAGGCTTGGGGGTTCAGGGGTGCTGGAGAGCATCAGCAACCTGCATGAAGCTAAGGTTCACCTAAGGTTGTTTGTGAGAAAACCCTGGTGGGAGTCCCTCTTGGACCTGCTCTGTCATGTAATGACCAGCCTCCTGTGACAATGTTACCACTCTCCCATAATCCGTCTATGTCTATGTATTATGGGAAGGCCCAGAACCTATAACCGTGCAAGGCTCCCCTGACCTAGCTTAGCCAGGTACAAGTGAACTCTCCAGCCCCAAAGGAAAAGGGGAGTGCTTGCCATACAAACTAGACGACCTGACTTCAGATCCCTAAAGGCACAGAAAGTCAGTTGTAGGAGTTTGTATCTGTAATCCTGGCATTCCTATAGCAAGCTGGGAGGTGGAAGCTGGAGAAGCCATAGAAGCCATTGGTCCAGCTAGCTTACATAAACAGCAGCAAAGAAGAGAGACCTGTCTCAAGCAAGGTGGGAGCAGGTGATTGACATTTAGGCTGCCCTCTGACCTTTGCATGGGTGTTGTGACTCCTGGATGTCTCCCCAAACAGGGAGAGAGGATGTAACTGGCATTCGCTACTTTGTGGGTTCTTCTTTTCTCCACCCTCTCCAAACCTTTCTTTCAACCCATTCAACCTCCTAATGCTAGATGAGAGAGAAAAAAAGGATAGAAAGAAAAGGAATGAGATCCCCGAATAAAGTCAGGGCTCGGGAAGGGAATGATGTTATCCATAGACTATTCCTGCTGACTAGGGGCAGAGAGTTCCTTGGGGCAAGTTTGATCATTGCTATCAGGATATCTAATTTTTTCTTCTTCTTATTTGCACAGGACTACTTAACAAACCACAAACAACAACACAACAAACAATTAACCGTACCTCTTGGGGCCCTGGCATTTATATACCCTCTGAAAAGTCCCAAGAGTTACAAGTATCACACAATTGCAGAAGCTCTCTGCAGCTGACAAAATCACATCTCTGCTAGAGCACGAGGCAAATCACAGTCAGCTGCTGCAAAGCGACCTCATAGCCCCACACCTGGGATTAAGACGAAAACATATTCTTATAATATTTCTGTGCGTTTTAGAGAAACTAGGATTCCAAAATTGTCACTACAAGGGGGCATTCAGGATATTTCTCCCTGTGACTGAGCCTAAGACAAATACAGAAAAAGTGTGTTGTTGAGTGTGGTGCCTGTCCGGAAACTGGGAGGGTCACCAATCTATCGCTGCCCCTCGTGAGATTGACAAGGCAGCCAAGTGGAGCCAGGCTGAGCTGCTCCCACAAAAGCTGAGGTAATCAAGGGATCATCTATTGATTTCTACCTACATCCTCTTCAGAGGAGCCCAGGAGACTCACTGCTCTTTGGGATTGATTCCGGAATTCAGCATGTGGCCATACAACAGAGACTTCTGGGGTCTCTCCTCTTGGAGGCAAGCCAAACTGTCTAGCCTAAAGGATATTTAGGGCAGGTTTAACCAGATCTGCACTCCCATACCCTACCAAGAAAGGACTGAAGAATGTTTGCCCAGACTGCCCACCTCACACTTCCTGGTGTGTCCCCTGGATGCACTGCACAGGAAATAGATACCACTGTAAACCCGTGGTGTGTGAAGCAGAGGTTTTATAATCGGCTCGTGTGGATTTCAGAGGGTTTGCCCTGCTTCCCTTACTCATGGTGATAACTAGCAATGCAGACCGATCGCCTGCACAGGCTGCCCCCAAAACACAACCCCACCCCTAAACTGGGAGCAAGAACTTCCGGAGCCAGAGTCTAGCCCTACCACTTCTTAGGGGACCAATAACTTTAGCTTCTCTGAGAAGCAGAGGGAATGTTGACAATTTGCTAGTACACTTGCCCCACTAGGTTATTGTTGGGAGATGCCTTTGCGAGCTGGTGGTAGTCATAAACAAGCAATACTATCATTATTTGTGTGTGTGATAGCACCTCCTCCATGAAGTCCTTCTTCCTGCCTACCCCCCCCCACCCCCCGCCCAAACCTCAGCTCCTCTGGAACCTTAACCTCCCAACCTGGAAGCGCCTTAATTGATTTGACGCTGAGCAGTCACCTCTTTTCGTGGCACCAACACCTCACAAGTGCAGTGTTGAGCCCAGGCTGCCCGCTCTCTGAACTTGGGTTTACAGCACTGGGCTTAGACTACAGCCGCTTTCTGCATCGCCTTTCCTCTCAACTGACTGCAATCTCCAAGGAAGAGTGACAAATGGGATCAGCTAACAGGGGAGGAGCGGCTCTGTCTTGGGACCTTCGCTCAGTTCTTGCTTTGGAAGATGTTTTTCTGGGCTGATCTGGGCTGCTTGCGGGGTTGGTGAAGCTGTGCGGGATGAGACAGGTCATTGCTGAGGTGATAAGAACCAGCCACTCTCTAAAGGAGAAAGGGAGACGCACCGCTTACCCTGGCGGGAGATGTTCCAGGGACCCGCTAAGCTTCCCCTCACAGCTGCACAGGCCTCATTAGCATGCAGGCAAGGAGGGCCCCTGGGAGCCACACTTATGGATTATCTGGAGCTGAGAGTAATCCCAAAATTCATGAGCACAGGCTCCACGAATAAAGAGAGATGGAAATTGGGCAGGTAGGGGGATGGGACCCTGACTACCATCCAGGCAGACAATGTCCCCATCCCTGTGAAAAAGCTCCTTTGGGTTTTTAAGTCTTTGAACAACTTTAACAAAGTATTTAGAGCCTCAAATAAGTTCTGCTGTGTGGATTGCCTCTGTTGATATTTGTTGCATTAGAAACTATAGTGGAGAAATGTTACATTTGTCAATTGACTCTAAAAATAACAAAAGAAGCCTATTACATGGTAGCAGAAACAGCATGTTGCTACAAACAAACAAACGACTTTCCATGGGGAGTAACAGTCAGTAGGAACAGTGACTTTGTTTCCTAGTTTGCACATCTCTTCTGTGTGTGACTTAAGGACAGGGCATGCTGGTGTCCGCTGCTGCAATGGGTCTCTTGAGAGATCATAGATACGAAATATCTGGAGAACGCTGGTGTGTCTTCCTGAAAGCGTGAGGGTGAAAATTACATCTTAGTACTGAAATGAAAATAAAGCTGACCTCTGAGCCTCCAGAAGCATTCCAGGGAAACAGGGGGGTCCCCAACCCTTTAGTACGTAAGATACTGGGACCAAGCCCAGGGCCTGTGTATGCTAAACACAGTTTACCTCTCAGTTACAACCCCAGCATTTTGTTGTTGTTGTTTTTTATTTCTTAATTAAAAAAAATTCAGTGTGTGTGTGTGTGTGTGTGTGACTCAAGAACGACTCTGAGTCTCCCCTTCCTGAATTCAGGGAGCTACATGTCATCAGGGTCCTACCTCCTTCTTCAACCCAGTTTGCAAATTCTTGTCCCTCCTTTGTACTGATGAGGTAGGGCGGGGCTGTTGTAAAATGTGGGAGGAAAGGAGAAAGGGACAGGCTGCCATGGAGTCACAGGGAACAAGTTCTTAAATTCCTGCAAATAATTGGAACCTTTGGTCACCTTTCCTCTTTCCATGATGCCTCTTACTGTTGCCTAGTAGGAATCTCTCCCTGGCCCCCACCCCCGTCTTATCCAGGCGCACACTTAACTGCTCTGGGTCTCAGGTTAGTCACTTGTAAACTGAGGGAGGCTGTAAGCCCCTGTACCCGTCCTATGATCAGCCTCAACAAAATCAGCTCTTAAAAGGTGTGGTCCAGCAGCTTTGTCCCGGGACCTGGGAAGCTAACTCACACCCTTCTCCAAACGTTATACTCAGCCTGGGCTATGGGATCAGGTGGCATCGAAGGTCTCTGTTTACTGTCCAAGTCTGTGGTTTAAAGGGAGCAAACAAACTCTGACTTGCATCACTGGAAGATTTGGAAGAACTTTTGGTGAAGTAAAGAGTCTTTTGATCAGTTTCCGGCATGTCTAATTTGCAAATTTGGATTTCCAGGATTTAGTGTTCACAGTTTAGTTTTCTTTGGTCCTTTTAAAATCTCATCTTGATTTTTTCTTTCTTTCTTTCTTTCTTTCTTTCTTTCTTTCTTTCTTTCTTTCTTTCTTTCTTTCTTTCTTTTCTTTTCTTTTTTTGAGGAAAGATAAGAATGGACCAACCTGATATGGGTGACTTTGAAAAATAAAGGGAAAGATGGATAGAAGGAAGAGGAGGAAAGCAGAACAGCTCTCTTGGACAGCCAGACAAGAGCTGTCTTTAAAGTCCTGTACTGGAAATCTCGTGTCCAATATGGGGGGTGTAAGGGGAAGACTCTGACAAAGTCCTTGGTTGCCACGTCTGGCTGAAGTGTTTGCTGCATATTCTAAGCACAGTCCATGTCCTCTATGAATTACCCACTGCATGCTAGAGCAAAGACTTTAGAGATGTCACAGTTCACAGTGCCCTCCCAAGATGAGACCAGGAGAAGCTTCAAAGAAGCAAAAGATGGCGCTTCTTCTGCTGGGGCTACTGTGTCCTTGCTGTTGTTTCTCTTCTTGTGACCCCATCTCTGCATTCCAAGCCTCAGGCAGAAAGCCCCAGGTGAAGAGAAGGTTCCATATGGACCCCTTTGCATCTCCTGCTACAAAGTACAAGACTGTTAACAAAGGTGACAGCAGTGGTTCACAGAAGAGCAAAAGAATACACCTAAGAATAATCAGGTCATGCAAGCTGGTAGGAAAGTAGGATGGGTAGAGAACCTTCAAGGCTGGAGTGAAGCTGCCTGGAAGCTATTCCCTGCAAATTGGGCCCCTGTTCTTGTTGGAGGCTCAAGTCAGTGAACACTGCTATGGAGTCCAGGGGATACTATCCTCCTCACAGACTGGAGGAAGACCCTGAGACTGTGTGTGTGTGTGTGTGTGTTGGTGCCTCTAGATAAGGAAATCATACAACCAAGGACCATGCATAGACTGGATCTAGGACCCCTACACAGATGTAGCAGATGGGAAGCCTGTAGTTCAGGCTTCATGTGGGCTCCCTAGTGGGCTCCCTAGTAAGGGGTCTCTGAGAGACTCTGTTGCCTGCTTTCAGATCACTTCCCCTGTCAAGGCTGCCTGGCCACATGGGAAGAGGACATGCACAGTACTGATTCAACTTGATAAGCTGGGGTGGGCTGGTGGGGCTCCCCTTATCTGAAGAATAGGGGAAGGGGGGTTGGGAGAAAGGAAGGGAAAATGGGACCGGGAGGAATGGGGCCACAATGGGGATATAAAGTGAATAAATTAACTAATTAAGAAAAAAGGAAAGAAAACATAAAGCAAGGAACAAATCAAGGAATACTGAGGGGGCATTGCTTTTCTACCTTATTCTGTTTTTTCTGATTAGCTCTGTGGCTTGTTGGGCAATCTAACAAATTTCCAGCCCTAAACTTGCCAACAAGGACTTCACATTTCCAATGAACCTGCCATTGAAAGTCAAGTGGGGGCTGGGGAGGGAGCCTTGTGGGTGCTTGTGAATGCTCAGTTCTCTAAGGAAACCTTGGGGGGTTAGTATGGTAGTAATTTTTTTCTGAATGTTTCCTGTTACAAGATGGCTGGCCTCAACTTAACCCAAAGGACAGTGGGACTTGGGTCAGAGGAATCAAGGAAGGAGACAGAGGTGGAGTTGAATATGTGATCTAGTCTAAGTAGAAGCAGTGGTTTGAGCCTTGGTTGTTAATAGGAGCCTAAACCAGGACCAGGCCAGGAGGTGTCACTTTACTGGCCCATGTTGCTAGGAGACTGGGTGTTGGAACCAAATGATTCTTTTTTGCAAAGGAGTTTCAGGCCCAAGTAGAGCCATGACCATTAGAGATGGAGCCAATTTCCCACCAGTACCCATCTCCTCATGCCTTCAGTCTCTGTTATCTGTTACTTAGGAACAGAGGCGAAGCCAATAGCTGCCAGGGGATGGGAAACAGGCCTTCTCTTACTCTGCTGTGGAGATGTGGTAAATTCCGGTGAGGCAAATTATAATAAAGACCTTAAATAACTGTGTATGCTTTGTCCCAACAACCATGTGTTGCAATAAAATAGCACCTGGAAGTGAATGTACAACAGCATTTGAACTCGGGGGGAAAACTCAACTGACAGTTAATAAATGAAATTGAGGACAGGGCCTTGCAGCGTTACAAAACCATTCAAAATGAAGCTGTAGACTCCTGGCGCATGGCATGCACAGCCACACACAGGTTGTTCTTAGACTCTGTACAGTGTGTTACCAAAGAATATTTTATTCTATGATTCCTGTATTTGTTTTGCAAATAAACCCCATACATACCCACGAAAGCAGTCGGAAAGGACGTGTGTCAACAATATTAACAGTCATCCTTCAGCATGGTGAGATTGGAGGGTAATATTCTCTGGGCTGATTTTTACTTCTGAGGAATGAATGTCTGTTTATGCAAGAAACATTTTTAAAAGGGTTCCTTGGGGATAGGTAGGAATGGAGCTGTGAGTGGCCCACAGGTAGGTCTGCTGCAAGGCGGGTGAGGCTCAGTGGGGCTGATTCTCATCACTGAGAATAGGCAGGGCTGACTCACCCACCTTTCTGATTGGTTGCTGTGAGACACAGTTGAATACAGACCAAACATGGCTCTTGGGGGTGGGGGTGGGGTGGGTCTGGTTCAATTCTAAAAAGCCTTCACAGTACGGTAAGGGTCTCCACACCCATCTCATCTTTTTCCATTGGAAAAGAAGATATTTGCCAAAGGCAAGGGCCTCTAAGGCAACCTATATTGTTGCCTCTAAGGTGATGAAAAACAGTTTAACTACCTATGGCTCTGAATAATTTTAAGCAGAAACTAACAGGTATTAAACCAACTTCCTGCATTCAAAGAGAACATTCACTCTCAGGGAAATTTTTGGCTCTTTTCTTTCCCCATCAAGGAGTAATCAAGCCGGAAGTCCCTAAAATATCCCATTTTTTTCATGTGTGAGGATTTGAAAGAGGGTAGAGTGAAGCCATGGGGAAGGAAACTTAATAGTTCCTTTCCCCGTATTGTAGGTTAGAAGCCCAGCTTTAGGGGAATCATAGACTACAGGCTTCCTTCCTCTCTTAGAGCCCAATGTGCTCCAGCCCAAGGATCTGTGGTCAATTGACTTATTTTATGATTTATTTATTTTTATGTGCATTGATGTTTTGCCTGCATGCATGTCTATGTGAGGGTGCTGGGAATTGAACCTGGGTCCTCTGGGAGAGCAGCCAGAGCTCTTAACCACTGAGCTATCTCTCCAACGCATTCGTTGGCTCTTTGATTGTGAGCCTTTCATGGCTGAGCCATTTCTCTAGCTCACTCTCTGGTCACTTGTCAAAGTCCAGCTTTAAGAGGCTCTGGGCTCATACCAAATCCTCTCAGAGCAGGCTTCTGAACAAAACCAGTTAACTCCAAATGCACAGCTGGAGAACATGTTTGGCAACTGCTAGTCTTTTCCCCCAAGGCTATGTCTGTTTTATGCCCAGTGTTTATGGATGTAGGGCCAGAAAGGGCCAACCTAAAGCATGTGCACTAGAGAAAGAAGAGCCATGCAGGCAGTAGGCAAACCTTCAGCATCTGGCTGCCATACCACCTGGAATACCCACCTTCCCGGCCAGGTGTATGCAAGGCAGGAAGGGACCAAGGAAATGAGCCCAGTGGTCATGGGCCTTTCATGTGGAGTGGCCAATAAGGTCTGTGTTAGGTTCCAAGGAAACCCAGGACAAATGGCTAACTGACCTGCCTATTAACACGTCAAAGCAGCCAAAGCAGCCACTGGCCACCAGGCTCTCTCAGCATCTCCAGTACCTGTTACAGAGTGCTGGCTCCTCTCAGCACTTCTCACTGCCCCCCTCCACCCAGTACCTCCACCCTCCTCCCTAAACCTTCTCAGCCCTCCCCCTGACAGCTTCTCTTTCCAATATAATCCAACCATTTCATCCCACACTCTCATGGCCTCTTGGTTCGTTTCGCCCTCTTGGTCTTCTTTCGTCTTCCTTGCTTGCCTTTATTCTGTTGGCCATGTTCAGTCTGGATCCTTCCAGATGCCTCTGACTGGCCTCTCCTTCATACCCACAACAAAAGTCTTCTCCTCCACCATAGAGCGGCTTACTTTCATTCCCTCTGGAAGATGTTCTCCTCCTGTGGAGAGAAAACCCAGACAAAGAGCACAAAGCATGACACTTCCCCCAACATTCACCTGGGGACAGCCAGGATGAGGTCTGTCCTTCCTCTAGACAAGGCAGAAGCAGGGGAAGAATGAACATTTTCTTCTCCCACCAGCACTGCTGCCCTTATGGGCAGTGGAGTCTGGGATTGCTTTTGTGACATAACCTCTTTCTAACCCACCTCAGCTCCAGACTGACCCTGGTCTCCACCGTTGAGACTCATCTGTTCTGGCTGAGAAGCCCTGTTGGAAGTTCTTCCTCCTGCCTGTTGATTGGCTCAGCCCACCTCTCCATATTCCTAGATGGACAGTTCTCTGCCACATAAGCTCTGAAGTAGTAGTTTCCTGCCTTCAGCCCACTGTAGCCTCTCTGTGGGAGACTGTTGTCCTTGATTACCATCCTTCCAAGCTTCCTGGAATGCTGATGAGAGACTGAGGCAAGCTCAGGCCAAAGAGGAGAAACTGGGTCAGTGGGTTCAAAGGTCCCCAGGAGACAGTTGTAACCCCCAAAAGTGACTTTCCTATTCTCTCCTACAGATAACAAAGCAACATGGAAGACTGAATAAGGGTCCTGAAGCCAGAGAGTTTCCCCTTACTTCAGAGCATGGTCTTGGTTGTGAAACGACTATAGCTACCACACTTTAGGGGTCTAGATCCCTGTCAGTGAACTGAATTTTGCCTACCACCCTCCTGGAGAAGGCTTAGAGGAGCATGAAATGACCTCCTTTCATTCCCTCGGCCACCCAGCTGTGGCTGGTGGGACCAGGGCACCTGATTTCAGAGAGGTGCATGAAAGCAGATCCAATCAGGTCCTTTTTTTGTATAGATAAACTCCAAGTGTTTAGTAGTGGGCATTTAAGACAGAGGCCCTGGAGAGTGGCAGGTAGAACAAATGCCAGGCAAAACTGAAGGGGAGAGGCTAGCCAAGGGAAGCAAACCAAGAAAGCTTGCAAATGCAGTAGGATAGACTGAGAGAATTGGAAGGAAGGAGGGGAAGGAAGATGGGAAAAGAGGAGGAGAAATATGGTGGAACAAGAATAAGGTGGAGGGGAGACAGAATAAGTAGGAAAAATTTTCAAATCCCTTTTGTGCTCTTGAGTGCCTGCCTGTCTTCCCAAGAGTATTCATTTCCATTTCTGTGACCAGCTTTTGCATTCCTTTGATGACAGTGTCTGCCCCCTAACTACTGAGTTCTGAATCAGATGTGATCAGCCTTGTGCAAGATGGGTAGTTTGAAAGGGTTGGGATCTGCCCCTGGAGGAGCTGCATGAAATAAAATAGGCACTGAGTGACAGAGCCAGGTACAGGGGCCATGTATGTATGTAGCAGTATGTAATAAAGACACTGCAGGTGCCTGGGAGGAGGAACAATTGTCATCTGAAAGGAGCTGGCAGGAATTGGGGGCAAGAAAGGACAGGAAGAGAGAGAGAGGAGTGGCCTGGTTGAAGCTGCATTCTGTTTCTGGTGGTGCTTGGCAGGGACTTCTGGATCCTAGAACCAGAGTTTGGGCCAAGATCTGAGGACTTAGGATGGGTTGTGGGAGATCTGAGAATTCATCCCTAAGTGTTTGTACAGAAAAAAAAAACAACAAAACCATCTATGTGTATTCAAAACAACAACAAAACCATCTATGTGTATTCAAAGGCTCCACATTCCTTGATTCTTCATGTATAAGAAGAGCTATTGCCAACACAAACAGGTTCAGGGAGGAACGATTTATTTTAGCTCATGGCTTCAGAGAGCTTTCAGTTTGTCACTACAGAGAAGGCCTGGCAACAGGAAGCAGACAAATGACCAGAAACACAGCTAGGCTCTAACCCTCCAAGGCCAGCCCCCGGGGATACACCTCTACAACCAGGCTCAACTTCACGATTCCATAACCTCCCGGGACAACACCACCAGCTCCCCACCAAATCTTTAAACACGGGATGCTGTGGGGGGGTCATTCTTATCTAACTCTAACACGGAGGCACAGGGTTAATCTGCAAGCCTCTGGTCATTATCAAGTCACAGCCCTGCTTCATAAATGTTTATGCTTAATGCCATATGTAATATATTGTAATATTTGTAATACATTGTAATATACATACATACATACATACATATATATATACTTGTGAACATTGGATATACCCACCTTTTTCTGATGCATAGTTTTCCATCCTGCCCTCTGTTTCTGGCTCTTGCTGTTATTTCTTCTCTGAGTGTCTGTTTCAACTCTTCCTCTTCGCACTCTTTATAGAACACGCTCTATCCTTATTGCCTTGATTTGTCGGGATTATCAATGTATTGTCTGAGCTCGGCTCCATCATTTCCTGCTCTGGGAAGCTTCTGCTGAAAATCCTGGGAGATTTCAACCCTCCTCATAAGCTCTTTCTCCACTAGTGCTAGGACCGTTAGCACACTGGTGCTGAGAGTCTTCATGCGTGCTCTGTCCCCCAAACAATGAGAGCCTTTGGGAGGAAGAGAGTGTTTTTATTATTAATGCTTGTAACCAAAGAGGCTGGTTTGAATGAGAATAATCCCGATAGTTTCATATGTTTGGCTACTTGGTCCTCAGTTGGTGGAACTGTTTGGAAAACGTTAGGTGGTGTGGCCTCTTTGGAGGAGGTGTGTCATTCAGGACAGGCTTTGAGGTTTCAGAAGCCTAGGACATTTTGAGTTAGGTATGCTTCCTGCTTGTGGGTTGAGATGCTCTCTGCTGTCCTTGCCACCATGCTGTTGCTCTATCATCATGAACTCTTACCAGATGGAACCATAGTGATTGTTTGTTTGTTTGTTTGTTTTTGTGACAGGATTTCTCTGTATATCTTTGGCTATTCTGATCTCACTTTGTAGACCAGGCTTGCCCCAAACTCAATGAAATCCACCTGCCTCTGCTCTGCTCCTCCAAGGCCAGCCCATCACCACACCCCACTGTGATTTCTTTTATAAATTGCCTTAATCATGTTGTTTTATCATGGTGATAGCAAAGTAGAAGTGGTGTCAGTGTAGTATCCGATGCTCAGTGTAATACAACTGTAAACATATCCAATGCAGGAACCAGGATGAGTTCAGGACACTCAGTTACTGCAGTCAGCATTGGCCTAAATAGCAACTGCAGACGTTCATCTAATTCTCAGTAAGTTGCTCTGCCCTGGATCAGACTTGCTCTTTCCAGAGGTTAGGCTCACAGGAATGACAGAGGGTCTGGAAGCTTCATTCTTACAGACATGAAACACAGGTACCTCCCCTAAAGGAGGATCCATATTTACTCGAAACATGGACAGCCAAGTTCTGGACCTCAGACAGTTAAGCTGAACTGAGAGGAAGACATCCACTCTGAAGACAAAGAAGATGCCCTGCACTTACATAAAAATGGAGAGGAATAATTTGCTCACAATGACAACAGACCACTGTCCCCATCAGCAGTGAGAAGTTCTGAATGGCTTTTCGCCTTGTGGTTAGCACTTGCCAGCTGGATATTTCGATGCCCTGGATGTCTTCTCTGCCCCTAGGCTTGCCTCCTCCTGCTACCCGAGACAGCCTGTTGGCTCACTAAGCCAGATGGAAGCACATTGACCCAGGGCCTAGTGAGGCCTTGAGTGTTGATGCCTCACAGCAGCAACCAAGGTTTACTCCAGCTCCTACATAAACTGAGCTGTGCACTCCTGAAGCCCACCTGCTCTGAGGCCTCAGGCTCTCCTCCCAACGTGGTTCTGTCTGGACAATCACCTTTCTATGTGGTCCCGGAGACAGGTGCACATGGCCCTGCCGACCTGTCTCACTTTCACTTTCTCACTATGAGTCTCAAAGGGCCTCTGAGAACTCTCTGGAAGGCCTCATTATCTCCTAGGCTGTTGCTCCTTTAATCTATTCCAGACCAGTGTCTTCCTTTGCCCTCTGACCTCCCCAAATCATTAACCTTGCTCATTACTCTCAGTTAAAATTTCACTCTTTTTTTTTTTTTTTAGGAAATTAGCTAATCTAGAACCCTCTTCTGGAAAGTGTCTTCTTTGCATTGTCATTATTTTCTTTCTCTGCCGAATCTCAATCACACATAAACCTGCAGCAATTTGCATCTCTTTAAATATTATTGCTAGGCCTCATTTCCCTCAGCCGCTGTTCTGTTCTTTGACATTTTAGCCAAGCTGATGGTCAGCTGAGCCCAGCACCGGCAAAGAGCCCAGCACCGGAGGAGAGCTCCTCCTTGTTGAACACAAGCACCTACCCTGAGAGCTGCCCCTCATGGGCATTTATGATGGCTCACGCCAGGACTAAAGCTCCTCTCATGAGCATGTGAACATCTCATGCATAGAGGTCATTCGGTTGTGTGTAGGTCACATGTTGACAGCAGGTGCCTCGATCCCCTCTTCTGTGCAAGCCCGGTTTCTAGAACATTAGGATCAGAGTAGGAATGCAACACATGCTTGGTGACTAAGAGAACGACTAAATCCAAGACAAGCTGCATTCCCAACAACCTTAGCCATGTGTGTCTAGCTCTTCTTTGAATTCCCAAAGCAATTCTCTTCCTCTCCTCTTGCCTCTCTCTCTCTCTCTCTCTCTCTCTCTTTCTCTCTCTCTTTCTTTCGGTGTTTTGAAACAGGGTTTATCTGTGTAGCCCTGGCTGTCTTAGAACTCGATCTGCAGACCAGGCTAGCCTCGAACTCTGCCTGCCTCTGCCTCCAGAGTGCTGGAATTAAAGGCACCCCCTCCCCAACCCCAGCTCTTTCTTTCTTTTTTATTGATGTTGTCCTTGTTTGGCCCATATTTGGGCAGCCATGCTGCTTTGACTTTATGGATGTAACTTCTGACGTTACTAGGAAACAGAACCTCACAAGTTACCTGATCCTCCGCATCTCACAATCTTTCTTCTCCCTCTTCTGGAATGCTCTCTGAACCTTAGGTGCTGGAACTGTTTTGTTGATGTATCCATTAGGACTGGAATCCACAAATCTGCATTTTGATTGGTTGTGGTTTCTTGAACTGGTCTCCATCTGAACAAAGGAAAGTTTCCTTGAAGAGGGGTGGGGACCACACTTAACTGTGGCTACAAGGTAGAGTTCTGAACCTTCCTAAGGCTGTGACCCTTTAATTCAACTTTTCATGTTCTGGTGACTCCCAACCATAACATTTTCGTTGATAGTTCATAACTGTAATTTTGCTACTGTTATGAATCATAATGTAAATATCTGTTTTCTGATGGCAACCCTTGTGAAAGATCATTCAACCCCCACCCCCAAAAGGGGTCATGACCCACAGTTTGAGAACTACTGGCATAAGACTAAATATTTAGAATATAGTCAGGGATTAGGCTAGTTAAGGGGTGAGTGCAGGCACTGGTGACCAAACACTTCTTGCCCTGGCTGAGTCGTCAACACTTAGCTGCATTTCCACATCTCAGCTCTCCGTTGCCCTGTGACGGTTTATCCCCTGGAGCGCAGCCTTGGAGTTAGTCTAGTCTTCTCACATAAGACTGTCTGATTCTCCAGAAGCAGCCTGCACCCCCTACAGCATCCAAAGCGCTCAGTAGAGACACACTGAACATATTAGTCAGTGGGTAGACATGATGAAGTCCCTGATTGGAACTCTGTTCTTCATGCTCTGTGGGTCAGACAGAAGAAAGACATGGCTCCTTACGGGATCCTATAGTATTAAAGAAAGATGGACTGGGGAGAAGAAGAGCAAAGCCCGTTTTTACCTGATAGGAGCCCCACTCTTTCTTACCTGCCCCCAGACTCTGGAAAGACAGGCTGTAGGGCATCTAGGGAAAGCCGGAAGCCAGCCCTGAAGCCATTGTCCGGTGCTTGGAGGTGACGGCGGAAGATGGGGCGGGCCTGCTCTCAGTGCCCCCACATCTCTCCCTTTTGCAATGTTCGGTTTGGGTAGAACAGCGCATTCCCCACCAAAGAGACCCTGCCCAGTCGATTGGCCCTCTCCAGTTCTGTCCGCCTCCGACATCTGCATCTGCTCTCCTCCCAGTTCCCACCGAGTCACTCGGGTACCAGCTTCCAGCAGCCTTTTAACCTCCGCTTTCCACACACTCCATTTTCTCTTCCCCTGGAAAGGCACCTGCAGTCCTCGCAGAATCACGGAAGTCAATTTGTGCCGCCTAGTGCCAGCGTTTTAGCATATTGAGTGGTCCAAATATTTAAATATCTATGATATAGGAAGCATGGAGAACATTAAAAACCATTTTCTCCCTGCTGATTGCAAGAGAGGAAATATGCACAGCTCCTGCTCTCCTGCGCGGTTGCAAAAACTGCTGGCCTAATCATATTGCCTTATGTAAAGCGCCTCTCCTGCTTCCCCTAGAATGGCTTTAGGTTGCATTGACTGTAAACAAAGATGTATTGCGGGGGGTGGGGGAGAGGGCTGTTGGATGGAGTTTATTGTTTATGTAAATCTCTCAGAATGTGACATAGCAAGATAGCTTCCTATGTTGTGCTGATCCACATTTTAGGCCAACAGCCAAAGTATTTTATCTTTTCCTTCATTATAGTGATCTTCCAATTAGCCGTGGTCTGTAATACCCTGATTTTGGTGGCGGTGGTTTGGACAGGATTGTTTGATAGTTCTGCTCGAGAGGCAAAATAAGGGGCCTTATTATAGAAGTGCAGAGGTTGTGCAGAAACTGAGTTCTGTTGCAAAGTTTGCCGATAAGGGGGAAACCGGCCCTTAAGCGTCCATTCTGTTCTGTATATTAACACTTCTAATCTGCACTGCTGATAAAACTGCAAGCCATTTGCCTTTGGAGGAATTAGTTCTGCCTCACTTGTGTAACCAGGCGATGGTGATTAACCTTTAAACTGTCCAATATTCCCAGCAGCCTCCTGCTCCAGATTAGAAACTATTTAGTTATGACCAACTAAATTAACAACAGTCCCCCCTCTAAAGAATGAGATTCGGAAGGTGGGTGCATTTTTAAGGTGGAAATGTGTTTTGAATTGGTGATCCATCCTTCGAAGGTGTTTATTTCCCTGTCGTTAATGTCCAACCTGCCACACTGGGAATGGAAAGCTTGGCTGGTGGTGGCGGCGGGGTGGGTGGAGGTGGGTGTTCAGGGAGGGGAGGTAGGTAGCAAGGGAGAAAGACTAGGTTGTCCTGGTTGGGTTTGCAGATGCAAGCGCTCACGGACACAAAGGAAACTTGTCTGGGTTTAGGTTTCCTTGCTCGTTAAAAAAAGACTTTATGGGCAAAAGGCCCTGGGTTCAATCCCGTGGGGGAGCGGGGGAGGGCGGGGTGAAACAACTTTAGCTCTTCTGCCAGATCCAAGACTTGCTCACAGCAGGGCTAAGCAGTTGCTCCTAATGGGAAGATTAAGGAATAAAGCAGCTTCCTTGCTCCCCATTTCTTCTTGGAGTTGAATGTCAGAACACGACGCTAACTAACTTTCCTGTCCCAGACCTAGGCATCTGCCCACCGCAGTGGGTCTGCCCAAGTGAACTGCAGCCGGGTAGCAATCCCAGTTCAGCCCTCCCCTAGCTGCCCATTTCAAATGTGTCACTTATCAGCGGACGTGTACCCTCGGTGGTGAAGGCCAGGCAATTATGTAATCGTGTCATGCCTTAAATCCCCAAATTGTCGGTCCTCCCTGGATAGCACATAAGATGGAGCAGCAATCCTTACCACTTCCCCCCCCCCCCAATGTCAGTAGCAGCCTTTTCTGTTTTACCAGTTTCGTATCAGCTACCTCCTTAAGAACTGCTAATCTAGATACAGCATTAGCAGGACGTCAGTCAAGTCACAGTGCACGGCGAGGCCTTCTTCATATACCAATTTAAATCATTCATGGTCTTTTCTTTGGCATTATTCAAAAGATCATAATAATTTTCTTGTGCCCACAGCACAAAAAAAATCAATTATTTCCCCACAAAGACTTGAAAGTACTTAGCGAGTGAGGCAAGAAAAGCTGAGGGTGATATCAAATTGAAATTGCACTCATTACATACAACACAATTAGTTGCCACTAGCCTGGCCGGGCTTTAATTCTGAATGGCATATCTTTATTATTACAGAAACAAGCATGCAAATGGCATTGTTCAGGATTTGCCGAAATCAATAGGATATGGTGCTGTGTGTTCGGTGGCCACTGCCACTCACGCTGCTGTGGATGCGAGATAATGTGTGTGTTTGAATTAATGAAGGGAGCAGGCGACATCATAAGTGACACCCAAATAAAAGAAATGGGTACATGATATTTGTAATTATTCTACTTGTGTTTTCGTTGTAAATACTTGTGCTTTTTGTTTTTTAATCAAAGGATTAATTGCATTTTAATAAGGCATTATGATTTGCAGAGCTTTAGTTAATTAAAACTTGTAGTATATAATTATGAAGTGATGCTGAGTCTTTCTAAAGATCACCCATATGTTTAGAATATGTATAATTTTTCAGTTAAGCAGTAGCAACCTCCTCCCTCCGCCCCCTTTGCCTTGCTTTTCCCTCATCAACAGAAGGGCATGGACAACTATGAAATATTGGTGAGCTCACAATTCCAGGTAGATTTCCCTGAATAGTTGCCCTTAAAACAACTCCGAAGCAGCACCATGGGATACTCACCTCTGGTTCATACTCTTGAGATGCAGCCCTGAAAAGGTTTGAAGAGATGCTGTGAATTTTTTTAGTGTGGACACTGGCAGTTTAGACCAGGGCAAGATCACACCAGTGAGCTGTAGACCCTGGCTGTTTATCTGGAGGGTTTGAACACCAACCCAAAGGAGCTGCTAAGATCCAGCCTCATCCATTGTGATACCTGAGGCTGAATTGGAAGGGATGGGATGGGAGAGGGATCTGAAAGTCAAGGGAGCTTGGAATTCCCCAACGTTAACACATTAGTAATTCACAACGGAATCCAGCCCAGAGACATGGAATTGTGTTTCCTGTAGGTGTGTATTTTGTGAAGGCTGATGGATTAATTGCTAGATAGATGGAATAGAGCTAAGGTAAAACATGATTAAAAAGTTTTAAAATCTTAATGTAACATTTTGAAGTTTGCTTTGGGGAATTTCTTTCATTTGTGTCTCCTTCTTTTTCATTCTCTCTGGGATCGAGCATTTTAGTTGTCTTCAAGGTGGGACCCACCTGCTGACAGCTTCCCACGTACGTCCTTCGTGAAGGCCTCATGAAGGCAGCTGGATGCAGGAGCTGGTGGCTGGACCTCATATGGCCAGTGTTATGATTGGGTAAACTGACTACAAAGTGCTAGGCTCCCAGTACCCAGTGGGATATCATCTGAGCACCCAGGAAGTTAATGTTTCCTTTCCTCTAAACAAACAGACACTGTTAAAAAAAAAGGCATCAAGAACACTACTTCCACTCACAAGGCCAAGCAAAGAAGGGTGAAGTTAAAGGAACAAGGCTCCAACAACATTCATTCCTGAACCCAGCTTTCCGTGATGTCTACAATAGTACCCTAAGTAGGATGGCCCAACGTTGATTTAAAACCTATTATTAGGTTTGTCATGGCTTCCTATTTTAACTCTGAAAACCTTGGGCTTGAAAAGGTAGTTCATTCAAAGCTTGCTAAAATATTTGCTCAGCCGCACAATGGCGTGTGATGAAAAATAAACTCTTGTGGCTTGCTTCATCCTATCAGCCTCGGCCTGCAGCGGAGAAAGAATGAGGGAAGGTCAGTCAATTACGTGTGGTAATCACCGTAAGCATATTATCTGAGACACAGATGTCTTCTATGACCCCACATGACATGGCTATTAACCTTGGAGCAATATAAAATTGGAGTGGGCTTGTGGGGAGGAGTGAGGTAAACCAGGCTTTCAGTCCATCGCATGCAATAGGCTTGGAGAATAGAAAGTTCTGGATGTGAAGACTATTTTTAGGAACTTGAGGAACCTGACCCCTGTTCACCCCTCCTTGATGGAGAACTTTCTATGGGTTTCATCAAGTGAATAAGCACTTGCTATACCCAAAACTGAGACTAACCAAACGACCTGGGAGCTATCGCAGACACATCATGATCTTACCATTCTATTCTCTGTTCACCTGAAAGCAAGTGAGAGAAGACAGTCTGAGTATGTGGTAAATAAGCTCCTCTCCAACCTCGGGTATGACGGGGGAGGAAGGGCAATGGGTCACTTAGGCCATCAGGTGGACCCAACAAGGTTACCTAACCCAGGGACACAGACTGAAAGAAGGGGCTTTTTATGTATTCAATCGCACTTTGTCTCCACGGGCAGGCCTGGTTCTGTGAAGAGTCCAGCACTGGGCTGGGCACAGGGTGTTGTTCTAGGAAGGCTGCTGATGGATTGCTAACAGGCCCAGGATGCATATGCATTTAGGAAAATGCTTGCCCTGTGAAACACCTGGAGCCAGGCTCTGAGGATTCAAAAATGAATACACAGGGGTCCTGATCTCCAGGAGCATTTTCTGTATGAGAAAGACAATGGGGAAAGCCTAAATAAATTTAAAAATATGTCCTAGCTAGAGGAGCAGTCCTATGTAAAGGGTGGGTAGAAATGATGAAGGTACAGTGCTAAGAAAGGGGCATAGACAATTTCCCTTGGAATGATGCCTGAGCAGGAATGCATGCTCTGCTAATAACTATCGTTTTGAGAACTCACTAGAGTCAGGACACTGTCCCAGGCACTTTCTTGGATATTGTGTGATTCTCACAACATCATTAGACCTACCAGGAGCTTAAGGTTCACAGGATGGAGCTTGCCCCATGCCTCCTGGCTGTTCAGTAGTAATACAGAGAGATTAGAATCTGGAACTAGCAAACCACTCTATTAAAAGGAGAATGTTGGGCAGCCTTACCAGGCCACAGAGGAAGACAATGCAGCCAGTCCTGATG
This sequence comes from Pachyuromys duprasi, assembly GCA_028658305.1. NCBI lineage: Eukaryota > Metazoa > Chordata > Mammalia > Rodentia > Muridae > Pachyuromys > Pachyuromys duprasi. Next base: position 44,999,972 of record CM053755.1, read on the forward strand.
AGACCTGATAGGCTAGGGTCAGAGGGAAGGGGAGGAGGTCCTCCCCTATCAGTGGACTGGTGAAGAGGCATGGGAGGAGAAAAGGGAGGGAGGGCAGGATTGGAAGGGGCTAAGGGAGGGGGCTACAGCTGGGATACAAAGAGAATAAACTATAATAAATAAAAAAATGTAAAAAGCAGAATGTTTTAGCTTACACAAGAGGAACGGCATCTGGGGTACAAAAGCATGGTACACCCCAGAAATACAGGGACCATGTAAGTCAGAGTCGTGAAGGACATGCATGAGGAACAAGCATGACACAGAAGTAGACAGACCTCTCAGTTTGTTGGCCATGGAGGATGGCATGATCAGAAAGGTCTCTGAGGGGCTCCTTTCAGGGTCTCTGGAGAGATGAGTCGAGTCGCTGACAATCTGAAACCAGAGCCAGATAAAGAGATTTGCTCCAAGGTTGGGTGTAGATGGTGATGAAAGACAGGGGTGGGTGGAGAGACAAGGAGGGATATCCAGGTTCCAGGAGGTTTGCACAAAAAGCGGGCAGTTCAGGGCTATGATGGCAAAAAGTGTGGATGACAGAGGTCCTCCACAGTCCCTTGGTGTCTTGTGAAGGACTCTGCTTACATCTGTCTCATGGTATAAGAATCAGAGACTCAGAAAATTATGAGATTAAGTTACCCCAGGTATCAGGCTCATGGCTGTGTCCAAGCGGGCTTGGAACTGAGTCTTTGAGTTCGCAGCCAGGGCTCTTGCCCGTGTCTGCTCCTCTGTGTGTCGGGGTTGGAGTGGTGGGGGATGCGCCCCATGCATTTGGGTGTGTGTGTGAGTACCACATTTGTGTTTATATGAGCGTAGCTAGGAAGCATCAAATCGCTCCTCAGACACTTTAACTTGTGTTTACTTGCCCTTCTCTGTGTGTCCCCCACCTCCTCCCTTCCCTTTCCCCAAACTCTCTCCATTGAAAAGCTCTCAGTGATGTACAATCAAAATTCCAGCGGTAACCCTACCTGCATTTACACTTTTAAGCCATTATGAGCAGGTAATTGTACCAAATGGACGAAAAATGATCGTATTGGGATATATTTTAGGAGGAACTTAAACCACCTTAAGCTGGCAGGTGTTACTGACACACGTTATAGTGAGTATGCCAGGACAACAGTGGACAGGACTTACAAGTAAGTTTATTAAGTATTCTTTTTCAACCCACAGCAGACACAATTGGGTGTCTTTTCAGCATTCTCTCTACCAGTCTCACCTCCCTAACAGAGAGGAATTTGTTCAAGGATGTCTCCTACTTTTTGTGGCTTTCTGTTTCAGTGGAAGAAAGGTCTGAGCTCAGGGGCAAAGGGCAAGTCCTGATGGGTCCAGGCTCCTCATTATGATCCCCTTAGACTGGAGTAGGTGGCAAAGAAAATGGCCAATGAAACTCTACTAGCTATGCTCGTGGACTTCCGGGAAATGTTTCTTCTCTTCCAATGAATTCCTTCTGCGTGTCAGTTTGGGTTGTTCTAACTTGATAATGGGAACCTGACAAACAATACATATCTGTTGCTTACAGGTTTTAGAGGTTGGGAAGTTCAGAGCAGGGTGCCAGCTCTTCAGGTCCTGGTCCTCATACACAGTACTTCCATAGCAGAGGTTCTCAACCTGTGGGTTGCAACTGTTTCCAGGGTAGGGATTCCAACAACCCTTTCACAAGGGTCGCCTAAGACCATCTGAAAACAGAGATATTTATATTACAATTCCTAACAGTAGCAAAATTACGATTATGAAGTAGCAAGGAAAATAATTTTATGGTTCTGGTCTCCACAACATGAGGAGCTGTACTGAAGGACTGCAGTGTTAGGAAGGGTGAGAACCACTGATCAATAGGCTAAATGGAAGGAAGGCAACGGGAACTCTCTCAAGCCTCCTTCAAGAGGTACATCAGTCCCACTCATGAAGGCCCAACCTCACGAAGGCCCACCTAATCACTTACCAAAGGTCTGATATCGTTGTCGTGGGCAGTAAGTTACACCATATCAGTTGGAGAGTGGTACTCTTTCTCTATAATATGATACACTGAGATGTGATGTCTCTAACTGCAGCAATCACCCTGTGAGCATGAGTTGAGCAGAGTACATCCCCAGCAAGGACCCAAGAGAGAGATGGAGTGACTTAGGTCATCTGTGATGTAGGAACTGAATGCTAGCTGTAGTTTCCTCTGAATCTTATGTGCTACACTATTGTCTTCCACTTCCTTGTAAGCCATTTTGTTTGTTTGTTTGTTTGTTTAGTTGTGGTAAAATACATATAAAATGAAGTTTGCCATCTAATTATTCTAACATTTGCATAGCATTCAGCACATTCATATTGGTGTTCAGTCATTACCACCATCCCTCTTCAGCAGTTTAATGCGTCTCAATGAATAGCAACTCCTCAGCTCTCCTCCCCCAGCCCTTAGCAATCATTATGACACATTTTAAAGATTTATTTTCTTTTATTTGTATTTATGTTTTGCCTGCAGGTGCACACTGCTTGCACTCCTGGCACCTGAAGAAGCCAGAAGAGGGTGTCAGATCTGCTGGAACTGGAGTCACAGATAATCATCAGCCAATATACAGGTGCTGGGAACTGAGCCTGGATCCTCTGCAAGAGCAGTCAGTGCTCCAACTTCTGCTCCATCTCTCCAGACTCCATTCTGATTATGGATTTGACTATTCTCCATACCTCATAAATAAAGAATTATACAGAACTTGTCCTTTGTGAATTGCCTCGTTTTATTTAGGATAATATCTTTTTTAAAGAGAGAGATTTAGCTGGGTGTGGTGGCACACACCTTTGATCCCAGCACTTGGGAGGCAGAGGCAGGCAGATCTCTGTGTTCAAGGCCAGCCTGGCCCACAGAGTGAGTTCCAGGATAGCCAAAGCTACTCGGAGGAACCCCATCTTGAAAAGAGGAGGGGGGTAGGAAGAAGGAGAGAGATTTATTGCTGAGCAGTGGTGGCACACGCCTTTAATCCCAGCATGTGGGAGGCAGAGGCAGACGGATCTTTGAGTTAGAGGCCAGCCTGGTCTACAGAGTGAATTCCAGGACAGCCAGGGTTACACAAAGAAACCCTGTCTTGAAAAACCAAACCAAAAAAAGAGAGATTTCTTCATCTATTTATTGTGCATTCATGTGTGTGCCTACACGAGCCTATGTGCACCACATACATGCAGATGCCCAAGGTGGTCAGAGGACCTCAGATGCCCTGCAACTGGACTTATAAGCAACTGTGCGCTACCTGGTGTGAGTGCTGGAAACTGAACCTGGGTCCTCTGCAAAAGCAGGAAACTCTCTTAATTTCTGAGCCACCTCTCTAGGCTTTAGCATGATGTCTTCAAGGTGTATCCATGCTACGTGTCTAAGACATTCTGAAATGTGCAGTTGAAGGTATCCCAAGCCCTTGACTGCCAAGTGTAATTAAAGGTCAAGAGGTCAAGCCTAGTACACAATGCACTGGCTCTACCACTTAGGATTTGGGTGAGCAGAAATCAACTGGTTACTTCTGTTTGCCTTAGTTTTTCTAACTATAAAGGATCAATGCATTGGGTGACTGGAGATCAAAGTTAGTTATTGCAGAGAGACATACGTAAAATCACTTCAGCGTGTACCTGACGCACACTAATTTTTTTT
>CM053755.1:45004123-45063950 GCA_028658305.1 Pachyuromys duprasi
AGGTTAAGAGAAATAGCTGCCCTTCTTACGTCATCAAGATTTTTGTCAAGAACAAATGAAAAACTACATTAGAAACTGCTTTGGAGAGCACTGTTGCTCATACCTGAAATTCCAGGACTCAAAGAACTGAGACAGGAAGATCACCATGAATTCCAGGCTAGCCTGGGCTACAATGTGGGCCTCTGTCTCAAAAGAGTAGAGCAAAACAAACATAACCTGCTTGGGAAAGACGTGTCTTTGATGCAGGACCTGGCTAGCCTGCCTCTTCAAGGCAGTATTTGGACCCACCTCTTAGCGCATGGAAATGTACCCCGGGGTGTGAAGACACTGCTCTGGATGTACCACAGTTAGCTGACAATGGCGGCAAGCACAGGGAGGCATCTGTGGGAAGCGGTTCTGCAGCGTCTGCTTCACAGAAACGCTCCCGTCTGTAGGGTCAGGACTGGAGTGTGGGCTGGACTGAAGTCCTAAGATACCCTGGCTGGACAGAAGGGAAAACAGACAAGGGTTTTATTTGTGGGAGGGGGAACTAAGTGTGTCACAAGACACAGGGTAGCTGCCTGATAAACTGAATATTTGGTGGAGGGACAAGGGGGAGATAAAAGATTAAAAATGTAATAGAAGATTTGCTTACAGTTCTCGGAACGGTAATTAAATTTATTTATAGTTATGGAAACTTTGGGGAAGGGTGGAAAAGCAATTTAAATGCAGACTTTTCACAGGGTAACTGCAAATGGCTTGCTTTAACAGCGCCACGGAAGGTTAACAGACAGGCAGGGAGGTCGGACCGAAGTGCATATGATAAGTGACAAGTGTTAGCATGGCAAATCATGTATTTAAAATTACTCCGAGCTTTATCAAATGCTTCCTCTTGAAAATAAACTATCCTGGAAGGAAAGGTTAACAGAGGAAAGAGTATTACTTGAGTGTTCCCGTGATGGGAAGCAAAAGGAGGGGGAACTGTGTAATGTAGGAGAAGAAGTGGCAATAAATATAAATAAGTGGTGATCTTGTTAATGGTGAAGAAACAAAAAAAAACATCCCAAACTTACTCTGTGCTGTGAGATGAGGCGAGTCCGACCATGTCCCTTCAGCTCTTTCTCCTCTCTGTCATTGTGAGCCAAGCCAAGCCCAGTCAAGCCCCAGTGCAGAAAGGAGGAAGAAAGAGGGGCAGCTAGTGCTTCCTTCCAGAGCTGTGGCTGTCCACACCAGTTGTGCTCAGGAAGAGGACTGGGTAGAGTTCTCCATCTACTTCCTCACCAAGTGTCTTGATTTTCTTCTGATGCTATGACAGAAGGCAAATGACCAGCAACAGTTCACTTAGCTCATAGTTCTGGAGGCTGGATCATCCAAGATGGAGGTGCTGCAGCTGGTGAATGGCTTCTTGTGTGTAATGATACGATGAAATATGCCACAGGAAAGGAAGACACTCAGGGCAGAAAGCTGGCTCATTCCTGCAATAACTAACCCACTCCCAAGATAACAGCATCAACCCACCCCACTATACTAGCACAAGAGCCATTAAATTTCAACGTGAGTTTTGGAGGCAATGTATAAATCATGCCTCTGGTCTCCATCTTTCACAGGATCCCCTAAGACCCCAACTGAGGAAAAGGGAGAAATGGACAGCTGAACAAAGCAGGGACATTGCTACAAGCCAGCCTAGTCAAGAATAGAAACCATGGATTCTTAAGTAAGGTCATGGACTCACCACCATCCTTTCCCCATAGCCTCTGTGCTGTCTGTATTATTGAATCAAAACCTTAAGTGACTAGATAGAACAGCAGAGATTGTTTCATTAAAGTCAAGCAAACCACGATTGAGCGTTTAAAATCACTAATAATATTGCCTGAGAGAGCTACTCCATACAAGAGGGCAAGAAATAAATGAACAGCATTACAACATTATGTGATTTTTTTTTCCTCACTGGGGAAAGTAAATAAAAGAGAACCAACTGAAAAGCTACTATGTCAATAGGAACATAGCTGAGTATAAAATAACATAAAGAAACTGGCTGTGTAGTTCAGGGGTAGAATACTTTTCAAGCATGGACAAGGTCCTGGGTTTAATCCCCAGGTGGGTAAAAGGAAAAAAAAGTCTGTGATGGTTTGAACAGGTATGGCCTCCATAGATGCATGTATTTGAATGCTTGGCCATAGAGCGTGGCGCTATTAGGAGGTGTGGCGTTACTGGAGGAAGTGTGTCACTGTGGAGGTGGGGCCTTGAGGTCTTAGGTGCTCAAGCTAGGACTAGTCTCCTCCTTGCTGCCTGCAGATCAAGATGTAGAACTCTCAGCTCCTTGTTTGTCTGGATGCTGCCATGCTTTTTGCATGACAATAATGGACTAAATCTCTGAACTATATATAATCCAGCCCCAATTAAATGTTTTCCTTTATAAGAGTTGCTGTGGTCATTGTGTCTCTTCATAGCAATAAAAGCCCAACTAAGACAATCTCAATAAACTATCAATAAAAACAACAACAACAACAACACACACACACACAGAATGCACCATATTCTTCATATTCTTTTTTTACCCACTGGGACTCAGATCCAGAGCTTTGGACATGCTAGGCCATCACTGCAACTGAGCTGCATCCCAAACCCAAAGAAATCATACTTTTATAAAGAAAAATTTGTTACAAAAAGATGTTAAAATATTTTTAAAAAATAATATGTGCATTCCAATAAACTGAGTCTGGCCTCAGTTCTCACATGGAAAAGTAAACAAGAGCAGCCAGCAAGAGTCTGTGCTCCTACGCAGCTTGACAAGGCCAGCTCATCCCCCTCATCAAAGAAGCTTCTTTTTCCAGCATAAGGATTCTGTTACAGAAAGCAGTAACTGGACAAAATGCAGAGAACGGTTGACCGTGGTGTGCCGAGTCCCAAGTGACACAACATAGCTCCTATACACCATGCTCAGAGAACACAAGGAAGAGGAGGCAGAGTGTAAGAGCCATAGCACAGGAAGTCTGCTGTGAGAGTGTGCCTCTTATTTACGTACGACAGGAGAGCTACACCCATGAAACCCAACAATATGACAACCTAAACAAGACCTGAACAATGCCAACACCATTTGACATTCCAGCGAAGCTGGAGGAAATCCCACAGGACTTCACCCTTAGATGAAGAGCTACAAGCAGTAAGTATCTGTTAACAGAGAGAGACTCAGTGTGCCTCAGGGATGAGCCACATAATCGATTACCTAATACCAAGGAGTCCGTCCTAAAAACAGTCACATACAGACAGTACTGAATAGACTTAGGAGGTTCGATTTTTACACTTATTCCTGCATATGACAATAATTTTTTAAAAAGAAGACACAAATTTCAGAGAGAGCAGGAGGGAGGAAGAAAATTAGAGGGTAAGAGAGAGGAGAGGGAGGGAGAAATTATATAATCTAATTTTTTTAAATAGCCAGAAAAATAATAAAAATGATGGCAAAATGGATCAACCAAATATTAAATGACATTATAAAGCCACAGAAATAAAGTGCTGGGACATGAACATATGTGTTTGCACAAGTATGTACACGGATAATTCTGGAAACATGCTTGTAATAACAAAAACAGAAGACTACCCAAATGGTGAACCCCATGATATCAAGTGTATACACTACTGTTTTTACATGTAGCATGCTGAAACAATCTTCAAAACCTGTTTGCTAGTGAAAAAAGCAAAGTGTCTTACATCAATGACATAGGTAACATACCATATGGTTTCATTACCTCCAAATCACACTAAAGTAAACTTTATGGCTTGGAGTTACATCTAGAAGAGAGAAAACTGAAAAGCAAGAAGATAAAAATCACAAAAATTGCCCTTCTGCAAGGTTATGAGAAGTGGGTGATGAGTGAGAAGCGAACTGATGAGTTTTGGGGTGCCGGCAGTGTCTGGTTCTCTTCGTGGTGCTATTCAGATCCCTCTATATGGGAGGAGAGCTATTAACTGGGTGAGGTGCGTTTGCATCACTGTGGCAAAACACCTGACACGGACAACATAAAAGAGGAAGGATTCGTTTTGGCTTTCAGTTTAGGAAGGCCCCAGTCCTCTGTGTTGGGGAAGGCACAGTGCTGCAGGGGTGGCTCAGCCTGTGGCAATAGGAGCTTGTGGATGCTTCAGTGAAGGGGCGGGACCCAGAGCGCTCAGGCCTGGACCAGAGGTCCATGTAATCTTTCAAAGTTCCACTCCTAGTGACTACTTAGCAGGCCCTACCGCCTTCGGAATAGTACCATAAGCTGGGAACCAAGCATCCAAAACATGAGCTTGTGGGAGGCCTCTTCAGGTTTCAGCCCTGACATTAGCCTCCGCATACACTGGGGTTTTTATTTATTTATTTATTTATTTATTTATTTATTTATTTATTTATTTATTTATTTATTTATTTTTGTATTTTTGTATTTTGTATGTCTGTGCTATTTTCTTAGATAATTTTTTCACAAAAGGCAGGTGCACCTCCATGTCTATAGGATGATAGTGTTCAACTGAAAACCGAAATACACACCAATGACTGCGCATGCTTGGGAAAAGCTCACAATGGACTGGCACAGACTGGATGTGGTGCTTGCTGCTGGGGATCTGGGCTGCTTAGAAACAAGATCCCTTTACAGAAAGTGGGGAGGCATGCTTTACCCATTAGTGCCATTTATTAGGCATTTATTACCCTACAATGAATAAGCTAAAATGATGATCATAATAAAGGCAAGTTTAAATTGTTTATGTGGACTGTTATACAAAGGACACAGAGTAGAGTCTTATGGAAATAGCTAAGAGCAATTACTCTAAGGCCTGGGACATTGCTGGGAACAGCATCCACACTACAGTGGTTAGCAGAATGTAGTTGTTTACAGTATATTGAATGGTGCAGAGAAATATTGCCCTGAGAAAGACACCAAGTTGGGCTCTGAATCAGTTCCTAAAGCAGCCAAAGTGACTTCTGCCTCTTATATCGATTCGGAGCCATCATTCTGAGGAGGCTGATTATGGTCTGTACTGAAAAATGGATGTTGAGTACCACAGGCAAGGTACTCATCCCTGGGTCTCTACTATTCTTGCCACAGAAACCACAACCACAGTCTTTCACAACTGTGCTAATTTGCAACCACACTCAAGACATGGTCTCAGTTTCATTGCACATTCCAGATTTCACACAAGCACAGGTCAAATCTGAAAATCTGGACGCAAGTGAATCTGAAAATGCATCAAATGCATACAAGTCAGCATAACCGATGCACACAAAAATGTCATCCTGTTTAACAGAATTGAAATTGCACTTAGCCCAGGAAGGAAAAATTCTGCTTTAGAGTAACTATTCAGAGGAAACTCTCTCATATCATCCACAAAAACTACATACATAAGAGTTATTGCTAAGGCCAGCTGTGGTAGTACACAGCTGTAATCCCCACACTCAGGAGGCAGAGGCAGGAGGATCGTCACAAGTCGGGGGGAGCCTGGTTTACATGGTGATTTATCTGTAGGCCTTCCAGGGCCACATGGTGAGACCCTCTTTCAGAAAACCCAATCAAACCAAATCGAAGAAGGAAGAGGCAAAGGAGGAAGAGAAAAGAAAGGAAATGTATTTGACAGTGAAAAGTTGGAAACAACCTTCAGTGTACTAGACCACAACATTTTCATTCAATCGACACACTACAACCATTAACATTACACAAGAGAGCCGCTGGTAAGAAAATAAATAAATCTCAGCTTAGCAATGTTGAAAACAATGTTGTCCACTAATCCTTCTAGTTTTCATATAAAAATGTTAAGAGACAAACTAATGCTATATATTTGTTAGGAGGCATGGGTGTCACATGGAAATGACAAACGGCACACTCAGAGTAGCTGGTGTAGCTGGAGGGAAAAGGGAAGGGGGATTAGAAAGAGGCACACACAGTTTTCAACTTCTCTTCGTGTTTATTACATGTAAACAAAACCTGAAGCAACCACAATCAAATGTTAATGTCCCACGAAGCTAAATGAGGGTCTTGATGGCTGTGTTAGCATTTTGAGTGCCCATGTGCTTTAAATTTTTCAGTATATAAAGACTTCAATTTGTGAGTAACTATTAAAATAGACAATTTATAAAACATCAGGGACAACAAAAGAAGTCAGAACAAAGAAGGAGGAGAAGGAGCAGGAGCTGAGGAAAAGAAGATGAAGAAGAAGAAAAATAGAAGAAAAAGAAGATGAAGACAAAGGAGGAGGAGGAGGAGAAGACATCAGTCTTAACAGTAGCCAGGAGAGAAGCAAAGTGGCTAAGTATTATTTTCATGGCTGATTGAATTTACTCTTGAAAGGTTAGTAGAGCCATTCTGGTTTTGTCTGTTCTGAAATATCTTTATAACTTAATCGACAGGATCATCATGCCTCACTTGTGTTATGGATGTTCTCCCACTGTTTCATTTTTGAAGGTGCTCTGCATTTTCAATAAATTTATAAATTACTCAAAAAGAAAGAAAGAAAAAAAAGAAACTTAAGAAGAATGTCATACAATAACGTCCATGTCTGTGGTTATCATAGTGCCCAGCTTAGCTAGGAAAAGAGCTAGCATGTTAGACAGTTTTTTCAGACGGGATCTCTCTCTGGCCTTGAGCCTGCCGCATAAACTGGGCTGGGTGACCGGTATGCCCAGGAATCTGCCCGTCTTCACCTTTCTAGCCCCTGTAATTCCAATGTGGGTCACATGAAGCTTTGTTACATGCTTGCGGGGGGCTTTGCTGGTGGAGCAGTCTCCTAAGTCTCAGATTAAATTTTAAAGTATTTTGTGATGTAATTGGGGGGCCTATATGTCTGTAAACCATGAGAGTGCCTGGTCCTCCAAGGAGGCTAGAGGAGGGTGTCAGTTACAGTTCCACTGTAGTTACAGGCAGTTGTGAGCCATCATGAGGGAGCTGAGGACAGAACCTGGGTGTTCTGGAAGAGCCACCCATGCTCCTAATCACCTAGTCTTCTCTTGATGAGTACCACATTAGATTTCTAAAATAGCAACATGTGCCAAAATTATAGGCGTGTTGAAATCAAATTGATGTTAAAAAGCACGAAGGGCAAATATTAGTCAAAACAAGTGGATCAGACAGATTATGAGTTCAGTTAAGAAGCATAAACAGCAGGTGTGGTTGCACAATGGAAGAATAATTCACAAATGATGCACAGGCCGAGGCTCCTTCATCTACTTCAGATTTCAGGTTGGTTTTATTTTTCAGATTAAAAAAAAATGTTTGCTCACATCTTCTGAAACGTATTAATAGAACCTGAGTCTAAAAGAAATTTATTTATACTTTGTATGCGCCTTGTATACATGAATGGGGTGTAATTTGTACACATTTTCAGTGTGCTTATATATTGACTGTGACCCATCACAGGACATGGGTGTTAATTTTTTAACCTCGGCATCATGTTGGCATTTCAAACATTTCACAGACTCTTGGACAATATCAGAATCTAAATTTAGAGATTTGAGACATTCAGCTTGTATATGTATCATAGAGGGGTATGTGTCTAGTAAAATGGTTTCATATATATACATACATATATATATATATAAAACAGTTATTTTAAAAAGTCATAATTTGGGAGTTTTTAGCAAACTATCACATTAATAGATTAAAAAGAAAATGGGAGAAGCAACTAATTGTAGTTGGTGGTAAAAGGGACATAACTACAGATACAACAGAAAACTTAAAATCATATATAGTCATAAAATCATAAAATAATTTATAGTCATCTTTATGCCATTAAATTGGAAAATATAAATGGGAAGCCATCAAAACTGACTCAAGAAAAACTGAACATTTTAAGGGATCTGTAATCATTAATAAATTAACAAATAAAATCAAAGCCAAGATGACTACCATCCAATGGAATGGTATTAGAGGACAGAAAATTAGAGAAAGCTTACTATACAAAGGTGAGTTCCACCTTGGTGCTAAATAAACCTAGAGCGAATTTAGGAGGAAAATAGAAAATCAAATATGTTGCTTGTGAACACAGAAGAGAAGTAAAATATTAAATCAAATTAAATTCAGAATTATTTAAAATCAGTACTATGCCCATTGTCTCAGACTTCCCTCACTGACAGTTGCTAGATCTGTGTAGTGTAGATCATACTTGATAAAGTTTTCTTTAGTAAGTAAAATGAAATGCCTAATTAAAAAGAAAAAGGAGCTCTTCTAATCTAATAAATGATATAATCTAAAAATCTAGAATACTTGGAGGGAGAAAGGGAAAAGGAGAAATGATGTAACTATATTATAATCTCAAAAATAAAAGAAAAAATCTGCAATACTATATTTCTATTTATGCGTTTATTTTTATTTTAAACAGGCATTCGCCTTTGTGTACACCGGTGTGCACCATGTGTGTGCAGTGTCTAAAACAGAGTCAGATTCCCCTAGAAACTGCCGTTACAGACTGTTACAAGCCTCCTTGTGAGCTGAGATTCAAACCTAGGCCTTCTGTGAAAGCAGCCATCTCTTCAGCCCCTTAAAAAAAGTGTGTGTTTGTGTGTGTGTTTGAGCACACACATGCACGGGTATGGAGGTCACAGGACATCCTCAGTCCTTGGTCCTCACCCTCCACATTGCTTGAGGCAGGATCCGTTCCTGTTTGCTGTCATGTGTGCTAAGCTAGCTGGCCTGGAAGCTTCCAGGGCTTCTCCCGTCTCTGCCTCCTGCCTTGCCGTACACTACCTCATCTGACGCTATGTGGCTTCTGGGGAGCTGCACTTCAGTCCTCAGGTTTGCATCACAAGTGTTTTAATCGCTGAGCTGCATCCCCTACCCCAACGCCATATTCTGCAGGACTTTTTAAAGTCAAGAGCAAGGTAGGGGGGCTAGAGGGTGTCTGGGGGGAGAGCTCGTCTGTTAAGAGCGCGTGCTGCGCAATCCTGAGGGCCTGTTTGCTTAAGCACCCATATAAAAAGCTGGGCACGATGGCACGTGCCTGTAGCCTCTCTGCTATGGGGGACACGGACAGAGCACCTGGGACAGTGAGTCACCACCCTGGCTTTGGTCCTGTGAGAGACTGTGTCAATAGAGTAAAGCTGGGCGCTTGGCTGCTGCCTCCTCCTCTACCTCCTCCTCTGGCCTCTATATATGTGCAAGCACTTGAATACCCATACACACATGTGCGCACACACCACACGCATGTGCACACACACTCACCAAAAATAAAAAGAGAAAAATAATTAAAAAAAAAAAAGACATGGTGATATGTATCTGTAATTCTACAACCTGGAAGATGAGGCAGAGGCATTGAAATTTCCAGTTCAGCCTGGGCTGCGAAGCAAAATCCTATTTCGCTTTTCCTCCAAAAATGTGTAAGCCTTGAGTTCCCACCACTGCGTCTCTTACATGACATTGAACTTGGCATCCTAGAGAATGCAGCAGTGTGAGCAAAAGAGTGGGCAAAAGAAAGACAAACACATTACGTATAGGCTATCATTGTAAGTGTCCACACAAAAGTCCAGCAGACCAGGCTGCTGGACCAGCACCAACACACAGAGCAGCCGTTGTTCTGGACCCTGTCAAATCTGTTGGTGGGGACTTTATACTTGACGTAGCTCCAAAGTTCCCACGGGGTTTTTTCCCAATGTTTAATCTGATTCTGAGATCCATAAGTACGTCTGGGCAGAGGTGGTACACATCTTTAATCCTGACACGTGGGAGGCAGAGGCAGGGAGATTTCGGAGTCTGAGGCCAGCCTGGTCTACAGAGTGAGTTCCAGGACAGCCAGGGCTACACAGAGAAACCCTGTCTCAAAAAAAATAAAACAAACAAACAAAAAGATTCATAAGTATGAATATGATAAATCTATAAAAGGAGCAAAACAAAGGTTTAGGCCTGCAAGCCCTCAGGACATGCAATGCGGGCTGGTAACACTCTCCAAACACCAGCCCGGAGGCAGCCAATTCACTAACCCGACAGTTTGCCAAGGACCAATTTCCCCAAAGCCAATTTACTGAAGGATTAATTGCACAGATGACTGACTCACAGAAAACGGTTTTAAGAAACGTTCTTGACCTTTTAAACACTAAGCAATAATAGAGGAGAGCCAGCTCCTGCCAACCCTGACCTCCACTTGCACATCACCGTACTTACACACCCCTCCCTACTCCCACACAGAAAGAAATAAGTAATAAATAAACAAATGAACATATTTAAAAGGAACAGATCCAACAATAAACACAACCAAATATATATTCAATATGTATTTCGAATCCTTATTCTTTAAAAAAAATATTTTTGTGTATGGCTGTTTGCCTGCATGTGTGTCTGTTTAGCACGTGTGTGTCTGGTGCCTAGAGGCCAGAAGCTTAGGGCCGTGGCAGTGCAAACTTCCAAATCCAAAAGGCAAAGAGAATAGACCCAAAGAAGAAAACAGAAACCCTACCCAAGGCCCAGGAACTACGGGGAGACCAGCAGAGTTCCAGGAGAAAGAAAAGAACAGAACAGTCTCTGGAACAATAACAACTGAGAATTTCCCCAAGTTGGTGTCAGACGCCAAACAGAGTTCCTGGAAGCTCAGAGGAGCAAAAGCGGCATCAAGGTCCCTAAAGCCAAATGTGGCCACAGATAGGCTTGGCACCTAGGAGACCACACTCTAGCTTTCTTCTTTTTTTCAGACAGGGCCTTGCTGTGTGACCTGGACCTTTGGAGTCTAAGCTCTCTATGAAGCATAAGCTGATTTGGCGATCCGCAGCCCCAGCCTCTTGAATGCAGCAATTGCAGAAGGCACCACACCTGTGTTCTAATCCTAGAAAATCAGATGGGTCCGAGGTTAAAGGTGCCCGCCACCAAATCTGGTGATCCAGGGCCTCACAAGGTAGAAGGAAAGAACCCTCTCTGCAAACTGTCCTCTGATTGCCACACAAGCCTGGAGACAGAGTACATACTCACCCCACAACCTGAACAAAGTAAATAAAGGAATAAACTTAAAAAAAAGACAAACAAACAGAAAACAAACAAACAAACAAAATCATGAAAAAAAGCCATGGTGGGGAGTACCTATCAACAGAGGGGGGAGAAGATAAAAATGAAATCAACTTTTCCTCAGAAACCTCGCAAGAAGAAAACTACGGTGGGGGTGAAGGAGAAAGAGGAAAAGGGGGTGAGTGTAGGAAGAAGAGGCAGCGAGGAGCTGGGCTAACCTAGAACTTTGTATTCTGTGCAGAAAATCTGTTGCCAGTTATATTTATGAGTAAATCTACATGCTTCCAGTTGCTAAGGAGAACAAGACCCAGATAATTATAGTAATCAAGACAGTGGAAAGCGGGGGGCAAGGGGACAGGAAAGACCAGTGACTAGAACATAATGCAGGGTCCGGAAGCAGACCACAGGGAGATGGGCATGTGGCTCACCTCTGTAACCTCAGAACCTGGATGACTGAGGCAGAGTAAGTTTGAGACTAGTCTGGGCTAAGTGGCCAGTTCCAGGCTAACTCAGGATGCCTAGTGAGAGCCTCTCCGAACACAACCAAAACAAAAGACAACAAACAAATCAACTCATCTTGGATAAACAGAGGTCGGACAATGAGGACAATCATCTTTCCAGCAGATGCAATAAAAGGCCAACAACATGCAAGTAGAAAAAAAAAAAAAAAGGAGGCAATTACTCAAGTTAGGATGCAGCTCAGTGAGCTGAGCGTGGCAAATGTCTGTAATTCCTCCGCTCGGGGAGGCAGAGGCGGGTGGATCTCTGTGAGTTCGAAGCCAGCCTGGTCTACAAAGTGGGTCCAGGACAGAAAAAAAAAAAGAAAGGAAAAAAGAGAAACCCTGTCTTGGGAGAAAAATAAATGTAGCTCAGTGGCAGATAATAATAATAATTATTATTATTAAATTATAATAATTCTAAAGCAAAAATTAATTCAGAATTACCTAAATTAAAACTCCAAATTATAAAATTTCTAGAAGGTAACATACACACAAATCCAGATGAGCTTGGGTAGGGCTATACTTTTAAAACATAAACATGGACATAAAAAGTGTCTACTTTTCACCATGAACATGAACTACTCTAAAAAAAAAAACAAGCATACTTATGATCCTATCCAGGAAGTGATTTCTAATTTTTAAAACTTGTGTCATTCCACTGAGTCTTTTAAATTTATTTTTATTTTATTTCATTCTGTTTTACTGAGACAGGGTCTCACTATGTTGCCTCTGTTGAGCTTGAACTCACTATACAGCCAAGGCTGGCTTTGAACTCATAACTTTTTGCCTGCATAGCATGGCTAAAGGCATACACTATGGCCACTGTGGCATTGTTGGGATTTGTCTTAAGGGCACACACATGCACACATTCACACATAAATGAAAGGGCTGGAAAATGAAAGTTTTGTGGCATAAAGTAACTACAGAGAAATTAATGGTCACAAGGTACACTGAGGAAGGTATACTATCATATATAAGAAGCAAGAGATTAATATTCACAGATCTTTGAGTTTGAAGCCAGCCTGGTCTACAGAGTTCCAGGCTAGTCAGGGCTACACACACACACACACACACACACACACACACAGAGAGAGAGAGAGAGAGAGAGAGAGAGAGAGAGAGAGAGAGAGAGAGAGAGAGAGAGAGAGAGAATGAATAAGGAGTTCTAAACCACCATACATAAATATGTGTAATTCATGTAAGAAAAAAACCTGTGTACCCTAAAAATACACCCCAAGAGGCTCAGTCAAAGGATAATCAAAGGCAGGAATGAAAATCACAGTGATAAATCATCTCACATACATGAGATGAGCTAGAAATAAATTCTGACTGATGAAAGGAGTCAGGGACCTTGGGAGCTCAGACATACCACTGGAGGAAATGCGAATTGGCCAAGCATTTTGTTAATGGTCTTGGTAAAATCCTGCAAACTGTAAACAAAGAGTGTCTTACACATTGACAGATCCACCTTTAGTCAAATATTCACGGCATCCCGTGCACATGTGTTGAAGGAGATGTTACAAGAAAGGCCACTGTAGAGCAAATGGTCCAGAGGTTGACTGTTAGGGAAATGGATGCAATGTATTCTGAAACCACTGGATGGATTCAAAGAAATGGACTTATATTTAAAGCTGTTAGCAACAACAACAAAAGAAGGCAGAGGAACAGATAAAGCACATGTGCTTTCAGTCCAGTGCATTTAAAAACCACAAGATAATATGGTAATATTTATGGGCACTTGTATGCCATGAAATATACAGATATCCTGTAAGTTAAGATCTTTCAGAGTTTTGTTTTGCACGGTCTCACTATATAGCTCTGGCTTTTCATAGAATTCGTAGAATTCTGCCTCTCCAGTGCTTGGACCAAAGGTGTGTGCCACCATGTTCAGCCTTAGGATCTTTTCAAAGCAGATAAATGAAATCCAAGTTCACAAGGTTCCGAAAATGAGATTTTTATTGCTTGTGGAGGTTTGAATGAGAATGGCCCCCATAGGCTCATATGCTTTTCTGCTTGGTCCCCAGTTAGTGGAAATGTTTGAGAAGGATTGGGGTGTGGCCTTGTTGGAGGCGGGGTATCACTGGGGTGGCTTCAAAGCTCACATGAAGCTCAGTCTCTCTCTCTGCCTCTCTGCTTTGTCTCTCTCTCTGCCCACTACCTACAGATCAGGATGTGAAGTTCTCAGCTACTGCTCTAGCACTGGACTGGCCAACCTTCTATTACACTCCCTGCCATGATGTTTATGGACTCAGCCTTTGAAACCACAAGCAAGCACCCAACTAAACGCTTCCTTTATAAGTTGCCTTGGTCATGGTGTCTTTTTGCAGCAATGGAGCAGTAACTAAGGTGTTGTCTTCCTCTGAAAGCCAACAACAGGGCAATTGGCAATTTTAAGGTATTTTGTTTGTCAGTTTAATTCCATTACTCATGATTTAGGTTTCTCTATATTTTCAGTCATGGGTTTTAAACGGGTTCTCTTATTTTGACCATCACTTGCTTTCTACTATTCCCAACTTCACATGCAGACATAGAAGCATCCAATGGCAGAGAAAGGGCCATCTCTTTCTTAGCCCCTTCTCCCACAAAGTGGAGGTCACTCAGGAGGTGTCCACTAAAGGTCTTTAAAGTCCAAAGAGGTCTTTAAAGGACACGGGGTCACCAAGATTGGTTTAGATCATTGACTTTGTTGGGGAACATTGAACGACAGAACAAAACTGGGGTTCTGCACACATGAAGGAGAAATGTCTGAGCTACAGGCATTCACAATAGCCAGGAATTAGGAAATAGGCACTTAGCACCAGAAAGCAGGTGCCTTATAACCTTTGGCAGGCTGAGTGGAGGTCCAAAGATAACTTCTAAAATGTCATTATCAGTTAACGCCATCTGACGCACAAAAGGGGAGGGATTAAAAGCTATCAGGAGACTACCAAGGGGATGTCAAGTTCAAGATCACTATCAGAGCTGTGATCCAGAAATCTGGGGTTTTATATCCAGGAGCCACTGCAGTAGTTTAGATCAGAGTAAATAGGCCATCCTTGCAAATGTCTTTTTTAAAAATCATCTCTGCACGGGTGCATTTGTATGCTGTATATTGCTGCATGAGAATAGGCACATATATACCACAGAGCGTGCACGGAAGCCAGTGGACAGCTTTGGATGTTCCTTCTCACCTTCTACCCAGTTTTGAGACAGGGTCTCTGTTGTTTGCCACTGTGTAGATCAGGAGTTAGCTGACCTCAAAGCATCCAGGCGTGGTCCAGCTTCCTGCCTGCTCACCACAGAAGCACTGGGCTTACAAACACACATGACTGTTGTCTGGCCTTTAGATGGGTTCTGAGGATCCAAGCTGGAGTTCTCGTGCCTGTCCAGGCAATCTCTGACCCTCCAAGTCATTTACCAAGCTCATGCAAATGTCTTTCAATTCTCCTTTCTTAGTAACAGCTGGCTCACCACAGTAGGACTTGATTGCCCAGAATTTTCATTGTCTAGAGACCCTGGACCTCTGCACTGGGAATGGCTGAGTGAGATTCTCAGTTGTTTCCTGTTTGATTCGTCAGATGAATGGCCGCGGCAACCAGTGTCTCTTCTTCTGAGGGACGAGTCGGCAGATACACTGCATTCTTTCCCAGCTCCTTCTGCGTTACCAGCGTGTCCTGCCAAGCTAAGCTGCCTGGCCTCTTTTGCAGCTAGCACTGGGAGAAATGAAGTGCTATAAATCAATTATATGCAATCAGGGCGAGAGGATAGTGTGGTAGAATCTATTTTCCCAGCTAGTTTTGGCTCTTTTCTCCTGGCAAGGAAGGCTGTGGGGATGCTCCGGCCCAGCATCTGCTGTGCACGAGGAAGGGGCATGGGGAATACTGGAAAGTATTTGCACAGGCGGTAACAACGGCACTGCATCTATTTCTCAGGCGTTTGCGAGCATGGCAGGCCTTTCTGGTCCAGTGACAAGGGGCTAAAACATGTTGCCCATCTTCAACTACCTAACATAAGAGTTTAAAAACTCCCAGCATGCACCTCAGCAGCAGCAGTGAAAGTAGAAGCAGGAAGTCAGAAGTTCAAGCTCATCCTTGGTTACATAGAAGTTCAAGGTCAGCTAGGGATACAGGAGACTGTTGAGGGTGGGAGAAAAAGGGAGAGAAAGGGAGGGAGGGCAGGAGAGGGAGAAAGGGAGAGAGAGGGAGAGAGAGGGGATGAGAGGAGAGAGAACAAGCTCTTAACTGGATAGCACTTAACTGGAAGAGAGACTGGGAAGGACAATGGGGAATCCATTATTTGTCAGATTCATCTTACTATATAAACATATCAATACATATAGTAAAATCTTTTCCTTTTTGGGATGGCATGGGCATTTGTCATACTATTTTCTGTGACTATAGGTGGCTTTTAAAATGTTAAGGAGGGCCTGGCATGATGGCGCATACCTTTAATCCCAGCACTCAGGAGGCAAAGACAGTTCACTCTCTTGTCAGTTTGAGGGCAGCCTGGTTTACATAGAGTTCCAAGACAGCCAAGGCTAAAACAGAGAGACCTTTTCTCACATACCAAATACACACAAACATACATACACACACCCACACACATAACACACCACACACAAACACACACATATATAGCACAGAGCATGCACACATACACACACATACATGCATATACACACACATACACAGTACACAGCATGCAGCACAGACACACACACACACACACCACATGATGTTAAGGATCAAGTGATGCAGAGCCTATGACCGGTGAGTGAAAAGTCATCCAACTGATAAGTCTGACACAAGCAAGGAGCTTGGCAGCTAAGATGTCCCCAAGGGGATGGTCTCCCTGGACCAAGTGAGGACTGTGTTTGAGATGGGAGCACATCCAGCTCACAGTCAAATTCTGTCTCTGTTCTCTGCTCTGCTCATCTGAATCTCAGGCCCCGTTTCATGCCTTGGGGAAGCCTCACTCCTCCAGGAAGCCTTCTCTGATTGTCCCAGTTCACAGTCTTCTCTCCTTTTACTGAGACATCTTAACCCAACCCTGTAAGCCACCACTCTTTAGTGTATTACTTTCTAATCTCTATTCTTCATTTTGCTAAAAAAAAAAATTAAAGCATTTTATTTGTCCTTTTCTTCAATGATGGGTATGGAACTTGAGCTTTACACATGCTAGACAAATGCTCTAACAGTGACCTGCATCCCCAGCCCCTGTGAGACTTAGTGCAAAGCAGTGAGGCCCAAAGCCCATGAGAACCACTAAAGATGGGCCAGGACTGCATCCCAAATACCCAGGCTTAGCTGGGAAGCCTGGAAAGAGCTCTTATTCTTTATTGGGCCTTACTTTTCATCGTCCGCCATCAGCGAGGGTGCCCAGGGCCTTTCCACCGCTCCCCAGACCAGAAGTCCATTAATGGAAGGCAGGCTCAAGCACTACCAGGCCAACAGCGTGCAGCTGGCAGACACGGGCCCATTTGCCACCATTCATCAGGTCCGGCTCTCAGCTCGGATGAGCCCAATCCCCGCAGAATGCATTTTCCTTTTGTGTGGTATATGTAAAGCACTGCTAATGTGAGAATCCTCGGAGAGAGCTCACACTGCCCATCTAAGTGTTTTTTAAAGAATTGAGCTCTTACCTTTTAAAATTACACCGGGGTGGTATTGTTCAAATATGTAAGACTGACTACTCCAGAGAGCGGCAACAACAGGATACAATGCACTAATTTTACCCCACTTTGACTTAGAAAATATAATCGGTACTTAGAAAAATTGTAAATACTAAAGAATCAAGGGAATAGGATTATTCTAAAATAGGGCGCTAATACATCAAGCAAAATAGCTTTTGCTAGTCTTAACTGAGGGCCATTATCTATCAGAGAAGATATACCTCTGGCCTTGATAATGTAAAGAAACACAAATGACTAAAGAGCCTTGCCAATATTCCTGGGAGGGGGAGGAGAGGAAAGAATCTATACAGGGTGGGAACTTGGAGGAAGCTGAGTGTTCCTACAAGGTAGGCAAACAGCTTCCAGTGTACCAGAGAGCATGGAAGCCTTGTTTGCTACCGCTGCCATCATCCTCACAGAATCTCTGACCTTTTCTCTCTGAATTTCTCTATGCTTCCCCATCCTTCATGGTCACATCCGATCATGCCACGTATCTTCCCAACTGAAATACTGCATTTGAAGGAGAAAAGATGCTCACTCTTTCTCCGAGGTCACCTTACCTCCCATCCTGCAAACCCAGCACAGCCTGGTCCACACAATAGCTTGGGAGCATAGCTCTTATTTCCATCTTTGTTTCGGCTTCCAATGAAAGACTTTTGAGACTGCCTTCCAAATATCCAGGGTAGGAAATAGCCCTGTTGTTTCTCTGTACAGAGGGAAGACATTTGTTTCCGGTTTGATTCCAAGACAAATAGGATATTTTCAACATAAAATATTTCAGCTAGCAAATATGTAACTGAAGAACATCTAAGATTTATGTCAGGAAGACACGGGTTTGACGACAGAAGGCATAAAAACAAGAAATGGCCATGTGTGGGGAAGGGCTCCCAGGCACCTTGTTAATGACTCAAAGCTCTCTGGTAATGAGTAATCAATGCTTAGTTCTAGAATCCTCACTTGGATGGCACCATGTGGTCTTGATAGGACTCCCCTGCAGCCATCAGAACCATCCTTCTGCCTCTTAATAGTAACCCTGAGAACATGACATAGAGAGTCAGTTCTGGTGGAAGCCACTGTTTGAGCTTCTTGCCCTTTGCATGATTCTTAAGAAAGGGTATAGTAAAGCTACCTTTGCATGTGCATACCTATTGCATGTGTGTAAAGGTATGTACATACATACATCCATACATTAGAGTCTTAGTTAGGTTTCTATTGCTATGATAAAACACCACTACCAAAATCAACTTTAGGAAGAAAGGATTTATTTAACATATTTTCACCTCAGTCTATCAAACAGTCCCCTTATTTTTGTTCTTTATTTCCAGCTCAGACCATTTTGTTTGTTTGGGACACAGCTTCTCTATGTAGCCGTAGCTGAACTGAAACTCACTCAGTAGACCAGGCTGACTCAAAGATCAGCCTGCCACCGCTGAATTAAAGGTGTGCCACCATGCCAGATAGATCATTTTTATCTATAGGCACCTGGATGCAATCCTACCATAATTTTTCAACAAATGCAAAATATGTATTGGCTCTTAATTGTAGAATAAAATCACAAATAAGAATTAATATTGTCTATATTATGTATCCATAGGTCATATTCTAATCACTATTATGTTTACTATTCATACAAATAATTGTGGTGTACATCTTTAATCTTATCACTTGGGAGGCAGTAGAGTTTGATCAGCCTGATCTACATAGTGAGTTCCAGAGTCCCTGCTCCTGGCACTAACTTCTGTCTTGGGTTTCTGTAGCTGTGATAAAACACAACTACAAAAACCAACTTTGGGAAGAAAGGGTTAACTTGACATATTTTCACATCACAGTCTGTCACTGAAGGAAGTCAGAGCAGGAAGTCAAGGCAGGAACCTGGAGACAGGAGCTAAAGAAGCCATGGAGGAATGCTACCTACTAGCTTGCTCTCCTGTTTTATCCCCTTTGCTTTATTATACACCCAGGACTACCCACCCAGGGTCGGCACTGCCCACAGTGGGCCAAACCTTCCCACACCATGAAAGTGACCCTCAGGCTTGCTACAAGCCAAACTCATGGAGCCATTTTTTTAAACCGAGACTCTCTCTTTTCAGGTGATTTAGCAGTGTCAAGTTGACAAAAAAAAAAAAAAAAAAACCCAACAACAAAAACTAACCAGCACAGTACCGCTGCCAGTAGATGACGATTAATCACATATCAAATGGATTACTCTTAAATAATTTCTTGTTGTCTTGTTTGTTTTGTTGGAGACAGAGTTTCTCTGTGTAGCCTTGGCTGTTCTGGACTCACTTTGTAGACCAGGCTGGCTTCAAACTCACAGTGATCAGACTGCCCCTGCTAGGATTACAGGTGTGCAACATTGTGCCCAGCTTAGACAAATATTTCTAAGAAACAATTTTAAGGTATAAAAACATTTATAAAAAATTTCCACACAGAGAACATACACATGTATTTTGCATTAAGTGAAGTGGAGAAAGTCCTCACTGCATAAGCATGAAGACCTGAGTCCTTAGACCTGGATCCTTAGAATCACATAAAGAGCTGGAAATGTGGATGTACACCTGTAGTCTTAGTTGTCTTAGTTAGGGCTGGGTCCTGGGGTCTCACTGGCCAACCACCAAACTGGTAAGCTCCAGGTTCAGTGAGAGACACTATCTCAAAAAATAAGGTAGAGAGTGTCAGAGGAAGACACTCAAAGTCAACCTTTGATGTCTACACATGTGTATAGGAACATACACACACACACTCACTCACCCATATGTATATACACACACACAATGTAATTTTTACCCTTCCATTCATTTTTTTAAAAAAATACAGAATAGTATTATTTGGCTCTATCTGTTTTTCCTTGTCCCTGTCATTTTTAAGGCTCTTGATTATTTGCTCTGGGTGGATCCATAACAGATTTGAGTCTTTCTACTGTTTGCTCTAAGATAGCAAGCTTTGTAAAGTACAGTGAGTAGTCTGCTTTCTTTCATGAGTTACAAGGCTTAAAACAGAACTGAGTCCTTTATGGGACCTCAGAATGTATTCCCTGGGACAGAAATCTTCATGAGACACTTCATTCAAAGCTATGCAATGTCACGCTTGTTTCAACCCCCCCCCCCTTTTTTTTAATTGGGAAGGATAATATACCCAACCAGTTATGGTAGAAGTGCAGGATAAGAGGGAATGGAGAAATGTGAATTTTCATACATCACTCAGACAGTGAGGAGTCTTCTATTTTCAAAGTCGCCCTAAGAAATGCAAATGTCCTTAGATACAGAAAGTCTCAGCTTGTCTAGTTTTTAGAATGAAAACGAAACAACAACAGTCAAACCATTAATGGACATTATTTCTCCCAGTTGTTTCATTCTTTACTTTTGTATTCTGAGACCAGCATTAAGTCCACAGAAAGACAGAAATTGAAACCATGACTTGGAATAACTTTAGCTTTGAAGCTTTAGCTTCAAACCAGCTCAGTCATATCAATGACTGGACAAATCACTTTATTTTTCTTACATTGTCCTCCTCCAAATTCGGTTGATGGTACATGTTTCACGTGGTGTGGTTTTAAAAAATGTGTATTCTTGATACCAATTAGCACACTAGATGCCAAATTGGACTTGGATGTCTTGATATCACTGCTGCTTCTGGTTCTGCTTTTGCCTGCCCACTTTACCTCCTCATATGTCTAACATAGTCAGCAGTGATTTCAAGAATTTTATTTTGAACCAATGAGTTATCTCCTTTTGTCATATGTGAAAGAGCGGCTTATTTGAACTGAAAGGGAGTGTCCATGTGTACTGGCTGGTTTTGTGTGAACTTGACACAAACTAGAGTCATCAGAGAGGAAAGAGCCTCAGTTGAGGAAATGAGATCCAGCTGTAAGGCAGTTTCCCAATTAGTGATTGATGGGGGAGGGCCTGACCCATGGTGGGTGGTGCCATCCCTGGGCTGGTGGTCCTGGGTTCTATAAGGAAGCAGGCTGAGCAAGCCCTGTGAGCATGCCAGTAAGCAGCACCCCTCCATGCCTCTGCATCAGCTTCTGCCTCCAGGTCTGTGCCCTGCTTGAGTTCCTGTCCTGACTTCCTTTGGTGATGAACAGCAATGTGGAAGTGTAAGCCCAATAAACTCTTTTCTCTCCAACTCGCTTCTTGATCAGGGTGTTTCATCATATCAGTGGAGACTATAACTAAGACAGCATGGTTAGGGAAGCAAACAGTGAGAAGATGCTTTGAGGGCTGCTTAGAAGAATCCACACTTGATCACATAGACTAGGATTTGAAGTGGTGTGTAGACTTAAGCTATTTTCCAAAGACTACTCAGTAAACAAACTGTAAGATTAACTTGTCTGACTGGAGAACATGTCCTTGACCTGTCAATCTCTCTGTATGTCAGAAGTGACACAAAGGCAGACACTTCTGAGTTCTCCGGAGAGTAATGGGCCTTTCCAAGCTCAATTTGGGATTATGTACTAATGTTAAGGAGTGAGAGACTCATAATACTCATAACATACACTCATGTACCCAGCAAACTGAGTACAATGTGCAGCAAGAGAAGAAGAGATGAGGGAGATAATCTCATTTCTTTTTTTGTTTTGTTTTGTTTTTTAGAGACATGGTTTCTATAGCTGGTCTTTGTTATTTTGTGGGTTCTTCTTTTCCCTACAATTTATCCCCCCAGTTTCATCCCCTATCACTAGGATAGGAAAAAGGAGAAAGATAGAGATTCTTGAATACAGTTTCTTTTTTCTTGTTTCTTCTTTGGCTACTAACAAACTACCACCAACCCCCCTGAACAACCAACAACCCTCACTCCAACACCTCTCAGGATCCTAGCATTTATAGAGTCTCTGAAAAGTTCCCACAATCTCAAATGCCACACAATCACAGAAACTATCTGTAGCTGGCAAAACCACGTCTCTGCTAGAGCAGGAGGCAAATAATCGTCAGCTGTTGCAGTCAGCAGTCCCATATACCCACACCTGGGATAAAAACAAAACATGTTTTTATAATATTTCTTTTTTTTTAAGAAACCAAAATTCTAGAATTCTCACTACAGATTTCTCTTTGTAGCCCTGGCTGTCTTTGAACACATTCTCTAGAGCAGGTTGTCCTCAAACTCAGAGATCCACCTGCCTCCGCCTCATGAGTGCTGGGATTCAAGGTGTGTGAAACCACTGCTTTCAAAATTAGCAAGAGAGAAGAGACACATTCAGGCAGATCTGGGAAGATGACTCTTAGCTGTGCTACAGAAGGCTGATTAAACATTACTGTCCACTTCTGCCATCTCTCCCCTTGACTATCACCGTAGAGGACTGTGGACTGCCCCACTATTGGCTTGCTGGGGTTCTTTTTCCTTTTCCTTATCTTCTTCCTTTTCACGTCTTTCCCTTTTCATTTTATTTTGGGTTGAATTAATGAGATCTTCTGCCTTTGAAATATCTACTTTTCTAATTTTTTCTAGTAGATTTCTAGAAATTATTAATTCTTCAATCAGCAAACATGTACTGAGCAACCAATTAATAAAGAAGCAGGTCCTGCTTCAACCAGGAGGCATACCTGATTCCTTGTGAATGTGGAAATTTTTTTCTTCTCTTTTTGCATCATCCTTTTTTTTTCCTTCCAAAGCTATGGTAAGTAACTGAATTCTAAATTCCAAATAAGTTTGATTCTAAATCTGTTGTAGGTATATCTAGTTAGGCAGAGCTAACTTCAGAGTCCTAGACACACAAAAAAGAGAGAAATTTACTTTTTTAGCTTTCTATTGTGTCGATTTCCATGGAATGTAGAGTGAGCCAATAAGGAGTTGGGTTTTGAAACAGACTTCAAAGTTGTGTTGTGCTTGTTTTAAGAGGAATCTTCCAGAAGAAAACTAACAGAGAGTGACAAGAATGGCTTATTTGAACTAGACTAGAGGGGCATGCTAGGATGGAATGAGGTGAGTAGGAATTAGAGTGGTGTTTAGAGGAATCCAAATTTTCTAATATAGGCAGAAGAGTGAAGGAAATAATTAATCTAAACAAGCATTTTAAAAAAGATAAGTAAAAGCTTTCATTCCTATTGTCATAATCAGTATGCACCTATGAAGTGCTGGTATACATGCCAACTTCTCTCCAGTTAAAATCTTCTTGTTGGTTACTATGGTAACCATTGATATAATATTACTGACTTGTTTATGACCTTAGGCTGCAATCCTAAGAGGTAGATTTTAAAAGATAGAGAAAAGGCATTTCTACCCTTGACTTCTATACCTAGCTAAACTATCAATAAAATAGCAGTGTAAAATAATGACATCTTCATTCATACCAGTGCTCAAAAAATTTACTTCTAGTTTGTTCTTTGTTTAACTCACTTATGAGTCTGTCCCCCAACCACACAACAAGCTGTAGAAAATGGTTTTGGATTGTATTTTTGTTTACTTCTTAATAAACTTTGCTTGAAAAAAAAAACTTCTACCCCATCTTATATATCTTTCTACAATAAAGCTTCTTTCATGAGATGTAAAGAT
Source organism: Pachyuromys duprasi (assembly GCA_028658305.1). Classification (NCBI taxonomy): domain Eukaryota; kingdom Metazoa; phylum Chordata; class Mammalia; order Rodentia; family Muridae; genus Pachyuromys; species Pachyuromys duprasi. The sequence goes on from CM053755.1 coordinate 45,027,694, forward strand.
CTTGGATTCTAAAAAAAGCAAATTCGATATAAAAGAAAAGCCAACACAATCACCAAAATCATCTTAAGAGAGATACCAAAACGATAATGATATATTGCCAAAGGAACTAGTCTAAATTGAATTAGGGGAATCAGTGGCTATACAGTAGCAGTCTCTAGGGGAAAATACAATGTATCAAATGTATAATATTTTGAGCATATTGAGATGTGATTGCAATATTTAGGAATGAGTGACAGGCTTGCTGAAACTGTGAAAGGGGGTGATAATAAATCTACCAAAAACAGAGAAAAAGACTACAAGAAAAAAAGTTCACTTTTTTTAGAAGCTGCAGAACAAACAATGTGTTCACAATCACAGTCACAGAAACACCAAATATTGCCCATATGGAAAGTTACTATATATTGTGAGTGTGAGGTAAAGAAAATGTTGATGAAGAGGGATGGAGCATGAATGGGCCAAGTGGTGGGGAGATAGGAAAACTAAATCCCAGCACTGTCAAAATGAGTCAGTGAGTAAAGGTGGTTGTCACACCCTGATGAACTTGATCCCTAGAACTCAAATGGTGTAAGGAGAGAACTGATTCCCATGAGTTGTCCTCTGAAACTTTAATTAGAGCCTGGAGAGATGGATCAGCAGTTAAGGGCATTTGCTGCTCTTACAGAGGACCTGAGTTCAGTTTTCAGCAGCCATGGCAGGTGGTACTTAATCGTCTGTAACTACAGGATCTAAGCCTCTGGCCTCTTCCAGCAGCTTTACTCACGTGAACATACCCATTTGCAGACACCTATGTATAATTAAAAATAATAAAACCAAATCTTTTTTTAAATGTAATTTTTTGAGACAGGGTTTCTTTGTGTAGTCTTGGCTGTCCTGTACTCGATTTGTAGACCAGGCTGGCCTTGAACTCACAGAGATCTGCCTGCCTCTGCCTCCCTAAGTGCTGGGATTACACGTATACTCTACCGCACCCAGCTTAAAATCTAATCATTGATGTTTTAATCAAAACAGAATTATATCATTTCCCCCTTCCTTTCCTCCACCAGCCCCTCCCAGAGACCCTGGCTTGAACCTTTCCTGTGTACGTACCACTGTCAAATTGATAGCCTTTTTCTTTGATTATGTTCTTCCGTACATGTTTACGTATGTATCCATATGCAAACATATATAAATGCAACCTGCTGAGTCATTTTTATTGATGATGTGCACATGGTTTCCAGGCTGACCGCTCTACACCGGACAGCCAATAAGAAGCTCATCCCTGGGAGATATTAATTCTTCTCCAGCAGGCAGAATACCAGGAAGTCTGCTGTGAAAGTCTCTCCTAATTAAAAGAAAAAGAAGTAAAGTTAAATCTTTAGCAGGAAGTTATTAGGCACTGTGTAAAACTGGGGGAAAAAAACCTAGAAATAACATGTAGATATATGAGAAGGAACAATAGAATCCTCTGGAGAATGTGAAAGGAAGTTGAGAACAAGCCTCATAGAACTGTGTTTCAGCTCTGTACTTGTGTGCCCAACAAAATGATGCTTTACAGAGGTTTACGGCAGCGTTTCTCAACCTGTGGGTCAGGACACTTTTTGCGAACCTCTATCCCCTAAATACTTACATTATGATTCATGACAGTAACAAAAATTACAGTTATGAAAAAGCAAAGAAAATAAGTTTGTGGCTGAGGGTCACCACAACATGAGGAACTATATTAAAGGGTCACAGTATTAGGAAGGTTGAGAACCATTGGTTTATAGTAAATACTAAAATTCCATTCTCATTGGAGATTTTTCTTTCCCCAAATCCCTGCAATTTCTAAGACATTTCTGCTCACCAACTGCTATTCACATGAACCTATAGCCTCTCACTGGCAAAGGGACAGCTCAGGGCTTGTTGAATTCTGTGTTGGCTGCAAAATTAGAAGCTTCAGAAATCTCCTGAAAGTATACCGCCACCAATGGCTTCACTTATCATGCTCAAGAAAGGGCTGAGCAGATGCCATGGAGGGAGCCCATGGTGCCAAGAGAGCTTTTTCTCCTGGAGAACCCTCCTGGACATGGGTTCTACGCAATGAAAAGACAGTTAAAGAGCATCCTCAATGTAACAGGAGCAAAGATGTGATGCCATCTATGAAGCAGTGTGCACCTCTGACTTCAAGTTCCAAATTTGCCTTTCCAGGTAGAGTGATTGCTCAGGGAAATCAGTAAAGGCGCTGGTTTGGGTGGGCATGCCTGAAAAGCAGTCACATTTCCAAACCTTCTCCTGGCTGTGTTCTCTGTGGCTTCCAGTGGACTTCCTGCCCTTTCCCTTTGTTGTTGTTGTTCATGAATTAGGGAAAGTCATTTGTTCAACAGCATAAAGTTAGAAGATGTTTCATTTTTCTGGGCACCCAGTTACAATTGCATTAACTTCCCTGGGGAACAAAATTCTCTATGGGATTTTCTGTTAGTTTTCTTTTTTTTTTTTTTCTTCCTAAGTAGCAAAAAGCTCCAGTAGAATGCAAGGATATTTCCTTCTCTGAATTACTGCCACCATGACCTAGATTGAAAAAGTATATATCATTTCATATCAACCAGTAGCATCCCCGTCTGCTGAAATGTGTCTCCTACAGCCATCAAGATAGTGTCAGGCTATTAATCATTTCTGCAACAGCAAGAGCCCCAACACCAGTCAGCACCCACAAAGACTGCAACCTCAGAGCTGCAGCTGCCGAGACAATCTCAGAACTCTGTGACCAAGACATGTGACATGCATCCTTGCTCCTGCTTACTTGGACAAAGGACCAGGCAGCAAGTCTGAAAAGATCAAAACCAGAGATGCACAAACCTCTGGCCATTGCTGACAGTTGGAAGGGCTAGGAACAGCCATGTGGACTTGCGCAATACCAGCCAGGGTTCTGATGTGCAGTGGAATATGCAATCACACACCCCTTTGCTTATCAATGTTTCCACACCTATAGCTGTGTGAAGCTTTAAACAGTGAAGCTCCATGGTAGAAGACTTGCTTCATAGGTGTAAGGTGGGGGGAGACAGAGACAAAGACAGACAGAGATAGAAACACAGAGAGAGGCAGAGGAGGCAACTTTAGTGTTAGATGGTTGTCAAACTCTGGCTAAGTAATTTCTCTAAGCCTGTTTGCTCATCAGAAGAAAAGGGGACAATAATAGTGGTCACCCCAGAAAGTCTTATGAGGATTGGATAGAGCCATGAAGCCCAGAATCTATCAAGTTGTCTGGGTGATGGGGAGCCAGGGGAATAATGTCCCTTTGTTTGACCTATGCTTGATGCATGGCCAGAGCTCAGTGGCCAGGGTGTAGGGTGAGGGGGGTTCTTTTTGGTGCCAGCCCACAAGACAGACTTTAGAATCTGGAGGCCAGTGAGGAGGTATTCACCAACGGGACCAGGTCGCTTATCATCCACATCCCCCTGCTCTGCTGTCTAGGCCCAGGGTACCTAAAGAGATTCTTTCCCATCCCAGGCATGGCTGGCAGGTCTGGGATGTAGTTGTGCAATGATCAATTCATTTGATGGTTCGCTATGGGAAGCAGCTTCTCTTCTTCAGGGCATAACAGAACACCTATTAGAAGATAACAAGCCGACTGTTACTCAGAGACCAGTGACGCAGCCTCAGCCGAGGGCTGTGTTGTTGGGACAGCACTCTGCCTTTGGGAGCTCCCACGTTACACTGTCCAGCAGTCACCACGAACACAAGCTGGTAAAAGGTCCTCCATGGGTGTGCATGAGGTACAGAGAAGCATGCCAAGGATGGCAGAATTCTGCTTCAGGGGGTGACCAGGCTTGAACAGCTAAACATCAGTACGAGCCACTTCTGGGGGCTCCAGCTTGGAGATGATAGTGAAATTCCCTTCAGAGGCTGCTGAGCACTAGGCTCAGCATCCAGGACTAGAAGTTTCCTGGGAGGACAAGGTGGGTGATGGGTAAGGATGGGCCAGCAGGGCCAGTCAGTGGAACTGGAAGAGGGGACTCAGCACCTCCTGACAAGGGAAGGAGCAGAAAGGTGCTTGGAAGGTAATACAGGAACAGCTATGAGGGCATCACCATGAGCAGGAACCGATGGGGACTTGGTCAAGAGCTGTGGGGCAGCCAAGACAAAGGAGAGGCTAGTTTATGCTTGCTGGTTGTCTTAGGGTTTCTATTGCAGCAATGAAACACCATGAGCAAAAAGCAACTTGGGGAGGAGAGGGTTTATTTGGCTTATACTTTCACATTGCTGTTCATCACCAAAGGAAGTCAGGACAGGAACTCAAGCAGGGCAGGAACCTGGAGGCAGGAGCTGATGCTGAGGCCATGGAGGGGTGCCGTTTACTGGCTTGTTCCCCATGGCTTGCTCAGCCTGCTTCTTTATGGAACCCAGAACCACCAGCCCAGGAGACCCTCCCCTCTCAACCCTTAATTGAGAAAATGCCTTACAGCTAGATCTCATGGAGACATTTCCTTGACTGAGACTCCTTCCTCTCTAATGACTCTAGCTTTTGTCAAGTTAACACAAACCAGCCAGTACAGTGGTGAAGAGGCAAACCCAAGTATGACAACAGCTGTCTAAACCAGGTATTTGACCTGCCTTAGTCAGCTGCTGGGAAGTTTATAATGTGCAAAGCATCTAAGGAACTAGATAGTACCTGGCATAGAAGATCTATTATTAGAACATACTACTTGTTCTTGTGAGAACTGGCTGAGAGTCCCTTACTTGACAATCCAGTGTCCAAAGAGGCCTCAAACCCAAAACTTTTTGGGCATAAACATGAAACTCAAAGTGGGAAATCCCACACAATTGGCCCCCTTTACCAAGTTGCAGTGGAAATAGAGTACACTAAAAGATTGCACACTACTTCTAGGCTACATGCACAAGGAGAATAGGAAACATAAACAAATTTTATCCTGACTTGTGTCCCGTCTCCAAGACATCTCATTATATGTGTGCAGATATCCCAAAATAAAAGAAATAACCTAAGACTGTATTTCTATGGATTTTGGTTGGGAAGGGAGAATTAATGTCCCTAGACTCTATGAGCCCAAGGAGTAGGATATAAAAACCAGTTAGTAGCATCCCTCCATGGCTTCTGCATTACATACACACACTTGCACACACACAATGACAGTCTCCGTGCGCCTGTGGGAAGGTGAGAAGGGATGAATGTCCTACGGGCTGGAGTCCTTGGGGTGCCTTTACAGAGCAGAAGCCCTTTCCCTAACTCCCTAAAACAAGCTTCACTCACAGGAGCACAGAGCTTCTTGGCGGAATCAAATCTCCCACAGAGAGACCTCACTCTTTCTTCTTCTTTTCTCCCCACACAAGGCTGTGATGGGGTTGAGGGAGGGCTGTCCCCAGAACCTAGAAAACACAGAACATAGGCAGCCCCGGGCTTGGCAACATAGCTCTCTGAGGCAGCTGGAGTGCCTGGGCTGCGGGCTTTTTCCCTGGGAGAGTCAGTTTCAAATATGAGGTTGATTTTATTTTCCTCCGTTGCAATTAACTGAGAAAAATATTTCAAAGCTGTATAATTAAAGGCCGGCATTTTATTAGGGTTTAAAATAGTCGCTATGAAATTTGTTCCTGCCACTGGTAATTACAACGTACATCTTAATATGCCCGTGCTTGCCAAGCCCGAGATAACAGCGCTGTGTGCACTGCTTTCGGCTCAGCAGAGAAGGTAAAATCCCTATCTTATCTCCATCTGCACACAACAACCAGCCTCTCTTCCAATTCAACCCTAATCTTCTTAGTAAATAATACTGATATTTTCCACCATAACAAAATGGAGCTGGTGCCAGATTCTCCCTGATAACACCTCTCGTTTACACACTATTCTCTGTCAAAATCGGCCTGATTTTTCTTAATCTTTTTAACTTATCGAAAAAAAAAAAAAGGACTTTTTACATTTGGCCATAGTAAGTTCTTTTCTACCAAATAATAATATTATAAGTAAATCCCTTTGCCTACAGCTGGCTCATTGAAAAGACACTCAGCCTCCTCGTTTTCTTCATGAATGGAAGCTGTTCTGATCTTCAGTTTTCTTCCATGTTTTGGGTCTGCATTTGTTCCCAGGCAGGCCCTGAACCATCTTTGCATCTCACAGGGGAGCTGGGTGGTCCAAAGTGAGAACTCTGTGCTTTCTTTCCATCATCCTGGCTGCATGGTTGCCTTCCCTACTCTCCTGTCCATCTATCTCCAGCAGGAACCTCCCAGACTTCAGACTTCCTGGTGGACCCTTCTAAGGCAACAATCTCCACAACACGGGGGTCAGTTTTTGCTCAGAGCCCCAATTTGGCAAAAACCAGAAACAACTGCTACTTTCCGACATGAATTGCCAAATTGTTACACAACCCTGGGCGGGGGGGGGCGGGGAATGAGGGGGGACACAGAGAAATGTTCATCATACAGCAAGCATGTATTGATCACTTAGTGTTTATGTGTTCCAGGCTCAGCCTGAGCGGAGTTTCAGGGATGGAAAATGCAGTTCTGACCCACCGGGTTTGCAGTAGATGCTCTTGGATTATGAAGATAACTTCCAACATAGAAAGACTGGCGTTTAAGGAATTTAAGATGTAACAGTGACAATAAGATTGGAGCAACAGGCGGGAAGGCCCCCCCCCCCGGGAGCCTTTTGAATATTTGCATGATCAATAAGCAAACTCAGAGAGAGAGAAGGCGACAGACACTATGAGTAGCGTCCTTCATAGTGCCAGTGAATAATGACCAGCACTGGAGTGGCGGCTTCCAATTTCCACTTCCAATTTCCTTGTTCACTAGAACCTTTCTGTGCCTTCCCTGTCCTGTGGCTTCCATAATATGCTTGGAGATTTGCTTTGCTTTGTGGTAGATGATGCCTACTGGTCCTGCTATGTATCCTGTGCTTCCCATTTGGTTACCTCCTGGTTAACTCCTCTAAGTACAGCCTGTCTTTCCTTGAGTCGGTGCTCCCCAGCAAGACCCCAAAGAATGCAGAAGCTTTCGGATGGCACCTTGGCCTTTCTCCATCCCTCAGGCACCTGAGTACCAGGACCGCCAGCTGGTGGGATCTGTCCATGGTAACTGCTCTGGCCCGTGTGCCTCCAGCTCACGCCACGCAGTCGGGGGAGGGGCGCATGGGCCTCTGCAGCACTGTGTGCCCCCTTTATCTGCCTGAGCTGCCACAGAGAGGTCTTTCAGCTGGGGGGGGGGGCCTTTCAGCTCCTCCTTCTCTCATCTAACCGCATTACAAGTCCTTTAATTCTCTGTACCCAGCCGCTTCATCACCTAGGATACGTACTGGGAACCAGGACCACACAGTCTGTGATTTAAGTTCTCATTTCCACATTTGCCAGCTGAGTGACTTCAGGCAAGTTACTTGACCTCTCTGGGTCTACCTCTGTTTCCTTGTCTACAGAATAGAAATAATAAGCCAAGTGGTAGTGGCACACGCTTTTAATCCCAGCACTCGGGAGACAGAGGCAGGCAGATACCTGAGTTCCAGGCCAGCCTGGTCTACAGAGTGAGTTCCAGGACAACTAGGGCTACACAGAGAAACCTTACATCAAAAAAATAAAAATAAAATAAAATAAAATAAAGTAGAAATAGTAGAACCTCCCATGGTATATTATGAGGTTATTTGATAACCACCTATGCTCCTGGGTCATGGTGAAGGTCTAGGAAGTGAAGCATTGGGAATTGATACTACTGCTATCAGAGATGACAGTTTTCCTCTGACTCTCCTTAGCTGAAAATCTGTGCAGTGTTATGGACGGTGTTAGACCAGGCAAGTTCTTTTTTAAAGTTTATTACATTCATTTGTTTGTGTGTGTGCATGCACACGTACCGTGGCACAAATACGGAGGTCAGAGGGCAACTTTTAGGAGTCAGTTCTCCCCTTCTATCGTACAGGTCCTGGAGACTGGACTCAGGCCATCAGCTTTTATAACAAGCACCTGTGCTTGCTGAGCCATCTTGACAGCTCCGAGCAAGTTTGTATTACTTTTAAGATTTACTTTATTTTTAACTATGTGTATATGTATGTGTCAGTGTGCGCAAGCCAGCGCTGCTTCAGCCGAGGCCAGAAGGTCCCCTGGAGATGAAATTATGGGCAGTTGTGTGTTGCCCAGCATGGGTGCTGGGAACTGAACTCTGCTTTTCCTCAGGAACAGAAAGTGCCTTTACCACTAAGCCGTCCCACCAGCCATCTAGACAAGTGCTTCTGGCTTCTGAGCATCGCGGTCTGGGGACAACTTTAGAGACTCTGTGAACACTGGATCCTTTGACACTTGGAGATACAATCAGAGCTCAATAAACCTGTGACCCTGTCGATGACGATACACGCAAAACTGCACTGGGGTTGGTGTGACATGAACTTCTTTTCAACCATAGCAAGCTGTCCAACTTGGCAGAAGCCCGTGGTTGGCGAAGCTCTTCAGGCGTTGGGACTTCTGTTGGTATGGAAATGGAGGGCAATGGTTGATTTGTAAAAACAGCTAGGCGAAGGAGCTCGCTCGGTCTTGGTGCCAGATCTCTCCCCTCCCCAAGCACTCTCCCAGCACTGTCTTAGAGATTCCCTCCCCCACACAGCTGAAGCTGGCCATCAACCTATTCACTCTCCAGCAGCTGTCCCTGGACACGGAGGTGCACAGCCCACACTAGGCGCTGCACTAAGCTGTGAGCATACTACATTATCTCACTTAGTTGCCCTAAGTTTGGTGGGCGCAGCTACTGTCCCATTCTACAGACGAGAAGACCTTGACTGGGGAAGGGTCAGTAATTTGGCCAAGGCTGAGAGATTAGTAATTGGTAATGTGAATCCAAGACAGAGCATTGATAAAGGGGAAAAATTAAAACAAAAACAAAAAAAACCCCTAAAAGTAATAACATTGTACCCTCTCAAAAGGACCCTATATCAGAACCCTGTCTCCAAGAGATTGAAAGTGTGCTTGGATTAGTTTTAGAGAGCAATTTCCCCAGGGCAGGCTGCACCTGCCCTCCTATCCCATGGCCCCTCTCCCTGACTGTATGAACATTTATAATTTCCTTGAGAAGTTAATTAACTCCAGCCCCTCTAGGAAGTGAGGCAGTAATGGCAGATTCACTCACAAGCAAGCATGATTCTGCGATGTAGTAGTGGTAGCCTCTTCCTTTCTCTGAGGTCATTCCTAGCCCGACTGGTCCACACTGCCGTCAACTGACACCACTGTGGATCTGATTCTTAGAACCACAGGATGTGTCTGTGGCCTGTGGTCAGAGTCCTCCCGACCGTAAGTAGGGGCTGCAAGTGAGCTGCTGTCCTTACGATCTGCATTTCTGAGGCTCTGTGTACAATTGCCTCTTTCAGGCAGCCTTGCTTGGCGCTGTCTTCCCTCCCTTCCCTCTGCTCACCACCCATCACGTGGAACTTCACATGGTTTTGAATTTCACACACTGTTATTCCATGATTAGAGCCTACTCTTCCATGTAGTTATATCTTACTCCCAAGCTTGCTAATAATAGCTGGTGACTCTCATGGACCAGGTACTGTGCTTAGCACTTGGCATGTAAAACTCACTGATACCTAAACTACTTAAAAAAGAAAAGAAAAAGAAAAAAAAAAGATATGCCACTCCCATTTTACAGATGACGAACTGAGGCTTAGAGAGAGAGAACATGACTATCTGAGCACCTCTCTATACATCTGTCTGTCTACTTATGCATGAACGTATGTATGTACCTACTTACCTACTTCCAACCTACTTACCATTCCTCTCTCTCTCTCTCTCCCTCTCTCTCTCCTTTCTTACATTTTGAGACAGTCTCATGTAGCCCAGGCTGGCTTCAGACTCCTTTTAGTAATGTCAAGGCTGACTTTGAACTTCTGACTATCCTGCTTCCTCCTACTAAGTGCTGGTATTATAGATGTATACAGGCATGTTTTCTACAGTGTTGAGTATCAAACCCAAGGCTTTCAGTTGCTAGGAAAGCACTCCACCAACTGAGCTATACTTCCATTTTAAGGTTTTTGTTTTGGATTTCTGTTTGTTTGTTTTTTTTTTTTGTTTTTGAGATAAGGTTTCATGTAGTCCGGGCTGTCTTCAAAGTCACCAGGTAGCCAAGAATGACCTTGAACTCCTCATCCTCCTGCCTATAGCCACATCACGCATGACTACGACACTCCCTCTCATCACACTCTTTGACAAAACCCTCAAGAGAAGTGTCTGAGCCTTCCTCCTGCCTCCTCCACGGCTTCCCAGCTCCTCCTCACGTGGCCTGTGTCACTCACCTGCTGCTGGAGTCCTGGGGACTCGGAGCTCAGCTCCACAGACCTGTTTCCCTGAGGCTATCCTGGCGAGGAGGCCGCAGCAGCCTTGTCCCTCTCCTTCCTTTGGCACTGGGATCACCTTGTGTTCAGGGACAGTTGGCCCGTCGGGGCATCCAGGCAGAAGTCCGGCCGACCTGGAAAGTGGTGCTTGCTTAGAGCCAAGAAGGACAGCCCCAAACGTGAGGCTGTTACTGTCTGGGCAGCAGCTGCAGCAACCACAGCCTGAGTGTTGTCAACGTCGAAGGTAAAGCCTCCTGCGCACCGCTTTCCCTGCTTCCCTGCCCCACCCTGCATGTGGAGGCCTTTATTGGACCCTGGTTTATTATTGTAACGAGGATCCCTCGTCTAATGTGTTTTTCTAGCCCTCATGTGGCTGAGCGGTTATTCTTCTCCTTTGACTTTCTTTTCTTTTTTTTTTTTTTTTGCCTACGAAATGTTTTGGATAAATATGCAGCTGAAATGGCTTGTTACTGACTGTGTACATTTTCAGCTGAATGAAAAGTAAAGAAATACAGCATTTCGCATATAAAATATTCTGTTAATGTTATATAATTTGGCTGTGGAGTATCATTTTGCTTTTATGAAAGGGTTTGGAGGAACCCTGGGGTATAGCAGATGGCTAACATGTAGTAATTATCGGTTACTAAATATCACTCATATCATACTGATCTATTCATACAGGCATTACCATGTTGAATATGGATATGTTTTAAGGACAACGTGTCGCCAGAGTGCAGAGCTTAAGAAACGCAGAGGACCTGTCTAAGGTGCAAACGGTTTTTAGAGCCTGCCATCTCTGCTCTGGGTTTTCTAGGGAGCTGGGCTCTGCTGCCGACCAACAGCTGGGCAGAGCGGGCACATGAGGAGGGGCGTGGTGGGAAGGTCAGCCCTTGGGCAGATGTTTTCAATTCCCTGCCTGACTCAGACGTGGAGGACCAGGCATGGCTGCCGCTTCCTGGCATGCTTTCTATTTGGCGGGAGAGTCAGTGCTAGGTGCCATCTGACTGGTACAAGAGCCACAGCTGATTTTCCTCCCCTGGTGACTCCTCCCCTCGACGTCCACACATCTTCCAAGTCTCCTGACTCTCTCTTCTTATTGCCTTGTGCCTGGAAAAGAAGTTGGCATACGGGCAAGCCAAACTGCTGTAAACAGGAGCAATACAGAGCCCCAATACAGAGCCACTTGATGCTCCCGTTAAAGTAGATTTTGGCCATGTGTAGCGATTCGAGCCTGTAATTCAAGTATTCAGGGAGCAGAAATAGGAGCGTTGTTGTCAAGTTTAAGGTCGGCCCAGTCTACTAGTCTACATGTTAGTTAGTTAATTAGTTAGTTAGTTAGTTAGTTCCAGCTTTGCTCCAGGTTAGTTAGTTACTGGTTAGGTCCAGGCCAGGCAGAGCTGTATAGCAAAACCCAGTCTCAATAAAAGAAAAACAAAACAAAGCAAAAAAAGTAAATTTTGTTTTCCTGCTAGCTGAGTATTAGCAAACCCAGGTTGGTAAACAGGTGGCACTTGGACCAATTCCTGTCAACCAGGAGGGATATCTGGATCATCCTTTCTGAGGAATCTGAAATTGAACCCTGGGGGAAGAAAAAGGTGCTGTGATTGATTAGTGATGTCTGTCATGAACAGGCATGAGGGAAACATTTGTGAATTGCTCTTAATATCCTAGATTTGACTGCTCTTGTCCTTCCTCAACAAAGTCAGGCACTGCTTCGGCTCAGCAAATAAAGGCACAGCCTAGAGCCCACTTAAAGGTGGAAGGAAAGAACTAACGTCCAAAAGATGTTCTTCTCAGGGCAAGTTTCCACATGGTATGAACATTCCTATATGTGCACATGCACACACACACAAGAAATAAATAAACTTTGACAGAGAAATGCTACCCTATCCTCTGAGCCACCTGGCCCCCAGGATTCCAGCCCCGGCTCCGACAGCTACCGTCATGGTTTGACTTTGAGCTGTGGCTTAGACATACACGGTTTGTGGGCACACGTCCTACTCTCCAACCCCAAACACACAGCATCTCCCGTTCTGGAAGCTTGGTCCTCAGAAGGAAGATGCTTGAGGCGGTGGGACCATTAGGAGATGGGGAGGTCAGAGGAAGATAACTAGGTCAGTTAGGTCACAAGAGCACCTTCCTCAGGAGGGGTTACTGTAATGCTCCTGAAAGGTTTGTAAACAGTGAGCAAGCCTGGCTGCCTCCCCCTCACTTCCTCTTCACTCCTCTGTCAAGCTGTGGCACCGCTGGAAGCCAGACTGTGGTGGTTTGAACAGGCGTGGCCGTGGCCCCGATAGGCTCACAGGTTTGAATGCCTGGCTCCTAGGGAGTGGCACATATTAGGAGGTGTGGCCTTGTTGGAGGAGGTGTGCCCCTGTGGGTATGGGCTTTGAGGTCTCCTATGCTCAAGCCCCTCCCAGTGTGGCACACAGTTTCTCCTTGCTGCCTTCCGATCCAGATGTAGAACTCTCAGTTCCTTCTCCGGCACCATGTCCGCCTGCACACTGCCATGCTTCCCGCCATGATGCTAATTAATGGACTAAGCGTCTGAAACTGTAAGCCAGCTCCAATTAAATATTTTCCTTTATAAAAGTTGCTGTGGTCGAGGTGTCTCTTCACAGCAGTGAAACCCGAACTAAGACACTAGCCCAGCAACATGCACTTTGCAGCCACCCAAGTCAAGGTCCAAACAACCCTCTCTTCTTTCTAGTGGACCTAGCACTAGGCATTTTGTTATAGTAAAATAAACAGGCACTTCACTACCTACTAGCTTCCTAACCATGATCAAATCATTTAGCTACTCTTTTTTCCCCCTCCTTTTCTTTTATTTAATTTTATTTTTAAGCATCTCTATATGTATACATTACATACTGATCATATTTCCCTGATTCATTTGACTTCTTTATGGCCTAGTTTCCTCATTGTAGAGTGGACCCAGCAACAGCACCACTCATCGGGAAATCATGTAATATTAAGTGGAGACACTAATATCCTATGCCATAAACATTTAACTGACCATTATCATTTGCAGATGCACTCAAGTGTTTCCATTGCCCTTCAGGCAGAGCGCTCCCTGCCCCATGGTTATGCTAATTCAGGTGGTTTCCATTTCTGATATTGGTATTTGATGACTCTCTGTGTCTCCTCAGCACTGGAGGTGTCCAGTGACCAGCTGTTAAATAAATGTGTGACCCCAGGGACACTGGACTCATCCTCATAAAACAAACACTGTTGGCTTCTGGGAACACCCTCCATATAAGTTTCCTCTCTAACATGGGGCTGTGCCAACACCAATGTAAGAGTAAGAGATGATGACAAGGGGGACAGAAGGGGGAAGAGCCTGGAGAAGTAAGAGGGGAAACTAAGGATTCAAGAATCAACGGGAGGTGGAGAGGGAGGCTAGGGCTGTAGCTCGGTTGGTGGAGTCCTCGCCCAGCATGAACCTTGTAAACCAGCTGTGGTGGCACACACCTATTGTTCCAGCATCTGAGTAGAGAAGCAGGAACATGAGAAGTTCAAGGTCATCCCTAAGTGCACACAGAGTAGTTCAAGGTCAACCTGGGCTACAAGAGACTCAATAAAATCAGATAAAAATCAAGTAAATTGTGGGGATTTAATAAAGTGAGCTTAGTTGAGGGAGGACTGGAGAGTTAGCTCAGCTGGTAAAGCTCTTGCTTTTGAGAATGGGGACACATTCAAACCTCAGAACACACATGATATTGGCCATAATAGCATGCACTAGTAATCCTAGCATTGTGGAGCTGGAGGAAGGAGTCTAGCTGCACTGGAGAACTCTGAGCCAACAAGAGGTCCTGTACCAACATTTCTGAGCGTTTCCGAGAAGGGTGCCTGAGACACCCTTTGGCCTCCATGCATACCTGTACACACACGGACATGTACACATGCCAAAACACATGCACACACATGTACATACTTGCATTTTTAAAAAATTAGTTGAGGAAGGGGTGGAGAGACAGTTACTAAAGGTCTAGGCAGATGGCCCTTGATGGAGGGAGCATCACACTCAGGCTGCCTGGCAGTGTCCTTGGTCCTGGACAGGGCGCCCGCAGGGGAATCTGCTTCTCCACTAAGAGCTGACCTCTGAACTTGAACCGCCGAGGCTTGAATCCTGCCTCCCAAATAACCTTGAGCAAGCCACCTATAAATCTGTGGTTTGATAAGCAAGAGAAAAAAAAAGGACCTTGCATAGGAATCATTGTATTATTGAGATTAAACAACGAAAGAAGTTAAGTTTGGGGCACACAGTAAACTGTGACTGACCCATGACAACAATGATTATTGTTGGGGAGTGCCAAGCAGGCTCATGGGTCTCTCCCCTGAGTGTTGAGCACTGTGTTTACTATTGGGGAGCACTGAGCATGGAGATTGCTGTTCCCAGGATTCTGGTCGTCTTGGCACAGATAACCCCAACACAAAAGGTCCCAGAATTCCCTTGTCAACACTTTTATGACCCTAAACCACTGTTAGCCTCAGTCTCTCTGATGACATTGGGCTTTCTTGCAGCCGCTGCCAAGGCAGGACTTACCCCTTCAAGAAGGGGACTAGTGGGAAGGCAGGGTTCTGACTGCCATACAGGGGGTGCCAAGGTTAAGGATAGAGATACTGGTGGTGAGAAGTCCAAGTTCTTTCCTGAGATCTCACTAGGAAACACCGAGAGACGTGGGGGAAAATATTCATCTTCCCTTCCAAATCCCAGATTCACTCTTTTTCAATGAAGGAACCTGTGGCTACTGTCACTGATTTCAGAGACTCCCCAAAAAACTTTTGAAAAGAGAGGATTCATTCCTGTGCCCAGGGATGACTTACTGGTTCTCAGAAAGATGGAAACCTTTCATGCTGTAATAGATAATCATTTGGAGAGCTATCCACCCCCAGAGAGAAGGGCCTGCCCCAGCTGGTGCAGAAAACCAATATAAACAAGGATCAGGTGGGTGGAGGGAGTAGATGCAGAGAGAGAGGCTGGGGGCAAAGGTGGCCGGATGGTCTGCAAATGGTGAGATGAGATTGAACCTTTGCCTCTCTCTCTGAACTTCCTCCTTCAGGGTCAGGACAGGAAGACAAGATCCTGAAATACTCTAAGAATGGAGTTTCTCATCCCTCCTCAGTCCAAACAAGGAAGCCAGGAAATGCTGCCAGGGCATGGCTTAGTTCAAAGGGCTCAAGTCCAAAGAACAGAATGAGTTCAAATGCAGTGGAGAGTCGGGGCCTCAACAGTCCTAGTGACCTAGCACTGGGCCACGAGGTCCTCCCAGAAGCCTTCACTCTGAGAAGGCTTTTACCACATCTTACCTGCTGACTCTGGGACAAGAACATTTTGGTTGACTCAGGTGTCAATCACATCGGAAAGAACTGAACCAAGCAAGATGAACAGAGGGCAGGGATGCATTCGTTCATCCAGGAACTCGCTGTCATCGCCTCTTCCCCGTTACTGACTTGAGAGGGCTAATGACTTGAATGGACAATGACAAGAATGCTGGGCTTCTCATAGTCCACACTCATGTGACCATAAAAAGTGTTTGTTTTGTTTTGTTTTGTTTTTTGAAATGTGAAAACAAAGAATTAGAGGAACTCGAAATTTATAGCATACAAAAGCACTTTTCAGCTGTGTGGTACTGCGTGCCTTTAATTCTAACACACAGTAGGAAGAGCCAGGTGGGGCTTTATGGGTTTGAGGCTAGCCTGGTCTACATAGTAAGCTTCAAGCCAGCCAAAGCTGTGAGACCATATTAAAAAAAGAAAACACATACACGCAAACTAATAATACTGAGCATCATAAACATCCCCTCAGCCTTTCTCCCAGTCTCCTTCCCCAAAAGGTGACTTCTGTCACCAAAGACTCCTTTTGCCTACCTACTGTTCACACACGAAGCACACCTTGGATGCTCTACTGTATCTGCCACATTTCCTCAGCCGTGTGTTGTAGCATTATTACTCTCCTTTGCAGAGCTGTGAAAAAACTTCATTGCGTGACAGTGGCGGATCGTCTTTCCTCGCTCAGCTTCGGGTGGATGTTGAAGTCACGTCAGCTTGGAAACCATTCCGAATAAACATTGTGTCTTCCTGTCCACTACGTCAGACACATACTCCATCTTAATTTTCACCAGGTTGAAATGTATCTTTGGGGAATCATCCAAAGGTCTAGGCCTGGAAGTTAATGAAGTGACCAACAGAATATATAGACTTCCCTTCCTCCAGAGGGATATGAAACTGGAAAAAACAACAACATCAACAACAATAAAAACCCTAGGCTATGCCCACTGCTACGCCTCCTCCTTTCCCCAATCAAAACTTGCTCTCCTGGCATACTGTTTTGTTCCTGTCCTTTGAACGATATTATGTGTTACTCATTGAGAAGTGCATGCTCTTTGAAAAGTACACTGTTCTGTTGAAATGCAGGACGGCGGCCTCATCGTTGCTGTCATGATTATTTCTGCAGGGGGAGAAGAGGAGGGGCTGGGGGAGCTGAAGTTCCTTCCCCAGTCTCATCCCTCCTGCAGTGTCTGCTAACTGATCCATGGGGCGCCTCGGTTAGGTGTCGATAGTCAGGGCTGACCAGAAGTATTGTCTGAAGACATCAGGAAGAACCCAGGCAGAATGATTCTAAAAGAAATCAATCATCCTAAAAATAGCAAAGAGAAGCTCCCAGAATAAGGCCCTTCTGGCTGGGGAGCTGCTCTGGAAGCAGTTGAGTGGAGACAGGCTTCCACGCTCCTGCCTGCCGGAGCCCTGAAAGAGCTTCGCCTTCTGCCAGCACTACCTCCTTCCTAGAAGGTTGCAGGGAAGGTGGAAAAAGTGTGGGAAGAAGGGCAAGTCTGATATAGTAAGAATAACCCAGGAGCTGGGCATGATAGCAGCTGTCAGGAATCCCAGCACCCCGAGGCAGTCAGAGTTCAAGGCCAGCCTGATCTGAATAGGGCGTTCCAGGTCAGCCAGGGCTAGGGAGGGCTATGAGATCCTGTGTCAAGAAGAGGAGAAGGAGGAGAGGAGGAGGGTTGCCCAGGGGACAGCATGCCTAGAATCCCACGGCCCGGATCTGTCTGCGCTACAGACTGAGACCAAGTCTCGAAAGGAGTGACAATATACACACAAATAAAAGCCACTGACAGAGAAGACAGGCGCCTTGGAGGGGCTCATCCCTGAGTGGGAACTCTTCAGAACTCTGTCCCAGCAGACTGCCGCTTACATGGCGACTGCTCCCTAGAGGAATGCTGGGAGGTCTCCCCTGGACAGTGTTCTCAGACGCTGCCTGTGCCCGAGCCCCACAGTCGGACCTCCCTACTGCTTCTGGGCAGAAACTGGGCTCGCTTTCATTCAGGGTGACACAGTTGTACTACTGGCTCTCATCACAAAGGATTTTTCCTACTCACATTCCTAAAGATGTCAATGTTGCCCAGTTTGCTAAAATAGCAGACCAGAACTGTCATTAGTAACCCAGTGAGCAATCAGAATTTAAGCTTTTTTTTTTTTTTTTTGATGGCATTTCTCTATGTAGCCCTGCCTGTCCTAGAACTTGTTATATGGACCAGGCTGGCCTCAAACTCACAGAGATCCACCTGCCTCTGCCTCCCGAGGGCTGGGATTAAAGGTGTGTACCACCACTGCCCAGCTATGATTTATTTTTATTGGTAAGAAGCAGGATGTGTGGCTACCTAGTGGGTGAGGTTTTGTGTGAGTGTGTGTGTGTGTGTGGTCTATATGTCCATACTGGCACATGCATGTTTGTATGTAGGAAGGACAACCACAGGTACCATACACTGGTTTAGCCATTCTGTGTGTTCCAAGTTATGTGAGAAATTAAAAAACATGAGATAGAGAACAGTTGGTGAAGATACCTAATCTGGTCCTTTGGCCTACAAACACACCTGCACTTGCACACACATGCACACATGCACACAGGCCCTCTCGCTCACACAAAGGCGCATACACACACAGCCCTGTAGAAACAGCATGACTTTTCACAAAGACACGGGATCCGGTGAAGTCCCTTGTTCACCAGCCTACCTTTCCCAGAGGACAAGCCCTGCTGTTCTCTGGCTTTGCTCTGGGTGTGAGAGGATGGTAGGTCTATTCTAGGGCCTGCCCCTGCGGCAGGCAGGTAGAGGAGGGTAGAGAATATGGCGCTGGCAAAGGAGCCAGCCTGCCACTGTCTTTGCCAAGACACTTGGCAGCACTGGGCCCTAGAAAGCCCTGTGTGCCCTGGGCTTTGCCAGGGACCCTGAAGCTGAAGCAATAGACTATCCAGCATGGGTAACAAAGCGACAGATGGGGGGATTTCTTGTCAACAGTCCCCCAGGTGACTGCTCAACCTCAGACAGGGATCTCCACAGGCGTGGTCTTGCTGTTTCCAGCAGGATTCACATTGTCCACCGTCTGCATTTCGCTGTCAACCAGCAGCACGGCTGGCAATTCACAGGGCTGGCCCCCCGCACCAGCAAGGACAAGCAAGTGCAGAAAGACATACCTGCAGAGTGCATCATCGGGTTAAAGGCAGACAAAACTTCCATTTCCCCCTTCATTAGTGTTTGCAGGCCAGCCGTCGGACTCAGGCGTGGCTCACAAAGGAACGTGATAGGAAGATGTGACACCTCGCTTTAAATTCCTTCTCTGCATTTCTGAAGTTGACGGAGTGTCGGGAAGGGAGGCTGATAAAGTCCTCGGTCCCCTCCAAGCAGACTAATCAGACGTGAAGTCTTGGCGAGAGATAACCAGGGTATAGAAGAGTCAAAATGACATCGCATCAATTCCGTTTCAGATCCTGTCCACACCAGTGCCTATCACTGCTCCAGGTGGCTAGCACCCTTGACACACAAGAGGTATTTTCAAGCCAGGATGTCTGGCCCCCTTGACCCTGGAGCTGTCACTCTGGGGAATGCTGGGAACACTGTCACTCTCTGTAAGACACACACATTAAAGGGGCAATCACTCCAGAGGTGAAGCGGCTTTGTGTTGCCCTCCTCCTAGCATCCTCAACAGGAAGTTCTTAGCGTGGGCATCAGAGACAGGGCCAGAGCCCCTACCCAAATACAGGACGCTGATTTCCATCTCTCGGTGGCTCTTCCCAGAAGGAAGAGGCTGGCATACAACCTTTCCCCACTGGTTTGCAGACATAATTGAGTTCGTGTGGCTGAAAGATGGGTGAAAGAAACAAATGAAGTGGGGCAGGTTTGGGGGCTATTACGAACCACCATTGGTTTAATTACGGCTTCATCTTTAGCCGACACGGGTTCTTTCCCCTTCGAATGAAAATTTTCCAAGCAACTTGAAATGGACAAGTGATAAATTTTCCACGCTTTTGTGCCTCACCTTGCCTCCTGGTTCAGGGCACCGTTACCAGCGCCCTTTGAGCTTTCTTCAATAGCTAGTCAACGAGACGTGCAAGAGTCGTCTGTGTGCCGCAGATAACCCAGGCCAACAGCCCCACGGAAATGAGATGCATCGTGTCTGGATGGAGCTGGAGATAAAAGTTCCCCGAACTTCTCGTTTAATTTATAGCAACGGATTTCCCTCCTGTGCTTAAGATTTCAAAACAGTAATCATATTCTGAAGAGGACATGTCCACTCCAGGTACTAATATCAACATGTAAAAGAAAACCATTAACTAGATGTGCCTCTCTCAGCGGCTCCTGTTATATGTCAACAAGCTAACTGAGGTGATAAAACAAACTGTTAGTGGAAATTTAATTACTAGCCAATGAGATTTGGGCAAGAGCTGGGAATTCTAGACTCATTACTCTGGCACCGGAGGCTGCTGGAAGCAGCCATCCACCTGGAACGAACATTTTTAATAGGTGTTTTCCTTCTCTGGGTACCATCAGCACACAGAAGGCCACTCGGAAACTTTTCAAAACGGGTCCTTCCGTGATTGCAGGGGTAGCACGCAGTGGAGGCTACAGAGACGAAGAAAAGCAAGCAGAACCGTCTCCAGGTACAAGTCTAAGACCTTGCTGGGCCTGTAAGGTCATTTTAGGGCGTAATTTCTGCGTGTTTAGTTGTGCCGGGTTTCTGGCCAATGGCCACTTTTCCAGCTGGCATGATCTCTCGTTTATAATATGATACAAAGCAGAGTCCTGCTCTCTGTGAAACTGGCGAGCTTGTTCCCCTTCTCCAGATGTCTTGGTCTAGGCCAGTCTTGATGCCCAACCCAGAGCACCCCTGAGAGACCTCTCAGCACTGTTGACTCCCTCTCTCCCACTCAACCCCCCCCCCCATCTTTCCTCCTTGGCATATGTACAGGCATGGTATCCAATGAATGACTAAGAGTAGGATGCATGCCAATATGACTCAGCTGTCACCTGCGAGCTGCCATGCTCAAGGTCTGGATAAAAACAGCATCAAATCATACCAGCTCCACCTGGTCCAAAGCCCTCTACAGAATATCTGCGAGCTATCGGTGGGCTTACCATCTCAAGGCTATGCTAGCCTCAGGGGACTGGTGACGTCCTCTATCTTTTTCAGCCATGGCGTGAAATTCAGCCACCTCCTCAGTTTTTCAGAGAAAAAATCTATTCATCTGTAGTAGCGTGTGTGTGTGTGTGTGTGTGTGCATGTGTGTGTGCGCGCGTGCATGATGTTTAAAGGATATGAGTTCACCTCAGACATCAATTCCTGCCTTTCACCTAATCTGAGACAGCGTTTTTTCTTTTTGCCATTCCCTGCTGCAGAAGCCAGGCAAGCATGACCGCTGGGCCTCACTTTAGTCCCTGCTTCCCCTCTCACTGAAGAATCACTGAGGTTACTTTCGTGTGCTACCTTGCCAGCTTTTATGTGGGTTCCCGAGATTCAAACTTGGGTCCTCCTGAAGAGCTTGCTTTATCTGCCGAACCAACATCTCCCCAGCTCTCATGTGCGGTCATTTTAAGTGGGTAGACTTTCATGAAATCTGAGGGCTGTGAAATGAGACGTGTCCACCGAGGGGATGCCTAGCCCAGCCAGCCCTGCCCTGCTTGGTTCCTGACTGTGGATGCTTTCAGCTCCCCTCCTTGCACTGTGCTGAAGACCCAAGTCAACTCTCTGGGGAGAACACGGTGACAGATCCTCCCTGCTTGGCCGGGAGGGTTTTCCGGGGGCATGCCCAGCTCCTGGTGTTAACATGACATAGTGAAATCAGAGGTGGGCCACCTGACAGGGGCTGTTCCCCACTAGAAAGGAGATAACTGTTTTTCTTCATTGAGAAGGGTCCTTCCAGATCATTGTTCTCAACACAGGCTGCCCCTGAGACGCCTCTGCAACCATTCAGACATCTTCGTGGCCAGGTCTGAATTCATGATAGCTGACTCAGGAGCTATAGGATAGGACTTGGGCAATAGAGCTCATAAGGTTCCCAAGTAGGCTGCAGGCAGAGAGCTAGACACCCATGACAGGAGAGCACAGGTTACAAGAAGTCCTTAAGCAGCCATTCAGCAGCTGGGGCTACCTTAGAAACCTCCAGCTGAACCTGCCTGGTGAATGAATAATGTCAAAATGTGTGGTTCTGTGTGTGTATATGTGTGTGTGTGTACTTGTGCATGCATGTGTGCGTGTTTTCTTGTTTTGAGGCAGGGTCTCACACAGCCCAGGCTGGGATCAAGTTCTCCCTTTAGCCAAGGATGGCTTCTTATATCTATTTCTCCTGCTTTTACATCCCCAGGAGAGGGAATACTGGCATACACCACCATACCTGGTTTATGGGATTAAGCATAGGGTTTCATGCATACCAGGCAAACTCTACCAACTGAGTGGCCTGCCTAACCCTCTGCTGTCTATCCAAATCTACTGGCTGTTTTTTTCCCCCCAGCCTTGTTAAAATAATAAAAGTATTTTTGTTGCAACCCCTCTCCTTTAAGGGGTGGGGGGCTTGGGGAAACAGGTGGAATTTAAATTTTCTTGGCAGGTGGTTAGAACTCACTGACATCTTAACAGCCCAAATGCGAAGGACACACAGTCCCAAGGCCCTGCCACCAGGAAATGCTGATAAGGGGAGGTGGCTGCACCAAATTAATGCCCTGGAGGGCTTGACCAGCTTCTATAGCTGTCTCCCCTGGTCCAGCAGCAAAGCCTCTGCCACAGCTAAATAGATGGACTTTACCAAGCCCTCCCTGGCCAGGACTTCTGAGTTCTGGGTCTCTCCACTCTCTTTGGGAAGCCCCACCGAGATCCTGGGTTGTGGGAACCTGACATCACCTTTTTAAGCAGAGGAATGCCTACCTCTATGCCTGTTTCTGACGGAGGCTTCTGCCATAGTGGAGAGAACAGGAGTTTCCAATCAAGTGATGTGAATGTGCAAGGCTGCAAGCTGCTTAAATTCTCAGTCCGGCGTGTTAGGTGCTTGTGGCGACCTGTCCGTGTGGACACAAAGGCTGTGGAGAAGAGAGCCAAGGGGAAAAAACTTCATCTTTCACATATTAATTCCATGAAGATTCATTATACTCTTCTCACATAGACCCATATGCGAGTGGGAAATGGTTCTAACCTTCAAGGGGCAGGCAGTCTAATAGGTGTCTAGAAAGAGCTATGGAAGGATTCTATATGGTGGAGGGTGCCGTATAGCGTTGGGATCCGATGGCTGGAGAGATGGCTCAGAGGCTGAGAGCACTAGCTACTCTTGCAAGTGACCAGCGTCAGATTCCCAGCGCTCCATGTCAGCACACAACTGTCTGTAACTCCAGGTCCAGGGTGTCTAATACCTCTGCCGGCTCCCACAGGTGCCAGGCACTCACGTGGTACCCAGTCAAACATGTAGACAATGCACCTATCCGCTTTACGTAAAATTTTGTTCACCGAAAAGATTTTTATGAAGCTGATATCACGTGGCAGCCAGACCATTTGAAGTGAACCCAGATAACAGGATTAAAGCAGCTGGCCCCCTGACTCTCTGGGTAACACCCCCATAAAGGAAATGGGGCTCGGAAGGCGTCTCTATAGGTAGGTAAATCACTTAGTGTGGGAGCATGAAGACCCGGGTTTACATCCCCAGAATCCATGTAAATCTGCACACGCCTGGAACACCCTCTCCTCCAGTGAGGTGGGAGGCAGAGGGCCAGCAAGTTCGTGGGCCTGCCAGCCTGACACATGGAGACGAACATCAAGGCAGCCTGACTCAACGTGGAAGTGAGAGCCGATGCCTGGTCAACCTTTGGCTTCCACATGCGTACCATGATCTATGCATACTCGTGCTCACACATACACACAAGAGTTATTAAGAAAAACAATTAGGAATGAATACGTCCTGTTCCTAAAAATTCTGTGACCATTAAATAATAGTGGATAGCTGTAAAGTAGTACACACAGAGGCAGACTGTGAACCTGGAGTCAGCCTGGTCTACCTAGCAAGTCATAGGCCAGCCTATAACTGTCTCAAGAATTAATTAATAACTAACTAATTAATTATGCGACCAACCCTTCGCTGATACAGTTGGAGAGCATGTATTTACCACACCACAAACCTTCCTGGGGCATGCCATTGAAAGTTTCTACGTCAATGACTGTCACCATTGTGTCCATTTCACAGATAGGTAGGTCATCTCTGGGTGAAGGAAAAAAGAAAAAAAGGTAGAAGCCTGGAACGAGAGCTCCAGAAGGGTTCTATACCATCCATGGGTGGCATTTCCAGGCTTCACAAGAGGGCAGCCTTTTCCTCCCTTTCCTTTTTCAGTCCCCAGAGACTAGAACCACAAAGCAGATGG
This sequence comes from Pachyuromys duprasi, assembly GCA_028658305.1. Classification (NCBI taxonomy): domain Eukaryota; kingdom Metazoa; phylum Chordata; class Mammalia; order Rodentia; family Muridae; genus Pachyuromys; species Pachyuromys duprasi. Next base: position 45,051,640 of record CM053755.1, read on the forward strand.
CATCTCACATTCATGGCTCCCTTCAGGCAGCCTGTTCTTGGCACTCAAGTAGCCTTTTGTCTCAGCTCAGCAGGCACCTGCTCAGAAAACCTTTCTGGGTCCTCCTGCTCCCACACATACCTGGTCCTCTCTGTTCAACCTTAGTTATGATCTCCACAGTGCAAAGGGCCGATGTTCTCACCGTATTGCTTTGTGTATTGTCTTCTATTTAAGTGGAACTTCTAGAAAAATACAGCTACACCTCATTCTCAACTCTAACTGCTATGCCTAGAATGGTGACTGGCACACAGTAGGTGTGCAGCTAAAATGAAGCTGAATAATGAGTAAGACTACCCTCTCTGATACACAGAGGAAGGAAATTACAGGAAGAGTAAGCAGTTCAAGGGGAAACGAGTGTGAATTCTAGTTCTCACACCGAGGCTCCAGGCCTCAGTTTCTCCTCTGTGAACTCGGAGAGCTACATCCACAAAAGCACCCAAGGAAAAAGGTGCTAAGGGCCAAATGAGAAATGTGGTGAAGGTTCTTTGACAAGTGAAAATGCGAGTTAAGTAGGAGACATTATTATCTTCCGCCATCTGCTTGACTCTAATCTTTTCCCTCGGTGAGAGGACCTATTGATTGTAGCTTGCTGGAGGAAGCTCTCACTGTCTAATTACTGCCCAGCTCAGCCTGTCACCGTGTCCTCTACAGTCAGCACGTCCTGACACTGACCCCTGATGCCACAGCCCTCTGCGTGCGGCCAACCCAGCTCTCTTCACCTAGCACAGAGGGGCAGATCTCCTGGGATGTGAGAGGATGCTCTTCTTTTGGCAGGAGCTATGTCCCCGCTAGGTACATAGACTGGATAGGGAGAGGCCAGGGCCCCCATGCTGGCTGAAGCAGACAAAGGCCCAGGAGACGCCACCAACTGCAGAGTCAGGGCCTGCAGCAAGCAAGGGTATGTCTGTGAAGATACAGTAATTAGGCATCTTGAACCCTGGCACCCAATAAAATATTCCTTCTTCTGGACTAGATATAAGGAATGAGAACAAACAAATTCTTGTGCTGGGCAGCAATTGTAAGTAATAGCTGAATGTTCATGTTCAAATGCTGAAACGGTAGATAGAAGAACTACACCCACTTTGCCCAACCCTAGGACTACACAGACAGCCACATCCCTCACAGAGCCAGTCCTGGCTATTGGGTTTAAACTAGCCCCAAAGGTATTTAGGCTTTAAGAGTACATGCAAGAGAAAGACAGACAGACAGAGACAGAGAGACAGAGATACGCACACAGAGACAGATATGCATAGACACATGGAGCTCAGAGGGCCAGCTTGTGGGTAGTTTCTCAGACTTAGTGTTTGTGTGAAACCTAGTCTCTGTTTGGCCTGAAACTTGGCAGGCCAGGCTGGTGGACTTCAGGGATCCACCAGTCTCCACCTATCATCTTGCCATTGCTGGGGTTACAGGCTTGCACCCTGCTTTTTATGTGTCCTGCTTTTGATGTGGGCTCTGAAATCTGAACTTGGGTCCTCAGGTTTTCAGGGCAATCACTTTACCAATGGTCTTAGTTAGGGTTTCATTGCTGTGAAGAGACACCATGACCACGGCAATTCTTACGAAGGCAAACATTTGATGGGGGCTGGCTTACAGCTTCAAAGGTTTAGTCCATTATCATCATGGTGGGAGGCATGGCAGCATCCAGGCAGGCAAGAGTTCTGCATCTTGATCCACAGGCGGCAGAAGGAGACTGGGTACCACACTGGGCGGAGCTTGAGTATAGGAAACCCCAAAGCCAGCTCCCACAGCGACATAATTCCTCCAACAAGGCCACACCTCCTGATAGTTCCACGCCCTATGGCCAAGCACTCAAATACGTGAGTTTATTGGGGCCATTCCTATTCAACTACCCCACCAATGGTGTCATCGCCTTGGGCCCTAAGAGCACTGTTAGGGTTGGAGATTTGCTAGTGGGAAGCAGAGCACTTTTCTAATAGTAGTGAGTCCCTGAGGTTGATCCAAGTATTGAAAAAAAAAATTCTCTTGAAAAATTAAAATAAAGAAAAACCTTTGCCAGCAAATAAAGAAATAGAATTTTTAAAAATGAGAATATGCTAGAGACTTATACCGGTTGTGTATCTGTGATTTTTGTCTTGAGTTCAATCCCTTAGGAAATAAACAACTCAGGTAAAACTTAGGCTAGATATTGCCGTAGAGAGGGGCCTGACAAAGATTTGCTGAATGACTACATGAATGCTGACCTGAGCTAGCAAACAGCCTGAGGGACCTTTCTTCACTCCTCAAAATCATAAGCTACAAAGTCACAAAGTGTCCTGATATTGTTATAGTACTTTACTTTTTGTTAAAAAGATTTTTTATGCCAGGCAGTGCTGGTACACACCTTTCATCCTGGCACTCAGGAGGTAGAGGCAGGAGGATCTTTGTGAGTTCGAGGCCAGCCTGGTCTACAGAGTGAATTCCAGGACAGACAGAGGAAAACATACAAACAAAACAAAAAGTAAAAACAGAGAAACCCTGTCTCAAAAAAAAAAAAGATTTGTATTATACAGTATCTTTAAATGACTCTCAAGTAACTCTAGGAAATAGGGAAGTTTCTAATTGGGGAGGCTGCGGTTCATAGAGATGGATTGTTTGCCCAGGGGAGTAGAACTGTAGAAAGATATCGAGGTAGTTGATGACGTTTCTGGTTTTCTTTTTAAAGACGGACCTCATTATGTCGCCAATAGGCTGAACTTGTAGACTAAAAACAATCCTCTTGTCTCAAGCAGTTTTACAGGCATTTCCATCACACTCTCTGTCTCTGTCTCTCTGTGTCTGTGTGTCTGTGTGTTGGCTTGGAGGTTTTGAGGGAAGGGGAGGGTGTCATTTTTTTGAAACTGGACCTCATGTACCCCCAACTAACAGCACAACCTAACATACTAATGTTAGAAACTAAGAAATATTCAGCCTCAAACAACTAAGTGAAAGTGGAATTCCAGGGAAATAACCTTCACTTTGGCCTTGGGGCATTTGCTAGATCAGATTACCTTTTTTTTTTTAATAAGAGACACATATCTTATATAAAAGAGTTTAATTAGGGTTGTCCTACGTAGAGGACAATGCTCCTCCCAGAAGCCACAGGTTGACTAGTAAAAATCCCAGTGACAGCTGTGGGATACCTCCCTCAATTTTTCGGTCAGGAATGTCTCAGAGATCCCCAAAACAATACAGTCTATTAATCTTGGTTTTCCACCAGAACATGATGAAAATATGGCATACTTCAGTCACAGGACATAGAGAAATCAAACTGGAACCGACTAGAACACATCGTACTTATCGGCAAGCTTTCAATGGTTCCAGAAAGTTTGATGTCGGCTGTTGGGCAGAGAGGGGTAGTCATCAACAGCCTTACTCAGCTGTGAACCCTGTGAACTACAACAAGGCAAAAGGAGTCCAATAATGTTCTGGGCTAAGTGTCTGCATTCTGGTTGGATTTAGGGCTCTTTACACAGGAGCGCACATATGCCCGCAGCTGTACACGTGACCAAGAAGCCATGGTTGGGGAACTCACAGGGCCCAGAAGTTCATTAACTACTACTAACCTGCTAAATGGACATAGTGTCACACTGCACTCTAAATACATATCTGTATGTCTATATCTATACATTAGAAGGTGGTTTATGCAGGAACTCAGTGCCTGTCAAAGCACAGAGTATCAATGGACTGTTCAGCCACAGATAGGAAATGCCTACTAGCCCTTCCTCCTTGAAGTTCAGGACCATGGCAGAGAGAGAAACAGCAATATCGTAAGAGCCAAAGGTCAGAGAGAGCCTAAGTGAAATAGCACTTTGTTTCATTGAGTTATTTATTTTGATTTTTGAGGCTGGGTTTCTCTGTGTAGCCCTGGTTATCCTGGAACTAGATCAAGGGCCAGAAACATAGTCTGTGGTAGAGCATTTGCCCAGTGTATATAAGGCCCTGGGTTTGATCTTTAGATCAACTGATATTTTCTTTTTTTTTCTTATGATTAGAGAGTGTGTTTCGAGACAGGATCTCACATAGCCCAGACTAAATTCCCTGCACAGTCAGGATGGGATGGTCACGAACTCCAATTTCTCTGCTTCCACCTTCCAAATGTTGGAATCACAGGCATGTGACAGTGTGCCTGACACAGTTCAGCTGGTTTGTTGGTGGGGGTGGGGTGCTGTGTGTGGGAAGCCTGTGGAAGCCAGAGGACAGCCTGGGAGGGGACGGGGGTGTTGTTCCTCAAGGTAGATCCAAACTTTTCTTTTTTCTTTTTTGAGACAGTCCTTACTGGCCTGAAATCTTTCCCCAGAGCTGGAATTACAGGCAGCTGTCACCTGACTATCTTTTTGTTGTGGTTTCTTTGGTTTTTGAGACAAAGCTTTTGTGTAACATTGGCTGTCCCGAACCCACTCTGTTGAGCAGGCTGACCTCAAACTCATAGATCCACCTGCCTCTGCCTTTCGAGTATGGGAATTTGAAATTTAAATGATGTTATATTAGGTTATTCATTTCTCCTAGGGAACAAAATATACGTGTTGGAAAGCAAATTAATGGGTCTATTTTAGCTTATAGCTGGAAGGGACACAGTCATGGCAGGGAAGGCAGAGTCATAGCAGCAGTAGGAGGCTGCTGGCCTGTTGTATTGTAAGATGGAACCAAACTGAAGCCATTTGGAATAGGGATCAAATAAAGTGTAAGTTCCCAAGACCTCCGTGGGTAACTGACATCCTGCATGGCAGAGACATGTATCTTGGTAACTGGCGCCCTGGTTGGCAGGTCCCCCTGTCACAGTTAAACGACCCAACCAATGGGAACAAGATTAAATGTACCCTAAAGATATGTTCCTAAGGAGGTCCTCCATCCCTAAACCCCTGATTGGTGGGTAAGTTGGCACAGATGTAGCATTCTGGCTCCAGGGTCTCCCGAGTCTGTTCTGTGGCCCTGATCGACCAGTAGTGGCCTGAGCACATTAAACACTTGACTAAGGTGAACATTCAAAAATGCACTCAGCTCCCGAGTCTCTGCTGTTGTCTCTGACTGGTCAGTTTCTTCTGCCTAATTCAATAAAGATCTTGCTTTGTTGGACTCTTGAGACTGCCTGGGTTGTCTTGAATTTTTGGACCCAACAGTATCTGCAGCCAGTAGCAGGGAGCTGGTGCTAGCCAGGACCCCAGTGCCGTGAGATGCCGCTACCCACTTCGAGACCTAATCTAGACGACCCTCACAGGCATCGCCTGAGATTGGTCTCTGTGGAGAGCCTAGGTCCTGCCACACTGACAATGTAAACCATCACAGATAAAGGTTAACCGTTAACAAAGCTGAGCACATGACTTACGGATTAAATTTAACCTGAATCAAATTGAAGTGAATTTAGAGAGATGTAAACGAAAGTAGTGATGAAGTGTGAAATGACACTGGTACTATTTCCGTGATCGGTGAGACTTCATTCCTAGAGACTGATTGGTGTGGCAGGGACGGATAAGCAGGAAATGAAGTTAAACAACGGGCCAGAGGGTGACCAGTCTGTATCTGCCTGTGTCCTGGCCTCTCTGGTCCCAGGTGTCCTACTTTGCTAACACCAATGAGGCCTATGAGAAAAGAGACAATTTAGAAGGACACTTATTAGATGCAGCACGAAAACAATGAGGTACAGTTTCCTAAGGGTCAGAGCCTCCTTTAAGGTAATTATTGCACAGTAAGGGAACTGTCATGACCAATTTCAGTTGTCAACTTGATAGCTAGAAGTACCTTGGAGACTGGCCTCTGGGTGATGCCTCGTGGGGATTATCTTGATTAGGTTAACTGAAATGACATGACTTACTGTGGGTGACACCATTCCCTGGGCTGAGATCCTAAACTATGAAAAGGAAAAAGTAAGCTGAGCACGAACATGCACTCATTGACCTAAACTTCTTGACGCTGTGATTGCAACTTGCCCAGCTGCCACAAACATCTGTGGCTGTGAGGCCCCACCTCGAGAGACTGGAACCTCAATCCCAGGTCAAAAGTAACCGTCCTTCCTGATGCTCTATTGCAACTGCACAAGAGAAACTAGACACGGGACATGTACGCCTTTCATCCCAGCATTTGGGAGGCAGAGGCAGGCAGAGTTCTGAGTTCAAGATTAACTAACTAACTAACTAACTAACTAACTAACTAACTAACTAAAAGCAACAAAGGCAGGAACCAAACGTCTTTCTGCAGCATTCAGGACAAACTTCCCTTTGGTCCTTTCCAATGAGTGTTTCAGTGAATTCCCTTCTGCCTTTGGATGGAAACCGCAAACCTGACAAAACCCAGCACATCAGCAGGGATTTTTCATTTGTCTCACACCCACTGTCTGGGTACTTCAGCCTTGACTATGTGTGCTTCGAACAAAATCGTGGTTCTTCCATGGACCATCCATTGTTGACCTGGCTGACGATGTGACTGTAAAAGAGCTGGGTATGTGCTTTGGTGGGAAGTGTTTGTGAAGTGCAGAATGCCAATTGTCATCCAAGGCGGCTTCCTCTCAGGGCCTGATGGAAAGCCTGCACTGTCCACTGGCATCCTGCAAACATTGCCATCATAGCCAGTAGCCTGAGCCAACCATCTGAGTAAGAGTGAACTTAGGGAGATATAGTTGTGTGTGATCCAAGATCTTCATGATCTCTGAGTCTCTAAGACGTCTATCAATTTTATTTTTATTTTTGAGTGTTAACCTATTTCTCTTCCTCAGTTACTCTATACACTGAAGGATTTTGACTGGAGTATGAGTCTTAACCCTGGCTTCATTTACAATCACCTGAAAGAGACTGAAATGCCCTGTTGAGCGGACCTTGCCGAAGTTGATGGAGTCAGGATGTCTACCGTGGGGTCCTGGCTGCAGCACATTTCTGAGCTCCCCAAGGAATCCCGATGCAGTGAGGGCTCAAACTCTGAGTCTCTTCTAGGTCTGCAAGTCTGTGTTCCCTGGATGTGAAAGACTGCACCCATGGTGGCAGGATGCGCACAAATGCATTTTGTGACTTGCACCATGAATGCCCAGAATACAACATGCTGATGTCAATCAAAGTTCTATAATGATCATTAGCTCAGATTGCCCTAGTCTCACAAAACTGCTTTGTGGTATACCAAACCAGAGGCAGGGTGTGCACCTACAAGAGCATTCTGGTATTTTAAGGGGAAAGCTAGACAATAACTAATAAGCCCAGACTTGAGATACATAATGTATGATTTCCATTTTTATTTCTTTTTTTTTCAAGATTTTTAAATGTGCTTTGGTGTTTTGCCTGTGTGTGTGTCTGTGTGAGGGTGCCAGATCTCCTGGAACTGGAATTACAGACAGTTGTGAGTAGCCATGTGGGTGCTGGGAATTGAACCCGGATCCTCTGGAAGAGCAGCCAGTGATCCCAAACACTGAGACATCTCTCCAGCCTTTATTTCTATTTTTAAAAAGAAACAAGATAGGACTGGAAATGTAGTTCAGTGATAGAATCCTTACTTAGCATGCACAAGGCCCTGGTTAAATCCCAGAACAAGAGAGAGAGAGAGAGAGAGAGAGAGAGAGAGAGAGAGATAATATCTGTAAAACAAAAGAAACCCAAAGGGCCTGGAGGGTGAAACAAGCTGGCTAAAGTGGTAGCTAGTGAGTTGTGAGTCAGTGTTAAGTTTTGTATCCATCGCAGCCTCTTGGCCCAAGTTAGAGCCGGGCCTCCAGCAAGGAAAAGATAAGGTTACCCAAGGCAAAGCCCCAGTTGGAGCAGAGGCTATGGAGATCCCCAGAGAAGAGCTCCATCCGAGGGGAGCTGACGGATGCCTGCTGAGCTCAGGGCCTCCTGTGCAGGGAGAGGCTGCTCTTGACTAACACACACCAGGCTGCCAGCCTCAGTTGGTATTTTACAGTCCACTAATTAGGCCATTTTAACTAATTTGTTTGCATTTTGTATGAGCAAGTTGGGCTTTTGGATTGACTAATGTAATTGCAGCTGGTTTCTGCCAAATACAAATTACTCAGTCTAGTGTGGGCTAGAGAGAAAAGCAAATATTTAATAGACATCAATACCCTTGTAGCTTTTTAGTGGCTCCTTTCCCCCCTGTGAAAGTTGAAATAATTTCTTCAGCATCTGATTGAACTTTCATGTTAGAGAATTATTTTTTAATCATTTTTTTAAAATAATAATGAGACGAAGGCTTCAGTGCCTCTGTTGGGGTTTATCTCTGATCCATTTACCCCTAAGCTTGGGAAACTCACAGGACTTTTCCATTTTCCAGACCAGCTCCCCACCATCTCTTTCTGCTTCAGCTCTTCCAGCGACCATCAGGCAATCTGCACCATAGATAGTCACAGCTAGCAAGGACCCAAGAGACCACCTGGTGTGGCACCTCTCAAGACATCGCCCCAGACCAGCAACCGGCAACTTCAGCCTTGCCTGAGAACTTTTTAGAAAGATGGCACCTTTGGATTTCCTGAATCAGGAACTGTGGGATGGGACCACCAGGTTCCTTTAACAAGCCTTCCAGGGAACTCTCATTCATGCTAAGCTTGGGAAACCATTGATGTGCTTCAATCATCCCATTTTACAGATGAGGAAAATGAGGTGGGGAAGAAGTCTATACTTTCAGTCAAGACAGGGACTGAACCCGTATTTGCATATGCATGAGTTTAGCCTCCCTGTAAGCTCAGCAGTCATTGCTGATTGAGTGAATGATAAATGGATAAATGTAAGTCTTGGAATTCTACTTTGCTCCCCGAGAACATTCTTTTGTTGTGAGGACAGATGTGAAAAACAGGAGTCCCCTGGGCATGGTAGTGCACACTTTTAATTCCAGCATTCAGGAGGCAGAGGCAGGCAGATCTCTGAGTGTGAGGCCAGCCTGGTCTACAGAGTAAGTTTCAGGACAGCCAGGGCAATACAGAGAAACCCTGTCTCAAAAATCAAATAGATAGATAGAGATTAAATAGAGGTTTCTGGCTTGTGAGTCAGGACACAGTTGGGACCTAAAGCACCCAGTGCTGAGGCCTGGCCGTTAGGAAGATGGCAGTCTCTTCACTGCCTTGCTCCCAAGCCATGGGAATGTCTAGTTTCCTGTCCCTAATCCAGTGGCTTGACCAAGTCTCAACCCCACTAAGAACTGTTTGTGTTGCTCATGGATCCTGACACAGTCTAAGTTCAGGCTTCTCTTCAACCAGAGACTTTAGCCCAAGACTAGCCAGGGAGAAGGGGGCTAAACTCTTTATTATGAATAAAATAAATTGAAGAAAAATTGCTAGAAAGATAGGTCAGGGAAAAAATGTATGATTTGCAGTAGACTAACTCACAGGTGTCGGATGTGTGAAGCCTTCAATCCTGCAATGCCATGCCGTGACTAACTAGCCAAGGTCTCAGATTTTACAGACAAAAAAAAAAAAAAAAGGTTAGAAGAGCTTATAGAAAAGCAAATGGGTGTCTGCTGGCTTCCTGAAGTGGGGAGATCCTGAGTATATCTTTCTCCTACGTATACAAGGAAGTAGGAGAGAGGAGAGTCAGCAGAGAATTGTGACTGAACAAGGGAAAGGAGGGTGCCTCTGTTTCCGGTCCCAAGCTTCCTTTAAAAAAATGTATTTATTTATTTTACCTGTTTGTCTGCATGCATGTATGTGCACTGTATGTGTGCCTGGTGCCCATGGAGGTGGAAAGAAGACAGAAGATTCCCTGGAACTGAAGTTACAGACAGTTGTGAGCTGCCACGTGGATGCTGAGAAGCTAGCCTTCGGGAGGGAAACCACTGCTCTTAACTCCGAGCCATCTCTCCAGCCCATCTCAGACCCTCTTTGTTGTTGTTAATTTAAAAGTGTGCTCTAATAATGTTTATTATTAGCCCTATAATTATTTTGGTGGTATTGTCTAACCCGCTATTATAATAAATGAAAACCACCAGATAGATTTTACAATAGCTTTATTTCACTTGGGGCTCCAATCTACCTTTATCTGCTGAGCCCTCACCCCCACCAACTGCTCCAATAATTTCTATTTGAACTACTTCCCATCCATAATTCCATAAATACTTGCTTATTCTCTCATCTGAGCAGTCTTTTCCATCCATGCCAATCCGACCTTGTGCTCCTCTTCATGCTAACCCATGGCGGCTGTCTCCTCCTTCCCAAGACTCTTCTGTCGCCAAAGCCCAAAAACCTTAGCCACGACTACCTAACTTCTGTTCTGCCCAGCTGTGTAGGCATTTTAATCAGCCAATCAGAGATAATTGGGTACAGGAAGTAGTTTCTTATCATCACATGGGTACAGGAAGTAGTTCAACATTAATAACAATGCCCCTGGCATGGCGAAAACCAGATCTCAGGGCACTGAAATCAGCATTTGAAAACACAGTTGGAGATGAGGGAGGGAAGGAGAGGATAGGGAAGGAATGCGGGAGGGGGCTACGGCTGGGATACAAAGTACATAACCTGTGATTAATATAAAATAAAAATGAAAAAAAACCACAGTTGGACCTACCATATACTCCCTGGAGTTCTCCTGAATTTTTAATCTCATTTTTAAATTCTTTTTGAGGTGTAGCAGAAAAAAAAAACAGGGATTTATGTAAGCTGCACTAGCACTGTAATCACAATCCAATCTGCCAATTTTCAGATCTTTCTCTCTTCCCTTTGTTTGTTGAGACAGGGTTTCTCTGTGTAGCACTAGCTGTCCTGGAACGCACTCTGTAGACCATGTTGGCCCAGAACTCAGAGATCTGCCTGCCTCTGCTTCCTGTATAGGATTAAAGATGTGCACCAGCACTGCCTGGCTTCCAATCCTCCGATTTTTTTTTGAGACAGAATCTCAATTCAGAGCTCGGTCTGGCCTTAAACTCACTAGGCAATCCTCCTAATTCCACCTTCTGAGTTCTGGCATGCACCATCACACCCACATAGAGTCTGGTTTCTCATGCTGCTCTTGACCTCGTTTTTCTTTCTTGAAAATCAGTATATTTCCTGAGTCAGAGTTGTTCTGTGAAACAACTGAGTCCAGAGCTTTAGAAAATGCCGGCCCTTCGCCAACCCTTGCTGGCTGCTACAGACTGCTCGTCTGCTTTTTCAGCAGTGTCCAGATCCGCCAAGCCCTGAGGATTCTGACTTAAACAAGTTAGGCTTGTACGTTAGTGCTTTTCGGATGCTTCCCCGTGGATATCTGAAAGGCTTCCAACCAACCCCAGCAGACAGATCCTCAGCTCATGTGCTCTGGAGGTAAGGAGTTCTAATGCTCGTTTTACTGACTAATGATTGTCACCAGTGAGGAGCAAGGCAGTGTTCTAGATGCCAAGGATATGACGCTGAAGAGAACAGTGACGCCGGTGTCCCTGCTCCTGGGGACTTACATGCTAGACCAAGGAGATGGAAGCAACAAGATATGCTTCAAAGGGTGAAAAGTGAGACAGTGAGATATCAGGGTAATTGGGGTGGAGTGACTTCAGGGGCCAAGTCAGACGGGCTCCTGGCAGGAAGTTCAGAAGTAGGATGCCTTTGATGAGCAGGAGCCGGCTATGGAGGTGTGAGGAAAGAGTGTCCAAGGCTGAGAGGAAATAGCTCACTGGTCTTAGGGTGGGGTGGATTCTATGTGTTCAGAGACAGACAAAAGGGCCGACAGGCTAGTACACCCTGTCCTTGAGACCATGATCTTACTGCAAGGATTGGGGTGATTTAGACCTTGACAACAGCTTTATTTGTCCTTTGGATCTGTTTATGCTCAAGGGAAGCCGGTAGGTGAGGCCTTAAGTAGAGGGGACCATCAGGTTCACAGGAGCTATCTGTCAGAGGGGTTGGTTAGGTTGTTTTTATGAAAACACATTGGGTGTGAATAGGGATGAGTTGTGCCCATTCTCCAGATGAGCCAATCAACACAGAAGGAGCTGTATGATGCTCTCTGCTCCTCCTGACCTGGCCCTATGTAAGAGTGCATTGCCTTCCTGGCTGCTGGGAAGGATAAGGGTTCTCCCTCTTTTTAAAGCTCAATCCTGGAATCTCAGTGGCAAAGCACCCTTTCCTTGTTTGTGCACAGCCCTGGGTTTTACCCTCTGAATTGAAAGAATAATCAAGAAAAGTCACCTCACTTGGATTCGGAAACATTTTGCCTGCTTCCTTCTCATGGTTTTTGCCCTTGTAGTGCCTGACCTCTATTCCATCACATCCTCAGCATGCATATCTTCTATAATCTAAAACACAAGCAAACTCTCTTGGTAAAGGGCCAGATAGATAGTAAAAAATTTTTTTAATAAATTTATTTATTTTTATATCAATCACAGGTTAGGTTTTTTGCATCCCATGCGTAGCCCCCTCCCTCACT